>CAOKZL010001675.1:0-749196 GCA_948472985.1 Iguana delicatissima | reverse complement strand
GTGTTTGTTAATTGGGTTTGGGTAGAGTGATTGTTAAATGTGATGATACTGATATACGGAAATGGGGGAAATGGTTATAGATACTGAGATACTACATGAATAGTAATTTAAAGAATAAAAAATATAAGGTATATAATATAAGATATAATAAATAAATAAATGAAACTTTAATAATATTTATAGAGAGATGATAGATTAAAGTAACAAAGATAACAAATAACAATGGATATGTAAATAGATAAAAACATAAATGAATAAGGTTTTTTCTTTCTTTTCTTTTTTAATTTGTATAAGATCTATAGCCATAAAGAACAATGCGTGTAGTTTAATGTTGTTGTTGTATGTAATTGTTTTTAAATGTGAATTTAATAAAATTTATTTTATAAAAAAAAAAGTTAATTCTGACTTATGGAGACCCTAAAGGGAATTTATCATGGGGTTTCTGGGGCTGAGAGTGTGCAATGCAGTCAAGTCACCCAGTGGGTTTTCATGGCCGAGTGGAAACTGAACCCTGGTCATAGTCCAAAGCCCAAACCATTACACCATGCTCGCTCTCATAAGTGCACCTTAAATGTAATACAGTCAGGGGTCATGAAGTCAAAGCTGAATGTGTGTGTGTGTGTGTGTTTTAATTAGCAGGAACAGTAGCATCATCTCCCACCTCCTCTGGCCTTAGTTAGAGTGTCTGCAGTAAAGGGAGGGGGGTGTGATTTCTGCAGCAGCAGTACATTGTTGTGAGCTATTCTTGTTGTAATGTAATGTAATCTCTTTGGGGTGGCTGAGACTTGAATGGGCAATTAAGGCCATTTCCACACTATACTGTTATAGTGCTATTATTCCACTTTCAAAATCCTATGGGATCTTGGGGCTTGCAGTTTAGAGAGGGGCATTTAGAATTCATAGCCAGAGAGCTCTTTGGCCTCAGTAAACTACAAATCCCAGAATTCCACAGGATGTTGAAAGTAGAATAATAGCACTATAACAGTGCAGTGCAGAAATGGCCTAAGATCCACTACCTTTACAGAAGATCTGCTCCTGGTGAAGAAGAAAACTACAAGAACCGGTTTGTTGGTATGGATCAATACAGATGCCTACTTTTTTTCTTTTTTAGTAATCTGGCTGTGGGGACTGCCATAACAAATGTCCAAGTGGCTTCCCATGTTTCACCAGTTGCTTCACAGTCACTGATGGCCAGGTAAGAGAAAGGTAGCAGATCCACAATAACAAACTAAGATTATCATCTGTTTATGTTCCTAATTTAACCTACCTTTTCCCATCTGTCAACCTCCGCACTGGATTCTAAAATGGATTCCTAAAATGGATTCTACTCATTCCATTCACTTCTCTATTTTCCTGAATAGTAATAACAATTCTTAAAATATTCTGCTCAGTACTCCAGGTCTTAGAATTAAGCTTTACAGACACAATGCCCCTCTTGTTTAATGACACTACTGTTCATATATTTAAACTATGATGAGTGCTTATTTCGCTGTGGGGCCTCATAATAACTCATCATTCAATGGACTTCACTTCTGTGATGAATGGGAACCAGCAACATATGCTTCCTAGCGGCTCTATTTAAACTAGCCTCACAGTTGAAACAAATCATTCCAACAGCAGTTCTGAATTATGCATGGCACCATTCAGAAGCTAAAGGCAGGATATGCTTCTGCATTCTCAGTGCTTAAGATCTTCAGATAAATTACTCAAGCCGATGCAAGTTTCCATTATTGCCAAGACAAAGATCTACCAAGGGAGGGGAGAAGAAATGCACAAGCCTTAAGAACCGTAGATACCAAGGATCATTAAGGCACTTTATTCTCAGGCAGAGTGGGAAAAAGAGAGCAAAAGATTAGTGCTATTCCTCACTTTTCATAATCAACAAGCCTATAGTACATAGACACATTGTGCACTATTGCCATCTTACTCAGATCATGTTTCATTTCTTACCACTTATAGCACATTGGTCTTCATTAACACATGTTTCTGCAACTCATGTGGCCCCTGAATCTAATCTCCACTTCTCAACCAAATATAGTCATACACCTAGAATCAGTCCTGCCATTACCAGTGGTTCTTGACATTTTGGGGGTCACAGACTCCTCTGAGAATCCCCTCTCCAGAAACATGCACAAAAACATATAAATATAATTTTTTGCATACAACTTACTTTACTGAATTGGGAATTAATTTCCTTCAAATATAAAGTAGTCTTAAATGAAAAAAAATCTGATTAAAATACTCATTTTTTACTTTAAAATTCATCATGACAAGAAACATTCAAAGAAACATGAAGGAAAGTGGGGAAGGTGTCATTTTTTCATCTAGGTTATGAACTGAAGCCCATCCACAGATACCCACACCCTCCAAGTCATGAACCCCTTTCATCTGGCAGAACAACCTTTCAGGCAGCAGGTGGAGCCAGTCATGTGCCACACAGCCCGCCCTGCCCTTCCTGAAATCAGCCTTCTGCCTAAAGTACAGTGAAGAATACTTTCCTATTGCCAATCTAGTTAGCTTCCATCCATTTCATCCCTTGAACAGCAAAAACATCTTTGGCTATCTATGCCTACATTTGTCCCTCAAAGTGTGCTCTCTGCTGTGTTTCTAGGTTAGTGGGCTTTTCTTAACCTTCAGGTCAGTCCCTCTGCACTGATTCAGCTTCCAAACGTCTTATAAAATTCTGGAACATATTTTGGAGTGCAACATCAGCTCACACTGGGCACCTCCATGGTGATAAAACGCACACCTCCAAGTCCATAACAACTACACATGGTACAAGGTGGGGGAAGACTGTCCTTCAAAGACGTATCACTGTGCTTTTTTCACTAGGAATTTTACATCAAGATCTCACCTACTACCTTTAAAAAGATAATAGATAACATTTTAAGAAACACTCAAAGAAACTCTTAACAATATTGTTAAAGGGGAGTAGCTATCATAATAGAACCTTCAATTTCAAAAATAGAGTGTTAGCAAGGGTGAGGGGGGGAATGGACATGCACAATGCAGGAGAGTTGTTGCTTTCATACCCTATTTGTTGAATTCCCCACAATAGTATATTGGTTAAAGTGTTCAGCTGGAATCAGTCATTCTCCATCTAATCTACCCAACAGAGTTGTTGTAAGGATGATAAGAAGTGGGGAGTGTTGCGAATTAAGAGTTTCCCAGGGTGTTAGCCCTTTGGGTGAAATTCTATGAAAGCTAAAACTGTTAAGAATCAGCATTTCTTTAGCAGAGTGGCAGAAAAAGCAAGTTCCAATCTCTGTGTGGCTTCCCTGAACTGAGACTGACTTAGAAAGCAAACCAGAGCAGGCAGTTTCAGGTTACAAATTTATAAACGTTTACTGATTAATTTTACAATTACATATGCATTGGAGAGCCTAGATTCTAACTAGCTAACAAAAAGATCTGATTCATTCTTAACTCGCCATCTTCATCATGGAGAGACGAAGCACAGTCAGAGGGAAGGAAGTAGAAGCAAAAATGGCAAAGAGAGCGAAGGGAGAGAGGTCTGAGAAGAGTGGGTTTTTATGTAATGCCAATGACCTCAGGGTCTATCCTGGGTCACATAGTCTGATCATTTGGATACCATACCCATGCATTTAAATAACACAAAGAGCAAGAATGAGGCTTTAGGTGAGAAGGCAGAAGGCTTTGACACGCAAAACGAAAAGAATGCTATGCCAGCTAAGCCCCACTTGCCCTAGAATAATGGGGTGGGGTGGAGAGAAAAAGAGTCACATATACTGCCTTGAACTGAAAAGCAGAATATACATTCTCTTTTATACTCTCCCTGCTTCTGATCCCATTAGCTATAACTTCTGCCAATTCTTCCTTTGGTTTTCCCAAAGAAGAGAAGACCCTATAAGAAGAGAAATCTCTGTAAAATGCAGCTTTTATCACTCTATCCAGTGGTGTGCAACAATTCTCTTTTGTATGCAGCTGTTAGACGTACAGGAGCCTTCTTCCATTGCCTTCCTGTCACCCTTTGTGATTATTATCCATTTCTTTATTTCCGATCTCCTAGCACTACTCCAGCTCCTCTTCTACCTCCAAGTTACTTATTCTTCCAGATTCTTTGTCCTGCAAAACTGATGTGCAAACACAAAGCACAATGGAACCTTTAACTTAATGTGCCCTTTGCATCTGAAAAGATTCTTGTGAAACCAACCACAAATTACTTGCAAATGCATGTAAAGAAGCCTTGATTTTTCTGCTGTGCATTTACAAAAGCAGATTTGAAACTGCCATGATATTTTATTCCTCAGTGGGTAGGGAATATTTGGTTAGAGAGCCAGCACGGAGACCAGGGTTCAATTCCCTGCCTGACCATGAAAGCCCACTGGATGACCTTGGTGCATCACATGTGCTCAGCCCCAGAAAACCACATGATAAGGTCACCACAAGTCAGAAATAACGTGAAGGCACACAGCAATAACACGTGAATTATTTAGGTTGTTCCTGGAAATCCATATTGAAAACCACTCATTTGACATTAAAAACATCTGCACAAGTTACTGTTGGTCTCACTGGAGTGGCAAATTAATCTTAAAAGGGTTAATATCAAAGCTGTAAAAATCTAGGTTCTTTGTAGCCATTGGAGCTAAATAACTGGACCTAATGAAAGGCACCAACATTACTACAGTGCTGGTTATTTTATGGTGCTGGTTATTTTAATTGTTATTTAATTGCTTTTTGTATGCTGTTTTTAATATGTATTTTAACATATTTTAATGTTTAATCTGTGTTTTATCTTTTGTATATTACAGTTTTTAATTGTGCTTTTTATGTTTGTAAGCCGCTTTGAGTCCCCTCAGGGAGAAAAGCGGGGTAGAAATTAAAGATAACAACAACAACAACAACAACAACAACAACAACAACAATAATAATACAGGGATCAAGAAAGCAAGAACAAGAGATATTTTAGAAGAGCTATTTTAGAAGAGCCATAACAAACCCCGTTCTAAAAAAGTTTCAAGGAGCATTTAATTTCTTTAACTGTGACCAAAAGTATGTCCTGTAGATGGTGATGATGGTTATCCTGAAGGGGGAGGTATTGTTTGAAAGGGAGTCTGATTCTGATCTTGATCTGTAATGGAAATTAATTGGGGATAAAGCCATTGAAGATGGACTACTGATGTGGAGTAATCTGGTAAGTGGAGACTCCTTTCTCTAATAAACATAGAATACCCACATAAAATTGCAACTGTAAAATATGGGGAATAATTTCACTCCTTTTGTGGTCTTACTGTAACGTTTAATGTTACTTGTATAGTTAGAGGTATGTGATCTCACTGAATCAGAGGTGGGCAAAGCACAGCCCATGGCCTGCATGTGGCCCCCAGGGGTAAAGAAAAATGGCATTTTTTTCACTTTTATGTGGTCATTCCTTATTTATTAGAGAAAGGAATCTCCCAATTAGTGGTCCCTCTTCAATAGTTTTTTCCATCATCACATTTTTATCTTTTCCCCCTTCAAAATGCTAAAAATTAACTGTAGGGGTAGGGATGGGCACACATGTCTGGAGGCCCAGCATCTCCTCCTCCAGGTCAAATTCTGTGAATTTTAAAAACTTTTTAAACACAAAATGCTTCAAAATGTCCTCTAGGGGTCCAGGAAATCCCCCATACATGCTCCCATGTCCCACAGAGCATGTCTGGGGGGGGGGAATTGTAGGAGCAGGTGTGGTCCCAGAGGGGAAATATAGCCCCCCTAGCCATCCACAGTTGCCCACCAGTGCACTAAATAGTAGGAGAGGAAAATCACATGGTTCGAGTGCTGGTTTGTACTGTACTTGCACTGCTGCTTCTTGCTTCACTGTAGATGCTGAGTCTAGGATGAGATATATGGGAACAGAGTGTTTTGTATCACAGATAAGCAGTTTGTAGAATTCAGATGGTTTTTAAAAAGTTACCATGTACTTTGTAAATTAGCATATTATTCTTCAAATCTGACTGTTCTTAAAAAAAAAAGTTTGACATTCCTAATGATTCTCAAAGCAGTTTGATGAGCTTATACCCCCAAACCTTTCAAGGGGCTGGCAACGATTATGGTTAACCCTCTGCGCTTGAAATGAAAATTCATGCCTCTCTGCAGAATTCAGAAAAGACCACTCCACACCCCTAGAGTTGTTGAATTCCCCTATGAACCAACCATTCTCCACAGAGTTATGACTCTACTATGCTGATATCAAGAGGAAAGTATACTTTCAGGCCCATGAGCCAATGATTGACCAAATATCAGAATCTGGGGACAGGGAGGGAGAGGCTGAGAAACAAAAAGGTAGCCAGTGCAAGTGCCATAGACCAGTGATGTAGACTCGAGTCGATAGACTTGGACTCAAGTAGGACTCAGGTCGCTTCAGTGACTCGACTTGGCAATAAATGAGGCACTGACTCAGCTCGGCTCGACTCAACACTTGTATATTTTTAGTGACTGACTTGCTGTCCTTGGTTCAGTAACATAACACATTCATCTAGAAACCTTACAGCTTTGAACAACGCCTCCATCTCTTTTTACCTACCGGTCACATGGCAATCTATCTCAAGCCCAAAGTGTGGATGCATTTCTCAGACAGGAACAGCAAATGCGTTGGGCAATGGGCTTGAGGCAGCGTTGAAGTCTGCTCAGCAGCATATCAGAGGAGCCTTCTAAAATGTTTCCTAACAGCAAAAGACAAGACTCGCTTCTAGGGTGCAGGATGCATTTCTCAGAGAACAGCGAATGTGTTAGGCAACAGGTTTGAGAAGGAAGGATCCTTCTTTCTAAAGCTTTTGAAGCATCAGTACTGGGGAGTAAGACGGATCCTATTCCCTATATCCAAAGTTGCAGATGGCAAAATTGCAAATGTGGAGGGCTGATTTTGCTTAAATTGTTAAAACTGACTTTATTTGACTCTGTCCAATAATTCTGGAATTTTGGTTGGGGTATGAAGTTGGCTTCCAGACTTGAGACTTGACTTGAAAGTACCTTCAAGGACTTGAGACTTGAAGGTAGAGACCTGAGACCTGATTTGAGACTTGGAGTAAAAGACTTATATACATTACTGCCATAGAGTATGTGACGTTCCCCAAATCCTGCATTTGTAAATAAGTAAGACATTGCCATTTCAGACAAATTGAATTGCCTAAACTCCTCAAGCACAATTCTACATCCAGTGTACTGCATTACTTAAGCCTAGAGGAATCTTGAATGATCCTTGGTATAATCTATACAACAGCATCTCCTGAATCTGCTTCAGATTATTTTTGATCCAAGCCAGCCCCAAACATACCACCCTAGAGTTTTTAGTCTGACTCTGAACATACCTTGCAAGCCACATGTGAGCATATAAGGAGGCAGCAGTGTACACGTGGGTCTTTCGTTAACATGTAATCCAGTATTGTCTTGGCCACATGGATCAGGTTGAGGTACAGCCCCAACATTATCTTTTAAATTATGCATGTGTGCATATGTAAAACATTTTTATTTATAGTTAAACTAATATATGTACATTTGTACAGATTCAAATATCCTGTCAAATTGTTCATTTGTACTATGTTATCTATGTTTTAAACACTGCTTTAAAGAGCTGCACATACGCCTTTGCATTATCACTGCTTTCCCATATGTGTCTACTCAGAAGTAAGCCCCATTGACTTCAGTGAGACTTATTCCAAGTAAGGTCTCTCTCTCTCTAGCTATCTTTCATTTTGGTGAGAAAAGGGGGTGTGTGAGGAAGCCCACTGAGATTCCCTGGCCCTTGTTCATCCCTCAAACACTGAATATGGGAGATAGCTGCAGCAAAGATCCCCAGATCCTTGCAAGCTGCTACAATGGAAGGCTCAGGGTCTGACCTGCTGACTTACAGCAATGCCAGCAACAGATTTTCTCCAAGTCAACTAGGCAGGCCCTTGATCACTCCAAAGCAGCAGCATCTTTGTACCTGCCTCATTTGTTTTTGCTGGGGAACGCAAACATTTCCTCCCCAGCACACACACTCAATCAGCCAGAGGCAAGCATTATGGTGCACATGTGCACATACTCTCTGTCTGGAAAGAAAAAATGGTAGAATCCATGAAAAAATAACAAAAATATCAACTTGCCCCCCATTGTAACCCCCCCATGCATTAATGAAACCAGAGATTAAGCCAGGGCACACACCGTACATAAAAAAAGGATGAACTGGCTTACAGAGAAAACAGTCAGAAGAAAAGGCATCCCTTTTTATCCCAGGTTTAACTCCTGAGAGGAGGAGAAAATGAAGCTTTGGCTTGGGAACCAGCAAACATCACTATGCATCAACACAGGGCTAGAAATTGTTTTCAGCCTTCTGTAGAGTAGCTCTTTGTCAGATCCAGATAGTGGGAAAAGGGTCGCATTCAGCACAGACCTAGGAAGTAACTAATTTAAATTAGTTATTTTGGTACTTAGTCTCTTTCTTTTCCTTTCTTCTCCTTTCTTTCTTTCTTTCTTTCTTTCTTTCTTTCTTTCTTTTTTTTGCAGTAAAGAAGAGAAATGGGGTTAACTTTTCTGCCTGTAATGGCCTGGGATGTAATTCATTATTTTTCAAAGGAACTTAATGGGCTTTCTGCCTGTTACCCATTAGTGGGGGTGTTCCGACTCAGTCTGAGCAAGGGAAGGGGGTGGCTGCCCCACGCTGCCTCTTTGTTGGGTGTTGTACAGTTAGCAGAGGAGGATAAAGGCAGCCAGCAACAAGGATGAAGGAGAGGAGAAAGAGGGGGAGGAAACGAACTGAAAACATGAGCTGTGCCAGAGAGGATAGTCGGAGATTTTGAAAAAACTTTTAAAGAAAGTTAGCCTGCTTTTTCTACCTCCCTTTGTTCTGCCAAAATGAGAGAGGTTGATGCCATCGCCAGAAAAAGAGCCAATGTGAATGCACGCAGAGAGCAGGGTTGCTTTGATCAGCTGCCTGCTCAAAACAGCAGTCTCCTCAAAATCACAGGAACTGGGAATCTCATCTCCATTTGGATCCTGTGACGGGGCTGTACTCCAAGGCATTTGGGTGGGAAGAAAGTGCTGAGGTAGGACCCTTTCTCAGAATCTTCCAAGGTACAATACTTGAATAGACCACATGGAAGAATCAAAAGGTTATGTTTCTTGTACTTTTCAACGGCATAGATTAGAAACCAGGCTGAAAGGCGTTTTCAGCCCTTTGTCATATCCAGATAGTCTAAGAAACGCCATATTCAGCAAAGAACTATAAAGTAACTAATTTAAATGAGTTAAATAGTGAATTACTGCATAAGTTAACTGTTAGCTGCATTCCAGAAAGTTTACAAATAATGACCTGTTGAGTGATCAGAGTAGTGAGTAAAGTAACTAGTTCCTTTTTAAAAGTATCATTACAAGTTCTGACACAGAATAGCAGATTGAGTTTGTATAATTAATGTACTTCAGATTTCAGTCACCAACTGGATATTGTTGCAGGAGCCCAGAGACCACAGAGACCACAGAGCAAGAAAAAGAGTAATTTATTACACGCGGGCTTTTGGCTGGATGTCTCCAAAAGACCAAAAGCCCTGAATTCAAGTTTCACAGCTCTTTTATAGACAAAGTTCACAGCATACACAAAGATCACAGCAAAGATCGCAGGCATGTCTCAGTCCGCCCCTCCGGGGTCACAAATACCACATGCTGTTACTAGCTAATTACCCCCGCACTCAGACCTCGGAACACACCGGCTACATGACACACAAACAACATCTGCAACAATATAAATTAGGATCGGTTAATTTATGTTCAAGAAAAGTTGTACTGCAACTCGTATCAGCAATGGGAAACACTGTATCTTCCAGATCATAATGCTCTACTGTTGCCTTTTCCTTTTCTGAATCCGCTCTGTTTTTCCTCAGTCAATAGTGAAGCAGAGAAACTTCACATATAGGCTGGATAGCAAACTGGAAAAGGAAATACAAAGCAAAGGTTCTTTGGGGTCCAAGTGGATAGGCAACCGAGGAATCACAGCCATCAGTTAGGTGTCAGGAAAGTAGACCCACAGGCTGAGAGGCTTAAACAACAGCTTTATCTCGCTAATGAGCTTTTTTCAGGGCTGCCCCTTCTCCCAAGAAAGAGCAGCAAGCGGCAGAGAACTTGATGCAGACAGCAAAAGGAAAAACAACAACAGTAGCTTCTGCCCTCTGACTTATGACAATAAGAAGGCATACATGCACAGATCCGCAGGGGGCAAGACCAAGCAAGGAGAGAGAAGTTCTGTCCCTCAAATGTGGGCCGACAGGAGTATGTATGGGGCAATTCCACAGCCACAAAGAATCACTCTGTAGTAAAGCATAGCTAAATCTTTTCACAAGAAGAAGACAAACACTGTACTAGAATAACTGGTGCCACAGTGTTGTCTTCTAGAAACCAGGGACAATATTTAAGCTCTCCACATGTCAAGCAGCACTCCTATTTAGCAGACAAAATCATTGCTGCAGTCAGAGCATTTAAAGGCACATACGGAAGCCGCCCAAGATGGCCACACTCCAATTTTCTAGTTCAGAATTCCAGTGTGAAGGGAGGCCCAGCAGTGAGAGGGGTGGAAAGAGAGACAGCAGGCACAGCCCAGCCAAACAAGGATGTGAATATTCCAGTATTATATTATTTTAAAGCTTTTTGTTGTGTTGCTGTTGTTTTTATTCATTGGCAGTTTCCCTCACAATTACAATCCAACTTTTCTCTGTTTCAGGCAATCACAGTGTAGATCACAAAGCAACAAGCAGAAGAGAGAGTAGGGTGAGGGTGAAGGGAAAGTATGAAGAAAAGTCTTATAAAAATCTCTTTTCCTGTATACTTAAAACATTGGTTAATAATATATAATTTATATTAATTTTTTAAAAATTATAGGAACAAATTATAGAAACAAATTATAGTCAAACAGTGCTTCATAAAAACACAGGCATTAGCTTTAATCAAACTAACACAGCCCCCATCTACATGGTAAGGACATCACTGAGTATGTTCCAGATCTTTTTGAGTCCATGGGCATATTTGTAAATTTAAGGAAATGTTGAACACTATTTAAAACAACGACCAATGTGGGAGAGCATGGCCACTGATGAGACATGATACTGCAAGAAAGAAACCACTTCAACCAATACAAAGTAATAAGGTTCAGAGACAATGAACAAGACCAAGAACCTGAGCACAAGGCAAAAGAGGGATTCTGAACCACCAACCCTTGAAACAATTTATTGTTGTCACAAAACACCCATTTCACAGAAGGCACGTCCCATTAATTTTCCTGTAATTAAAAATGAAGATCAAATCAGTCTTCCTTAAATGATGATGGACTCACATCAAATCAATTCCTGCTCAATTAAGCCTCAGTTCACATATCATATGTTCCCAGCCCATCAAACATTCCGGTCAAGCAGGATGGCCATTTCCACCCCCCCACCGTCTTTAGATTCCCCGCGTCCTCCTTATACTAAAAGTGTAATCTACACATTTATCATTATGCAAAGCATATCAATTGCTACTTTCTTCTTCACAGATTTATTTAACCATTCTTCTGTTTTCAGGAGGTACATAAATATGCTACACAAAGTAGTTAGTAGGAGAAGTCAAAGGTGTCCCTCTTCTCACCTGTTTTAACACACAGTTTGTTTACAGTGGCACTTCTAATCCACGGAAAGAATGAAAGTGGAGAGGAGAGTATGCATGTGTGTGGCAGTTTTGCAAGATTCATTAAACAACATTTGAGAAGTGTGACTGTATATGTATGTGCTTAGAGTTTCACTTTCCAAATAAAGTCAGAGCCATCCCACATATCGCACACATGAGCATAGCAGCAGAACCATTTTGGCTGAATTAGGGCTGTGATTTTCAGTTATGTGTAGCAGCACTGCCCAGACACCCTAGAGAACTGTGAAAGTGTAAAATGAAACAGATACTTGCCTCTAAGTACCCCACAGTTTACTTTCTGGAGACTGGAAAATCCTGAAACAGCTACTGTTTCTTTCTCATGTATCAGTTCCCAGTGCATAGGCCACTTTTTCAGATACAGTCTGTGACAAAATTTGACATTCAGACTTTTTGAAGAGAGGAGGAAAGGTGCAAAAATATTAGTAGAAGAGACTTACACTTTTTTCTGTACCCATTTGTTGCAAAAATTGGCTTTTTCAAAAAAATATTTTTCTTTAACATTCCCATATGGGTAGAAATTTTAGTCTGTTGGAAAAAAAATAATCTTAACATATTATTGCAATTACTCTGCAACTTAGGGGAAAGGCTGTTGAGGAGAACTTCAGAGAAACACCATAGTGTATAGTGGTTAGAATAGAGGACTGGGACTTGGAAGATCCAGGTGTTAGTCTCTGAGAGTCATAAAATTCATTAGGTGACTTGGGCAACTTACTTAATTTCACCCTAGTTGAACTGGCAGGGTTGTGATGAGGATAAAATTAAGGAGGAGGGCAACAAACTACACTGCCTTGGGTTCAGTAGAGTACAGGCAAGGGTTTAAAGGTAACAAGTTTAAAATCAAATCATCCTAATACAGCTACCTCTATGCTGCTTTTCTACATGGTTGTGCTCAAAGCTGCTGTCAAGATATCAAATTAACAGCAGTGGGTACCTTCTTTCCTGGCATATAAGACTCACTCCCCCCCCGAAAAATATAGTTTGAAAATGGGGTGCGTCTTATATTGGCAAATAGTATTTGCCGGGGTATAAATGGAGCATGTCTTATACGCCGGCAAACACGGTACACCAATTCAAAACCCAGGAACAATTTCCTGTGGCCGAGCTCCAACATTGGACCACACCAATGCACAGGGGCCATCAGTTGCTGAAATCTGGTGGCTCCCTGTGCCAGAACAAGCACCTGCACCACAGAGCACCTCTAAACACTTCCTTCTTTTCTGCTCTCTCCTAGAAAAGAAGGCTTTGTGCTACACTGCTAAATTTCAGCACTGCAATTCTTTCTGAGGCAGAAGCAAATGGAGGCTATGGGAGCTACAAACACTGTCAGAGTGAACATATTCCCACAGTTTAATATTATCTATCTAAGATAGGATGAGCCGAAGCAACATCTTGGGTTTGTGCACTCACCACATTCCTCTCATATGGTCAGGATAATTATTTTGCCTGTGTTTAGTTTTATTTTATTTCCTGACTTCAAATTATGTGTGAGGCAGAGAACCTTTTTAACTAAGCATTTTTAACTAAGCCAGCTTCAGAAACTAGACTGTGAAGCTGGGTGTTAAAGAATTCATCTGAATATGAGATCTGCCATTATCTGGTTTTGATATAAAAACAACCCAGGATTAGCGCTCAACAAAGCTGAAGGATGGCAAAGTCCTTTCCCTAGCCACACAGGAAAAGCGGGGAGGGGGCACCTGAGACTTAAGGTCTCTGTCTTAGTACATAATTATAGTACTTTGATGGCACTTCAGCTGCTTTGACTCCATTCTATGGACCCTTTAGATTTGCAGTTTTGTGAAGAACGTAGCATTTTCAGTCAGAAAGATCTAGTGACTCATCAAACTACAAATCCCAGGATTCCACAGGATAAAGCCTCAGTGGCATCAAAATGCTATAACTGTGTAGTGTAACAGACACCCAAAGCTTTGTTCAGGCTTCTTCTTCTAGTTCATGTTTACTGCACTAAACCATTTTACTATGGTTTTACATTGTACTATGTTTGCACTGGGCCATTCACAGTTATGCTTAAACTTACTAGTAGACTTCAGGAAACAGACTTCAGGAAACAGCAGCGATGATAATGAAAACATCCAGGATGTTATCAATGATACTGCTCTACAAAAGCTGCTGCTACCTATATGTTCTACCTTTCATTTCCTTCTGGCCTCACTGTATACAATCTCACTCTCAATGGGTATATCCCTGTGTTTGTGTGCCTATCTTGAGAAAGTATTTCATGCATCTGATGGAAAGCTTATGCTGCAGTAAATTTGGTACCTTTGAATTCATTTTGTTATGGAGAGAGGGATACAAGCACAATGTCAAGGCAGCTGCTTAAACCGGGTTTAACTAGACAGTTACTATGCAATCACCTTCCCTCCCACGTGTTATGGTCAGGCCTAGACGGCCCGCTCTATCATTCGTAACTATCCCATATCTCCCCATCATTTTGTTACCCTGACTCCTGGGGCAGTCAGGGTAAAAAATGCCAAAGTTGGGGAAGTTAGTGGAGCACTAGCTTTTAACAATGCAGAGGGTAGGGCAACTCTAACGAGATCTTTTACCCAATGTCTGCAGAGTCAGACCGCACAATAACCAGCCAAACGTTCAATCAAGATGTTTTATTAGAAAATATTCTCTCTCCACACACACACAGAGGCAATTGCTCATGCAAGCACATAAGGATTATCAAGATGGAAAGAGGGGAAAAGCGGAGGGAAGGTAGAAGGGGTGATACTGCACCTGTTCCAGAAGTCTTCGGCTGGGAAAAAATAAAAGTGGAGGAAAAACTCAGTGCAGGGAGGGGGCTGAAGAGAGTCTCAACTAACAGAATGATGGTCTGCTAGTCTAGAATGGGAGAACTCCGAAACAGAGTCTCAAAAAGGAGGTCTAGATATAAGGTGAAACATGCCTCGGGGCAGACCCCTTCCTGGAAAGGATAATGGTTGTGTGATAGCTGCCTGATGGCTGCATGACAGCTGCCTGATGGCTGCATGATGGCCACAACATGTAACTGGACCTTGTTTTGATATGACTTGCTTGTTTCAAGCATTCTGGGGGAATCAGGCAGTCTTCCCAAAGTACTGTTGTTGCTGATGGCCTATTACCTTTGCGTACTTGCCCTTCCGAGGTTTCCTGTGGAAACATGACGGGGGAAGTTTCTGGTCTGATCTTTGTTCGATCATTAGCCTGACTATCTATCTACCAGTCCAGTCACCTCTGGCTCCGATGATTTTTAATATTAAAATTATACTCCCCGGGACGGGGTCTGCTAGCAGGGGTTACAACTTCTAGATTGTTTTTTCCTTGCGACAGAAAAATCTGCAAAGGGCAGAGAAGCAGAATGGACACAGAATGCCTTCTGATTAGTAAGTAGTGTTGGGAGCCATTTCTGTGAATGCATGTAAAATCCCATATGGCCCTCCTACAGTACAGAAACCACACAGATATCAAGTTTGAAAACACCACCCAAAATACCACATGTTACTTTAGGGTTGCATCTCATGCATCAGTAACAGCAGGTCTATTTGCATATAGACGTTTGCCTCAATTCACACACAAAGTGTGCAGGAGGGAGATCAGTTTTTACCCAGATAGATTTGTGTAGGTGAAGGGATCTGAACGTTCTCCACGATACACACAGCCCTTGAGCCCTACACACCTTTGTGTTGTATCACTGCTGACAGCTTTCTCCAGCCCAGAACTGAGACTTGACGTAAGCCCAATGGAGGCGAAACATGCAGCAGGTGGCAAGGTCACTTTACAATGTAAAAAATTATACACCATCAATTCCCTTAGCAATGTAAGGATTATACTCACCCAGTTTGTAAAAGAATGGGTCACACACATGAACAAAATGTATGACCATTCCCATAACATGTTACTTCAAGACAGCTTGATACTAATCATTTTTGGATTATTAACAGAAATTGCTAGTCACCTTGAAAAGATGTCTGACATGAAAACAAAACACAAAACAAAACAACCACCCCCCAAAACGTATCTATAGTAATTTCTCATTTGGAGTATTTAAAAAATATATATTTGCCTTCTTCCAATCTATAAACTGAGTCTACAGGAGAGCCTCCACTTACCTTGCTTTATTATAATAGTGCTAAACTTAGAATAATGCAAATTCTAAACTTAGAATAAGCTTATGGGATGGCAAGTATCCAGCAAAACTATTTAAAAAGCAAACAAGTAAAACACTAGGGCATGTATAAATGTAGCATATACATTGGTATATGCATGTGCACACACACACACACACACACACACACACACACACGACATACCAGTCAGTAGATGTCAGCTTTCTTCTTCAAAGGAAGTTGCTTCCATCACTTGAAACAATAATTTAAGTTCTCCAACCTAAAATCTTATTAGTTCTTGAAGCATGTTTAAAAATATTCTGTTTATCAGCAGTAAGCCACACTCTCTCAGCCACAGAGAAAGCCAACAGGAAACCTTATCTGAACAATCTTGGCAAAAAAAACCCCAAACACCCTAGGATAGGGTTGCCATTAATTCAAAGTCAACTTGAAGGGATATAACCATAGCAAGGGGGAAATATCCTTTAGGACAAAAGATATTTTCTACAGGACTAGTCTGAGCTCAGTAGAAGAGATTCTGTCAGAAGGAGAGCACAGAACACTACACTCTTAGGCACACTAGAAAACTTTTCTCAGTGTTGCCTAAACACAAGACACATACTCTACTTGCCCCAGGTAGGTACTATAATCATCAGTGTAGTATCTGAAGATGAACTCTAAAATGGGTGTTGCCTCAGGTATTAGGCAAAGAAAGATGCACAGTGAAGACAGGCAAACAAGCACTCCAAGAAGAACGTCTGGCTAAGCTAGAAACGCAGGAGCTGAGAAGAAAGCACACACGTGCAAGTGAATCACTTTGCGTGCATGTTCAAGGTGGACTAGGAGAGCATGCCAGCATATAATCTGTGGTATGTACAGTAATTCTTACTGCCAGGGATTTTTTTTAAAAGACAACATAATGGTTACTATGGGAACCACAACTTTTTACATCTTAGATTCACAATGCAACCTCTGATCACACCACAGCAACATTGATCTGTGTTACAAGTTGCAAGCAACGCTTTTCTTTAAAATTATATTTGTTGCCTTCTATATATGCACATACTACATAGCTATTTTCACTCAATTCAAGCACAGCGCAGAAGATGTTCATTCGTGTCACCCATCCTTGGCCCCCAAGCTTTAGGAGTTCCTTTCCTATGAAGAAAGGCCATGGAATTTTTTTTTCTTTTTTTTAAGTCCTGGTCGTTGTTATTGTATCACTTGCTCGACATGTAGAGGTCTGAGCAATGCTAGAAAGAAATAGCTTTAAGATCTCAGCAGCTATCACAGTGAAGACCTTAGGCAATATTAAAGTTAATGTGGAACTTACTTGTTTACTTTTTAAAAACCCTTTGTCTTTTCAGTGATTGCTTCTAAGTAGCCATTTAGCCTTTCTTAACTTTAGGCTGGTACCACAGTCCCTTACCAAGAGTTTCCTCTGATCCACATGAGACCTATTTAATAACAGCACACCACATTGTTTTTCAGTCTTTTTTTCCTCAACTTGCTAGACAAAAAAGGATTGTGTTGGAAGAAGAAACTGGCAACACTTTCCCCCTCTTACACTGAAAACATTAAACAGAGGAGTACACATCAACCACTGCCCCAAAAGACATACTGGAGCATGCCACACCCCAAAAAGCAATTCCTCTGAAATGTCAACATGAACTTTATTCTCTCTTTTCCAAGTTGGTGACCTTTACATTTGCATGCACCACTGAATGGGTAAGATGAAGAGTTTCTTTCCTCACATAAGTATTAAGTCTTTAGGCCCCAGCAGGGCCAAGGTTAGTCCATCCCTTATTTTTTCCTAGACATTACAAAGATTAAACAGCTGCAGTGAGGCAGGCAGCCCCCACTTCATACGACCTGTGACATCCCACCCAGGACTGTAACTCTTACAATACTTGCAGGCTACAATGACAAAATGGAACCTTATACGAAGCAAGAACAGAATGCTATCAGTTTTAGATCACTTGCTTCCACCCACTTACTTACTATATCTTTCTAGGCTATATCTTTTTACTATATCTTTCTAGGTTATACCTGAAGGATGTGAATTTGTTTCTCCTTCTCTCTCTTTCTCTCTCTGTGTGTCAGAGAGAGGGGGAGTAAAATAGTGGGTTGAGCACTGTAGCAGGAACATCCTAGGACATCAGATCTCAGATATAATGATCTCAAACACCCTACATACGGCTATGTTAGATCACTGTCTAGATCTAGAAGGTGACTTTTCACATGGGTATTCTACTCAATAATAAGTTTTTTCACAATCTAAAATAGTTTGGAAAAACAATATTTGAAAAGGATTCTATTTTAAATGGAAGAAAAAATTACAGATGTCCCCTTTATTAATAAAATAAAATAGGAAGGAATTATTTTAAAATTAGGTGTAATAAATGTAAAAATAACCCTTACAAAAATTGCAGACATTTATCTCTATAGACTCATTTGGTTAAAAAGATGGCTAATGGTTGAAGTGAAGGGGTACAGAAAGGAGCAGCAAAATATAAGAAACAGTTACTACAAGAAGGAACACTGCTACCAAGTAGAACTGAAGTAATGATACATCATCTTTACTGAACAAGGAAAAGGTAATAATAAGAAGATTCTAGAATGCCCTTTGCTTGGAAGCCAAACAGAAGCTGTTAAGAACGCTTTAGGTATATTTTAGGGCAGGGTGGAAATCATGTGTCTCGCCTGATTTTTTGGACTGCAGGTCCCAGCAGCCCCAGCCAGCATAGCCAATGGGAAGGAATGCAGAGAATTGCAGTTTGACAACATCTGGAGGGCCTCATGGTTCCTACCCATGCTAGATATTCCATCTAACATCTGGACTACTCAAAGGTCCCTTGAATTCTAGGTGATCACTGTCCACATCTGAAAAGAAAAGAAAAACACAATGTCCCAGTTGTTACAGTTTAATAATTTTATGATTGTAATACTAGTCTCATTCCAAGAAGAGAAGGAGGGTGAATTCATATGTATGTTGAATTACCTAGGTTGAAGAGAGTTTGTTTTGAAGTATTTTTGTCTAATTTGTATAGTTGCATTTAGAGGTTGAGTATCCTTTATCCAAAATTCTTGGGAATGGACGTATTTTGGATTCCAGGTTTGGGCAGGGGGCAGTTGGAATATTTGCATATCCATGATGACATACCTCGCCAAGTCTAAACATGAAATTCATTGAGGTTTCATATACACTTTATACACATAGCCTGAATATAATTTTATGCACTATTTTTAATAATTTTATGCATAAAACTAATCTGTGTACACTGAACCATGAGAAAGCAAAGGAGTCACTATCTCAAGCACCTATGTGGACAATCTATGGTTGTTTGGTATCACCATTATTCCTGACTCGAAAAGTTTCAATTTTGGAGCATTTTGGATTTCAGATTTTTGGATTAGGAATGTCCAACCTGTACATATATATGAATAACTCCTTTTCAAAAACACAAATAAGCGACCATTTTGTATACTTTGAAACACATTAAAGATGCCTGTTTTATTTGTCACAAACATACAGAGGTAGGCCTCTGTGGTATATTCCCATATCTTCCAGAAAAGCAGCTACCTATTTCATAATTGTTCCCTCTCATGGATTGTTGAACAAAAAATATTTTTAGAGCTGCATTTTAAGAGCTTTTTGTCACCTGTGCTGAAAATTACTTCCTCATTACTATAGTGAAGTTTTACCAGAATCCTAGACCGTAAGAATTTTGTTTACCCGATAAACCATTTGACAATATCAAGACCCAAAGGGCCCCTAAAGGCAAGCTAGTCTGTATAATTAATGTTAATAACTAAAACATTGCCATCAGTGACACAGAGCATAGCAATGAACACCTCGTGATTCAAACAAGTGGAAACATGACGAAACTAGTAGCAAACAAATTCCCTTCATTCCAGGAGCTTCAAGAGTTTCAGGAGATTTAATTTAAAAGATACATACACTGATGCAAAAATACACCACAATAGGACTCAATGCCAATCTGTAAGGTAGACTGCCTTTGTGACAATGTGTCAAGGGCTGCGCTTTCTGCAGAGACAAGCAGCAATCCAGAGTTGCCAACATGATGGAGAATATCAGCTTCCATCAACATCAGATTGCTTGCATGACAGGTTACATGCTTAATTCCATTCTCACAAAGCTTGTGGTAAAATCTTGGTGCCACTGTACAACTTCACTTTTGGGTAAACAACAGGTCTACAGCAATGCCAAGCATAATTCCATTCCTTGAAGCAAAATCCCATTTATTGTTGTCTTATAATGAATATAGCATAATTAACAGTCCTCTTCGCAAGAACAATCTATACACACGAGGAGAAACTAAACTTCTTGGCTTATTTCATTTGTGGTGCAGAAAGGTGTCAAATTTCTTCCAGTGCTCTCATCCATTTTTTTTAAACAGTCCTCAGTTCCTACCATTCAAATGAGATACTTAATACAGTACTGTACAGTGCTTCATTTATTTGGTTCCAGAAGCCAAAATGAGATAACGGTCAAATTACTCCTTCAAGTCAAGAAATTTCTTAAAATGTTCTAAGGTCTTCATCCGTGACTTGAGGTCAAACTCAAACAATTGTGAAGTAACGTTAGTACAACAGGGTTTTCCAGCCTGATCCTTTCCATGGCTGCCCCCTTTCCACACAGTTTAAAATAAAATAATTTCTGGCTTTTTAAACGTTTCCTGAGCAGTCATGGATATTACTTGGTTGCTTTAAACCTAAAACATAATCTTTAAAGGATCAACGTGGTGTAGTGGTGTGAGCATTGGACTAGGATGCTGGGAGACCATCACTTGGCCATGGAAATCCACTGCATGGCCTTAAAATGTCATACTCTCTCATCTTCAGAAGGCAAGAGCAACGCCCCTCTGAAAAAGTTCTGACAAGAAGACCCCATGATAAGTTCATCTTAAGATTGCCATAAGTCAAAAATGATTTCAAGGCACACAATAAGAACAAATAATAACGAAACAGAGCATGTTTACTATGCACGGACATAATATTGCTCACGAAGCTCATATGTCTTTTGTATCAGAAAAGGTTGTCTACTCACAGCAGTAATAATGAAGTAAGGAATTTCTCTTTGACTCTATATACATGTAAGGGCACAAAGTAAGATCACAAAGTAAGATGAAGTACTAAGTGCCCAACACTTTTGAGAAACAAGAACTAATAGTTAATTTGACATAATGGTGTTTCACTATGGCACAGAAACAAAATGGACATTCTACAATTAGAATAATAATAAATATAACAATAAGGTCATTTACTGTGTCATGTATATAATCCTTGCCCTCAAAACATCGCATATTTTTGATCTAGATTTATTCTTTTACATTAAAAAGCTGGTTTTAATTCAATGTGTTTGACAGAGGAACATGGATTGTTTAAGAGATTGCTAGCAAGACTTCAGAATAATTCCTTGTAGTGTATCATATTAAAGGGCACAATATATTCTATTCTAATAATATCAATTTAAAATTTGAATGTCAATAAAATCACTGATGATTTATATAGCTTGATCTACTAATGCTTTTTTATGCCACCTGCTGAAAAAATTAAGAACAAGAAGGACCACCGCAAAGCAGTGATTCCAATCCCCAATCTAGCTGGCCAGTCTACCAAGGAGAGAGGTATATCATGCTCAAAAAGAACCAAATGCAGCTTGGAAGTCCAAGAAGTTCAATCGTCTTCCATGGTCCATCTCCAAGCAAACAGCAATCTCTAGAAAAACGGGGCAGCTTCTATCCCCAAACCAAGCCTTCAGCCTGATCACTTATAGCAGAAGTGGCCCTCTAGATGTTGCTGAACTTCCATTTCTGTAATCCATCATCAGTGGCCATGCTGCTTGGCAGTCTTTAGAGCTGTATTTCACCACATCTGGAGGAATGCAAGCTCTTCATCCTATTCACTTCCAATCAGTCTTCTATTCCCCAAAATTGTATAGCCACCACGTCCTATGTTTTCCTGTCCAGAAAATGAATTTTTAAGACTGGAGGTAAATACACCAAAGGACGCAATTTCTTTTCAATGTGACTTTACTACCATTGCCTTCAGAAAGATGGGGACATCTCCCTATCAAAAAGAAACATCCAACACTCCTTGGATCACCCCAACCAACCTCTGCTAACTAGATTTGGACAATGATTAAGCAAACATATTGTTGAATGGACCACCCCAAACACTCCTAAGGTATCGAAAGTGGAAACATCCAGGTGAATGGAACCAACTGAAGTAGAAATTATGTATGACCAAAAAGGCAATCCAGACTGGAATACATGTATAGTAGTAGCACGCTGGAAGGGTGAAGAGAAAACATATCAGCAAATGCCTAACTGTTGAACCTGAGTTTGGCTAGGCGTAATAAGTCTCTTACAACATTAGGAAAACTCCACAAAATGTCACTGTACGTACAAAAAGCAGATGGAGCAACAAGCTTCCCTCCCCCCTTTCAACATAACCAGAGAAAACTCTTTTTAAAATGGTTCACAGACTGTTTTGTGTCAGATTTATTCCAGGCTTTCTATCAACATGCATAACTCCTCTGCTATGATTTTTTTTAACTTAAATCCCAGTCTGCTACCAGCATAGGGCCCAAGACAGCCTACAATGTAAATTAAAACAAAATACAACTAATATTAATTAGTTAAAACATTAACAAATCATTAAATAACACTTTTGGAGCTATCAGATTTTCAGACTTTGTTAAGAGCTTTGCGCATAAATGGTGGTAAGTAATTTTGATTATTCTTTGTTAATTTGTGTTTGTGTGTGGCAAAAATTACAGACACAGCTTATCTCTAAAATGGGTTTAAATTAACAAAGAATCATCAGTTACTTATCACTCAGTGCCACATGAACATTTATCTACACGCTACACATGTCTACATAATGGAAACCCAGTTTAACACCACAGTTTGCAACACTTTCACCTGGAAAGTGAAAAATAACAATAGCAATATAAAACCAGTTTGTTCTATCAACAACTTTAGCCTTACACTATGAAGTGAAATTTTCTGAGATGTGACGAATGAAGGTGCAGAGAGGCAAGAGTGCAGTTACTGATTGGACATATGGAGACCGCTGCCAAATCCCTCCCAAGATCTATTAGGTCCATTTTCCCACAGTTCCTGACCATACACCACTGGGATACTCACAAGCAAGCAATACATCTCTCCCATTGGCACATCTCAGCATCTGCTACTCAGTGACAAGCTGTCTCTTAACCCAGAGGGAGTTTGCAGCCCTCTAAAAGCCTTCAAAAACACAAACTAAAGAACACCTCCAAAGATTTGTAGAGCTGGCAAAGAAGTTTAGAACTCCAAGATGTACAAGGTGCTTCTTTCCACCTAACAGCAATTCATTTTTGCTTTCTAACCATGCCAGATGATCAAATTACACAATGTAAAGTGCACCCTGTCATCTAAGATCGTGAACATAAGCAATATCTCAATGCAATTTGGAATTGAAGGAAGCATACAAAAGAAAGTGACACATCTACCATGTATTGTCACCAAATTTCCTCACCAAATAATAAATACCAAAGATGTTCAACCGTCACCATGGTTCTCCCCTAAAATTACAAAGATCCTCACTTGTTTAGAAACAAATCCCATTGAAATCAACTGGAGAGCACACACTTCTTTCTGATTAATCATGATTATTCAGGTCTCAGAACATATATGAATACATAGGTATGATAAGGTGAACATCAACTGTTTCAAACCAAAAGACTGCTCATAGTTTGCCATTTTATGTAAATGTAAAGGAGGCGTGGAATGGGCAGAGAGTTATTCTTTAAGATCAGGAAGAGCTAGAGAAATAAAAGGGGTGTAACATGACCAGGATATTTGATTCTATTTCCACACAAGACTGTTATAGCGCTATTATTCCGCTTTCAACATCCTATGGAATCCTGGGGTTTGCAGTGCTAACCCCAAGATTCCATAGGATGTTGAAAGTGGAATAATAGTGCTATAACAGTCTAGTGCGGAAATGCCTAAGTTTCAAAAGGTTTAAAATCATATAAACTTTTCAAACAGTGGGCAGCAACTCAGAATTAACCACTAGTATGTAGCGTGGGTACAGTGCAATACCCATCACCAAGGTTTTTCATTTTCTTTTAATTTCCACTGTACCCAGGACACTGACCGTCCACTCCAAATAGTGAACACTATACTTTCGCACAAAATGCGCTTCTTAAGAAAACACTAATCACTGCTTATCCTCTTCTACTCACCCTTTCCGGAAGATTTCAACAATCCAGGTGGACAAGCTTAAGCGAGAAGACGAAGGGAAGGAACCAAGAAGGGTGGGAGAGAAGGGGAAGGGAGGGGGCACGAGGGGAGGGGGCGGACAAACCAGAACCCGGCGGAGAAGGGGAGGCTTAAAGCATCGAGGAGGGTCCGAAGAAGACGGGCAGGGGCGATCCGGGCTGGTGAGGCAGGAAAGGCGAGGGCGCCCGCAGTGATTCCAGTGCCTTCTGCTCTATCCCATCCCTTGGCAGTCGCCTCTGCTGAGGAGGGAAGACCAGCTGGGAGGGAAGTTGGCACAGCGGCGGAGGAGGAGGAGGAGGAGGATGTGACACCGTAACAAGTACAACCAGCTCGCCATGTAGCAGGAGAGGGAGAGGCGGCGACACCAGCAGGAACAAGAGCCGCCCGGGCGCATGGGAGGAGGAGGAGGAGGAGGAGGAGGAAGCCGAAGCGGCAGCGGCAGCCGAGGTGGCGACGGCGGCCGACTGCCCGCCCACCGGTCCGCCCGCACAAGGCATTTAAGGGGATCGAGGGGTTGTGCAGAGTCTGTGTGACTCACAGACCCGGAGTCAGACACAGGAGGGGGCTGAGCGGGAGGCCCGCCCACCGCTCTCCGAGGAGCCTATGTCCAAGCCGGCTGGCACTGAGTGCCAGCCCCGGCCACCAGTGGCTGGGCAGCTCCTTCCCGGAGGCTCGCCATTTGCTCCCCAACAACGAGTCTCCTGAGGACTCCGCGGCGGGGAGGGTGCCGGGGCGCAAGGGCGGGGCAAGGGAGGGGAGGGGCAGCGCTGCCTGGTTGAGGGGCGCGCGGAGGGCGCGGCGGAGGGGCGTCCACCCGGGGTGGAGGGAGAGAGGCAGAGCTGAGGGGAAGGGGGTAGGCCTGCCTCGCCACCCACGCGCGCGCAGACATAGTCCCCCGTTCCGTACGCAATTGGCCAATGCGGCGTGGGCTGTAGTTTGATAGGCAAAGGAGGACAGGCCAATTGGCGGGAAGACGGGGGCCGAAAGGGTGGGGACGCGGGGGGAGGCGAGCGTGGGAAGTTTCTGTCCTGCCGGCTTTCTTTAGCTGGCGGCGTGGCCGCGGGACCCGGAGAGCGCGCGCGCGGAGCCGGGGGCCGGGTGGGAAAACGGGGAGCGACCGCTGCCCGCTCCACCGTGGGTGCTTCCTGCCCTCCTCGTGGTTCCGTTTTTTCTGGGCTTGCCAGGGGAAAACCAGGCTGGAGACGCTTCCACCTTTAAGTCGACACGTTTAGTGGTTATGTTGCAGAGGATGACATGTTAGCGGTTGTTGTTCACCCGGTTGGATGACAAATGACACCTGCTGAAATTCAGGCTGCTGCACAACCAGTAAAGGTATAGAAGCTGCTTGCCGGTTTTCATCTGGCAACTCTGAATGACTCGGGCCATGTCCGCACTGCACTGTTGTAGCGCTGTTATTCTGCTTTCAACCTCCTATGGAATCCTGGGGTTTGTATCAGGGGTTGCCGGTTGGCCCCTCTCTAAACTGCAAACCCCAGGATTCCATAGGAGGTTGAAAGTGGAATGATAGCGCTATAACAGGCTGGTGTGGAAATGGCCTCGGATAGAGGAGGTAGGACGCGGGTCAAACGGAGCAAGGAGGTGACTCTACGTGAGTGGGAGTCGCGGCCCAGGAGAGCTGTCGTGGTTGTGTTTCTTTCCAGCAGGATTTAAAGCCATCTAGGTTGGCGCGAGAGTAATCACGTGTCTCGCCCTCACGTGGGAAGGGCGGGTTACTTTGCAGACAGCAGGCGCCCTCGGCTTAATAATTAGCGTGGGTGATCTCCTGGCCAGAGAAACACGAAACATCAGTGCCCTGCTGGTGTTCATAATCACGGAACTGGTATTCGTAGTTACAGAAAGAGACCATGATGTTCTCTCCTAAAAAACTCCACTACTGGGAAACAGCTCCACGTTTCCTCGCGAAGTGTGGAGGGGATAGAGCAGGGCTTTCCAAACGGTGTGTCACAACAAGTTAGTGTGTCATCCGAAGGGTGTAGGTGTATCACTTCCCAGGACCGAGAACAAGCCCCCCACTTGGGCCCTGAAAATGTATGTTATATGTTATAATTAAATCATATATGTTTAAAAATATAAATGAAAGGTTTTCATGAGATATGTTGTGCCTCCATACGTTTCATTATTACAATTTATGTATGTGCCTGGATCTCTTATAAGGAGTTAGTTTAATCTCTGGTTAGCTAGTAAAACTGAATTACTGTGTCGCCAAATGATGCATGCCTAAAAAGTGTGCCACCAACATGAAAAGTTTGGAAAGCTCTGAGATAGAGGGTAGTGGGAGATGTGATATCTGCTTCTTCCTGTTGAGTATATGCATTCTGAAATACACACCAGCACTGCAACCTAATCTGGACTAAATGCACTTGAATCTTCAACTGTAATTGTTAGATCTGGTGGGAGCAGCAATGTGGGATTTACTTTTAAAAAAAATCAAATTTGAACTACTGAGCATCTGCATCTACACCCAGGCATTTTGTTGGGTATTGTGTGCAATATATATATATATATATATAGCCAGGTATACTTCAACTAAGCTGCCAGTGCTGAAGGTGCCAGTCTGTTCCTTTGTGCACAACTTTGAAATAGCATCCTATCTTTCAGCATAAGGACCTAAAAATAGATACATCCCTAACCCCCAGTGTGAGAACCAGTGTATAGTGTATGAAAGCCAGCATGGTGTAGTGATTTGAATGTTTGACTGTGACTCTAGAGACAGGGGTTTGAACCACTTCTCAGCTGTGAAAACCCACTAGGTGACTTTGGGCAAGATCCCACACTGTCTCATCCTCAGAGGAAGGGAAAGGCAAACCTCCTCTGAACAAATGTTGCCATCAAAACCCCATGATAATTTCACCTAAGGGCTGCCACCAGTCGCCAACAATTGAAGGCACACAGCAACAAACCCCAGTGTAAACATGTAACTACCCATTGGCAGTATTAACTTCCCCTGAAAGTGGCAGCCTCCCAATTGTGGAGAAATATGATATGGGGGAATGCCCAAGCTTACATTGTGGCCCAAGGGTAGATGGATGTTGGCTTCTTACTCAGCTGAGAATTGAACCTCTTTTTTATGTTTTCCACCAATAGGGAACTGGAAACTAGTAACCAACTTCAGCATCACATGGAGCCAGACTGTAGAAATACAGTCATCCCTCTACATTTGCTAGGGTTTGGGGCACAGGACTCCCATAAAAGTGAAAAAATCATGAATAACTCTAGGCCCTCCCAAACCATATTTAACACACAAAAAAGTATGATCACCATATTCAACCCACCATGGATTCCTTTGAGGCATCAGGGTTCCTTCACAGGGCAGAAGCGGTGGGCCGGTAGGGCTTACTGCCACCTCTCATATCATACTTACTGCTGCCCATACCATTTTTAATAGGGACTTACAGGCCTCATTCGCAGTTTCTCAGTCTCATGAAGCTTGCAGTCCCTATTAAAAATGTCTTAGAGAGGCAGCAGAGGTGACAGCAAATAATCTGTGAATAATCAACAAAAGTGAAACCCTCAAATGTGAAGGACTGACTGTATATCAATTTGTTTTGGAATAAGTTTTCTTTATCCTAGGTATGGAGAACATGTGGCCCACCAGATATTGTTGGATTACACTCCCATTTGTGGTAGCCAGTTTATCCAATGGCAAGGGATGAGTAAAACTGGGCATCACAGTATTTGGAAAGCCAGGTATTCCTCATCCCTGGAATCAATCCTTGGTGCTAGGATTTTTTTCTTTATCCTAACTCAGTCTCCCCTAGTCTGGTCCCTTCCACCTGTGTGAGATTATTCCATGACCACTGGCAATGTTCACTGAGGTAAGAAGGGTTCTAGTCCATTATATCTGGTGTGCACCAGGTTAGGGAACACTGGTCAAACTGGCTAGAATAGGTGGGTGTGGGCTGAATGCATGTGTGGGTGCGTGTGTTGTGTACGTGTAGTGCAGAAGTTACAGAAACAGTTAAGCTCCTGTTGTTCCATCCTGTTTACTGTTTCAATCCTGTTTAAATACCCCACTGAACTGCTACAGTACTGAACGTAAGTCTGAGAAGTAAATAGTTGCCTGCACTGTTGTCACAGACTTGCTGTTTTAGTTCATCTCTGTAGTCCTACCTAAGCTCTAAACCAGCACTGGGCAAAGTGGGCCCTCTAGATATTGGGCCAATTCCCATAAGTCCTAGTCAGCATAGTCAATATGAGTTGCGGTGCAACAGCATCTGGAATGGGCAGGATAAGTACAGAGGTTAGTTATTTCAGTAATTATCAACTGAGTGAATAATTTTTACACACTAACCCTCTGCACATTTACTCAGACATTCTCTTGAATTCACTGAGCCCTACTCCAGGCATGTGTTCACAGCAGCCTTTGCAGATTTTTAGATAAATTTAAAGACATTTGCATTGTATTACATCCCTAATACAGGTGCCTTTTTGAAATGCTGAAGATAGTAGGGGACTTGAAATGTGGTAAACAAAAGCTTCCACATTTTGGGAAAGGCAGTCTTCGCTATCTTCTTTTTCATATCACACTAGAACCAAATTAGCCTCCCAAGTAAAAAAATTTGCTAAATTCTTAAATTCAGTTCTGTACATTTTTCTTATTCCCCTTTCAACATCCTATGGAATCCTGGGGTTTGTGGTTTAGGGAAGGGCATTTAGAATTCTCAACCCAAGAGCTCTTTGGCCTCGGTAAACTACAAACCCCAGAATTCCACAGGATGTTGAAAGTGGAATAGCACTATAATGGTGTACTGCAGAAATGGCCTCAGTCATCTGGACCTCACAGCATTACTTAGTTAGTGCATTATTTATTCGATTTCTCCCAGAAGTGGGACCCTAGGCAGCTTGGTACATGATTGAAGAGCACAGCAAGTTATTCTGAAAGTTTGGCCATTTAAAAAACCTGTTGGCCTGTTGCCAAGCTCATTCAAGCTGTTTGAAACAGGAGACAAATGCTTCTCTTCCTCAGTAAGATAACTCTGTCTCCCCCTCTGTGTTTTCCTCTGCCTTCTACAGTTTCCTTTCACTTCCCCTTCTTCTGAAAAGACATCCTTCCCATAACTAGCTGTCACATTCTACAGCTGAAAAAGAGGCATGTAGTAATAGAGGCTATCCTCCTCACCCCCACTTGGACACGGGGACAAGCTCTCCTCCTCATGTCATCCTGAAGTGGGTTCTCAAATGGTTTTATGGTGTTTTAGAGAAATTATATGGTACAGTATCCTGGCTACAGCCAGAAGCCTAGAGAAAGAAACAAAATACAGATACAAGTGCAATACAGGTCATAAGCCCTTCTTGTTCCCACTGCAATATATAAAAATGTTCATGTACCTGCCAGGAACATGACTGGGTCAACACCCACCATGGCACTGAGGAAACTAATGGGACTCTGGAGCACAAGTGATACAGGGGTGGAAGCAGGAAGGCTGGGAACAGCTTTCACAATATTGTCAGAAGTAGGGATGGGACGAATCCGGAATTTTCCGAATCTGGATCTGAATCCATGGAAGGTTTTGGGAATCCATGAATCTCACGAATCTTGAATCTTTTGAATCTTTTTTTAAAAAAGGGTTTAAAAAGCAAGGGAAAGAAGGATAATCTTGGGCAAGACTCTCAACAAAAGCCTTGGCAAAGGCAAACCTCTCTCTGAAGAAATCTGGCCAGGACAATTGTCATAGTTTTGCTTCAGGATCTCCCCAGACTGAAAATGACATGAAGACCCTTTCTACACAGTCAGGAAAATGTGAGTAATCCCATATTTTCCTGCCTGTGTAAACAGGGTCACATACTGCAGTCCAGAGATAATCCAGGTCAAAACTGGATTTTCTTTGCGTAGCTCTTTATGACATCCTGGGGTTTGTAGTTTGATGATGAACCGGTGCACTTTGTCAGAGAAGGCAGTGACACCTTGTAAAACTACAAATCCCAGAATTGTGTATGAAAGATCTTTGCAAGGGAGCTATGCAAAGGAATCTTTCAGCTGCCCTTAAATCTCAAGACTGTACCTTCCAGTCAAGTGCTGAACTTAAATATTGAATGTTCAATTTAAATATATTAGAATACAACCCCTGATGTAATTTGTGAAATTGTTAGCAAAGGCCATTATTACTCCAAGGGAAAAAGTTGCCTACTTGCACTCTCCCCTTGTGTGTCTAGTCTCCCAGGTTTTCAGGTGTCCTGGTCTCCAACAAACTATTTGGATGGTGAATTCGAAAGATTCAGTTTGCCTATTTTGGCACAGTGATTCGGATTGTGAATCTCAAATCCTTGCTGAGGATTTGCAGATTCAGTTGGCCCATCCCTAGTCAGAACACATCCAGGAGAGGGCCACACATTGGTATTGACTTCCACATCAGTAACATAGTAAATCCACTCTGGGTTTGAGTCTGAACTTCAAAGGAAGGATCCAAACTGCTTAACCCTGTCCTCCAAAAAGTTTCAGCACTTGCCTAGTCCCTTTAAAGTTCAGACTGAAACCCAGACTGGATTCACCACTCCACAGATATGGAAGCCGTAGCTGCTGTTGCTGCCACAAGGAAGCAGTGACCTTCCCTGCCCACACCATGCAGAACCCACCAACGAGAACAATAATAACCCTCCCATAGGCAACCCCAATTTTGTTGTTATTGTGTGCCTTCTGGTCATTTCTGGCTTAAGGTGACCCTAAGGTGAACTTACCACAGGGGTTTCTGGAGCTGAGAATGTGTGACAAACCCAAAGGCACCCAGTGGGTTTCAGTAGCCACATGGGGAATCAAACCCTGGTCTCCAGGCTTGTAGTTTTAACACGCAAATCACTACAGCATGCTGGCTCAACCCCAACTTGCCAGCACTATACTAATGCTTCTCTAGTATTTCTTCTGCTCTCTTGCTCCTTTGTGAGTGGAGTCTGGATGGTGTGGAACTCATGTTGTGTTAGAGTAGCTGCCCCCTGGGGATAGCTGAATGATAAAAGCATCATCCAGAAGCCCCATACTATCTGTCTCATGTGAAATAGAGTAGTAAGGCAGAGATAAGCTTATTTAAATATTTAAAAAATGGAATTCAGTAGGATAGATCATACAAATGTTAGCAGTATCCAGGTTGACTGTAAGGCAATTTCCCAAGTACATCTAGTGGTGATACTTTTTTTTTTCAGTGCAATGAGTAAGTTGCAAAATTCATTGCCCTACCTTTCAAACTTCATATGCTCTTTCATCAGGTGAAAGTCCTAAAAAGAAACATGCAGAGGAAAATGGGAGGGGAAAGTAATTATATTAGGACATGTTGTTTTGAGATGGAAGGGAGGGTCGGTGTAGATTTTAAGGCTCTCCCTGCTGAACAGTTAAGTTTTGTACCCTCAGGTCTTTAAAATGAAGGGATAGCTGTTCCAACTGTAAGACAAATTACTAATCCATATTGTGGTGCTACCTTTGCTAAAGGTGCAAAAATTCTTTGCACTAGTTTCAGAATCTCATCGGTTTCTTCCTCAGGCAAAGATGTTTTTTAAAAAAACATACAAGGGGGGCAAAAGCAGGGGGAAGACGTCCATAAAAGAAGAGAAAGGACCACAAAAAAGTGCCTGTCAGTTTTAAAAAAGAATGAGATTCAAGCAGTCTTGCTGAGAGAAAGAAGGCTTTCTTTTGCCAAAAACATAACAGTGATGTATGTTTGCATGGAGAGGGAAGTGTCTCCCAGGGCTATTGTGAAGTCCAGAAACAAGCACTACAAGGAACTGGGGATGAGGTGGAGGAAGATGTGAGCAAGAGGCCAAAAGGAGCTAGCACTCTCTCCTTTTCTCTCTCAAATTGTGTGTGTGTGTGTGTGTGTGTAGGAGAGAGAGAGAGAGAGAGAAATTGGGCTGCCTTGGAAATGGAATGTGGGGGTAGGGCTCGTTCTCTGCCATGAAGAGAAAGTAGGCTGCCTCAGAGCCTGTAGTGGCCTGGAAAGCCTGAGGGAAGGGAGCACTAGCAAAGCATGCTTGAGAGAGAGAGAGAAAGAGGGAGAGGGAGGGAGAGAGAGAGAGTAAGAGTACGTGGAGGGGGGGTGCGGTTTTCCAGAGAGCGAGCATTGGCAGGCAGACGGTTCTTTACTGCCAGAACTCCCTGCTGCCTTCACAGAAAAGGGTAAATAGAATACAGACCCTTTCCTGGCTCGTGGATTGAGAAATGATGTGGGATTTGCAATGGGTGTAAAGCAAATTGCTAACTAATTGTTGAAGTGTGTGTGCTGGAAGCTGATTTTGAAATATTTGTTACATATCAGTGCTATCTGATACAAGTGAGATGGCTTCATCTGAACCTGGAGCTCCTAACTGCTATATTTTTCTCTATTAGTACTTTCAATTTCTTTGTTTCCTCTCTTATAAAATGATTACTACAAAGATAATTGATGAGGCTATGTATTTTGCTCTCTGTTTGCATTACAGATTCATTAATGGAACTAAAATAGCCCCAGAAACAATGATCTCTGAAACTGTTGGATGTAGTTGAAAGCTAAAAGTGGCATCAAGTAGAGACAAGTGTATTTTTTAGAGCAAGAAGTCATAAATAACTACAATTTATTCCTGGAATAGACGTAAGAAATTATAACACTGAAAATGCCATCAAATGTAATAAAGATCTGCTAGGGGAAAAAAACTGAATACATAAGTAAAAGGGAGTCTTAAAAGCCAGTACTAAAGCTAAAACTTTTACAGTGCAATCCTATACACATTTTTGTAGAACTAAAGTCGGTTGACTCAAAGAGGCTTAATTCTGACTAGAAGGTTTAAGACCACCATGTTATTTGTCATGTACAAACAAGAATCTCACCTACGTAATACACAACAATGGGCTTGACAAACACAGGTCTTGACTTTCAAATGGCCTAGGCAAAGAAAATTATTCAGTTTTTCTCTTCCATTCTGTGGAGTACTGATCTTAAAACTAAGGCCTGAATCCTGTTGAGGCTTTACACCAGATTCACTTGTGATTATGTTAGAGGCTGTATTTGTGTAAGGAGGTATCCATTATCCTTCTGTATTTACTTGAAGCACATTGACAGATTGGAAAAGCTTTGTCACTGCCCCCCCAACACACAACAAGAACATCATCAGTATGGTAGGGAAACTACCAGCCAGCCTGCTCCTCCCCTGCACACTGCTTTTACTTCCTTCTTTACAAGTACACTGGAAAAGTTTTACACTCTACACGATCTCTGCCTAAATTTGTCCATGGACTTTTCCCCATTAAATTCAGTTGCCTCCCATTGAAGTCAATTGTCTGCAAATTCTTTGTTGCAGCAGTGGAGTCTTTGTGGACAGATGAAAAGAGTGGCTGTTGGAAACAATTACTGGTATCCAGACTTAGAATGGCGAGAACATTAGTCAATAAATTGATGAGAAACTGAAGGTGTACATAGTCTCTTTTTCACCTGGTTCACATATACACAGGCATCATTTGATGACTGCTGCACAAACCTTGTATGGGTTAATGTGCCATTAAGATCTAACACCACATACCATTTCCTCCACCCACTGCTCTACAGTACAGTAATGTGTTGAAATTATGCACATGCAGCTGTGTACAGGCAGCCAAGGAATTTGTACTATCTTCAATGAAAAGTGTGCTGAAGTTAGATGATGCAAATGCTCAGAATGTCATGCTTGATCTGGGATGTCTTTTACACAGACTTCAGGTGATAAAAACTTGACCTTCATCTAAATAATACAGAAAAAACATGGACTGAAAATGACAAATGATTCCCCGGTATTTTTGTAAGGCTTTTTTTTTTAAATACTGCAGTAAGATCTTTGCCAAACGTTGTCATATCTTTTACTCCAAAATCCTAAAGTCAAGCTAGTCTCCCAATGTTTGTTCCCCATGACAGTCTCTAGAAAGCATCCAGGTCAAATGTATGCCAAGGATCCCAGGATGGTCAAAGAGCCAGGCTTCGTGAGTTGCTGATGCCTGTGCCTGGGGCTGCTTTTCCCAAGTCACTTTCCTTTCTTGTTTTTTTCAGTTTCTAGAATCTTGTAAATAAGAATTTCATATTATTCATGGGCAGAAGGGCTGAGGAAAAACGTAGAATTTTTTTTATCAAATGAGTGTAAATTTTATACACTTGGGGAAGGGGTCCAAGAAGAAAATGAAAACAACAAAGCGTTCCATGTTACCTTAAGGATAAACTATTTTATTATGGGACAAGTTGCATGGAATATCCATAAAAGCTCAGACAATAAGAAAGGTGTTGTCTTTAAAGCTGCACAAGACTCCCTGTTGTGTTTTGTGTGACAAATTGACATTGTGACCCTCTTTGGAAAAAAAGTGATAAAACAATGATTGATGCATTGGTGGTAAGTTTTGTAGCTGGACCTTATAAATCTTGGGGTATAGACACCTTACCAACAGTGTAATCTAACAACAGTAGCAACAGACTGTAACATAACAATAGTGCTCAAACTCCTTTTACAGCCACTGACTGCTATTCTATTAGGACCTTAGAGGAGCAATCTCTCTCTCTCTCTGTAGTTGTATGAGATGTTTTTTCTGTGCTCTTCACTCTGGGCAGCATTTAAATGCTGGCCAGAGACCAACAAGGATGCATCATGTGCTCAGTAGGAACAGAAAAGGGAAAACATTGTGGGAGTAGTTACCAGCTGGAAGCAAAAGACTCTGTGAGCAGCACCCAGATGCCAAGTGGCCTCACATTGCTGCAGCTGCTTGTCTCTGCTGCATTTAAAGGACAAGTTATGAGAAAAAGCTATCTTGGAAATGGTTAGTACGAAATAGAAACCTGTTTTGTGTTCTACACCGTTTGTCAACATCTCAGAAAAAAAGAGGTGCACTCAGAACGGAACAGCAATATTTCTAGAAGTTGAGAGAAGGGCTGCTAGCTTTTTTGCTTTCCAGAATAGAGTCCAGAAGGGGCAGGAATCATATGGCCTTCTAGATGTTGTTGGAGTTCAATTTCCACTAGTCCTATTATTTTATTATGATCGAAAGTATTTATATATCGCTCTCAGCCTACGAGGGCTTTCATAGTGATGCACAACAAATAAAAGCATTTAAACCAGTACAGAGATTTAAAATTTTGGGAACACATTAGAATGCCCTTCTTTTGTCAAGAAGCTCAATAATTGGAGTGCTGCCACAGAGAAAGCCCTGTTACGTGTGCATACTAGCCTAAACTCGCAAGGTGTTTGGGACATGCAACAGGGCCTCCAATGAGGAGCTCAAGTTTTTGGTAGGCTCATATGCGGGAAAGTAGTCAACTATTTGTTCCATGAAGTGTTATCAATATGATTATATCCTTTGTTTTTGATACATCTTTCTTCATTATTAAAGCCACTCCATTTCTTCGTAGATTTTCATTTCTTGATTAAAACACTGTGAAATTATTTGAATGAAAATATTCAATTTCTTTCTATTTTAGCTCACTAACCACAAGTACCACAATGCTGAATAGTACCACAAGTACTACAGCTTGAGGCCAGTTGCATCATTAGTCACAGCACTAATTGCAGTTGTACCCTGCTCTTCTCCAGCAGCTTGCTGAGTGCCTTCTGACCTAGGAGTCTCATCTTCTGGTACAATTTCTCATCATTGGGTTTTCAAGGTTCATCATAGACTTCTTTTGCACAGTATTAAAAAGTGTTAGCTTTGGTGCCACTGCCGTTTTCTCTGAGAGATCCTCTGCCAGTGTCACCTGCTGCCCAGTAGCTGTTTAGTACATTTAGACTGGCTCATCAGCAAAAGACCCTACCAGCAGCACTGCTGCCTGCAGCATAGCCTCTTGCCTCAGAGAAGCATGCAGTCCCACCACCATGGAAAGGTAGAGCCATGGTGGGTAGTGTAAGGCCCCACTTTGGGGGTCCCCAATACCAGTATGGTTTGGATGGGCACCATAGCTAATTGGCATCGTATGTAACTGGCAACACATTTTTTTTGGCTCTGATATTAAATTCAAGCCTGAAAGGTGACAGAGAGATCAAACTGAGCGAGGGAAAGAATTTGACTGTAAATGTGAGAAGCGTAGGTCAACTCCAAAATTCCTCCAGGTAAGACTGAGTCATTTGTCAGGCAAATACACACCATTCCTGTGGATAATAGGCTTAAATAGAAGCTGGACTTTTCCAGGGAATCCAACTGTGAGGAGCCCACCGGAAACGGGTTGACAGATAGCCATCCTTTGTACACCTGGATTCTTTCCTCTGTCCTCACAGCACCCACAATAGACAGCCATTACAACATCCATCATGTCTTTGTCAATCAAAGCACTAAGCCCATCAACAGGCGAAAGACCCATTGTCCACAACAGGTTCCCTTTGTCTTGCATCTGGAACCTTCACAGCCACAAGCCATTTTCAGGGTACAAATACCCCTGCTTTGAGGAGGCCCAGTGCAGTCTCTTGAAGATCTACCCGTCACTCTGTCCATCTGGCTCCTGAATGAGAACTGTCCTTAGGTCCTACCTAAGCCAAAATACGTTTCTACTCTTCTGGACTGATAATTATAAATCCCGCCAAATCCCTCAGCCTCTCTATAATTTTTCCTCCCTTTTTCTTTCAGCTAGCTCTTGTGTGAATGTGTGATTGTGTGTATCTTGTGTGCATGCATGGGTGAATTCCCCTCAATAAAATCATTTTATTAGACAATTTTGCTTGGTTTTTGGCTTGGCCTGACCCAGTAAAAATTGGGTTTAAAGATCTCGCTAGGTTACCCTGCCTCTCGTAGTGCTACAGCTTGTGCTCTGGCTAATTCCTATTTCCCATTATTTGGAGCACATTGAGGTGTCCCCCAAGGGACCCCAGAAATCAGGGTAACAGTAGTGCAAAGGCATACTGTTTCAATGGGTCTCTCACCACTGCAGATGTTACATGTCCCAGCAAACATAAATCCTATCAAGTAGTGATCTGCCCATGATAAAAGAGTTCTTTCAACCTCCCCTGTCACCCTCACCCTGACTGGCAAGAGCCAGATGAAGAGTGTGGCCTGCTACACGTCAAGGACCAAATATTAATTGAGACAAGCCCATGGTTGCCATAGAAGCCATGAAATCCTGAGATGGCCCTGATGAGGGTGCCTCAGCAAAGATGTTAAATCCCTCAACACAGTTAAGTTTGGGGGCATCGAGATCACCTTGAAGACCAGCAGCTCAGGCAAGGAGACAGTTGAGCAGAAGAGTGAATGGTACATGAGCAGAATCCCATTCTTGTCTTGTTGCCCTGTTACCAGGTATACACGTTAAAACACTGGAGATTATTGAATAAAATATCTCTGTGGTGGGGGTTAGGGATGGATGAACAACGTATCACTGTAACTCCTTCTTGTCATCCATCAGGAGAACTGGTCAAGTTCACCTTCTGTAAACCAGATTTCAGTTGTACATGCAATGTCAGTTTGCTCACTCAGGATCAAGTCCTGGATCATACAGCTCTTCCCAGTCACTGACCTGGCATTAAGCAGCAGCACTTTTTGACTTGATGTTGTTGGACTAGGGCAGCTAAGAATCTGTTGATTAGATGGTAAGCCAGACAGAGGAGTACCCTTCTTCTCCTCCACTGGCCCATTTTACCTCCACTGCAATACCTCCATAGTTGCATCTCATGTCCTCTGAAAATCTATTTGGCCGAATAAAAATACACACAAAGATGCTTTAGTATGGAAAATTGCCACTATACTTGTCCAAAATTGGTCTCATAATGTACCACCTGATCAGCTTTTTATTTTCCTATTTAGAAAGCAGCATACTATCCTAGTAAGAGCTTCCAAGGCAAATGTGAAGTAGCTTGTCTTGCTTTGCTGTTCACTGCATCTGGGTTCAGTTGGTGAAACATGTCTCCAGTGCAGCCCAGGGCATGACCCTAGGTTAGGAGCCATAGGATAAAAACCCTTTTGTTTATGCCAAAAGCCTTGCACCAAAAAGCTCACACTTCTGGCAAGATGCCTGCCTTAAAATACCTTCAGGAAGGAGGAGCCAAACAGAAAGTCTGAGGAGCTCAAGTCTCTCTAGTCCCAGCTTGTGCAGGTCCACAGCAACCAACCTTCCCCCTAGGCCTAGCCAGCATAGCCAGAATTTTCCCTACCCATTCTATTCAGTTTGATGGCCTCCTGTTTTCCTTCCAGCTTTAGACAGGATTTCTCATCATATTGCCATTTGAAAAGGAATTTTATCTAGAGTACTGATTATTTGATTTAGAGGGGAGAAAAGATATCTATGGCCTATTTGGGACACTGGAGCAAGCTGGCCACATTTTGATGAGGAGACCTTTGTGTTTGGAAGGGGAAAACATACTTTTTTAATATTTGGGGGCATACTGTAAGAGGTGGTCAAATCAGAAAGAATGAGTGATGATTCTCTTGTTTCACCACCACTTGGGAAAGAGACCAGAGGGAGCAAATCTGTGACCCTCCAGATGATGTTGAGCCCCAATTCCCACCAGCTCTAGCCAGTATAGCCAATGGTAAGGGATTATGGAAGTAGTGGTCCAGCATCTTTTAAGAGAGCTACATATTCTCTAACTCAAACCAGAACTGAGTTACAAGTGGAATTAATAGCACATGCTTTCTCTAGGTGGTACATTAGGTTAAGCTTTAGACACCATCCCTTCAGTTTATGTGGGTTTCAGTAAACAAGTGTTTCCCAGGAGAAGTCTAGTCCCCTCTTAATTAACATGCTGATCCTTCTCCAGGCATTTTCTGTCTGCAGAACATGTCCAGACACCTGTTGTTTGTGCTTCCAGTTCATGCCATAGTCCACAATCAGAAAAATGACAGAGATTCCTGGGAGATTTATATAGCTCTCTTTTTCTACAGTATAGAAAGTAGGAAGGAACTATGGCAGAGTTCACAATCTGGAGTACTTCAGCAATTGCCCTCTGTGGGTTGGGTGAGCAGGTTAGAAACCAGGCTGGAACCTTTGGTATATGTGCAGAATACGGGGCAACTGTGTAAACTGCAAATGTTCTATCAGCTCATAGAATAAGCACAGTGTAGACATGGGCTCCTGGCAAGCACACTAACTCATGCTCTCATAGCAGGCTTGTTAGCATCATTTTTAGACTTACCAACCTTCCTACATCACAAAATATCTATATAAAATATAAAATATAAAAATATAAAAAGGTCAAACCCATTGTTTTCAATAAGCATAAAGCAATAATTATTCTGTTTCTCATTTTGACATTCAATATATTCAGAGCCACTGTATGAAACATTCAATATATGCATAATATAGATCACCTCAGGGTGGACATGGGGAAAGGGCAAGCTCTCCTAAAAGATCCCAAAAGGTTAAGGACTCTCAACATGTTGGTTCATAATTCCTATGGTTAGACAGCACACATACAAAAATTGTACCCATCCTCCAATCTTTCACCGTGGACTTTCATGCTTCCAGGGTCAAATAGAAAGCCTATTCTCAGCATTTGTGCTGGAGGGCTACAATGCTTCCTTAGGTGAGAACTGTAACTTTGGTTAAAGCAACAGACTTGAGTGGAAGGAGAAAGACTGGGCCTTCAATAGCCATCTCAAGAGGTTTTGCCATCCTGAAGGCTATCCCTGGCAGATTTTGTTTCACTAAACCCAGGACTATGTGGAGTTAAAAAACACATGGCAGGAAATGCAAGTTAATTGCCTTAAAGTAAAGCAAATGTATACCAAAGACCTAGAAGATCTTATTTTCGAAGACATGCACTATCATAAAGATGCTTAGTCACATTCTGCTACCAGATGTATCAAGCAAGCCTTCTTTTAGTAAACTGAAACTGATAGAAGGACTGTAAAAATCTCTCTTGAAACGTTAATCAAGCCATTTGCCAAAATGAAAGGAAGGAAGGAATTGTTCAAGTAGATTACCTATTTAATATCAGATAATTCATTAATTACCATGTAGAGGACTTTTCATTTGGATTGTGTGGATGTTTCTTCTTTTATTTGTATAATTTTGGAAAATAATGTTATGTATGTTCTATGTTTATTTTTATCTTCCTTCTGCATGCCAAAAATGTATGTTTGCCTGTTTAGCAAATCCATGTTCATAGTTGATTTATTTTCATTAAATACTGTATATTAAATGGTACATTTATTTAGTAATATGCCATATGCTGTGTTATCAAATGTTAGCATTTGAGCTTGGGGTATAAAAGAAGGACCTTGGTGCTACATTTTGCCCCATAGCCTGGATTACTTCTCCAGCCCAGGCTAACCATCATCAGACTCTTTGACATTTATTGCTGTCTGACTACAGACAAATTGGAGCCACTTTCAGTACCTCTTAATGATGACTTTCTCACTAATGACCCATTTCTTTCATATTTATAGAATGCACTGGATCGATGTAACAACTGTATAGTTCATGCTGGGCTGTTGCATCAGAGGGGAAAGCCCTTGCTTTTAAAGCTCCTGCACAACAAAGAATCTTCAGTCTTCCACTTGGACTATAACTCTCATATTTTTTTAACAACAAACACAATTCCCCACTCCTGATGTATTAGCTGCTTACTGTTGATAAACAGCTTAAGGTGACTCATACATGGCACATACTTCACTAGCTCCATCAAAAAGCATTATTATTATTCTCATTATTAGTTCATTTATATCCTGGCTTCTTCCCAATACAGATCAAAATGCTTACAGAAACATCAGTGTGTGTGTATGTATAAACACAATTAATCTACAGATTCAAAACTTTAAAGATCGATTAAAAACAAAACATAAGAACCAACAAGATAGTACACATTTAAAAGCCCCTTGCAGTTCATTATTAAAAGCCAGTCAATAAAAGTTTACACTTGTTGGTGGCAGAAGGAAGTCATTTTGGCTCTCGAGGGAGGAAGTTTTAAAGCCTGGGAGCAGCCACTGAGAAGGCCATTTCCTTTGTTCCCACTAAAAGTGTCTGGAAAGATGGTGGGTCTAAGAGAAGGGTCTCTTTCAAAAATCATAGAGCCCATGCAGAATCATATAGGAAGACTGCCTTAATCCAAGGCCATTTCCACACTGGACTGTTACAGTGCTATTATTACACTTTCAACATCCTATGGAATCCTAGGATTTGCAGTTTAGGGAGAGGCCTTTGAGGCCCCTCCCTAAACTGCAAACCACAGGAGTCCATGGGATGTTGAAAGTCGAATAATAGCACTATAACAGTCCAGTGCGGAAATGGCCTAAGTTGTATAGGACTTCATATGTCATAATGAGTACTTTGAATTGTGCCAAGAAACAGATTGGTGGCCAGTTGCAACTAAAGAGTTGGATGCTCCCCATAGCCAGCCCCAGTAAATATTTATGTCATGATGATAGGGCTCCAAATGGGAATAACAATATATTTAACCATAAATCTGGTTCAGAGTACCTTTTAATTGGGAAGCATTCACACATTCCCTTTCAGCATTTTGTTTTTAATATTCCACTGAAAAGAACCACATTTGGAGCACATCATTAATGAACACGACAAAAGGCTGAAAATCTCTAGACTGCCCACTGCTCTGATTGATCTTAGTCAAGGTAGGAAACCTGTGGCATGCCAGATGGCATTAACTCTCATCACCCTGAGCCAAATGTCCAGTAGAGCGTAGAAGTCTTGTTGGCCAACTTCTGGACGACCCCAGTTCCCCACCTCTGATCTAAAGCCATTTCCTCACTACATTGTTATAATGCTATCATTCCACTTTCAACCTCCTGTGGAATTCTGGGGTTTGTCATTTGCTGAGGCTAAAGAGCTCTCTGGCTGAGAATTCCAGCGGCCCCTCCCTCAACTGCAAACCCCAGGATTCCATAGGATGTTGTTGAAAGTGGAATAACATCACTATAACAGTGCAGTGTAGAAGTGGCCTAAGGAGAGGGCAATTGTGGCAGGTCCAGAAGCCAATTTTCTGTTTCTGGGAAACAAACATGACAAACAGTGACATACCCCCCCCAAACACACAAAACGCACACACAAAAGCAGACAAAAAACTTGAAAGGGCCAGATAACTACATCTCTTTTTAAAAGAGCACAAGATGGGAGCTGCAACCTGTTTGGGAGGTAAACAGATGCTTCTGGACATTTTCTGAAGAGGCAATTCCCTCTTCTGGGTCAGAAAAAAGTGGTGTGAGAAGTCTACTAAGGTTAAGAGCTAGAAAAATAGTTTGAGTGGGGAGAATGCATGCCACCCCTGGGCTGCACTTTCTCCACTATTTCCACTAATATGAAATGGTTCACAAGAAGCAGTGTGAAGGAGGATAATGGCATTATTTCTTCTTTCCCTGAATATTTGGATAATGCAGTAATATGGATCCACTTTCACTTATGATGCTAAAGAAACATCCTACCCTATATTCCTTGCTAGAAACCAACTGTCCTTTCATACTACTCAGCTACAGGACTATGATTCCTCTTTAAGGCCAGTTCTGCACTAGACTGTTATAGCACTATTTTTCCTCTTTCAATATCCTATGGAATCCTGAGGTTTGCAGTTTAGGAGAGGCATTTAGAATTCTCAGCCAGAGAGCTCTTTGGCCTCAATATACTACAAACCACAGGATGTTGAAACTGGAATAATTGCACTATAACTGTGTAGGGTGGAAACGGCCTTAGTGTCATATGGAACCCTGGGATTTCTAGTTGAGGGAAGGGCCTTTAGAATCCTTCACTATGGAGCTCCTCTCCTGTCTCTGACCAGACTATAAACCTCAAGATACCACAGGATACAGCCATGGCAGTTAAAGTGGAATCATAGTAATATAACTGTATAGCACGAAAGGGCCAGTGGAGAGCCACTCTATTTTGGGCTTCATGGCCAATGCATGCTGTTTTGGGGGAAGGGGAAGCATATGGAGAGCTGTTAGTTGCTGAAGTGGTGTGATGGTGGGGGTTATCCTCATTTCCAGGGCAAACATGGAGCCTCAGAACCAAGGCCTGTAGCCCAAAAAAAAAAGGGGGGGATTAATGTATTAAAAGAGTGACTGGCTCCTGGGTGAGCAAAGCAGGACAAAGGCAGCATCTTCCTCACCACCAAGCTATTCACAAATAGCCAGGATATGTGTATGGGGGTGGGGTGGGGGGCGAGAGGCCAGAGAATGTGGCTTCCAAGCAGGAGCAGGGGCGGCTCTCCAAGATCTTCTGAGAAGGCAAGGCAGTCCCCTTCCCCTCTTCAATTGTCCACTCCTGAGCTGAAGGCTCCGTTCTAACCATCAATTGTATCTCAAAAGCGAGATCCATAGAAGCTCATGCAAAAATAAATGTTAGGCCTTTTCTGCACTAGACTGTTATAGCGCTCTCATTCCGCTTTCAACCTCCTATGGAAGGAGGCCCCAGGATTCCACAGGAGGTTGAAAGCGGAATAAGAGCACTATAACAGTCTAGTGCCGAAATGGCCTTAGTCTGCAAGATGCCTTCCCGCTTCCTTTTTACACTGAAACAGACTGCACTAGCCTGTTATAGTGCTATGATTCCACTTTCAACCTCCTAAAGAATCCTGGGGCTTGCAGTTTAAGGAGGGGCCTTTAAGGGTCTCCCTCCCTAAACTGCAAACCCCAGGATTCCATAGGATGTGGAAAGTGGATTAATAGCGTTACAACAGTCTAGTGCGGAAATGGCCTACTCCAGAGTAAATGGGGGCGTAGACACTGGAGTCTCGGAGGGGACGGTCTCTTGCCTCTTCAGGAGACCTGTGGGGATGGGGGTGGTGCGGGAGAGCTCCCTTCAGCCATGCAACTCACAGACATTTGGGAACATTTTGGCACCAGATCCTGTCTGATTTTGCAAGCTAAGCACTGTCATCCCTGATTAGTATTTGGATGGGAGACTACCAGGGAATACTAAGTGTTGTGGGCTTTATTTCAGAGAAAGAAACTGGCACAACCACTTCTGAGCATTCCTTAAGAAACCCCAAGAAATCTATGGGGTCAGGAGACTTGAAGGTGCGTGTATATATATATATATATACGCGCGGACGATATCTCCTGCGAGCGAGGAGTTGAGACTCCGGCTCTCCCGGCGCCGCAAAGAAAGTGGTTTATTCCCCCCCCCACCCCCGCTTCCAGCAGCAACAGGACAGAAGGCCGGGCGGACGAACCAAACAAGCGAGCCAGGCAGAGGGGGCCAGCGCGCGTCCTGCGGTCGGCGGAGGGGCTATAAATAGAAGGTGAAGGGTCCTCCTCATGCGGAGAGGGTGCGTCATTGCGTCCCTGCCGGAGGCGCGCTCCGCTCGGCTGCAGGCGCGGCCGTTGGCGACCAGGCAGCAGCCTCCGCGCAGGAGCACCCGGAGCAAAGCCGTGTCGCCTTCACTCCGGCAGCGTTAGGATCCCGGGCCTCCTTGGCTGCCCGCACGAGGCTGTTACAGCGCTGGGAGTGTACTTTCAACCTCCTATGGAATCCATGGGAGGTTGGGTGTGCAATCATAGCGCTATAACAGCCTACTAGGGAAATGGGTTTGGGAATCGCGGAGGAGGAAGACGGAGTGGTGGTGGGGAAGGAGATGCCTCCCCCTAAGTAGGTTCGTGGAATCATTCACGAGACAAAAGAGGGACGCACCTATTAGCCTGCCCTCCAAACAGGTGATTCGCAGGTCCCCTTTTGTCTGTTCCGTATACTCAGCGTTTCCCAGAACAAAACCAGACACGTGTGGCTAAGATGGAAGAACTTATTAAGGAGGAGGAACGCACAAGCTAGGACAGAGTGGCAGTTTGCTTTTGCCTGAGTCTACAAAAAACGGGCAAGATTCTGCCCTTCCTCTCTTCAGTCTCCCATGGTAGTTGAATGCAAACTGCTTTTGCACTTTGAACTAAAGTTTGCAGCAAATGAAGTAAGTGAGGACAAAGGGGGAATGGAGGAGGAGGAGAGAGAGAGAACCTGGGGCATGTTAAAAGCAGGTGAGAAAGTAGGATGACAGTTGTGACTGCTACATCAGGAGGTTTGGAGGGTATGCTGTTCTTCAGTGAAGGTTAGCCTTCCTGTGTGGAGACCACCCACTGTGGGCCCAATACCCCCTCTCATAATCTTCCTGCAGTAGCTTCTATTCACCTGTAGAGCAATGACAGCAGTCAAACTGAGAGAGGAATGGCTGAGAGAGTGTGACTTGTGGAATGCTACCCAGTGGCCTTCCGTGGCTGAACAGACATTTGAACCCCAGTCTCCTGGAGTCTTAGTCCAACAAACTACTACAGCAGGTTGTCTCACAGATCAAACACACTACTGGACCATTCCTCAAAAGGAGGAAGAGATGAAGGACTGTGTACCCCCCTCCTTTACTGTACAGGACAGCAGGAGCATAGCTACAGTGAGCATAAAACTGTCCCCCAAATCAGCCTGCTGTGGAATTTCCCTTCATTCTCCAAATTTCTAGCATATCAGATAGTGAAACCATTAAAAAACTGTTCATACTTTAGCCTCCCAGGATATATGTGTGATGTTCACAGTCCCTTGGGAACTTTGCCTGCATTTTTTCTTTGAATGCCTATGCTATATTTCTAAATGCTCAACTGAAGTTTTAAGTTATTGCAATGATAGAAATTTGGGGGCCAAAGGAAATTTCATTGAGAGGACAGAATTCTTATTTGAGGGTGCAATGCCATCTGCCCCCCATTCAGCCCTCTGGTGAAGCACAATGTGAGGGTAGGAGGCACATGGGGCAGGAATTAGTGGTCTCAGAGGCTCAGCAAGAATTTTCAAAGTGGCTGTCCTGGCTGGATGGGTTGGTATCTACAAGCAGAAGAGTTTCTGGGGCTGGCTCAGGGGAAACACCTGACAGCCAGATTATACCTATCATCTCTTTGATCATTTGCATCAACAAAACCCCTCAAATGACCCTTTCCTACATCATAAAAACATATTCATGTTTCTCCTTTGTGGACAAGCAATCTCACATTGCTGCGAACCACCTAGTCAGGATTCCCTTTGCCTTCTCTTTCTCTCTCTCTCATTCCTTTCTCTTGTGCTCCTTTGCATGCACAAACACAATGTATGCAGAGCATTCTTGGACAGCAGCTTTCCAACAACAGGTCAGTGGTGCAGGTCAGAGCAATAAACTCTTGGGCTCTTCAGAAGCAGGTTCTTCCTAATTTGGCTGACCTGGGGAAGCTGAAAGATGCTACCTCGTATATACTTGGCTGTGATCCTCTTCAGAAATGTGGCAGGAAGGTCCTTGCTCCCAAGTTGATAGCTCCTGTGCAAAAAGAAGTTCTGGGCAGAAGGAAATATGGGTGGTGAAGAGATGGGTATATGTGGCATGTATGGTGATTTCTCTATCGCATGTGGCATTTCCAGACATCACAGACCCTTTGAATATAGTTTATAACTGTGGTACATAGTCAGCTCCCATGACACTAGAAAACATAGAGCCTTTCCGCTCTACACTGTTATAGTGCTATTATTCCACTTTCAACATCCTGTGGAATCCTGGGGTGTGCAGTTTAAGGAGGGGCATTGAGAATTCTCAGCCAGGAAGCTCTTTGGCCCCTCAGTAAACTATAAACCCCAGAATTCCACAGGATATTAAAAGTGGAATAATAGCACAAAAACAGTGTAGGGAGGAAGGCCCAGGTCCTGGAACCCAAAATATAGATTGATAAAAAGGACATTTTAAGTTCAGCAATACCTAGAAGGCTACAGGTTTTCCGTCCCTGATTCAAAGATAAATACCTCTTACCACAGTGAGGACGACTGTGACCAGGTAACTACTCTGCCTCCCTAAACTGCTGTCCAGATGCTCACTATTAGTGGACATTGTCAAGGTTTCTCCCTTCCTATTAGTCTTCATCTTTATTTGAACCCACCATCCTTCAGATATAGCAGGGGTGCAGAAAGTGCAACCTGCAGACCCAGGGCCATTTTTGTGGCCCCAGGGGTAAAAAAAAAGGCTTTGTAAAATTTTGTTTTGCTCTAAAATGCCCCAACATTATCTTTAGGAGAGTTGTGAGACATTTCTGCCATGTTTGGAGCCCCCTTGGGCCTCCCAGGGGTCAAAATGAAATTTTGAAAAAAAGATTTTTTAAAAAAAATTGGCTCAAAGTAGACCCTGTAAGGGTCTGGGGCCAAAGACTTGCATCCTTGTCTCCTACAGGGAGTTTGGAGGCATTGAGGGGGCAACATTTATTTGTTTATTTATATATTTGGGCATGAGTAGGCCTTCCATGGTCTCCTAGATGGCTAAAGCAGCCCCTAGTCTTGTGCAGTTGTCTACTCTTGAGACAGGAAATAACCTTTCAAACAGAGGACACGTGCTCTGCCCATTTTTTTTATTTTTTTTTTATTAAAATACGTACTTTACACACATCTCTGTCTGGACAAATTTATAATTCAGTTATATAAATAAAACAACTAAAGAAAATGAATTTTCTTTCATTGTCCCTATAACCATTCTTTATACATACAGTCTTGTTTGCTTCATAAATACCATCTTCAAACACTCTCACTTCCTCACTTTCTTTTATTCGGTTCTTCTTTTCTCTTCAGTCTATTCCCCCTAAACTTTATATCATCGTTGACTAACCTACAAATGTACACTTTAGCTTACTAGTCTTTTTCAGCCTTTTCTCTGCTCATAAGTCCATTTACTTCTCTTGGCAAATCGTAACCCAGTTACGCTCTCTATATTCCTTTATTTCTGTCATTTCATTTTTTTTATCTCCTCTTTTTTCACCTCTCATTACCCTTGATAATATATCCATCGACACATATTCTTGTACCTTGTTTAGCCATTCTCCCAATTCTGGTACTATTCTCTTTTTCCAATATTTTGCATATGTTGTTCTAGCTGCTGTAATCATGTATAATATACTGTTCTTGTATTTAAGATTTTCTTTGCCAATTTGGTGGAGCATATTCAGTAGAAAGATCTCCGGCGATAAAGGTATATTAATTTGTAAAATGTCGTAATAGCCTTGTGAATCTTTTTCCAATATATTTTTGCTGCCTCGCATTTCCACCACATATGATAAAAAGATCCACTTTCATTATCACACTTCCAACATTTCTTCTCTTTCAGTTTATAAATCTTGCTTAATTTCTCCGGATCTAGATACCATTGATACAGCATTTTCATATGGTTTTCCTTTAGATTCTGTGCTAGGGTAAATCTCTGTGTATTCTCCCAACTTCTCTTCCAGTGTTCTAATTTGATCTCATGTCCAATGTTTTGTGTCCATTTGATCATCGTGTCTTTTATAGTTTCAGCTTCCAACTCTCTTTCAAGCATAAATTTATAAATTTGTGATATTAAATGGTCCTTTTTCTCAAATAGTATTTCTTCAAGCTCATTTAATTGGGTTGTAACTTCCACTCTTTCTAACTTCTGATCCATTTTTTGTCTTTCTTTCAATTGGAAATATAGAAACCACTGGCAATCCCAACCCTCCTCTCTCAATTCCTCTCTTGTCTTTATTCGTTGTGATTCTTTCCCAGTATTAATCAATAAATCTTTATAAGCAATCCATCTTTCTGGAGGTCCTTTCCTATTACTATATAAGGCTTCATGGGGAGAGACCCATAATGGTATTCTGAAGTATAGTTTCCTTTTCCAAACATCTCTCCCCATTTTTCCATAGCTCCTCATAGGGGCTCTCTCAGGCTGTTGCAGTCTTAAACCAGACTGTGTGAGAAAAGCAAGAGAGTTGCCCTACAGGTCTGAAGACAGGTTTTCTGCCTCACTAGTTCCCTCCTGGAGCAACAAGATCCATTTGAGCTCTGATGTATTCTGTATTTTGGGTCTTGCTCTTTGGTCCTGAATTCTAATGTGTTCTGTAGTCCTGCCCTCCTTGGTCCTCTTATTCAGATTGATCTTGGGTCATGACTCCTAGTTCCTGGCTTCTAAGTGGCTCCAGACACTTGTCCACATAGCCCACTCTTGATTGAATTTGTACTGCAGCCACGAGGTAAGCTGGACAGCCCAATTCATTTTGCTTCCTCAGGCAAAGGACAAAATGACACCCTCAGCTCAATTTTATATGCAAAAGCTGACTGGACTTGCAGTTGATCAGAGAGCTTCCTTCAGTACATCTGAGAAATCAGACTAGTTTAGGGGCTCAGGACTATCCATGTGGAGTACAGTTCCCTCCAACACATCAGGAATACTCAGAAAGAACATCTCATGAGTGGCTACTGTTGTCTCCCTGTATCTGCTGTTTGAAGCTGTTGCCTCATTCTGCCTTATGCTTGGGCTGACCTTGCAGATGATGGCAGAGACCAGTAATATTCTGCCTGTACAAAACTGCTGATCATCCCTCTGCTCCTGTTTAGCTCTTCAGTCTGAGTTGTCCTGGCCCACTTTTTATTAGCCAGTTTTCAACCAGCCAGACAGTTTGACTCAGAAGCTTTTCTCCAGTTTCCCGGCACTGACACAAGGCCTGCTTTTCTGAATTGCTCTTCTTTCTTTCCTTCTCTAGCGAAAGCCCTTGTTGCTGTTTTCCAGAATGCCATCATCTGCTCTAACCCTTTGGTTTTATAGCTCAATCAATATTTTGGTTGCTTCAAGCAAGGCAACTACTGTAAATTTTGCCTCTAATGGTTGTGTGATAAGTATCCCCATCTAGTTAGCTACCGAAGCATCCACTAATGAAATGGTTTGTTGAGTGCTTTTTAATTCAGAAGGTTTCTTTGGCAGCCTACTTGTAAGATGTTTATTTTAGCTGTTATCACAGCCTGGTCATCCACTGAAACACAATAGCTACAAATACCATTACACATGATTAATTCACTTTCTCTCCTCCACACAAGTGGCTGAAAAAAACCATTCCAGGCCTGACTCCCCACCATTGTCCCCTCCCATTGAGGAGTTGTTTACACCTGCACAAAAGCAAACATGAAATGCTAAGCTATTCATGCCACAGAGAGGCCTTGTTCATCCTCTTTGTTCTGCTACATAGAGAGACCACACAAGGGTAGAGCAGTGAAATGGGAAGCAGCTCCTGCGGGTGTGGGTCTCTCTCATCAGCGCCAGAGCAGACTGGACTCAGGTTTAGCATTCTGGGCCTGCGAAGAACAGGACAATGTTATCTATGCCCACTTCCAGGCTACATTTTTAAAAAAAGCTTTGGGGACTGGCATGGGCATTTTGGTGAAAAAGTTAAAATAACAAAAATAACATTCTCCACCATTCTGTGACCTACTTCACCATGAAGGCTGAATTCTGTGGCTTCCCTTAATGAAGCAGGTGTGCACATGTTTCTTAGGTTGTGCCTTTCTTCTGCTTCTGATGGCCCGGAAATAAATGAACTTAAGCATAGAAATTCTCTCCTTCGACAATTGTTTTGTTGTTCCTACTGAGCCTCGGTATGGTTTTTGAGATTTTGTGCTACTACACTCTTTCATTTTGCCTTTTGTTTTCATTTTTGTCTGTTCTGCACTCGCCTGTCACCATTGCCATAAGGGCTATAAACCTGTGTATGTGAGGGAAGGGGTTTTGACTTGGTTTTGACAATGGTGTTCCTGCGGCATTTCATAAAAAGGCAAGAGATAATGAAAACATGAAGTCCATTCATTACACAAAGTGCAGAGTCAATAGCAGCCATTTCTTGTTTACAATAAATATCCGACTAATGCCTCCAATAAATCAGTGGCTCATGGCACCCTACTTCTTTGTTACTGCCTGTGCTACCACAGCAACACAAAGCCATATGAGGTTCCTATTTGAGTGCTCTAGAATATCCTCTTCGACAGGACATTAAGCTTTTGAAGGTCTCACTTTCACAGAATTCTAGCATGCCTGCCAATTCATGTGAAGAGTTGCCATTGTCATAGCCATCCAATACAATGGCATCTTTGTGATGCTTCTGAGTCTAGCCTACAGACAGTCCCCTATAAACTGAAATTGCATGTAAATGTTTGACAAAGACATTTCTTTCTTATCTTGGGCTAAAAGTTGGCAGTCAGAATTTGACAGAAATAATTTGGGTTGAGAATGTAAAAAACCTAAACAAATCTATAGATGTTAGCTCTAGTTAGATAATGGGAACATAGGGGCAACATTTTTTTCTGTGCTGTAGCCCATAGTTATACTGGGATTTACGTTTTAAAGGAAATTGTTTCACACTGGAGTAATCGCTATAAAAATCCATCCCCTTACAAATTTCACCTGTACACATTATATATGTTATACCTGCGGTTATTAACCTGGGGTCTGCAGAGCCCTCATGGGGGAGTCCATAAAGCCCTGCTGTTGGACGCTAACAGCAGTGGCAGCAACAGGAATACGGCAGCAGGGGGGTGGAGGTGCTGAAACTGCTCCTTCATTTGCAAATGTGGCAGCAGTTTGGATGCATACATACACCTGCCACTGTGGGATATGGCAGCAGGGGATGTGGGTGCCCAAACTCCTCCCTTGTTTGCAAACAAGGGAGTAATTTGAATGTATGAACATGCCTGCTACTATGTCCCTTTCATCAGCAATGTGGCAACACGTGGTGTGTGTGTGCAGGCACTGAAACTGCTCCCTCATTTGCAAATGAGGGAGCAGTTTGGACTTGTGTCTGTCCCCATGTACCTCAGTGCCCAAACTCCCTGCTGCTGTGTCCTTAATGAAAGGGAACAGTGGCAGGCTTGTGTGTGTACCCAAACTGCTCCTTCATTTACAAATGAGAAAGTAGTTTCGGCTTCTACAGCCCCCCCCCCACATATCACTGACAAAAGGGACATGGAGGCAGGTGTGTGAGTGCAGCCAAACTATGACTCTGAAGACTAGGGTTTGAATCTCTACTTGGGCAACCTCAAGCAAGTCACGTTCTCTCAGCCTCAGAGAAAGGCAAAGGCAATAAATATTGCAAAGAAAACCCCCCACTATAGGGTTGCCTTAGGTTTGTCATAAGTCAGTTTTGAAAGGGGAGAGAGATGATGGCTAGAAAGAACCTCCGCTTGCCAGTGGCACTTTGTTGTTGTCTGCTTTCAGGTCAGTTCTGAATTACAGTAATCTTAAGGTGAACCTATCACAGGGTTTTTTTGGCAAGATTTGTTCAGAGAACGTTTGCCTTTGCTTTCCTCTAAGGTTGAGAGAATGTGACTTCCCTAAGGTCACCTAAGTGGGGATTTGAGTCCTAGTCTCCAGAAGCCTTTAATAAATGAATAAATATTTGAATACCTAAATAAATATTCCCTGGCAACAAATTATATTTACAGGGGTTCCTTAGTAAAGAAAAAGTTAAGGATCACTGTGTCATATCATTAATTTGAGAGCATTTTGCTTCTTATTTCAGTCAAATTCCCTGGAAATAAAAGGGAATCACTAACATAATAAAAAGAGTTTAAATGCATCAGTGGCCATAGTATGTATGACAACATGGCTACAGACTTGAAGCTCCTTGAAGCATTGCACGTTCTCATAACGGCGTCCCAGCCACCTTGAAGTAATCTCCTCCCAAGCTGGCAACAGACTGCTGTGGGCTCCTGTGCAAAAGATTGCCTATGGTCTCCTTTGCATGTAGACCAAGAAATCTCCCCACCTTTATCTCTCAACAAGAGGAAAACCCTTGCTCACTTCCACAATTTTAAATTGCTGGAACAAATTGACATTCTCTGATGGAGTATCAGCATTACTTGGTTGCATGACAAGCAGCACCTGCTGAACTTCCCTCTTCCACACAACCATTAGAAGTGTAGGAACCTAGTGATGATGGAAAGGTTCCCAATAAATTTGAGAGATGAATTAGAGAAGAAATTAAAAAAACAGGGAATATACAAGTTAAAAGAATGGAGGAATATAATGACAAATAAAGATAGAATAAAGGAGAGATTGCAGGGAACTAAGATCTCATGGTTTAATTATATTCAGCTGGAGCAGTGGACAAGGAATTAGAAAAGCAATAACAACAATTTTAGAGAATACACTAGATTTGAACAAATGATTAAGCAAAGAGATGATATGGAAGAAAATGAAATATTGAAGGGTACCACAAGAGAAATATATAAAATATTGTCAAAAGATGAAGATGAATACCTTAGAAAGATATGGAAGAACTAGTACAAAAAATAGATATTCAAGACTGGGGAGAAATCTGGAATCAGCATCATTTAAAAAATTTATCTGCAAGGATAAAAGAGAATTATTATAAACTGGTTTGGAGATGGTACCTAACACCAGTAAGGTTAAACCACATAGACAAAAATCATTCAAGGTTATGGTGGAGGGTTTGCCAAGAGATTGGCACATATATCCATATGTGGTGGGATTGTGAAGGTGTACAGAAATGTTGGCAAATGGTGTTTAAAGAGATAAAAGAGATAACAGGAATTGATTTACAAATATGTCCGAGTATAGTGTTATTATCTATATTTGGTAAGGTAAATTGTACCCAGACAATGAAGGAGTTAATTACAGATTTATTAACTGCAGCAAGGCTAACTATATCGAGAAAATGGAAAATTCAAGAAGATTTTCCAGTAAAGGATTGGTATAAAGAAGTGTGGAAAATTGCGATCAATGATAAGTTAACATGTTGAATCAAGGTTAAAAAAGGGATAATGAAAAGGAATGACTTTGAAGCAATATGGAAAATATTTGTGGAAAAGGCTTCAGCAAAAGAGGGAAGTGTCACACGTCCACAAGAAGAATTACAATTTTGGAAAGCAGAGTAAGCTGAAATATAATTGGCTCTGGGAATGGGTTCACATTTAGGATTATAGTTTATGGTTAATGAAAGGATCATATATAGTATTAGCAATAGGTTAAATATAGTTGAAAAGAATAGATTTAAGAATGAAATTATTAGCAATAATAAGTACAAGGAGAATGAGATTTAGATACATGAAATAAAAATATATAATCAATATGATATATAATATGTTGAATAAGTACATGATGATAAAGGATCTGTAGAGAATTAGTAATGTAAATTATTTGTGTTGTGATTTTTCTCTTTTTCACATTTATGTTATTCACGTGGTGTTTTTGTTTTATTCTGTTATGTATTGTTCAGATTTTTCAGCTGAGCTAGTTCACACATCTAGCTGGTAGTGAATGCATGTACAGTTCTCAGAGTACAGAAATCAGATGGTATATACATGCAAGTGTGAATCAGGCTCAAGGCTACTACTTATATCATTGAGAAACATCAGTATGTATTATAGTAGCTGTACATCTGGACTGCAGATGGCTGTGAGGCTGTACACTTTAGCAAAATAAACAGGCTTTTAAAAAAAAATCTTGGAGCCCATATAATAACTATTTTGTAACATGAACAATCCCAAACTTCTTCTAACACAAATTCTGGCTTATAAGAAAGAGAGGTTTCCAGATGCCCAGGTTATAAACAAAAATATTATGAGCATCAAATTGGGATGTTTAACATAGCTGTATAAAAAGCTCCCCCCCCCATTCCTTGTCCCTTTTTTCCACTGGACCAGAACAGTGCCTAACTGTTTAACTTGTGGTTAAGGATTATTTGTGTAGGGCACTTCTGTAGGTAAAGTGTCATGTATTTGGCAACGTGCCTGCAGAACACTATGCAGGATCTCTGGTTACAAATTGGAGCTGTATAACATAACAGGAAATGTGGGGCTTGAAGTTATTCCACTGGAAAGATTAATTATTTGGAAAAATAGCTATGCAGCAGCCTCATGTATTTCTGGAGCAAAGACAAGCGACACCATTTTAAATTCATGAGACAACAGAACCATTCTGGAAGTCACACTTTAAAAGCAACCCACCTCTCTCATCCAGTGCAGCATGTGGTGTGCTTGTGCTTTATTCCAGTACACAGAAATGCATGTGAGGTAGAACTCAACATGGCATCGACATCTACAAGGTGCAAATTGAGGTTTGTAGGGCCATTTCCGGACTACATTCTTATAGCGCAATTATTCTACTTTCAACATCCTATGGAATCCTGGGGTTTGCAGTTTAGGGAGGGACTGGCTGGCCCCTCCCTAAACTGCAAACCCCGCGATTCCATAGGATGTTGAAAGTGGAATAATCGCGCTATAAGAATGTAGTCTGGAAATGGCCTAGATCTCTGTGTGTGATGACTGTCCCAGACCTCATAGCCTCATTACTCATTGCTGGTGATGAGCTATGAAACCTTTCAAAGCTCAGATCCAGGCTATTTGGAAAACTGTATCATCCCATATAAGCCAGCCTCAACTCTGAGATCCTCAGAGGAGGCACTTCTCTCTATCCCACTGGCTTCACAGAGATGGTTTCTGGGAACCTAGGAAAGGGCCTTCCCTGTGGCTGCTCCCAAAATTTGAAATTCCCTCCCTAGAGAAATAAGGACTCTTTCCTTATTGTCTTTTCAGTGGATGATCAAGATCTATCTATTACAGTAAATAAGTTTTGGGAATTGATTGTTAATAGGTGTGATAATGGGGCTTCCCAGTATCTAGACTTATCTAAAGGGGGATGCTTCCCTCTTCAGGTAAACCAAGGGTTAATGAGGTGTTGGGATTAGATTACATTTTAGTGTGGGTCAACATCCTAGGTCACAGGGTGAGAACTGACCAATCAAAAAGGAAAGAGGTGAACATCTTCGGGATGCTTCGAGATGCTTCCAGGGAGAAGTTATAAAACTTCTTGGGAGGCCATGCAGCCGAGAGAGAACAAAGAGACAACCAAGAGAACAAAGGGACATCCTAGAGATGGGATCTGGGCCAGTAGTAGGCTGCAGGTCCCCATGCCGCACCTCCTGGCCAAATTCCTCTCTTAGACCATCTAACCTAATTGTGAACCTAATTGTGAGCAACTAGGAATAAGATAGTTAGTCGCGTTAGGGCTGTTTATTATTTTGGAGTTGGCTGATCTAAAGAATGTATCTGTTTTTGTAACTACTTGTAACTTAAGTGTACCTGGGAGGGGGGAGCCTCTCATATGTATTATTGTCTTGTTTATTTGCATGCCTTGAATAAATGCTTTTCTGTAAAACCTCTGTTTCCTCTCCATTCCCACGCCATCCTTCGGCACATGATAGATAGGACTTCTCTCACTCAGAAGGCGGGAGGTGAGAGGGAAGGAAAGGTCCTTATTAGCATAGAGATTGGTAATCCACTGAGCAGGCTCCCACTGTACTGCTCAGAAATTCAGAATTCAGCAAGAATTAATAATCGCTGGAGGAATTTCCAGTCTTGTTCAAGGGTGGGAGTCAACTTGAAGGGACTGGAAATAAACTCCAGTATGACAATAGGAAAAGGGTTTTTAGGATGCTGCACTGTCTTTAATCTTTGTTTTAAAGTAATATTTAAATGATTTTAATTCTGCTGTTAGTTTCATATTGTTTTAATCTCAGTTTTTGTTTTTAACAGCATTTGCTTTTATTGTAATTGTATGGCTTTTGTGAGCTGCCTTGAGTCCCAGTTTTGGAGAAAGACAGGTTACAAATAAATGGATGGACAAATAGATGGATTGCTCCAGCTCCTAGGAAGCCTCTGGGATAGAAATTAAACTCAGAGGCTTTTCTCTTCTGGACAGATATTTGTGCCCACTCTGAGAATGTCAGAGAACATAGCTGGAAGAAGCCATATAGTCGTAGAGACTGGTCATGCAGCGCAGCACAGCAAGACCACCATTTGTTCCTTTATGGGAGAAAGAGCCCAGCTTGTAAATTTACTTTTTGGACTTAAATGTTCCAATGATTTGTTTTATTGTTTTAAAAAACAATTTATTGCTATCACTCGCTACCAAGTTAAACAGTACCTCATTGTACTCCCCTTGGATTTTCTATTGCTTTTCACTACCTTTATTTTTTTTAAAAAATAACTTCAGATTGATAAGAGATAAGCCTTTCAAAATGCCTTTCAAAATGCCAAAATTCTTATTAAATGTGACTTCTAAAGTAATTACAAAATATTACTCATTATATGGAATATTACATTCATTACAAATTAACTTCCTCACTCCCACTAATAGCTGTTGACATACAACTTTATTATGTCCCTGTTACCCAGATAAAGCAGTTTGTTACAGGTTAGCTACATTAATTGTAAGTAAACTCTAAGAAAGGGAATATTTACATGTGTTTTGCTAACCCAAAGTAAAGTTTAGTTTTCAAAGCAATAGTTCAGCCAGAAGCATTTTGTCTGAGTCCTTCTCCCCTCTCCCTTGTGCATGTTATTTCATAGGACAGAAGAGCATGTTGCTCTGAGAACATGAATCTTCCAGAGCTGTGGAGCAGGCCATGCACTTCTGTTTGCATCCATTTTAGAGAAATTTAAGAGAAGGCTGTTGTGGCTGAGTCCAAAGCATTCCTAAAATCAGGATTCCTTTTGCATTCACATCTGCTCCCAAAGGGAATGTGGTTTGGGTGAGGAGTGGGGAAGAGCTATTTTTAAACCAGCACAATATGGCACTTAATAAAACTTTTCCACCTAGAAGTCACTGAACTGAAGGCTGCTTCAGAAGCAAAATGTTCACCCACTGCTAATGCATTTGCTAGTAGGATTTTGCCTGGGGGTTTCTCTGATCAAGAGCTGCCAGCCGAGGTGTTCTTGAACTACTGTTCCTGTCAAAAGGAAAGCCCCACTAGAGAAATGTTTCTATCCATCTACTTTGTGTGAATTTTGGATGCAGTCATTTTTTCACTTTAGATTTCATGCATTAACATCTACGGTATACTTTGAGGCTTAAAGTTACAAATACCTAAAAAACCTGAATTATATTTATCAGGAATTTGGGAAGAAGGGACAAATGTGGATAAGAAACAACACAAACTGGTCCAACATACGTTGTTAGCAGCAAGACTGATATGTGCCGAGTATTGGGGGAAAAGCTGGATTTACCAACAATAGATGAGTGATTAAGCAGATTGATAGGAATTGTGAAAATGGACAATCTTATGTACAGAATAAAAAGCAGAGCACAAAAGGAAGTTCTGTCCAAATGGAAATGGTTGATTGATTTTTTTTGAAGAATGAAGGCGATCTGATGATAATAGGTTTTTAAATTTAAAATTTTGAGTTTATATTACTACATGAGAAGTGTTAGAATTAACAGTTGTATTACATTTGTTGCTTTAAAAGGTTATCTTCAGCCTTTTATGTGGATTGTTATTAATAATATTTGATGTTTACTGTTATTGATTAGTAGTACTATTATTTATTTGAATAATTATTATTATTAGATAACGTTATATTGATGAAACTAATACAGAATAGTGAATACAGACCAGGTTAATAATGATTTAAACTGGAAAATTAATTAAGTATATAATAAATAAGTAGATAGATAAGTAGATGTTTATGACAATGGATAAATGATTTGTAACAATGGATAGTTATTGTACAAAAGAAAAAATTTAATCCTTAGGTGTAATTGCTCAAGTAATGTAGGCTGTCTGCAAGGGGCAGGAACCAACCTTTTTATAATTAATTTTTGGTTATGTTGTCTTATGCTATGTTATGTTGTGTTATGTATTGCCAATATTGTTAGTATTGTTAGTATTGTCATTTTTTTTTATTGTAGAATTCATGTTTGTTAGTTGTTGTTTTTTGCTGTTTGTGTTTAATAAAATAATTTTAAAAAATTATGTTATATTTTCCCACTGACAACAAAGGAAAGAAGGAAGAGGGAAAAATAAGGAAATGAGAAAAAATGATTTCTATTTCTGTTATCAGAAATTTAAGATTGTAGTCTTTCCGTAAAGTAATACCTGGCTTACATATTTTGAATGCTCATGTCCCTGCTTTTCTTGTACAGTATAGAAAACAAGAGGACCCTTTAAAGGTTCCTTGTTAAGAGGGTTTTAGAGCCCTCAGGAATCAGGATTTTCTTTCTATTGGGCAACCCATTCTTGACCTCCAGACTTATTAGATTAGTGCTGTCACACGTTATCCCAGCCAGCATGGCCCCTGAATAGCTGGGGAAAATGGGAGAGTTTCAGTTGAACTCATAATAGGCCCTTTCACAGTCTGTAATTGTAGCACTATGTGTCCACTTTAAGTGCCATGTTAACATCCTATGGAATCCTGGGATTGCCAGTTTATGGGGATCTAAATTCTCAGACAGAGTTCTGTAGTACCTTACCATTCTGCAAAACCCAGGATTTCACAGAATATGCAGCCAGGGCAGTTAAAATGGAGCCATAGTGCTATAATTATGCAGCATAAAAGGGCCCCAGGTTGGGCAAGGCAGCCTTACAGCATGCATATCTCTTTCTATATGAACCCAGCCAACTATCATAGAATCAAAGAGTTAGAAGAGACCGTGAGGGCCATCCAGTCCAATCCCTTCCTATGCAGGAACACACATCAAAGCATTCCCAATGTTGTGGCCAAGAAAAGTGGAGACGACCAGGTTTCAGGGAAAAATCAAAAAGCCATTTTATTGTTAACAATACCTTGCGCAAGGGCAACAGTTATCCCAGAACTGTTGTGTCAATTAATTGAGGTAGCATCACTATATACCTTTTGCCTTCTATGTCAGCAATCAATCATTTACTTAGCCCGCCCATCACTGGAGAAAAAGATCTTTAGTTAACTTTTCCATTACATCATTGACTGGCACACACGTGTACAGAAGAGAACAAAAAGTTAGTTTAGAAAATGATACAAAATAATGGTAGGGAGTATAGTGCCTCCCTGTGAATTCCCAGACCTTTGAATGTTACAAGGCCATTCTCTAAAATTTGAGATAAGACAGACATCTGCAATTTACTCAGAGGCACAATTCAATTCGCTTGTTTTTCCTATTCAAGTGGCATTGGATTTAACCCCTTCACCAACAGATGGCCATCCAGCCTCTGCTTAAAAAACTCCAAAGAAGGAGACTCTACCACACTCCGAGGCAGCATATTCCACTGCCAGACATACGCATGCACAATCATACACACGGCACATGGTGCACAAAGGCACTCTCCCTACACTGCAAATGGATTCAGAAAAGCCTTCCCTTAGAGCCACTTGGAAGCTTTTCCAAGCTTAACTGCAGAAGGGCACAGGAGGGCTACCTGGTGGTGGTAGACCCACATTATGGACTCCACCCTAAATCTGGCACTGCGTAAAGTGAAGCTAGATAGAAGAAGAGAAGCATTACTCTGTCATTCTTGCACTAGGGACTCCCACGAAAACCTCTTCTATGGTACCCCTTCTATCCACTACTGTTCCCTCACCACATAGAATCACAGAATTGGAAGAGACCTCAGGGGCCATCCAGTCCAACCCCCTGCTATACAGGAACACCCATCAAAGCATTCCCAACAGATGGCCATCCAGCCTCTGCTTAAAAACCTCCAAAGAAGGAGACTCTACCACACTCCGAGGCAGCATATTCCTCTGCCACACACCTCTGACTGTCAGGAAGTTCTTCCTGAGCTTCAAGTGGAATCTCCTTTCCTGCAGCTTGAATCCATTGCTCCTTGTCCTAATCTCTGGAGCCGCAGAGAACAAGCCCGCTCCCTCCTCAACATGACATCCCTTCAAATATTTAAACATGGCTATCATCTCCCCTCTTAACCTTCTCTTCTGCAGACTTAACATACCCAGCTCCCTAAGGCGTTCTTCATAGGGCATGGCTTCCAGATCCTTCACCATTTTGGTCGCCCTCCTCTGGACATGTTCCAGCTTGTTGATATCCTTCTTGAATTGAGGTGCCCAGAACTGGACACAGTATTCCAAATGAGGCCTAACCAATGCAGAATAGAGTGGTACCATTACTTCCCTTGATCTAGACACCATACTCCTATTGATGCAACAAAGAATCACATTGGTTTTTTTGGCTGCCACATCAACTTGTTATATGTATTCTCATATCCTTGGGTCCCAGTTTAGGAAACTGTTGGTCTGTCCTATGATGACCAGCTGCTTACAGGGGTTTCCTGCAAAGATCTCACTTGTATGATATGCTCTTTTAATAATATCAGTAAGAAATGACTGAGTGGGATCATCTGGAGAGGTGAGCTTGGCATTACCAGTATCTTAAAAATACCCAGGGGTATTTCATTTCTTCTTTTCAGGTCTTTGGAAGACAGTAAAAAGCCATGAAAGAGGCCCAGTAGGTCTGTGACATTCCTTGTGTCACAGTTAGGTAACAGATCATTAGAAGTCTTATTTTAATTACTTACAGTCACTGATATAATGTGGTCACAGCACCAAGTCTTCTGAAGCAGGACTCTGTCAAACCAATTCAAACCATTATGAAAATCTCAATCTCTGCACTTAGCATTCCAGCTGAACACATTCCAGGAAATAAATTTTAAGAGAGTATTATCGCATTGTTGACTACAAATGATGATGATCATGATGATAACAACAAAAACAATGAACTGCTGTCAAAATCAGTGATTTTAAAAAAGCAGAGCAGATGGTTTTTTGTTTGTTTTTGTCATTGAAAGAGGGACAGAAGTTTGGATTTGGAAAATAGGAGCGTTTGGTTTGCACTTTTTTCTTTTCACCTTAACTACTCACTGTCTAATTAACTAAGTAACTGCTATATCAAATTATATAGGGATGGGGCTGTTTTCTTTAAGAAGAGTCTCTAGATTGACAGGAGAATCAGCAGGGAGCTCAGCTGGAGGTGAGAAGAGAGAGAGACATCAGGCTTTTCGCACTACACTATTACAGTGCTATTATTGCACTTTTGACATCCTCTGGAATCCTCAGATTTGCAGTTTAGGGAGGGGCATTTATTGGCCTCCGTAAGCTACAAACTCCAGAATTCCACAGGATGTTGATAGTGGAATAATAGCACTCTAAGAGTGTAGTGTGGGAAGGCCCAGAGTTTGTGGCATTGCAAGATTGCTTAACCTCCTCCCCATCTCTCAGTCTCTTTCTCTCTCTCTCTCTCTCTCACACACACACACACACATACACATACACTCATTCAGTCTCCCCCATATCTCTCTCAATTTGCCACCCAATTTCACTGCAACCCCACATATATGTGGCCTATGGGACACAGCTTCCTCACTCCCTATATAATATACCAAAGGGCTGTAGAGCACTTCTAGCTAGTAGAATCCCATGCCAATAAAGTGAAGAATCTGCTCTGGGTGTCAGTGTGGATTGAACTATTCCAAGGAAGTTAACCTGTTTTGGAGATAAAGACCAGCACCTTAGATTATTTTGGACAAAAATTCAAATTGGATTTGTTGTCCCATTGACATGACCCAGCAATGTGATGCTGCAGCAAAAAAGGCAAATAATGTTTTAACCTGCATTGATAGAACCACAGTTTCCAAGACAAGGAAAGTAATAGTCCAACTATATTCTGCACTAGTCAGTCCACATCTGGAGTACTGCATTTAGTTCTGGTTATTTCATTTTAGGAAAGATATAGGCAAGTTGGAGCAGGTTCAGAAAAGGACAAAGTAAGAGCTGCTGTTTGACAAAACAATTACTGAGAGAGGTGTCAGCATCTCTGGATGTCTTCAAAAAGAAGCTGGATAGCTACCTGTTGGAGATGCTCTAATTTGATTTCATGCACTGGGCGGAGGACTGGACTTGATGGCCTGTGAGGCCCCTTCCAGCTCTATGATTGTATGCTGCTTTTACTTGGCTCTCTACTTTTTATTTGTCCACATGTGGAGCACTGATTTGAATCAGAACAACTACACACAAGGCAAGGGGCTTAAACCTTTCTCACTGTTTCACTTTCCAAATCTGTTTTCCCTCCCACACAGGGATTTTTTGAGAAAGAAAAGAGAAAGCCCTCTTTGGGCATCAATAGAAGTTTTTTTGAAAAAATACCTCCAAATAGGGATGAGGGTGACTTAATATTTCCTCCCAATAGTTCAGATCTAGCTCCATAGCCTGCATGTTTACTGGTGAGTAAATCAAAAGGGGGTGGTCAGCTGCACACTATGTATTTAACTTGACAAGGTGTTTGATCTTAAGTGCATGAGATAGAACAGGCAAGACAGAGACACTGCAAATTTTGTGAAGCTGCACCTTGATATTCTGGGCAAAAGGGAAACTTTTAGTACTTGAGGACACCTTTGCTGTGTTTGATCCCTGGCGGATCTCTAACCTTTCAGCCTTCCAAAGCAGTCACTAGGAATTAACACAACTTTTTTCTTAAAGCAAGATATTACTAGTATCCCTCATTTTGAATGATGATGATCACTTGAAATGTGAAGGTTTAATATGAATTTCAGTTCCACCCCATAACTGTTGGATGGTTTTTCTTATAGCAAAGAAGCTTACATCTCTAGCTGACTAGACAAGTAGTTGCTGGGAAACCAGCCAATGAAATTCCCACCTTCTTAACATCTTTTTCATTGTTGTTCTGATAAATACCATATTTATAGGCCTTGGTTATGTAAACAGAATTTTTAAATCTTTCTCTCTCTCCCTCTCTCCCTTCCTTTTCACATGCATACAAACCCATATCCATTGTTGTTGTGTGCCTTCTAGTCATTTTTGACTCATGGCTCGAAGACAACACTATCAGAGGGTTTTCTTGGCAAGATTTGTTCAGAGGGGAGTTTGTCTTTGCCTTCCTGAGGCTGAGAGAGTATGACTTAGCCAATGCCATCCAGTGGGTTTCCATGGCTGAGTGACTCAGCAGGTGACTCAGAGGTCTACCCATGGTGCCAATGCCTCTGTGAAAGAGTAGGGAATTGTTAGCTTAAAAGGGAGGCCTGCAAGAGGGTGATAACCTTACAGGATCTTTCTACCTACGTATACCTGTACTAATGCAGGGATACCAGTTGGAGATTCAAAGAGTGTTTTATTGGGGGAAAATCACAAATGCAGGTAAGATCCAAGCAGTCTCAAAACCACACAAGGCTAACCAAAGGAAAAGAAGGAAAAATTTGACAGCAAGAAGTTTAGGGAGAAGTGGGTGGCATTTATCTATCCTGCAGAGAAGAGATAAAGCAATGTGGCTCAGACTATGGGAATCTGAGCAGGAGAGTGATGGCCTATGTCCAGAGTACTATGAGTTGTCTGGTTAAGAGCCAGGATTTAAATACTCTGTTTCTTAGGTGACAAAGCTTTAATGGGAATCATGATAGCTCCTTAATGGCTAGGCAGGTGAGGAAACAAAGGAGAATTTTGGCAGGAATAGGGAACAGGTTGATGACAATTGGTTGCTCGGTTGAGACAACTTTGTGCACTATTGTATTTGAAGGATGAGTCATTGAGGGGATATTTGCAAGCCTATTAGCACAAGAGCTTTCTGATTCATACAACCTGGCCATGCTCTAAAGTCCATATGACCTACTTTCACACATGCTCAGTCAGTCCTCTTTGCCAGCATGGCTTTTCAGCCATAACAGTATATGATTTATATTTCCTATGCCAATTAAATAATGGCGTGGGAGTGAACAGCATAGTAACAGAGTCAGGATGCAAACATTGATCTCCAGAGTTGTATTCCAGTGTTCAAATCACTCTACCACTCTGGCTGTCACTCACATCTGTGCACATACATAATTCATTTAGACCCAGAGAAATACACTGGCACATGCAGGCTGATACCACTGCTCAGCCAGATATATTGGTTCATTGCAGAACTTGGGAAGTGTTTTTAGAAACAAAAAACAAAAAACCAAGCATTGGTTCCTATTAATCATTTCAGTGCTTGGAATGCAACCTGTGGTGGTTATTTTTTCTAATGCTGAAAAGGCAAATCATTCCATTGCTTGTTGCATTGGTTGCTATTTTCTATTGTTGTGGCCAGAAAAGAGACGAAGACCAGGTTTTCAGGGAAAAATCAAAAAGCCTTTTTATTGTTAACAATTTACTCGCGCAAGGACGACAACTATTTCCAGGATTGTCATGCCAATTGATTAAAACACCTAAACTTTATACCTTTGGTCAACATCGTCAGCAATCAATCATTCATTTAGCCAGCCCATCACAGAAGAAAAAGATCTTTGGTTAACTTTCCATTACATCATTAACTTAGCACACACGTGTACAGAAGAGAACAAAGAGTTAGTTAGAAAATGATACAAAATGATGCATATGGCCAAAATGAGGTAGCAGGGAGTACGCCTGACTCCCTCTTAGTTCCCAGATGCCTGAGTGAGTGTTGCAAGGCCATTCTAAAATTGGGATAAGACAAAGACATCTGCTGTTTCACTCAGAGACTCAATTCAATTCGCTTATTTTCCTATTCAAGTAGCAATTCCTTGGATTTAACCCCTTCACTATTACATGTCTAAAAGGATAAGACAATGGCATAAAACTTGAAAAAAATCCTGTTGAAACCTACCTAAAAATATCCTTTAAAATATATTTAAAAAGTAACTAGGAAACAGCTACTCATAACTTCAGTAAAACTTTGTACTTACTTGATATCTTGCTTTTGACAAATAGTTTTGTTATTCCCCTATTAATCCATCCCGCAAGCAACTAGTAACAAGTTATAGGTAAGCTATGTTATTCAGTATAGTACTCGTGAAGCCCAAGTTCTGATTCAGTGGCAGTCTCAGAAGCCTTTGTGCCTGAAGTGATAAAGACACAATCACATGTCATTGGAATTCTAAAATACAAGCTTACATGTATACATACACATGTGCATGTTGGATGAAGGAGTAGAGGGCATGCTGATCAAATTTGCAGATGACACCAAATTGGGAGAGGTTGCTAATACCCCAGAGGACAGGATCAAAATTCAAAATGACCTTGATAAATTGGAGATCTGGGCCAGAGCTAACAAAATGAATTTAAACAGAGAGAAATGTAAGGTCCTACACTTAGGCAAAAAAATATCGAATGCACAAATATAGGATGAGGGACGCATGGCTGGATAGCAGTACATGCGAAAGGGGTCTAGGAGTCTTGGTAGATCACAAGCTGAACATCAGTCAGCAGTGTGATGTGGCAGCCAAGAAAACCAATGCGATTCTTCATTGCATCAATAGGAGTATGGTGTCTATTGATGGAAGCTTTCAAGTGGACTCTAGAAAATTAAAAACATTTTTGTCTACTTATGGAAGGCTTACCTGATCTTGTTGTTTAATTTCACAGATGTGTAAATCATTAGAATGTTAAAAAGGAGAGACATAAATCTGTATATTTGGCCACCAAAATGGAAATCATAACAAGAGAGGAGGCTGGGGAAAGAAAAAGTCATCCCTGGATACATTTTGGAAGAGGCCTTGAAGTGATCTTTAGGAGGTTCAAAATATTTTGGTTTACTTATGCAAAAGTTACCTGATCTGTTTGTTTCATTTGTGTATCTTGTTAGCATTGAACAAAAAAGTTTGCTGAAACATGTTCAACAATTCTTTTGGGGGAAACAGGAATCCATTCCTATTCTTTCCATGTCATTTCTGCCTTTGGTACACATTTTCTGTTAAAAAGTAATGCCCATGAATACATCTATTTCATTGACTGAGGTGTGCCTATATATATGAAAGATTTTTGGATATGTGTGTACGGGAGGAAAGCAGGGGTGTTGAATGATGATAAAGCAAGTCTCCAATACATATTCTTTCCTAGACATGACTGAAATGAGTAAGCTGACAACTTTGATAAGAGATCATTCACTTATTAAATATAAATAAAAATTGGAGAAAGTTATACCGTATTTCAGATCAGAAGGTGGAAGATAGCTGTAAGGGGATTTGATTGACAGTTTAAGTCAGTTGGATGTAGGTGGAACTGTTTTAATCTAGAATAGCAGATAGATGTCTTTGTAGTGTTTTAATTTCAAAATATTGTTAGTTAGGAGAATGAGAATTTTACTTTAAGAACCAACAGGGAAGAACCAATAGGGAGTATAATTAAAATTTAAATATAATCTGGAAGTGGTGGGGTTGGAAGTCAAATATATGTGAGTATAATGGTTTTTTCCTTTCTCTTTCTTTTCTTCCTTCCCTTCTTCCTTCCCTTTCTTCCTTCCCTTCTTTATTACTTATTCTCTTTTTCTGTTTCCTTTTCCACTTATTCTCCCTCCTCTTTTTTCTTTTTCTTCTTCTTTTTTTCTTCTTAGTTTTTTCAGACATGTTGTTTGTAGTTTTTAACGCATTTTAAAAGTTGTCCTTTCTTTTTGTTCATTTTCTATGTCTTTTTGATGTGTTAATAAAAATAATTTAATAATAATAATAATACCCCCTCAAAATGGCAGATGTGACTTGGATATGGTAATTAACCTGGAAGGCAAAAGCAAACAGGTGTTCTGAAGGTCAATCATCACCACCACCTCCCCGGCTCTGCTGCAGTTAACAGGGTATATTTCCAAGGGTATGAGCCATGAATTCTTACGCAGTGCCAAAGAGCCAGATGTTAACTGTAATAGGGAAATTAACTTCTGTAATTCATGATCTGCATCCAGGCTGCCAATCAAAGACCAGATCTGGAAATGCTACAAACAGGTGACATTTCTTGATGACCTTTCTCAAAATATTATGGGAAAGAAAGCATATTCTAATAATTCCTGATTGTAATATTGTGAACAAAAAGCTTTACAATGGCAGCTATGGGAATAATTGTAAAGAGTACTTAATGTCATATTTATTTCACTGAGCTTGCATAGACAATCTCAGGAATGAAGGACAGTCTGGCAGTCACTGTACATTTGCCCAGAGCTGTGTTCATGGGTTAGCATGGACTTCAATGAAGCAGCCAGCTAGGCAGGCTGTGATTAAAAGATTTCTTATGCAAGCCAAGGTACAGCCATGGAAATCCAAGCCCTGAGTTTCAAGGTTCCCTCAACTTTGCAAGATGGATGAGCATCCAGAGGGTGATAACTGAAGCTGCCTTGTAATTTAGGCAGGGGCAACCACCCATGTTTTGGTCTTTCAAATTTTTCTTCCAATCTAACCCTGCCATCCTCTACAGCAGTGGTTCTTATCCTTATTAAAAAAACATCAACAACCAGGGACCCCCAAATATAATTTGTTGCCAGCAACCCCTAAGACTAGGACCATTTCCACACTATGCTGTTATAGTGCTATTATTCCACTTAGAATGATCATGCTGGGGACTCCATTGGCGCATTATTAGCCATGAACGAGGATGTGCTGATAACCACTATGCCTCTTCAACCCTCGGAACCAAAGAGGACTAATAACATACCTGTTCTGTTTAAAGAGCTCTCCATACAGAAAGCCCCGGCTCAGATCAAATCTCCACTACCCTTGGAATCTAAATCTCCACTACCCTTGGAATCTAAGAGGGCTAATAATATACTTGCTCCACTCGAAGAGCTTCCAATACAAAAACCCGCTGTCCAAATTGAATCTTTGGATATTTGCAAAGATACAAATTCTGCAATACCAGTCTGACAATTATAGTTACTCTCCTGGAATGTCACAGGCTGGGCAAATATATTTTATGATGCAGACTTTGCGACCTACCTACAAAAATTTAAAATTATTTGTCTACAGGAAACATGGGCTACTGAAAAAAACCCACCAATACTCTATGGATTCCAAGCATTTTCTGTTCCAGCTATTAAAACAAGTATTAAAGGTCGTGGCAGTGGTGGCCTTACCATACTTATCTCAGTGGACTTGCAAGCTGAATTTGAATCACTGGCTAGTTCCTGTCCGCATTATATACAGGTACTTCTTATTAAGAGTAAAAATAGTGGCTCCCTCATTTGTATAAATGTTTACTTTCCACCCAGTCTATCAAAAAATGTAGGTTCCAAAAGTATCTGGGATAGCCTATCTGAAACCCTTACTGCTTTAGAGGGTAAGTATTCCCCACAAGGCTTTTGCTCTGTGGAGATTTTAACGCTAGAATTGGGACTGGCCCAAAACAGGTGGTGTCTTCTAATTTTAGACAACATTTTCAAGCTACACCACCCACTAGAGTATCTCAAGATACTTGTATAAATAAGCCAGGCCTGAGACTTTTAGAAGTTCTGTCTCTGCACCATTTGTAATGTCTTAATGGTTCCCAATGTGATACAACACTGGGTACTTACACCTATATTACTAATAGGGGAGCCAGTACAATAGACTATATAGCAGTCTCCATTAATCTGCTTTCTAACATCCACAGATTTGAAGTTGACTGCAGGGTCGAGAGTGATCATTTTCTTCTCCTATTGCAACTCCACTTCGAATCATCTCATCTTCCTCAGTTGCCTCAAAATATGAATATAAACGGATGTACGTAGGGGAAAGGAGAATACGATGGTCAACCAACCTTGGGACCTCAGTCTCCCATTTATTTGCAAGTCCCATTTTTAAATCTCTTTGCCAGGCCATTTTGCATTCAGACTCAGACAGCCTACTTGTTTATCATACTACCATCTTGAATCTTAGACCTAACTTCGTCAGTGATAAGCATTTTAATCCCAACAGAACTGTACAAAATAGATGGAATGTAAAGTCGCCCGGAAAGCACTAATGGCGTGCTCACGCCAGGCAGCTAAAATAAGGAGGCTGTCGCTCCCGGCACTCTAGCCTCTATGAGAAGATCTTATAAGGCACTTTTAAAGCAAAAAAAAAAAAAAAGATACATATATTAGAACACAATGGAAACAATTAGCCCAAACCGTAACGGAAAAGAATGAGAAGTTGTTCTGGGATGTCATTTCTCTCGGTATGCGTACAGTTAGACCGGTAATTGTCGGACATATTTCATCATCTCAGTGGTTTAACCGCTATAATAGGTTATGGAGCAACATCCTTAGGTTGCCAATACACCCTGGTTACTAAATTCGACGAACTACCATGTTGGTCACCAGTATCAGCAGCAGAGATAAAGAAACTGATTGCATCACTCGCCCTGAACAAGGCCCCGGGAAAAAATATGATGCCCCCAGAAATATTCAAACACTTCTCAGAGTGGTGGGTGCCAATACTGGCTAAAGTATTTACACAAATTAACAATACAGGCAGGATACCAGAAGGTTGGAAACAGAGTATAGTTGTCCCCATTTATAAGAAGGGTGACAGGCAAGACCCTAATAACTATCGACCAATTAGTCTTTTGGACATTGACTCCAAGTTATACAGCAAACATCTGTTAAATAAATTAGAGGAGTGGGAATCTACTAATCACATCATTTATCCCTAGCAGGCTGGCTTTAGGAGAGGACAGAGTACCATCGACCACTGCCTGACTCTCTATTTCTTAGCCCAACAAGGAATTTTAGGCCCAACCAAACACCTATTTGCTGCCTTTGTCGACTTAGCAGCAGCTTTTGATTCAAACTTGCTGTGGCATAAACTGACTACCATCAATATAGACAACCGCCTACTGCTGCTTATTAAGAAACTTTATTCTAATACATCAGCCAGAATAAGAGTGGGCATCTGTGGCTCACTAACTGATCCGATTCCCACCAATAGGGGAGTCAAACAGGGCTGTTTATTGGCACCAGCACTTTTCAACTTATACCTGAATGATATAATCCCAGCATTATCTGGATCTGAATTTTTCCCGTCTTCTTTAGGGTCAAAGAAGGTTTCTATCCTTCTATATGCTGATGATATGGTTTTAATGTCTTTGACCCGTATAGGTTTGAAAAGGTTGCTGGCTAAGCTCAATGTATATTGTTCCAATGAAATGTTGAATATCAATTATACTAAAACAAAGGTGATGGTATTTGGTAAAAGGCACTCTTCCTTTCAATGGTCTATTAATGGTCACCAAATTGAGCAATGCTGGGAATTTAAGTACCTAGGAATTCATTTTACAGAAAATCTTTCCTGGAAGCCCCACATTGAAGCTATTAGAGCATCTGCTCTGAGATCCACTGGAGCAATCCTTAGATTCTATAACACCACAGGGGGTCATCAGATTGTCCCAGCCCTCAAAATTTTCCAGAGTAAAGTTATAGCCCAGATTCTGTACGGCGCTGCAGTTTGGGGATGGGATGGTTCCTTGTTAGCCAAACTGGAAACCATCCAAAATGCTTTTCTTAAAAAATTATTAAGGCTCCCACCCGGCAGCCCTGCAGCACTGGTCTGAGCTGAGGTTGGTTTGCCCCCGATCAAATTGCGTGTTCATTTTATTTTGTTTAATTACTGGAGAACTGTAAAAGACTCCTATGTTAGAGTCTTCCCCAAGCTTTGTCTTGAACAGTTAACATATTGTAAAACCTGGAGTGCAGGTTACGATAGACTATTGAAACTGTACCCTACCCTTGGTGACAATTTACCTACCCTGAACTCAAAAGAGAAACTTCACAATTATTTTTTCGATTATGGTGCCCAATTGGACAGACAGGACATCAACCACTCTAAATTTTCAAAATGGTACAAACTATTTAAATTTGATCACCAAAGGGCTGTGTACCTGACGAAGCTTACATATCTAAATCTTCGCCAGGCTTTTACAGCCTTCCGATTCCAAACTATGCCCACAGCCATGATTGATGGCAGATATTTGCACGTTCCATTGGCCCTTCGTACATGTATTTGTGGGGCTCCAGAAATAGAGGACTGTTTTCTTGTCCTTTGTATGATGAACCAAGAACAAAGTTCTTGGGGGCTATTTTGTCCTCTTTACGTGCAAATACCACATCCAAAAAGATTTTTTATCTGCTGTCCGATACCGACTCTGCGGTAACCCGTAAGATCTCTCTTTATGCCCTCGCAGCTATGAAAATCAGGGCCAGTCTCATCAAGGATATGGCAGTTGAATGTGCTGGGGATGATTTTTATTGATTTTTATTGATTTTACTAATCTTAGCACTAATGTCCACCCTAATATATTTTATGACTATATAGTTTTTATATCTTATATATTTTATAACTCTATATGTGCATATTTTACTGTACTAGTCACCTACTGTATTTTATATGCTTTTAATATATGATCTACTGTAATATTTTAATGCTTTATTTGTACTTTTATCACAGATTCTGGTGACATGTATGCAAATGACCTATGGCTAAAGCATTATAATAATAAAGTTTGAAAGTTGTTCCACTTTCTGTGGAATTATAGGATTTATAGTTTACTGAGGCCAAAGAGCTCTCTAATTCTAAATTCTAAAGGTCCCTCCCTAAACTACAAACCCCAGGATTCCATGGGATGTTGGAAGTGGAATCATAGCGCTATAACACTCTAGTGCGGAAATGGTCCAGGATTCAAATCCGCACTCGGACACTGGGTGACCTTGGAGCCTTTGCCTCACCTTGGAGTTTCTCACTAGTACTTCACCAGCTTTCACAGACCTGATCCTAGCCTGGAGGCCTCTCTTTCCTAGCACCCTCCCTTTCTCTCTCTCTTTCTCTCTCTCTTTCTCTTCTCTCCAAAATCCAACACTCAAGGACACAGGTCAGAGCAGAGGTTATTGGGAAGATTCCTGAGGTATGTAATGCCATATTGTTGTGGAATATTGGCCGGTGTAGCTTCTCTTGCAGGTGTGACAAACACTGCACCAACTAGAATGCCCTCTGAACAGCTGCTAAATGCTACCGGAAGCTCATATATCCCATCCAGTATATCCTGGCAATGACAGTAAACCTTTGGTGTGCCATGAATATAGAACCTGTGGTTATGTACAACAGTTATATAGATTTCAGGAAAGTCCTGATGTGGTCTCACAAGAGAAATACCTACGAGGACTTTTGGCATACAGCTGTTTCATACCTGTCACAGCTGAAATCCAGGGCACATATAGCCAAGCAACAGTAGAGTGTGGTCAAGATGGCAAAAGCTATTACTAAGGGAAAAACACATAAGCTAAAAGAGGCTGCAGCAGTCTGCTATCGCCTGAGCCAGCTGGAAAAGGCAAGATTCCACCCCTTCTTCTCCTCTTTTCCCACTGAATTGAATGAAAACTGTTTGTTTTTTTAAAAATTTTGATCTCAGTTTGCAGCTTTTGAAGTAAGCTAATTAGAAAGGAGGAAAGTGAGAGGAGGAGATGGAAGTGGGGACATTTTAAAAGCAGCTGAAAAACTGAGATGGCAGAGTATTAGCTGGGACTGCCCCAGCTAAATCAGGATAATTTGAGGGTACAGAGCTTTTGAAGCTAGAGGAAAAATGGTTATATAGGCCATGCATCAGATTTTATCTGCTCTGCAAAATTTGCAGCCTGGTTTTAGTTTTTTCCTACTGAAAGACTCAGCAATGAGGTGTATGTGTAACTGACAAGTGTCAGGATGAATGATCTTATCAGTATCAGGACACACTTTGTTGTTGCTATGTGCCTTCAAGTTGTTTCTGACTTACAGCAACCCTAAGGCAAATCACGGGGTTTTCTTAGTCTGGCAAAAATTTGCTCCTTTCATTCTTTCCACTTCTCCTGAGAAGGATGCCTGCTAAAAGTATTTCTGTTTTCTGCCCCCTCATCTGAATGGGTAAAGGCAGAACTCCTTTGCTTTTTGCTCTTTGTAGTACAATTCAGGCAGGAAAATGTTAGTTTTGCCCAAGCAATCCCTGCAGCCGCCAGACGTGGGACTTTCTGCTGATAGAACAAATCCCTGGCTATTTGGGGCAGAGGATGACCCAAAAACAGTGCTCAGGAGAAATTATCACTGAAGGGACACCTCCAGGCCAGAGGACTAAGCAAAAGATTACAGAAAAAAGCGTTCCTCCCTCTGTCTCTGTCTCTTCCCTTCCTTTTCCTTTGGGAAGCACAGCTGGTTCAAGATGTTTTGGTACCGAGAGAAAAAACAAGATGGCACCACCATCCATCTCAAGCAAACCAGATTGTCCTTTAATCTTTCTTTGGCAATGTAATGGATAATAAATTCTGCCATGTCAGAGAGAAGCAAGCTAGTTTAGATTATGCCATATAGGCTGTTTTGAATGCACAATTCTACTCTACATTGGGGTGGGGGGTGTAACTGGGAAGGCTCAGGAGGAGTACCCGGGGTCTCTCACTGTTGCCCACTAGCATCTACAGCCTGAGGTCATTAGCTCTGTCTGTATAATTGTAAGGCTGGCCTTCTGAGGATCACTGTATGACATTTCCGCACGAGGCGAAAGAAGCGGTTTGCACTGTTTCTTACCATATTTAAATAATGCGGTTTTCCTTCATTGTTTTCCACACAGCCCCTCATTTTGATTCGTTTTCCTGCAGAGGAGTGCAAGTTCATGCATCTGCACTATTTTGTCACTGGCTACTCCCCCAACTCCCCTCACTCTGCCCCAGCGGCTGTGATTGGCTTTTTTTTGGGGGGGGGGTCTTTTGGGTTGGTACATTTGTGCGTACCTATGTACCTATGTAGGTACCAACTATCGTATTTACCAGTATATAAGAGGCACTTTTTACCTCTAAAATGCCTTCTGAAAATGGGGTGAAAATATCCCAACTCCCCCCACCCAGGCAGATCGCCACCCGCGCCCGATCACCACCCGCATGCACCTCTCCCAGTCCCATCACCACCCACATGCATCTCTCCCAGCCCAATCAGAGAAGTGCATGTGGGTGGTGAGTGCGTGTAGAGAGGTGCATGGGAGTGGTGATGGGGTGCAAAGAGGTGCGTGGGGCTGGCGAGCGCATGCAGAGAGGTGTTTGTGGGTGGCAAGCGGGTCTGGAGAGCTGCGGGAGGGGGTGACCAGAGGGCATGGAGAATAGAATTGGGGACAGCAGTACTAAAATTCCCCCCCCCCCAGAGAATGCAGTCTGCAAATTTGGTGTGTCTTACACCAGTGCGTCTAATACCAGAAAATACCATGCATCCTACTTCCTGTTCCCACAGCCCACCCATCGCTGCCCACCAATGCTCATCAGTGCAAATGTATGTTTCCGCAAATTTGCTTCGCTGTCAGAATGTGAATTGAATTTTTTTCTGGTTTTCAAATAGAGCACTTTCCCAGTACATGGGGGCGCATTAACTCGGGATTCCATGCGGAACGACGGAAAATAAAGAGAACCTAATTTGCTCCCATGTGTAGAACAGCTCACTGCTACAACTTAGTAACTCAACATTAATAACCCCATGAGGAAAGGGCCACAATCATTTCACTCTTTCTTGTCGCATTTATACATTCATATGAAATTATGAGACTCTTTGTGGGTGCAGTAAGCTCTATACTAGGTTTGATGCTTACAGAGTTAAATGATGTTGCAGTTGTGAGCCCTGGTGGCGCAGTGGTTAAATGCCAGTACTGCAACCACAAGGTTGTGAGTTCGATCCTGCCAGGCTCCAAGGTTGACTCAGCCTTCCATCCTTTTGCAGGTCGGTAAAATGAGTACCCAGCTTGTTGGGGGCAATTAGCTAAAAATATACATTGTAAACCGCTTAGATAACGCTAGTTGATAGGCGGTATAGAAATAAATGCTGTTGCTATTGCTATATTGTGCATGTGGTTATTTTTAAGAAAAAGAAAGAGTTGGGTGAATCTTGCCCCAGTGATGTACCAGGAAGCTGTCACAATGGCAGTCACAATGGCCCTGGCTTTACTCTGATGAAATAAAAAAGGCTGCTGTCTGCTCAGCTTTAACCAAATGGCTCAGCTTTTCTAGAGGCCTAGCTAATTTGCTGGTTGGCTGAGAACTTGCAGAGTTCAGATCTGCAGCTATGGTGCAAGACAGCTGTTGAGCTGCCTGTAGTACAGGCATCTGATCATCCCAAGAAAGTAAGGCCATTTCAGCACAAGACTGTTATAGTTCCATAGGATGTTGAAAGTGTAATAATAGCACTGTAACAGTCAAGTGCAGAAATGGCCTAAGACAGAAGTCTTGCAGAAAATAATGTGAAGTGAAAACCAGTGTAGACAGATCAAAGTAGTTTTAGACAACAGTGAAGAAAAGCCAAATGAAACATTTCTGACTAAAAAGTATCATTGGTGTGTTGTTTGGAGAAACTTTTTTTTTTACAGGGCAACCCTATAAATATCTACAAAGAACTCCAGTGAGATGGACTCACATGTGAAGTGGGCACTGCAGTTTTATGTTTGAGAGAAGTAGCAATACTTAATACAGAGGAATAGCTATATAATGTATTGACCTACATGAGTCATGTACATCAGTCATTCCAGCTACAGTAAACCCATTGAATCAGTTGCCGAGTGGTGTTAATGGTTATGTAAATCCACTTATTTCATAGGACCACCTTTAATTGGGAGTATTCAGAAAACCCCATTATAGGTTTGCCCTGGGATCACCATAAGTCAGAAATGACTTGAAGGCACACAACAACAACAGCCTAATAGGACTGAGGTCATTATCCCCTTAACCAAAAAAAATAAAAAAAAATAATAGCCTTTTGGCAGTACATACAGTCAGCCTTCAGCCTTCCATATCTGTGGATTCTGTATCCACAGATTCAGCCAGCCACAGCTTGAAAGTATTTCATAAATAAATAAATAGCAAACTTTTGTTTTGCCATTTTCTATAAGAGACTCCATTTTACTACACCATTGAATTTAATGGGACTTGCATGCAAGTCTGGCCTGGAAAATGCTGCAGTGTAGACTAGTGGGGTAAGAGAGAAAGTAAACAAATTAGCAAGCACAGTGGAATCCTGCCTTAACTCACATTTGTGATAGTTTTGTGAAAAGTAAACAAGAGACTAGCTGAAGCAATCAGTCCCTTCTCCTTCCATTTTGGAGCCCAGATTCTATGCTTTATGGTCTAGATGTTAGAATGGAACCTAGTTCCTTGGCAAGAACAGAGCTCTCTCCCTAACTCCGCCAAGATGATTGCTGAAATTATTATAAATGACACATTTAAGAATGTGGTGAATAGTGCTAATTTGTATGACTCATGGTTATAGTCAGCTAATTAGCTTTTTACAGTTCAGCCATAGAGGTGGAACAGGATAATAAAAATTGTTCAAACAGTGGGAAACAAGCATGAAAAATTGTGGGTATGTGTAGTTTTGTTTGCTGAATAATGTAGGCTGTGAAACTAGTCATTCTCTAAGTAATATAGCTACATTTGGGAACTCTTGCTTATGGGTGGAAAGTAGAAGATAACATATCTATGCTTTGCAGTAAGAAGCAACTACAGGTGTACCTCAGTTAATGAACTAGATATGTTCCTGGACTTTACTTCTTTAACAGAAACTTTGGAACCAGATAGGAATAACATGGAAATAATAGGAATAGGTTCCCACACTATAAAAAATGAAGAACAGTTCAACATGTTTCAGTGAACTTGTGAAATGAGATAATCAAGTCAGTTAAACTTTGCATAAATGGACAAAAACATTTTGAATCTTCTAGAGACTTTCTTCCAAAATAGTTCATGGAATTGTTTTGAGTTTTTTTCCCCCGACAGCCTCCACTTTTCTTATGATTTCCACTTTGGTGGCAAAATTTATAGATCTATACTTTTTCAACCAATCAGGGGAGCTGGTAAGGCAGGCTAATTTGCTTTCCCCTTTTCTTCCTGTTTTGCTCTTCACACATGCTCAGTTAGTGATTGTGGAGGCAGCTCTTTACTTTGCCTGTTGTATGCAAGCACACACAGCTACATAAGGATCACCTACGCCCTTTTTGCATGGCAATTTGCAAGCGAAAGGGCCCTTTGAGTGTCGCGTAAATGTGAGGAGTGGTCTGCATGATGCACTCCCATTTCCGCCACGCTCAAGGCCCTCACGCACAGTGAACGCACATTTTTTTATTTTCGGCTTTTAGCCAAAAATGATCCGCACTTGCTCAACGCTCATGGGCCTGGGCCGCACTCACCTGTGGTGTGGAGCCTCTGAAGCCAGGCCGGTCATGTGTCCTCTCCTCAGTGCAGCCTCCAGCTCCCAGACTGCACTGCAGAAGGAAGGGGCAGGGCGCGGGTGGGGCTCTCGTGCGAGCAGGAAGGAGCTGCGGAGCCCGAGCAGCAGGGAAGCAGCAGTGTTCTTTCCAAGGCTTCTCGCATGAGGACTCCAACCCAGCAGCATTAAAAGATAAGCTGCGGAAAGGGCCCTAGAGTAGAATCCCATTCTTTCCTAGGTCAAGCTTTATTATATTGTTTACTGCACACACGCTGCTGTAACCTTGCACTGAAAGTCTGCTTTCTCCAGGCCTCCTTCACCATCCTTCAAATGCCAATACTGCAAGAAATCAAATAAACAAACACCACCACCCCTTGCAAAACTTCAAGTTAGGCAGAAGACAAGAAAAGGGAGGGCTGGGCTGGACTCCCGTACAAAGACTTTGTAAAAAGGAGCTTCTTTGTCAGAAGCTTTGTTAACTGAGCTATGCCTGTAGCTACTTTAAGTTTCTCACCAATGGGATGAACTTTCCATGGTGGTGGAATTGCATACAACTGTGAAGCAAAAGGCTATGCTGATGGCAGTAGTGCTGCTGATAGGATCTCCCATGTAAGACAGGCATTTGCTGAGGAGCCAAACTAAATGTGCCACACAGCTACTGGACAGCAGCTGTTGGAGGGGTGACACTGGCAGAGGTTCTCTCAGAGACAATGGTTGTGGCACCATAGCTGACGCTTCTTAGGACTGTACAGAAGGAGGCATGCTGAACTTCCTCTTGAAGATCATTTACCAAGAAAACCCTATGATGAGATAATCTAAAATGAAACAATGGATAGTGCCAGAAGATGAAACTCACAGGTCAGATGGCCCTCAGTGAGCTACTGGGGAAGAGCACAGTAGCACTATGGCTAATGACACAGCTGGACATTCAGCTGTTGACATGTTCAGAGGTGAAAGGAAAGTCCAAAGCTGCCCAACACATATTATAGTAACATGGAATGTGTGAAGTATGAATCAGGGGAAGCTAGAGATAGCAAAACAAGAAGTGGCAGTGCAATACTTGGGGTGAGTGAGCTAAAATGGACAGGAATGGGACATTTTGAGTCAGATAATTACACAGTGTTCTACTCAGGGAAAGAAAATCTAGGAAGAAATAGGGTGGCATTTATAGTGAGGAGAGATGTAGCAAAAGCAGTCAAAGGATATAATGCAAAGTCTGACTGAATAATGTCAATAAGACTTCAGGGAAAACCTATCAATATAACCATTATCCAATATTATGCTCTGACTACTGAGGGAAGAAGAAAATGAAAGATTCCTTGCTGGAGTCCAGGAGGAAACTGATCACACACCAAAACAGGATTTGTTGTTAATCACAAGCAGTCAGAATGTTAAAGTAGGAAACAGAGCAGAATAAAAAATTGTAGGAAAGTTTGGTCTAGGATCAAACAATGAAGCAGGAGAGCAATTGACTGAATTTTGCGAGACCAACAATTTGTTTGTTCTTCAAGCAACTAAAGAGATGAATGTATACATGGACATCACCTGATGGCCAATATAGAAATCAAATTGGAAGTAGAAGATGGAGAAGCTTCATTCTCTCTGCAAAAACAAGATCAGGAGCAGATTTTGGCACAGTCCATGAACTGCTAATATGAAAAATTAGAGTAAAGCTAAAGGAAAACACCAAATCAATCACTGTGCCAAAACCTGAAGAACATCTCTGTAGCATTTAAAGATAATGTGAAAAATAACACTATTGAGCCTGCTTGACTGGAAGCCAAAAGAATTCTCAAGTGGAGCCAGTGACATTGTCAGGGAGGAATAGAAGAAAACACTATATGTAGCCAAAAAGGAAGAGAAGGCTGAACTCTACCTAGAAGCTGAGATGACTAAACTGAAGTTGTTGTACTCTAACCATATCATGAGAAGACATAACTTACTAGGAGATAGATAGATAGATAGATAGATAGATAGATAGATAGATAGATATTGTTTCTTACAGTCATAGACCAGTAAAAAGATTACATCAAAACAGTACCAAGGGCCAAAAACCTAAGTACTGATACAAGTAAACATAAAACATCAAAAAACAGCTTAATAAACTTGGTCAAGAATGCAGTACTTCTGAGGGATAACAGTCTCACAAGGATTACAAGATATACAATATGCATCTACTCAGTAGCCAACATCTTTTGTCTTATTCTCATAGCAGCAGCACAAAATTTAGCAACCTTATATGTTATATCAGAGTTTGTATCTAATAACAATAGGAAGGTGTAAAATGATTCAGAACCACCTGGGTGTTCCCGAAGAATTGGGGAGATGATATCAGCTCTTAAATCTTTATAGAACATACATTGAAAAAGCATGTGTTCAACCCTTTCAATCTGACCAGAATCACATGAACAGTATCTCTCCAAATAGGGAATTTTTTTATATCGTCCCTCAAGGACAGCGGATGGAAGACTACGGCAACGCGCCACTAGGAAAGAGAATAATGCTTGGTGAGTTAGAAGGCAGTAGTAAAAAACAGAGACTGCATTATAGATGGATAGAATCAAACAAAGAAGACATGTCCCTGAATCTGCAAAGCCTGAGCAGGGCTGTTGATGACAGTGACTTGAAGATCTCTCATCCATAGGGTTGACATAAATCAAGGTAGATTTGATGGCAGTCAACAACAACAGACTTTAAGTTCAGCACCAGAAGCAAATGTATTACAAAATTCCGGTCTCTAAAGATTTTTCATATTGATATTTCTGCATACAAGAGTAATATAATTGAGCAAGGAATAAATATGTTGTTGTTGCTGCTGCTGTTGTGTGTCTTCAGGTAATTTCTTGACTTATGACTTATGATGACCTCAAAGCAAACCTATCACAGGGTTTTCTGGGGCAGAGTGTGTGTGATATACCCAGGGTCACCTGTGGGCTTCCATGGCCAAGCAAGGAATCGAAATGCGGTCTCCAGGGTTGTAGTCCAATGCCAAAACCACCACACCACTCTTTGTGTGACAAGCAACAACTGCTAAAATCACCTCTTCCATACAACCTTTTAAGGGACAAGAATCCTGTCCCCTATTTCGTTTGACAGCTCTACCTCAGCGGGACACAAATGGCTTAATCAAAGCCATAAAAATTATTCTCAATAAACCTAACACATTTTTAAAATTTATATCCTTTGTATTTCACTGTCACCATAGCAATAAAATTTATTCTCAATACTACAATTTCCGGTTCCTAAAGGAAGTGTTATTTTTTGCTTCTGTTTAGTCCCAGCAATACCACTGCCAATTTTAAAAAGATAATTAAAAGTATTATATATAATAAATATAATAATAAAACATCTGTAAAATATTAATGTCCTTCTTGGAAATAATGATCTTTGTCTTCTATCTTGTTGGGACACAAGTTTTTTGACAGAGAGATTAGTAGGATATTAAAAGTAGTCTCTTAGTTTTTATCTCCTTCCTCTTTTCCTCTTGTAGAAATTCTCTTCCATTCCTGCACCATGTTCACAAGAGCAGAGGAGTCACAACAGCAAAAGGGGGAGGGTAACCCTTTAAAAACCCACAGTCTGTGCCTGCTCAATTGACTTTTGGATAATTTTAGTTTTCTTGAATTTATTTCTGCATTGATTGTTTGGATTTGATACATGTCCAAAAAATCAGGACAAACTGTTTGAAATTTTTAACATATAGCTTGTTGGATGGTTGACATTATAGCCTTTGACCACATGTGCCAAGTGGGGACTGTCACAATTCTTAAAGGGGAAAAAAAACCCTGCATACAAAACAACCATAGGATATTATTCTACTTTCTTTGGCCCTGTTTATTGTGTCTGGGCTCTTGTCAAAGACATTTTTTTTTAAAAAAAAAGTTCTTCACAATGAGACATAATTTGTTGAAGTCACAGTGGCTGCCAAAAGTTACTAGCCTTCATTGTAAAATTAAAAACCATTGTGAATAATGCTATGCAAATTACTGGAAAAGCAACTGCAGCATTTTAATTTTGCTTATTTAGTGATTCCCTCCTTCTGCCCATCTTTGTTATGCATCTGCAACAGATGCTGGAGTGCTGAAAATAACATCTCTTCCATTTGTGGGTTGTATCCAATGACACCATTCTGCTACTGTGGAGCTGGCCGTCATGGGGGCTGCATGTGCCCTGTCTCCCTTCTTGGAGCCCCCAACATCTTCCACTGCCACTGCTTTATTGGCTAGAGAGGAAGAAGCAACGGGAAAAAATGAAATAAACCAATCATAGCAAACAAAGAAAAAATCCAGAAGACAAAACAGTATGTTCCTTCTGCAGGAGACTGAGAATTGCATGTACTCTGCAGCGAAATGAGAAACGAAGATGCTGCATTCAGACAGTCAAGATTCTCTATTCAGAGAAGCTAGATTGTGCAACCTACATAATTATACACTTTAAACAAACTGCATTCCTTCTCTTATTTTGCGCATATTTCATGCAGCTATTCTGTGATATTTCCCCTAATTTATCTTAATTTTAGTAATAATGGAAAAGATGACAAGTACTCAAGTCTCCACCTTTCTATCTTCTGAGGCTTCAGCTGTAACCGGAATGATTAGAAAAGTGCTTTTAAAAAACAGATTCTCAAGAATGGGAGTTCTGTGCCTACTATTGACTGTGCAGCTTTCCTTTAAAATGTGCTACATAATATAGGCCTGGATATGTCATCCTGAGGTAACTGTAGTCACTTCCCCTGACCAATAGGCTGCAGAAAAGATGTTTACACAGAGGAATTATATAGGAAGAGGGCAAGAATTTGAAACTGGAGTATTTGAGTATGCAAGCACTCATGCTCAATTTGAATTGAGAAAGAAAGTAGCACTCATATCAAGATGCTGCACCCACCCATCCCCATTCTGTCTTCATTATTATTTACCCCCCAGACTTGTGAGATAGTTTGGGGTAAGATACAGTGATTGGCCCAAGATTACCCCATGAGTTTCTGGTCTGAAGAGGATTTGAATTTGGGGGCATTTCTGCACTATACTGTTATAATGCTATTATTCCACTTTCACCACCCTGTGGAATTCTGGGGTTTGTAGTTTACTGAGACCAAAGAGCTCTCTGGCTGAGAATTCTAAATGCGTCTCCCTAAACTGCAAACCCCAGAATTCCATAGGATGTTGAAAGTGGAATAATAGCACTATCATAGTGTAATGTGGAAATGGCCTGGGTCTCCCCAGACCAAGTCCAATGCTCTAAGCACAACAAGTGTTGGCTCTCATTTAGCTCTAAGTTGGACAGTTTCCTTTCGTTGTAAGGATTCTGCCAGCTATAGCAGTGTAGAGCAAATGTGGTGTCATGTGGATTCTATATGCAGAATAAAATCATGGACTCCATCAGGGAAATGCAGGATTTAACTGGAGACAAGGTCCCTTATTACAGAGATAAGTCAGAATTTGAAGACTTAAGGTGTCAATGACAGGAAAGATGCCCTTGCCCTGATATTGGAACTGTTTCAGAGCTTGGAAGTTCTTAATTCTCAAAAAGCCATTAGCTTGGTGTTGCATCCATCCCGTATTGTTGCCCTCTGCATTACAAAAGAATTATAATTAAGTTCCTTCAGCCTCTGAGATGGATCCCATCAGGCTATGGAGACTGTATCTCAGCTGGAAATGAAAATCCAGTGTTCAGTCCACCCAGGAATGACTCTGATGTGTTTCAGCAACATTTGTAACAGCTTGCCAAATGGAATCAAACGGACTGGAGCCAGTTTAATGTCTGGCAATCAGCTGTGTCTATGAACATCAGAGTGTTCCACACTGTACCAAAGTGGCTGGTTTTTTTATTTTTGTTTTTGTTTTTGCCAAGGCATCTGATTGTTCTGTGGCAGCAACAGATGTACAGCCTAAGTGGTAGCAGTCAAGCCCCCATCCTTGCCTTAAGATTCCTCTAAAGCAGGAGTGGGAATTTTGCAGTCTCTAGGTAGCCCCATTGATTCCCATAAGCCACCAACATCCTTAAGAAATTTTAACTGAATGCGTCTCTTCATTTTTTAGCCATCCTGCCCCTGTGACAAAATTGCTTTGGGGTCACCAATTTTGAATGCAAGTGCAACTTGATGGTGGGTTGCTAGGCAACAGGAGTAGCACCTTAGGAGTGAAACCCAGCCCAGCGGTATGTGTGGGAGGGGCTTATGGATGATAAGCAGACGGTCTGTTTGTAAAGGAGCATTCAGTGAGATCTTGGCCAGAGAGGGTGACTGGGTTGTGCTTAAGCAATTGAGGAAAAGACTCAAAGAATTGATGTCTAAGACTGGGAGTTATTAGCATAGACTGTCAGAAGTCTGACCTGTTTAATGTAACAATGCTGTGCTTTAATGAATCTTATGGAGATACTTTATTTCTAGTATTACTACAGTAAAGGATACAGTTTGTTTTATATCTACTGAGTTGGCCTGCATTATCTAAAGTCACTGGTAACAAAAAAGAATATGCTACTTTAAATAGACTAATTGGTTCTGAGGGAACACTTAAGACTGTAGCCCTTTTACAGAAAGGTTGTGTTTAAAGGGTTGAGTAAGGCTAAAGCCATTTCCGCACTAGCCTCCCGAAACCGCAAACCCCAGGATTCCATAGGATGTTGAAAGTGGAATCAGAGCGCTTTAACAGGCTAGTGCGGAAATGGCCTAAGTGATAGTGTCAGGCTACCTTAGTGGGTTAGACTCCAACATCAATCTAGGAAGAAATAAGGGCCTGTCACCCACTCCTTCAAAATGCTTCAGAAGGCATTTAAATGGCTGTTTAGGGGACTCTTCCACTACAAAACAGTCCCTAGAAAAGGCTCCAAAGGTCATCAGGAGTGATGCGATGTCACTTCCAGTCACTCACAGTGCTGGGTGCAACCAGGGAGGGGGCTGAAATGGAATTTGGTCCCTCAGCCTCCAGAGCATGTCCACTATCCCCTACAGTTTATGCAGACATTTGGCATTTATTTCAGATTACCTGTGGGCAAAAACTATTTGATACTTTCAAAGGTAACTGTATTGCCAGATTCTGTGTGCAATGGATACATGTTTGTTCATTTTGCACTACTTAGTGCATGGTAGGAGGGAAGGAGGGAAGAAAATTTCAAAAGGGGTTGTCTGTCACAGCAAAAGCCAGCGAAGTGTCTTGTAACAAAGAACAGCTGACAGCTTTCCTGTATTACACTTCATGAATCTGATGGAGTGGGCTGTGGAGTACATGAAAGCTTATGCCATATTTTGTTAGTCTTTGTGCTGCTACCTTTGTTGTTAGTATTAACGCAACATTTCAGATATCATTTTCACTCTTTAATAGTTACTCTAAGAATGTCATTTGTAGACTCATCCAAATCAGCAAAACTTTGAACAAACTTTGGCCATTTCCTCACTAGACTGCTACAGTGCTATTATTCCACTTTCAGCATCCTATGGAATCCTGGGGTTTGCAGGCCCCTCCCTAAACCGCTGAGGCCCCTCCCTAAATTGCAAACCCTAGGATTGCATAGGATGTTGAAAGTGGAATATTAGCACTATAACAGTTTACTGTGGAAATGGCCTTTGTCTAAGCAAAGCCTTAATATCTTTCAGTGATGGCTATTGATAAATCAGTGGAAAGTATAGCCTATTATTCCCATGTTTGACAGGGATATTTGTCTCATCCATTAACAAGACTTGCACTCAGGGGAAAGCAACAGTCTAGCAATTTGTCCACATACACAGAATCTATCTGGATACTTCAGTTCTTTAAAAGCACTATGGTTGCAATCATTATACCCATTTTCTTGAAAGTAAGCAGTATGGAACTCAAGGGGGCGTATAGACTTGCACAGTAAATCATCCCAAGTAAAGAAAACAGTGAGATATTCTGAGAAAAGCAGAAAGGTTGTTTCTCAGTGGTGGAGCTTGGAGTGTGTGGAGGAGGGCAGGAGGGGGCAGGGCTACAACATGAGGGGCGTGGTCAGGGCGGGGGGAGCGTGGCCAAGGTGCCCGGGGGTTTGGCTATGGGCTGGGACACCCCAGAAACATTGCCACCTGGGGCAAATCACCCACCTCACCCCCACTTCCCTATGCGACTATTGTTTCTTGAGACAGTTTTCACTATTGAGAAATGAAGATGTTTTGGGAGATACTATGGAGTGAACCATATTAAAAATTAGGCAAAAATTAAGCTCTCTGATTACTTGGGTAAGAGATAGTCTTTATCTTTCCTCTTTCCTTCCTTCCTTTTTTATTACTGATACCCTATCCTGTATCTGAAGATCTCAGGGCACTGTACAGCTAAATAAGTTTAGAGAAGTTTAAAGCCCACTTTACAGACTGTTCTTTGTGTCTTCTACATATTGTTTCTACTGTTGGTTTTCATTTTGTTTTGTCCTGTGGCTGTTTACAATTTTTAAATTGCTTTTATGCTAGGTTTTCTTGTGTTCTTAGACTTTATGGTTTTAATTTCCATTTTATGAATGCCCCATAGAAATTCAGATATTGGGCAGTATAGGAATACAACAAGACAAATAAATGGTGGTAAGAGGGACATACTGTTTCCTCTGTTGAATTCACCTGGTCCAGCTTCAGCGCATGCTAGAACTGAATGGGCCTCACATTCTCATACGAGATTAGATGTGTCTTCTGGAATCAAGGTGGAATACGTTACTTCTGCTGCCTTGCCTGCCCACCCATGAACTTGTTCTGGCACAACTCAGGGCCTTTCTGCATTACACTGTTATAGTGCTGTTATTCCATTTTCAGTATCCCCAGAATTCCACAGAATGTTGAAAGTGGAATAATAGCACTATAGCAGCATAGTGAAGAAAGGCCCTCAGTATAATGGAGTGGTGAAAAGATGGGAGACTTTTCTTTTCTCAAAAAAGGTAAGAAAGAAATGAGGAAGAAACTCAGAAATAATACGTTTTTGTCTCTTCCACCAAACAGTTTTAAAGTTGGTGTGCTGACTTGTTTGTTTGCATGACTGTTGGAAGACATTCAAACATTTCAATAGTTGTGCTTTTTTCACTCTGCTGTTTTTAGTAATTTGCACCACTATCCTATACATGTCTCTGTGTGTGTTTAGTGCCTTCAAGTTGCTAGTCAATTTATGGCAATCCCATTAATTTCATAGGCCCTTTTCGCACGGCATTTTCCATGCGAAAGAGGGCCTGGAGCGTTGCGCGATTGTAAGGAGTGATCTGCATGATGCACTCACAATTGTGTGATGCCCTAGGAGTCAGCAGGCGCCGGTTGCACACCTTTCTATTTTCGTCTAGAAGCCGAAAATGGTGCACGATCGCGCATTGCTCCCGGGCCCCGCGCGCACTTACCTGGTATGCAGAGCCTCGCCGGTCATGCTTCTTACCCCAGTGCAGCCTGGGAAGGTCCCAGGGTGCACTGCGGAAGGAAGAGGCACAGCTCTTACGCGAGCAGGCAGCTCATGCAGAGCCGAAGGACCCCGGACGCGAGAGCCTCTTGCCGGAGGCTGCTTGCACGATCCCCATACCCCAGCGCCAGAAGACGGTAAGGTGCGGAAAGGGCCATAGTGTTTTCTTAGGCAAGGAATATTGGGAGGTGGTTTGTAATTCCTTTCCTCTGCAATTTAGTATATAGTATTCCTTGGCAGTCCCCGCTCCAAGTACAAGCCACGCCAGACCCTGTTGTTTAGCTTCCACGATCTGGTGGCATCTATTGACTTCAGGGTATTTGTTGTTGTTGTTGTTGATGATGATATTGTGTACCTTCAAGTTATTTCTGACTTATGGTGAATGTATCAGAAGGTTTTCTTAGTAAAATTCATTCAGAGGGCTTGTTGCCTTTGCCTCCCTTTGAAGCTGAGATCGTGTGACTTGCCCAATGTCACCCCGTGAGTTTCTGTGGCTGAGTGGAGATTTGAACTCTGATCTACAGAGCTGTAATCCAATGCTCAGATCACTACACCATGCTGGATCTCTCCTGTAAACATGCATGCTTATAAGTAAGTACTAATTTCAGCTCCCCTTTCTCTGTTGGCTTAAATCCAATTGTTAGTTATGAGTGTAGGTGACCACTGAATCAGTGGAATTTACACAATTGCTGTCTAACCAAGTTCCCATTGGCCCCCGCCCCACAAAACCGCCCAAAACAAGCAAGCAAGCAAGCAAGCAAGCAAACAAACCCTGAACTCTAGTCACTATTTCAGTGGCAAGGAATGATCACTTTTAACATATTGCTCTTCTGTCCCAACCTCACCTTTAAGCATTTTCTATGCTGTACTGAAAGATTAGGCAAGGATTCCTTTGGCTGTGGGTATGCTGACCGGGCAGCAGTTGCTCATGAATTGCTCAGTCATTGTGCGTGGCTGCTTGTGGCAAAAAGGACCTCTATGGGCCAGATTTTGGGCAGTATGAAATACCATGTAGCTCCATGGAAATTACCTTTGTGTAAGAGGGAGGGGGTGGATTAATCCGCAGTGGCTCCAAAAATAAATATATCCACACAATTATTTTTTATTAGTGCTTGTTTCATCAGAAATCTCTTTTAAACAAGTGCATTCTGCAATGCCTCCCTGTGGCCGTTGCTTGTAAAGGCACCATCAAGTTTACTGTACACGAGAGCAGAACAAGATCTCACCACAGTTTAGATTTGTTGAGGCTGTTCTGTCATGCAAGGCCATTCTTAATCATTAGTTGCTGCACTCAGTCTGATCCTCCTCCCAAAAAGAGCTGCCTCTGTTTAACAGATACTGCCTTTTTTCCTAGGACCATTTCCACACAAGACTGTTATAGCGCTATGACTCCACTTTCAACATCCTATGGAATCCTGGGGTTTGCAGTTTAGGGAGGGGCCATAACAGTGAAGTGCAGAAATAGTCTAAGAAAGCTACATGGCCATTTTCATGTTACCAGTGTACACAGAGATTCCATATTCTGGACATAAGAGGTAGATGAAAACTACAAAACAAAAAAGCAAAACAAGCTACCTCATCTCCTGAGGCCTAATTGACCGCAAGAGCTTTTGATAGCATACTGTTTTGCTGGAGGGTTTTTTTTTTGTCTTTTTGTCTCTTAATGGATTTTTTTTTTAATGGTTTTAATTTTATAGACAGCTTAATCACATTTTAACCATAGCTTTTAATGGTTTAGTGTATGTTTTATAAGTGCTTTTAGCTCTATTTGCTTTAATTTTTGTAAACCATCTTGAATCTCAATATTGGGAAAAATGTAGAGTATTGAGGATGAGGATGATGAGGATGATTATGATAGTGGTGGTGGTGATGATGATGAGTGAAGCAAAAGTCAAGAAGTGAGAAGTGGAGTGAGAAATAGATGTCCAAGCTGGGTTCAGGAACTGAAGAAACACTAGGGGTCATATGGCAGACCTATGTTGGATAATGGAGCACATCAAAGAATTTCAAAAGAAAATTGATCTGTGCTTTATAGATTATAGCAAAGCCTTGGATTGTGTAGATCATGGAAAACTATGGATTGTTCTTTAAAAAACAGGTGTGCCACAGCATTTGATTGTCCTAATGTGTAACTTACAGTCAGGACAAAGGGCTACTGTCAGGACAGAAGGTGGAGAAATGGAATGGTTTCCAGTTGGCAAGGAAGTCAGGCAAGGGCGCATTTTATCACCCTATCTGTTTAACTTCTTTGCTGAACAAATCATACATAAAGCAAGATTAGGCTCAGAAGATGGAGGTGTGAAATCTGGAGGAAGGGACATCTACCATTTCAGATATGCAAATGACACCATACTACTAGCAGAAAATAACAATGACTTGGAATGATTCCTGAAGAAAACCAAGGAAAAAAGTGCAAAAACAGGGTCACACTGTTGAACAGTTAAGAAAACAAAAATAATGACCATAGACAGTTTACATAGCTTCAATTGAATGGTTGAAATGGTTAAAAGTTTTCTCTTCCTTGGCTCAGTCATTAATCAAAATGGAGACTGTAGTTAAGAAATCAGAAGAAAGTTAGGACTTGGAAGGGCAGCTATGAAGGAACTAAATGAGATCTGCAAGTGTAGAAATGTATCATTATATACCAAAATCAGAACAATCCAGGCCATAATATTTCTGATTTCTATTTATGGAAGTGAAAGTTGGACAGTGAAGAAAGCTGGCAGGAAGTCAATTATCTTATTTGAAATGGGGTGCTAAAGGATAGTTTTAGGAACACCATGGACTGGTGAAAAGACACATAAATGGGTCCTGGAGCACATCAAGTCTAAACTCTCTCTAGAAGTCAAAATAACTAAACTGAGGCTATTGTACTTTGGCTGTATCATGAGATGATGTGACTTATTGGAAAAGGACAATAATGCTTGTAAAGTGGAAGATAGTAGGAAAATAAGGAAACTGTGGCCATTTCAGCACTAGTCTGTTATAGTGCTATTATTCCACTTTCAACATCCTATGAAATCCTGGGGTTTACAGGTTAGGGAGGGGCCTTTGAGCCATAAACCAAAGCTGAGCTGATGGCAGTTAACAACAAAATATTTGGCCTTTTCCACATGGGGTGTTTGAAACGGTGCAGTCCGTCCTCCAAGGAGGAGGTCTGCACCTCGGACCGGACTGGGTTGGACCTATTTAAGATAGATCCATACCTCAGTCCAGTCCAGAACGACCCCAACTGGTCCTCCAGTGTACTTTTGAAAGACCTGTTTCTTTCGGTCTTTCAAAAGCATGCAGCGCGCCACTGCAAGCCTGCCCCATTATGCAGATTCGCAGGCTTGCACCGATGCGAGCCTGCGATCTGCCTGGGGGCAGGCTTTAGGCTGGCGAGCTTCAGCGGTTGGTCAAGACCCTCGACCAACCAGAAGCCACCATTTGGGACGCCGGAGCAGTGCGTATTGATGAGCACGCACTGCTCCCAGACCGGGGAGCCGAAAGGTCTGGTGAGTAGCAGCGCAGGGCGATTCCTTCGCCCGGTTTGGAAAAGGCCTTTGTGTTGCATAGACCTGCATCTCTTGAACCTCTCTTCCTATGCAGGATGCCCCAATGTGAAGAAATCTACAGCAGGAACAGAAAGGGAATTTTTAGAAGGTGTTGTTGTGCAGCTGTGGCTTGGAGATGACTGGGAGGTTTTTAATCACTAATCCTCCATGAGTGGTATAGTCTGACAGCGGAGACATAATCCAGGGTCCTTGAGCAAATCTCATGGAGTTTTGTTCTTAGAGAGAAAATGAATGAGGTTAAGCAGGGATTAGTGAGTCGACAGCACACATCAGGGCTAAGCATGGTCACAATAGTATTTATATGTTGATTTATATTATCATTATTATGTTAAATTGACTTTTTCCAGACTGATCAGTAACATCTACAAGGAAAGAACATTTTCAAAACGAGAGAGGACATGTACCTTTGACAAGATCCGGTTTAAAATATCTCTGAGAAGCTTTATGGTGGGAAATTCCTAAAATCACTTTTAGTTCTAACATATCTCAAAGTTGTTCTCACAAAGCAGAAATCACTTTCCAACAACTACTGTGCAATTCTGTCCATGTTCACTGAGAAACAAGCACTGATGAGTCCCCATGCAAGTATGCATACGAATTCAGGCCTAGTTCAGTTAAAAATCTGGTGAGAGATCAGTTTGGGATGAATATAGGTTCTTCATTTAATTCTGGGGGAAAGTGGAAAAAGCTGCCCTTAGTTTCTTAAAAAATATCACCGGATGAATTTTCAGTGCTGGTGTATCAGAGTAAATGAAGTTACTGCAGGGGTGGGTGAGCTCCAGACTCCAGAGCCCTGGAAAGATGCAGGCCATCATCACTGCCACCACTTGACTGGAAGTGAGGGCATGTTGCTTCCATTTGCCTCTTGGGCTCTGTGTGTGTATGTGTGTGTGCTGACTAGTACCCTCTTCCTCAGGATGCAATAGCCCCACAAAGGGATTTTTAAGCCTCTCAATGATTTGTTTTGTTTTGTTTTGCAAAAGAACAACCTCTTTTCAGCCCAAGGAAGTGAGGGAGGGCAATTTGCTAGGGCCTTTGAGTGATTGGTAGGTCTCTCCCAAAAAGCCTCACCTCTGTTTTACTGGAATTGAAGAATTAGCTTAAGTTTTTAATTGATATAAAAGGGAAATAGACAAAATCATGGGATATACAGTAGCAAATTAACTATATTACATTTTTCAAAGAGAGAATGTTCTATGCAGTGATTGCAGGAGGAGAAGGTCATTCATGTAATTGAGCTTCCTCTTTTTCTTTCCTTCCCCTCCCTACAGTCAGCTATACTCCTAAAAAACTTATCTGAAGTTTTATCCCCTATCTCTGAATAGCATAAGCTGGGTTGGTGCAGACTAGAATAGGAGAGAACTGGAAGAAAGTAGTAAATGTCTATGAAAGACCACTCACACCAGTTTTTGCTAAGGCCTGGCTAAGTAACTTTAGTCCAGCACTATTATGGCACCCATGTTTTGTCCTGGCCACTCACAAAGGCCATTTCCGTACTAGCCTGTTATAGCGCTATTATTCCACTTGCAACATCCTATGGAATCCTGAGGTTTGCAGTTTAGGAAGGGGCCGCGCAGCCGCTCCCGAAACTGCAAACTCCAGGATTCCATAGGATGTTGCAAGTGGAATAATAGCGCTATAACAGGCTAGTGCGGAAATGGCCTGAGTATTTCCATGGGAGGTACAGGAGGAAGGACAACAAAGGAAATATTGATTGTACATGCAATTAGTCAACTGGGGCAAGTAAGAGAAGATGCCAAGATCAAGAGGAAAAAGTTAAAACAAGTTTCAGTCCTTCAGAACATCAACATTGTTTTTGCTGTATATACCAGACAGGTTGGTTCTGAAGTTTCACTTTATCGCGCTGGCAAAACTTAGGTCTACATAGACACACAAAAATCTACTGAATTGCAATGGCTTGACAACATTATCAGGGTACAAGTAAATAAAGTGTGTTAGTAACAAATAAAGTGCAAGTGAGGACTGGGGAGCAACATTGGTCAAGCAGATGTAGAGTTTTTACAACTGCTGAAGCAGATGCACGTTAGGGTTTTTTTTCCTGCTGAATCAATCTAATGAATAGTACAACTTGGTATGACTTTTGCTGGATCAAATTGCAAGCTGGTTAATTGATATGTGAAGTTTCTCTCAGTTAAAACTAAGACAGCAAAGCCCCAAATTCAATGAATATGGAGCTGTTGTGTGGGGGAGAATCACAATGCCTAGCTCTACCACTAGGCGTCATTGCCTGCTTGTGAACAAAGAGGGACATGATGCAACAGACTGGGGTCTTGCAGGTGTTAAGAAAAAGTTCAGGCTATGACTGCACAGGCAAGACTGCATTTCACTGTGCAGTGATTGGGAAATAATAATAATAATAATAATAATAATAATAATAATAATAATAATAATATAATAAAAAATTTATTTTTATCCCGCCTCTCCCTGTGGATCGAGGCGGCATTACAGGAACATATAAATACATTAAAACATTAAAATGTAGCCGATCCTCCCCACCCACCAACCCTTCTATCCCCCTAAAACTGTTTTGCGCCTACAGTTACAAGTGGCCATGCTTCCTTGGGGATTATGGAATTGTAAAAAGAACTAACTTTAGTTCAGCTGCTGCCCACAAGAAAAGCAGGCATATCTAGGAGACAATGCTTGGGAGGAGATGAGAGCTGGCAAAGCTGCCACAGAGAGGGGAGCAGCAAAGAAAGATCAGAGCAAAAGAAGCACCAAGCCTGTCCCATAACTGGATGAAGTAGGGTAGCTGTTTCAGGTAGCACAGATTAGGTTTTGTGAAAGCCTGAGTTGTTATTTACTTACCTATTACTACTTTTTGATTGCTTCCCCCCTCCCACTCTTTGGAAGAGGAGGAGAGATCCTTGTGAACTGTCCTTCCTCAGGCTTCACAATGACTTGGCTGTGCTGTAACATCACACATTTTGAAGCGGGGGAGAGATAAGCTCCTGTTCCACCTGAGGCAGCAGATTGTCTTGGGCTAGGCCTGGTACACTGGCAGCAACAATTGCTGAATGTCCAGGGTCTGGGCCTTCTTTTTATGGAGCTTGGCACCCTCTTCCTCCCTTCTTTGACTCTATCCAGATTTACAACTGCTGAGACAAGAGGATGGGAAAAGGCAAAGAGGTAGAGAAGTTGGCGGCTTTCTTGTGTGTATCGTAGGAAACAAACTGTCTGCAAACATTTTCTCCCCATCTGTGCTGCTTTATAGGGTTGGGTATAGGTGGATCAGCATAGTCTGATGGGTGGACAGGAGCTAGACTAGATGGCCAGGCAGGCCATAGTCCTAGAAAATCAAGTATGATATGAGAGAGAGAGGGAGGGATAGCTGAGAGATGTTTTGAAGTGTGTGTTGCAGATGCTCACATAGAAAGTGTGTGTATGTGCCTTCACATTGCCTGTCGACTTATGGCAGCCCTAAGAATTTTGTAGGGTTTTCTTAGGCAAGGAATATTCAGAGGTGATTTTGCCACTTCCTTCCTCTGAAATCTTTCCCAGTTATTACATTATTAAAATGATGGTGACTAGAAACAACTCTTCCCCTGCATCTTTGGAAAAGGGTGCAGAGGTAACTGGAAATGGGAGGAATTGAGAGCCCATGGTCAGAATAAGCAGGGAGAAGTTTGGGGAGAAGCAAGAAGAATTGCACACAGACATTTCTCAGTGGCTGAGCCAGGTGTCCTTGTTGTTGTCAAAAGTCTTTCTTTCAGATGTTTGTGGACAAGGTGGTATGTTTTCATGATGGCTAATTGCTTGTGGAGCAAAGTGTAGCCTACACATTTTATGGTAATTTGTAACATTAAAGAAGGAATGGATAATTTGTAGCCCTCCAGATGTTATCAAGCTGTGCCATCATAGCCAATGATGACGATGAAGGCTGGACAGAGATGCAGACCAACCAGAACTGGAGAACCACAAGTTGGTCACCAACCTTTGAGTTCTGAGGACACCATGACTAAGATTCAGAGTAAAGAGCCTATGAGAAATAGAACAACTGATATCAGTAGCCAGTGCCATTCTGTTTAAGTTCTGCTACTGCCTCTTTTCTGGAGTGGCGATGACACAAGCATATTAGGGATAGGGAATCTTTTACCATTAGGAAGCTGTAACTCCCAAAGCTCCACTCAGCATAGGACGTCAGAAAGGCTAAAGCACAGAACGAACTTAGGCTGGCCAGAGACATTAAAAACAATAAAAAGGGCTTTTTTAAATACGTCCGCAGCAAAAGGAAAAAGAAGGGGATAATAGGGTTGCTGCGCAGAGAAGATGGTGAATTACTCACAGGGGGAAGAGAAAAGGCAGAACTACTTAACACCTTCTTTGTCTCAGTTTTTTCCCAGAAGGATACAAGCATTCAACCTGGCTGTTGGGGAGCAGGTGAGGAAACGGGGGAAATGAGGCATGTAATAGGTAGAGAGGTGGTACAGGAATACCTGTCCACACTGGATGAATTCAAGTCTCCAGGGCCAGATGAATTGCATCCTAGGATATTAAAAGAGCTGGCAGAGGTCATTTTGGAACCGCTTGCTATAATCTTTGAGAAATCTTGGAGGACAGAGAAGTTCCAGCAGACTGGAAGAGAGCAAATGTTGTCCCATCTTCAAGAAGGGAAAAAAAGAGGACCCAAATAATTATTGCCCAGTCAGCCTGACATCAGTGCCCGGAAAGATCCTGGAGCAGATCGTTAAGCAGTCAGTTTCTAATCACTTAGAAAGCAAGGCGGTAATCATGAGAAGCCAACATGGATTTCTCAAAAATAAGTCATGCCAGACTAATCTTATCTCTTTTTATGATAGAGTTACTAGCTTGATAGATGAAGGGAATGCTGTGGATATAGCATATCTCAATTTCAGTAAGGCCTTTGACAAAGTTCCCCATGACATCCTTGCAAAGAAACTGGTAAAATGCGGGCTGGACAGGGCGACTGTTAGTTGGATTTGTAATTGGTTGACCGACCGAACCCAAAGGGTGATCACGAATGGCTGCTTTTCATTCTGGAGAGAAGTGACTAGCGGGGTGCCACAGGGTTCTGTCCTGGGCCCAGTGCTGTTCCAATATTTTTATTAATGACTTGGATGAAGGAATAGAGGGCATGCTCATCAAATTTGCAGATGACACCAAATCGAGAGGGGTTGCTAATACGCCAGAGGACAGGATCAAAATTCAAAATGACCTGGATAGATTGGAGAGCTGGGCCAAGGCTAACAAAATGAAATTCAACAGAGAGAAGTGTAAGGTCCTACACTTAGGTAGAAAAAATGGAATACAGAAATATAGGATGGGGGACAAGTGGCTGGATAGCAGTACGTGTGAAAGGGTTCTAGGAGTCTTCATAGACCACAAGCTGAACATGAGTCAGCATTGTGATGCGGCAGCCAAGAAAGCCAATGCAATTCTCCGCTGCATCAACAGGAATATGGTGTCTAGATCGAGGGAGGTACTGGTACCACTCTACTCTGCTTTAGTTAGACCTCATCTTGAATACTGTGTCCAGTTCTGGGCACCCCAATTCAAGAAGGACATGGTCAAGCTGGAGCAAGTCCAGAGAAGGGCGACCAAAATGGTGAGAGGCCTGGAAGACATGCCCTGTGAGGACAGACTTAGAGAGCTGGGTGTGTTTAGTCTGCAGAAGAGAAGGTTAAGAGGGGACATGATAGCCATGTTTAAATATTTGAAGGGATGCCATGTAGAGGAAGGAGAGGGCTTGTTTTCTGCTTCTCCAGAGACCAGAACAAGGAGCAATGGATTCAAGCTGCAGGAAAGGAGATTCCACCTGAACCTCAGGAAGAACTTCCTGACGGTCAGGGCTGTCCGGCAGTGGAATATGCTGCCTCGGAGTGTAGTGGAGTCTCCTTCCTTGGAGGTTTTTAAGCAGAGGCTGGATGGCCATCTGTTGGGAGTGCTTTGAGGGTGTTCCTGCATAGCAGGGGGTTGGACTGGATGGCCCGTGTGGTCTCTTCCAACTCTACATTTCTATGATTCTATGATTCTATGAAATCTGTAAGGGCCAGCACTTCCCCATCACTGCACTACATGAATGCTCAGGATGAAATCTATCCTACGTCCTTTGATGTGGCAGAATAATCCTTTCATCTGGTTGCTGACAGCATTCTAAACTGCTTTAGAAGTCCGCAGAACAGTTGCTACCAATCTAAATAATTGCCAGCTTTGTCTCTCTCATTTTCTCTCAGTCCATCTGAAAGATCGCCAACAATCTTAAAGTCTTTTCCTCTGTCAGGTTGCTTGATAGCACCGGAGAAGCCTTTTCTTGCATGCTGTAGTTTGCTTGAAGATACCATTAACTAAGAGAGAATTAAGAGTGTAAGCATACATAGAAGAAGAAACAGCGAATGAAACGATGGTGAGATGGGCACAAAATGTTGGTCAGAACATTCAACTGGAAAATTGGGGAAAATGTTGGTTGAAAACTCAGAAATTTATTTCATCCCAAAACCTGAAAGAAAATAATTTAAAAATGGTCCACAGGTGATACCTCTCTCCTAATAAATTAATACAATACAGTGTACAATACAGTGAAAGCTAACTGTTGGAAATGTAAAGAATCAAAAGGAACTGTTTTTATTTGTACTGGTCATGTCCAAAGGCAAAAAAAAATTGAAGTACTATTCACAGAACCATGACAGAGATTTTACGACAAAACTTTCCAATGATGCCTGAACTTTTTCTTTTAAATATGCCATATGGAATTGATACTGGCAAGTAATACTGTATATGATCACCATGGCAGGAATTCTATATGTGTCAGTTTGGAAGAACAGTATTCTGCCAGAGATAGATGAGTGGTTAATAAAGTTGGTAGAAATGAAAGAAATGGATCATTGACACAGTGGATTAATGGAAATTTACAGGAAAAAATAATGAAGAATGGAAACTGGTGATGAACTTTTTAGAAATGAAATATGGAATGGTAATAACCTGGAAATGATGAAATCAGAACAAATAAAATTGCAAATAAGAGTTATGGTTATATGTGGAAAATCAGTCTGGTCATAATAACTATATCTCAAATAGAAATCCATTGATGCACTGCTTTCACTGTCAAGACATTCCTTCTAATGTTCAGTTGAATTCTACCCTCCTGTAACTTAAAACCATTAGACATAATTTTGCCTTTTGAAGCAGCCGACAACAAACTTGAACCCTCCTCTTTGTGGTAGTCCTTGAGGGATTTAAAGAGTGTGATTATGTTATCCTAAGAGGTGAGGGACACTGGGGTCCATCCACAATGCCAGTGTCTCCTTAGAATTTGGGGGAGTTATAGCTCAAGGAGACCTGCGAGAGGAGGGTAATGGCAGGATTTTTTCACCTGTTTATCCAGTATTAACTGTAGAGAGGACTCCGGTTAAATTTAAATAAAGTATTTTATCTGGAATTAGCAAACACACAAGAAATCAGACACTTTCAAGAATCATATAAGGCTATTGGAAAGCGAGGCATGAAAGGCTGGATAGGCAGAGATTGGGTGGAAAGGTGATAGTTACCAGTCCTGAAGCAGAAGGTAAAGTGGAGCAGCTCAGAAAGCACATCCGAGTGGTAGCACAGAGGAACAGGAATCTGGGGTACCATATGCAGCATAACACACCTAACGCACTACTATTTACTGGGGCCAGAGCTGCAGTTTTTATACCCTATTTCCTGCCCTGAAGGAGGGAGCATGGACATCTTTTCTGTAATAGTTTTCTCATGGGGTTGACAAAGGAGTCTAGAATGGGCTGACTGTCTTAACTCTAGGTGACAAAACATTGATTGGAGGTATTGAAAGATTATCACAAACCCATTAGCTTTGGGTTTTCCCACCTAATCCTCTCTGAACTTATGACCTAACTATGTCTAAGGTCAGCCTGGCAGCACACTCTTCCAGCCAGCATGCTTTCGATCATGTTTTCCAGCCATAAATATGTTCAATTACGAAAATAGCATATCCTTCAGTATGAGGGTGTAGGGCAGTGGTTCTCGACCTGTGGGTCCCCAGATGTTTTTGGACTTCAGCTCCCAGAAGCCCTGGGCATTGACCATAGTGGCTGGGGCTTCTGGGAGCTGAAGTCCACAAACATCTGGGGACCCACAGGTTGAGAACCACTGGTGTAGGGTATGGTAACAATCATGTCACTATTCAGTCTTCTCTTCACCAAGCTGAACATGCACAGCTCCTTGAACTTTTCCTCATATGTGCTTTCTCCATACCTCTTATCATCCTCGTTGCCCTTCTCTGCACTCATTCCAGCTTGTCTATATTCTTCTTAAAATGAGGCACCCAGAACTGAATACAGTACTCCAGATGAGGCCTGATCAGTGTATGATATAGGTGTATTATTACTTCCCTTAGCTTGGAAATTATGCTTCTATGCTATTAATGCAGGCTAAGATAGCATTTGCTTTCTTTGCTTTAGCATCACACTGCTGGCTCATCTTCAACTTATCATCAGTAACAATCCCAATGTACTTTTCACATATGGTACTGCTGAACCAATATCCCCCATACTATACTTGTATCACATTTGTCTCTGCTGAATTTCATTTTACTAATTTCAGCTAAGTTTTCTAGCTTATCAAGTTCTTTTTGAATTCTGTTCCTGTCTCCCAGTGTGTTAACGACCCTTCCTATCATTACCAAATGTAATAAGGATTCCCTCCACTCCTTAATCTAAATCATTGATAGAAAAATATTGAAGAGTGTTGGCCCCAGGACAGAAGCCTCTAACACTGCACTGAGAGCTCTTTCCAATGTGAAGCACAGCCATTGATGACAACTCTTTTAGCTTTGACTTCTAACCAGTTACGGGTCCATCTGATGATATTTCCATCTATTCCATATTTCGTGAATTTGTTAATCGAAATATGATTGGAGACCTTATCAAATGTTTTGCTGAAATCCAATTAAATGACATCCAGACCATTCCTACCATCTACTAAACTAGTGACTTGGTAAAAAAAAAGAAAAAAAGATTTAAGGTTAGCTTAGCAGGATTATACTTGACAAATCTAAGATGTTCCTACATTGTAGTGTCATGAAGATGCTTGCAGACAGATCCCTCTATAACCTGTTCTAATACATTTGAGCTTAGGCTGCCTAGGCTGTAGTTTCCAGGATCTTCTTTTTTGCCTTTTTTTGAAGAGAGGGACAATGTTTGCTGTTCTCCAGTCCTCTGACACCTCACCTGTTCAAGATTTCTGAAAAATGACGGCAGGTGGTTCCGTGAGTATGTCAGTAAGTTCCTTCAATATTCTGGGATGCAGTTCATCTGGCCCTGCAGATCTGAACTCATCTAGGTCAATTATGTGGTTCCTGACAAACTCCTTGTAACTGTACTCTTTACCAGGGTCTCTGATGATGCATGGAAGTACACAGTCCTATTTTGGGGCGGGGGGAACTGAAGCAAAATAAGTACTGAGCAGTTCTGTCTTTTCACTGTGATCTGTCTTTGCTGAGCAGTGGTCCCATCAATTCCTTTGTCACTCTCTTGTTTCAATCATATTTGAAAATCCCCTTTTTGTTGCTCCTTGCTTACCTTGCAGTCTCAGCTTATTTTGAGCTTTAGCTTGAGCTTGAGCTACACATCTGTATTCTTCCTTGGTGATTTGTCCTATCTTCCATTCTTTATACATGCTCTTTTCTCTTTTCCCCTCCTCCTTGAGTTTACTGTGCAGCCGCATTAGCCTTTACAGATGTTTCCCATTTTTCTTCTTCAATGGAATTGTGATCGTGCTTTTAGAAGTTCCGTCTTCATGAAATCCTACCCATGCTTTGTATCTTTTTTTTTTTAAGCATCTCTAGCCATGGGATTCTGCCCAGTATGTCCCTGTGCTTGATAAATCAGCTTTCCTGAAATCCAAGATTCATGTTTGACTATACTCTTCTTTGAACTGTCCCACAGTCATGAATTCTAGCATTATATAGTCATTGCCCCCTAAAGTACCAATTGCTTTGATACCAGTGACAAATTCTTCCCTGTTGGTTATGTTCAAGTCCAGGATTGCTGATCTCCTTGTTCCTTTTTCCACCATTTGAAAGAGAAAATAATCTGCAAAACACATCAGGAATTTGTTGAAGAGCCTACGCTTGGCAGAGCTAGTCTCCCAACAGATACAGGGATAACTGAAATGCCTCCATAACTACTAGTTCTCATTTATTGGAGATTTATGAGCTGTGTTTCAGAAAAGCATAATCCACTACACCAGCTTGGTGTGCTGGCCTACAGTAAACTCCTACCATAGTTGTTTTTATTTCTTCATCTGTTTCTCTTCACCCAAATAACTCTCAACTGGCCCAGTGTTATCACTTGAATAGATCTCTGTACAAGTGAATTTGTCTTTGCAATATAATTCCACTCCCCCTCATTTTCTTCCCCATCTATTCCTTTTGAACAGGTTATATCCCTTGATCGTCTTTTTTTCCCTCAGTCATGGAAGTCATCCCACCAAATCTCTGTTATACCTATAATATCATATTTACCTTCCTGCACTAGGGCTTCAAGCTCCCCTCATTTGTTTCCCAAACTCTGTGCATAGATCTTTAGACATCTAAACCATTGCTTGTTCTCATCTTTTTGTCATTCATGTCATGGAATTTATCATTCATTTGTCATGGGAAGGAGAAGCCAAGTGTAGCCAGACACGCATCCTAGGCTTTAAGAAAGCTGATTTCGCTAAAATTAGGAAGTTACTTGCCGAAATCCTGTGGTCAAGAATACTGAAAGAGAAAGGAGTTCATGAGGGATAAAGTGAGATACTGAAGGCACAATTGAAAACTGTGCCGATAAGGAGGAAAAATGGCAGGTCTCTAAAGAAACCGGAATGGTTGATGAAAGAAACACGTACAGGAAATGGAAGAATGGTGAAACCACCAAAGAGGAATACAAGCAAATAGCCAAGATACATAGGGAGAAGGTCAGAAAAGCTACAGCACAGAATGAACTCAGGCTTGCCAGAGGCATTAAAAACAATATAAATGGTTTTTTTTAGATATGTCTGCAGCAAAAGAAAAAACAAGGAAATGATAGGGTCACTGCATGGAGAAGATGGCCAATTACTAACAGGGGCAAGAGAGAAGGCAGAACTGCTCAACACCTTCTTTGCCTCAGTTTTCACCCAAAAGGATAGAAATATTCAATCTGGCGGGTGGGGAGCAGGTGAGGAAGTGGGGGAAATGCAGCACAGAATAAGTAGAGAAGTAGTACAGGAATATCTGGCTAAACTAGATGAATTCAAGTCCCCAGGACCAGATGAGTTACATCCAAGGATATTAAAAAACTGGCAGAAGTAATTTCTGAACCACTTGCAATAATCTTTGAAAACTCTTGGAGAACAGGAGAAGTCCCAGCAGACTGGAGGAGGGCAAATGTCATCTCCATCTTCAAGAAGGGGGAAAAAGAGGACCCAAATAATTATCGACTGATCAGCCTGACATCAATACCAGGAAAGATCCCAGAGGTGATAATTAAACAGTCAGTTTATAATTACTTAGAAAGCAATGCTGTAATCACGAAAAGTCAACATGGATTTCTCAGAAATAAGTCATGCCAGACTAATCTTATCTCTTTTTATGACAAGCTTGATAGATGAAGGGAATGCTGTAGACGTGGCATATCTTGACTTCAATAAGGCCATTGACAAAATTCCCCATGAAATTCTTGCAAGGAAGCTTATGAAATGCAGGCTGGGCAGGGCTGCTGTTAGGTGGATTTGTAATTGGTTGACCAACCAAACCCAAAGGGTGCTCACCAATGGTTGCTTTTCATCCTGGAGAGAAGTGACTAGTGGGGTGCCACAGGGTTCCGTCCTGGGGCCAGTGCCATTCAACATCTTCATCAAGGACTTGGATGAAGGAGTAGAGGGCATGCTGATCAAATTTGTAGATGACACCAAATTGGGAGGGGATGCTAATACCCTAGAAGTCAGGATCAAAATTCAAAATGACCTTGACAGATTGGAGAGCTGGGCCAAAGCTAACAAAATGAATTTCAGCAGAGAGAAATGTAAGGTCCTGCACTTAGGCAGAAAAAATGGAATGCACAAATACAGGATGGGGAACACATGGCTGGATAGCAGTATGTGTGAAAGGGATATAGGAGTCTTGGTAGGTCACAAGCTGAACATGAGTCAGCAGTGTTATGCAGCAGCCAAGAAAGCCAACGTGATTCTTGGTTGCATCAATAGGAGTATGGTGTCTAGATCGAGGGAGGTAATGGTACCGCTCTGTTCTGCATTGGTTACACCTCATTTGGAATACTGTGTCCAGTTCTGCGCACCCCAATTCAAGAAGGATATTGACAAGCTAGAACGTGTCCAGAGGAGAGCGACCAAAATGGTGAAGGATCTGGAAGCCATGCCCTATGAGGAATGGCTTAGGGAGCTGGGTATGTTAAGTCTGCAGAAGAGAAGGTTAAGAGGAGACATGATAGCCATGTTTAAATATTTGAAGGGATGTCATGTTGAGGAGGGAGTGGGCTTGTTTTCCATTGCTCCAGAGACTAGGACAAGGAGCAATGAATTCAAGCTGCAGAAAAAGAGATTCCACCTGAACATCAGGAAGAACTTCCTGGTGGTTAGAGCTGTCTGGCAGTGGAATACCTTCTTTGGAGGTTTTTAAGCAGAGGTTGGATGGCCATCTATTGGGAGTGCTTTGACAGGTGTTCTCGCATAGCAGGGGTTTGGACTGGATGGCCCCGGGGGTCTCTTCCAACTCTCTGATTCTATGATTATAAGTAGGGAATAATATCCTTCTTACTGTCCATTACTGAAGCTTCAAAAGCTGTAAAAGGAAGGATCCTTCCTCCTCAAGCCCACTGCCCAACTCACTTGCTGTTCTCTGAGAAACATGTCCTACGCTTGGGAGAAAAGTCTTGCCTTCTGTTCTTAGGAAAAGTTTTAGAAGACTCCTCCAGTATGCAACAGGGACAGGTTATTAAGAAGACCTCAAGTCCATCGCATAGCCTGTTTGCTGTTCCCCTCTGAAAAATGTGCCCACACTTTGGGCTTTGGACAAAATAACATGTGACCAGTATGCAAAAAGAGATGGGACCATTTGCCGCCCAACCCATGAAATGAGGAGCCCACACACAGGGCTTGGGTTGAACTAGGGGAATTTATTAATATTCCTAATTAACATAAATGAACTTGAATCTGAACATGAACTTGATCTTGAACTTCTATCCTGAGAAGGGGGAATCAAGAGCATGGGGGGACTAGGGCAAGAGTCAGCTCCCGACCATCTTCCCTAGCCCGTAGGGCAAGATACCGGGCCCCAAAGCCAAGCGCAGAAGGTGGATCAAGACTTTGGCTGGCCCTTTTTGGAAGGTGAGCCCAAACCGAGCCCCCGGGCTCACGCCAGTAAGGGCCTCCTGGGCCCTCCTCAAGGATATGCTTTATCCTACACCAAAGGGTGCTATAGGTACACACCGAACCCATAGACCCCCCCTTACCGGCCATGGATAAGGGCAAGCGTCTGTTTAGTCCTTACCCCCCAACTCCTCTCTAAGATGGCTCCAATTAATGTAGTAACCCAAGCCCTGTTTCACAGCATTGTCAATCTCCCTGTTCACCCGCGACGGGTGAACACTGGGGAGGATAACCTCCCACCCCCACGCTTGTGAACCAGTGCGGACCAGGTAATACAGGTGTTGGACCATGTGTTTTGAATATGTCGCATATCCTGAATGGCCTGAATAATCAAGGCCTTTCCTTGCGAAAGTCCAAGGTCATCACCCCCAAAGTGTATGACCAGCACATCAGGCGGAGGCCAATGGCTCTCCCCAAACGGCTTAGGCAACAAACTGTGCCACCAAAGGCCTCTCTTGCCAAACAATTGTATCAAGGCTTGAACACCCATTCCCAGATTCAGGCCCAGGTGGCCACCACGAGCTTGCCGCTCTGCCCAAAAGATGAGACTATGACCACAGATCAGCACTTGCTTCCTCCCCGAAGCAGGTCAATCCCGCCAAGCTTCCACAGATCGGAGGGCATCGGTTCTGGAAGGACTACTGCATCCGGAGCCAGCTCTCTGAAACGATCCAACTGCATACGAGAGAGAGAGTCAGCCAAGGAATTATCTACGCCCACAACATGTACAGCTGTAAAAACTATGTTAAAGCGGAGACATTGCAGCGTGAAAGCCCGAACCAAGCGCATGACACGTTGTGACCTGGAAGAGAGGGGTTAATCACCCTGACCGTGGCTTGGTTATCACACCAAAAGTGAACTGAGGCGTTTGCTAACTCACGTGCCCAAATGTGAACTGCTACCAAGATTGGAAAAAATTCTAAGAATGTAAGGTCGGCTGTGAGGCCTGCTTCCGCCCAACTCTCAGGCCATCTCTGTGCACACCACCTCCCCCTGAAAAGGACTCCAAAACCGATGGATCCTGTTGCATCAGATGATATCTGCAATGCATCCCTGACCTTGATTTCATCCCGCCAAAAAGAGACCCCATTAAATTCAGCCAGGAACTCCTGCCATACCTGTAAGTCCAATTTCATTTCTCTGTTGACTCTAATTCTGTGATGAGATCTGATAACACCCTTAGTGGCATCGCACAGTCGCCTAAGAAATGCCCTGCTGGGTGCCACTACCCTACAGGCAAAATTAAGATGTCCTAGGATCTCCTGAAATTCCCTAAGGGTCGCCTTACGTCTGTCTAAAAGGATGCCACCCGAGACCTCAGATCCTGAACCTTAACTGCTGGTAATTTACAGGCTTGGTTGACTGTATCCAATTCTATGCCCAAAAATGTAAGCTGCTGCGCAGGACCCTCAGTTTTTTCACGTGCTAAGAGCACGCCCAGCTCCCCCATCAGGGATGTGAATTCTGCTAATAGGAACACACATTGTCCAGAGCCAGCGCGACCTCAATAAGAAATCATCTAAATAGTGCACAATGCTATGAAGGCCTGATTTGCTCTTGATGGCCCATTCTAAGAAGGTTCTAAACGTCTCGAAGGCAGAACACGATACTGAACATCCCGTGGGGAGGGCAAATGACATAGAATTTGCCCTCAAAGGCAAATCCCAAAAGTTCAAAGTCACATGGATGAATGGGCAGCAGGCAGAAGGCTGACTTGATATCAGATTTTGCCAACTCCGCCCCGACCCCCTGTCTGCGCAGCACCCGCACAGCTGTATCGAATGAAGTATACCTGACTGAACATAACTCAGCTGGAATGGCATCGTTTACGGATTCACCTTTGGGGTAGGACAAATGGTGGATTAAGCTGAATTCACCTGGGGCTTTTTTAGGGACTACACCTAACGGGGAAATTTAACATTGGGAGTAGGAGGCTGATCAAATGGGCCTAACACCCTGCCCTCCATTACCTCCTTCCTAATTTTTTCCCTTACTACATGCTCATTACCTATCACTGACCTAAGGTCACTAGCCATAAAAAAATTCCGAGGTCCCACGATTGGGATCCTGAAACCCACAGTAAATCCCTCCCCCCGATATCGTGCTGCAGCTCGGTCCGGGTAATAGCGGAGCCAAGCCAGCAACCTCTCCATCTTAATTGGACTGGGCCCCTTTGAGAAATGTCGGCTGATTTCCTGGCCCCCGTTTGCCGCCTCCCTCCTTGAAGCCTGTCCCTCCCCATCTCCCCCTGTTGCAGTTACGAACAGAGTGCGGGCCCCAGCAAATCCCACACAGGTGCTTGTACTTGCAGGGGCGCCGTGCACAAAACCCTTGGGTCCCAAATTCCCAACATAGTTGTGTCCGCTGTTGCTCGTGCGAGCCCTGGTGCGGGTGCCCCCCCCAAATTATTGACCTGCACCAGGTGTCCCCATTGGGATCTCTCCCCAAACACGCGGCAAGCCGGGGTCAATGTCTGCATCCACAATTCAGTTATAATCCTGTCCCAATGCAGGCTTGGCTGCTTCGCCGCCCTCATCCTAAACTTCTCGTTGTAGTGCAGCCAGCCATTCCCCAAAAAATCTGCCTGGGCCCTAAAAATCGTGTTCAAATACACCAACATGGAGTGTGCCCTAGAAGGCTGGGCCTTAACTATAACATCCATGTAGATAAGATAACCTATGAACCAATTGGTCCAGTTCTTATCGATCCTACGATTTTTTAATTTTTCCTTCTTCTCTTTTTTGTCGAGCTCCCGATACAAAAAGGGGGAGCAAGTCCACATATTCTCCCTTCTGTATCTTCTCAATAGTGGCTGAGGTAAGGTGCTCATCCAAAACCCCTAACTGCCCCTCTGCATCCTGGTCAAGGCCTGCGTCCTTGTCTGTCTCCCGTGTTCCCAGAGCCCCACCCTGTGTGGATCCCGGGGCCTCTTGGGACTGCCCTGCCCCTCCTGATGGAGGCTGGGAGGGTGACACTTTCTCCCCTGTGGCAGAAGGCGAAGAAGAAAACAATGGCTCTGGAAAACCGCGGGCGGGGCCCATCCATGTTTTTTGGTGGGGTAACGAAAGTCCAGGGCCATGCCATACACGCAGTGCTGTCCCCATGGCCATCATACTCACCCGGTGCATCTCCTGCTGCCAAATCTCCTGATGGCCCAGCCTCCCAATTGACTTGCTGTGATAATGAAGCTTGGTCCCGCCTCTCTGCTTGCGATTGTTTCTGCTTCTCTCCTGATCTGTCCTTTTCAATTGCATCTAGCCACGCCAAAATCTGGTTAATAACATTTACTGGCATGGCTACCATCTGCTCCTCCCTTTCTCTGCCCGGCCCTGTAGACTGCCGACCCTTCTCTATGGCCTGGATCGTCTCAGAGGTGGCGGCCACCATTTTGCCCCCCTTCCTCATCCAAAGATGAGTCAACCGATGTTGGGGCAGCTAAGGCCTTGACTGGCTTAGGCCTTTTGGCTGGCATGGCACCTTTTGCTGTTGCAGCCCCTTTGGCTGGTGTGGCCTTCTTGGGGGGCTGCTTGCCTTTGGATGCCCCTGAGGCTTACTTGGAAGCCATAAGTCCCCTTACAGATCCAAACCCTGTGAGCTCTCTTGGCACCACAACCCTTCTCCAGGAGTGCGCACTGACTCCACCCCCAGGCCCACTGGCCACTCACCAGTATCAGGTGTAACAAACTGAACTGATAGCGATGGCCAAAGTTAACTGAGTGAAAGAAAGGGGCACACTCTCTCAGCCCCTAATGTCCCAATCAGTTGCTAGACCATAGAGCAGGGGGGTGGGCATGTTACCACTGCTACCACTAATCCACAACCAGGTAAACGACAAGCCACCCCCCAAAACCTCCTACGCTCTTCCCTTTCGGCCCCCCAGCTGCCCAAAACCTCCTGGAAAGCATGAACCAACCACTCTAATGGTGGCCGAGGTCCAGACCTGAGAAAGCTGGCGCTCTACTGCAACGCTTGTGGAAGGGAAGGGCCTCCTTGTCCGCGAGGTGCCTCCCGCTCCCCTTCCCCTTATCTGGGCGGCTGCTGAGGCAGCTGCCACTTCCAATAGGGCCTCCTGCAGCCCACGTGGCAGGTCTATAGGACCAGCCATGGCGACCGCCGCCGAGGAAAAGACGGTCCGGATGAGGAGAGAGGAACGTAGGCGAAGACGTAGGCGTGCGCTGCCGGATCCCGAAGGAAGGCCTCCCGGCAGCCCCCATGTGGCGGGCCTCCCAGGCCAGCCCCAGCGTCCACCGCCGAGCTATTGGCCAGATGGGCGAAAATAAAACAAAGCGAAGAGGCGGAGGCAGAGAGGCAGGCTGCAAGCTCCAAAAGTGCGGCCGCCGCCTCCACTGCTGCTGAACGATGCTTCTCGGCCGACCACGCGGTCGGCTCTGCGCTGCGCAGCGGCGTCCTCCTCGCCAAAATCCGGAGAGAAGAGGCCGGGGGAGAGGCAGGGCAGCCCTAAATAGCGCCTTAAAGCCCCGCCTCCTCCCGCCAGTGTTCTCCTCTCACGGGAGGGTGGCAAAGACTGCCCCCCTCCACCTGTTGTCACGTGGGTGGTGGGGGACGTATTTTCAAAGTAGTAAGGTTTCTGGATGAATGTGTCATGTTATTGAATCAAGGGCAGCAAGTCAGTCACTAAAAAAATATGCAAGTCTCGAGTTGAGTCGAGTCAGCGTATCATTTATTGCCAAGTTGAGTCCAAGTTGAGTCACTGAGGTGACTTTAAGTCTGACTTGAATCTGAGTCAGTCGACTTGATTAAACATCACTGGCTCAGGGAGAGCACACAGTCAACAATAAACAAAAGCCTCCACACACGCCTACAAGAAAAAGAAAATACAATCAAAGTGTTAAAAATGACCCCGGAAACACAGCTCTCCTTCTCTCTTCTCAGAGACTGAACTCCAAAAACTGAGGCTGCAGTTATGTGGAGGCAGTGACTGTATTAGTTTTTGAAAGCTTCAGACTGAAACTGCCCTCTGCCCAATTGCTTTTTCCTTTGTAATCTCTTTTCCTTTATCTCCCTTTTTATTTAGCTTTATCTTACTGATTCCCACATGCATCCCAGCAAAAATCCCAGAGTTAAGAGCTCCAAAATTCTGTTTCCTGGAAGAGGTTAAAATCCTATGTGGTATCCAGTGTGGAACACAGGAGGCCCACCTGGATACAGAGAAGACCAGTCCCCTTTCCAAGGTGGTCTTACAACCTGATTGTTTAAAATCTTTCAGCTTTACTGGGGGCATAATATATGCTATCTTTTCCTAGAATTTTTTAAATTAATAACATAAGGCATAACCTGAGTATTAATGTACAACTTAACACAATGCATAACTTAAGTATTACTGTAATTTATTAAAATTTTTCTAATGAGTTGTAACTTAAACTGAATTAGGGTGAGACCATCTGATGAAATTATTAAGTTTTTTGTACTAACGTTCCAAGCGCTGACTATATGCAGAATAAGCAGCAGGATTCACGGGGAGAGAACTGTTAGAATGAGTGAAGACAGGTTCCCTGAAAACACAGATTAAACCAAGAAGCCCAGTTTAGACTTCCTGAGTAGTAGCTGCATGAGTATGTTCCAAATACTTTTGGGGAGCGGGGAAGCAGTGGGATTTGTCTTTAAATTACACTCCTTAAAGATCAATGTGAAAATAGACAACTTCTCTATGTTTAATGGTTTTGCATAGCCATTCTGAAAGTCTGTGTATCCAAGTGGCTTCTCTGAAGGAAACGATGTATCTCAATGTTGATTTTCTGACACACCATTCAGTACATCCCTAAACAGGTGTCTCATGGAATCTGAAAGACACATATTATGGCATTAGTTTCCATGGACTCAACTTCATCATGTTACCCTGTGAATTGGGGGTCCTGGGAGGGGCGCCCAAACAACAAACCAAACCAAGCAAAGATGGGGAAATTAGCTGGAGCACTCTCTTGGCTAACAAGAGGCAGGGTAACGCAGCAGGATCTTTTACCCAATGTCTACTGCGTCAGGTCGGTGAGCAAGCAAATGGTTCAAACAACAATTACGATTTTTTAAACAGTTATTAAGGAAAAACATAGACGCACTCCTAACTAGAAAAGGAAAATAGAGTTTCAAGGGGAATGGGTGATACGCCATCTGTCCTACAGTCCTGGAGAAGCCAATTGTAGAAGAGGAAACCCGGCGTGGCGGCCGAGGGGAATCTGCTGAACCGAGCAGCAGCAAGGCAGAATGAGGTCCAAGCGATCCGGCGAGAGTTCTGAAGAGTTCTCAGAGCGGGGGATTTTTATAGGGGAAAGAACAACCACAGGCTAGTCTGGTCTCAGGTGAAAACAATAAGTTTTGGGTTGGAGACAAAGCCTCCGAAAGGTCGGAATTTGCATGATTGAGTTAAAGTCCGGATTGACAATGGTATGACCGGTATGTAGATGTGGCTAGCTCGGCAGTTAAGTACCTAGCTCGCCAGGGTGTCCTCTCAGGGCAGAGGATCCCTTTGTGGTAGCGTGCATTTGTAATGAAGGTGTTTGTTTCGGGAGGTCCCCTAAAGCAGATCTGGCAACATCTGGCTTGGTTTGGTGGGAGCAGCAAGTAGTAACCATGCCTAGCCTCGCGCTTGTTCGGCGGGCCTCACAAACACTTGGCTGGTGGCAGAGTAGGGCTGAATTGCGATATCAAAATGATATCTTTGGTTCACCAAAGGCCAGGCCAGGACACTGTGGTAACAATCAGTTGCCTAAAATGTTATTACTCTGTGTTGGCAGATGTGGGGACAGAAACTGTGGGTGTATGGGGGCAGGACTGAGAACAGATGGCTCAAGCGACAATGAAATGCAAATCAAACACAGCCAGTGACAAATCAATTATAACTAAACTGTATGCAAAATAAGCACTACTGATCCCTGTACTGAATTCAGGAAATATTTTTCTTCTGTATCTTAAACATCATTCTTAACACAATCCAAAGCTATTGAAGGGCCTGAAAGGGAATGAGGCCATTTGTAGATGGGAATGCCTGGGCTCTCCAGAGACCAGAACACTTTCTCTCTTCTCATAACACATGAGACAGACAATGGACACTGCCTGCTGCTTCTACCAAGTTTGCAGTGACGTGACATGAATGGAAACTGAGCACACAGCAAGAGCCATTTTCTTTCCCCGAAGGGTGAGCTGGTGAACACTTTGCTGATCTGAAGGAAGCCAGTGAGAAGTCAGTAGAAACACCAATGCTGCATGAAGAAAAAGAAGACAGATAAGAGTGCTGGCTCTGCCTCTAATGAAATAAGTGTTAAATATAGGTGAACTTTTTTTTTTAAATTAAAAGCTGTTTTAGTGAACCAAGATGCAAAATAGGTCATTTCCATTTGTAAGAGAGAAAGAATGTCTGAGAGCTGAACAGAAGAGGGGGGGTATGTTCCATAGGAGACAAGGTTAACCTCCTGTACTCCCCTATTGTACTATTGAGTCCAGTTTCATAACATGGGCAGCTGCAGAACCTGGAAAAGTTGCTTTTTGGACTACAGCTGCTGGCCAAGCTACATTGGGAACAGCAGACAAAGTAACATTTCTTGCTTCGGGCAATTTGTATGTCTGAATACATATCCAGAGTTTGGGTCCATATTTTATGTACCATGGGCTCTGAGCTAGCAGGAAGATAATGTTGCTGTGGCTAGAAAACTTGTATCCAAACTCCACTTTTTTCATGATAACTTTTTAGTTTTTCATGACCACACCTGCTATATATTAGGTTAACTTAGGAAATTAAAGAGCTGTTTACAGTATATCTGTAATTACATCAGAATTATGTAATTTGGAATTATTGTTCTAATTCATACATTATTCAGATTGAGAGGTAGGATAAAATGTTGAAAATAAAATTTAAATTGGTTAGGTTTCAACAATTATTTTGTAGTTTTTAACATGATTATGTATTTTAGTATGATAGTAATAAGAATAAGTAATAAGAATGGATTGAACCAAATTATATCAAAAGGAAACTCTTCACACTTAGGGTATCTACTCTCCAACGTCACCAGCCAAGGCCTTTTTTGCCTGCCACCTTTGGCTAATGGGAACAAGAGACTGGGCTTTCCTATGCCTGTGGAATTCATTGCCAGGCTTGGGTACACTAGGCAGGCCCCATTTCTGAACCTCTTTGGAAGAATGCTAAACATCTGTTTGTGCTCAATGACTTTATTGTAAGAGTTTTACGGGGCTACTTAATGGAAATGGTTTCTGTGTGTAATTGATTTTAATATTTGCATTTGGTAGATTTCGCTATTGTTTCATTTTTATTTCTTAGTTGGTTTTTAATTTTGAAGGAATACACACAGTACACACTATATAGTGGTAAATTCATAAATGTATAAATTTACACATTGATTTTTAAATTTTGTAAGCAGACTTGAAAAGAACTCTTTTGTCTTAAAAGTAAACTGTAAGCATCATTAAGCAAACAAATAAAACATTGGATGTATGTGTATGTGAAAGTAAAAAATACAGAATAGAAATCTTCATAAAATTGTTGTGGCCAGAAAAGAGATGAAAACCACGTTTCCAGGGAAAAATCAAAAAGCCTTTTATTGTTAACAATTTACTTGAGCAGGGACAACAGCTATTTCCAGGACTGTCGCCCAGATTAATTAAAACACCTAAACTTTATACCTTTGGTCAACAATGTCAGCAATCAATCACATCTAGAGCTTAGCCCAACCCAGAACAGGAGAACAAAGACTTCATTTACTAATTGACACAAAATGATGCATATGGCCAAAATGAGGTACGCTTGACTCCCTTAGTTCCCAGACGCCTGAGTGAGTGTTGCAAGGCCATTCCTAAAATTGAGATAAGACAAAGACATCTGCTGTTTCACTCAGAGACTCAATTCAATTCGCTTATTTTCCTATTCAAGTAGCAATTCCTTGGATTTAACCCCTTCAAAATAACAATCTTGCTTGGGATAGTTGTGAGTCTTGTGAAAGAGAATGAGAAGGGACTTTAGGGAACAGCCTTTTACAAGAAGTAGACATCTTAAGATGGATTTAATTGGAGACAGTGTAACTTATCTGCTGTAGACAATTGCTCTAGGAATAAGGACAGCACTGGAAAATGAGTGGGTTCAACAAAATGATTAGGAAATTCATATCAGAGAAAAAGAAAAATAGTGAGATGGGATGGTCTAGAACCAAGAAAAGTATAGAGTAAAGACAGGGAGTCTGAACTGGATATGAAAGAAAATAAAGAATTGAGAAAGGAATGTGAGGCCAGACATCTCTCCTGCCAAGTGCAGTGAGGCCTCTTTCAAAAATAAGGTTTACACAAAGGACTGACAGAGGTCTGTTGGTGTGTCTGTCACTAAAATATATAACTTAAAAATAAGACTAGAGAGAAGGCACATATTTGCATAAAATGTGCACATGCTAGTTGATATATAGATAAAATTTAGCATTAGCTTCAGTATTATGGTTGTTACTAGAATTTAAAGAGAAACCTAATGCATCTCACTAACCAGAGTGGGAGATGTTGTGACTTGGAGAAAAGTGGGCCTGCTCGGTCTCTTGGTGCTAACTCCGTTCTTAGAGTTCTTTATCTTGTAATTGGACTTGAACTGAACAGTCCTTCAAATAAAGGATATATTTCAAACAGAGGACTTACTTCTGTAAAGTAGGACTCACAGTCACGTTATCTATCTGAGTCATTTCTCCTATTTCTACCCTATGATTCTGTAGTGTTACCCTGATTTCTGGGGGTCCCGTGGGGGATACCTTAATGTGCTTCAATAAATGGGGAATGAGAACTAGCTCGAGCACAAGCTATAGCAACACAAGAGACAGGGCAACCTAGCAAGATCTTTAAACCCAATTTTTACGGGGTCAGGCCGAGCCAAAAACCACACCAAATTGCTAATTAAATTATTTTTATTTAAAAATAAGTCCTTGCGCATGTTCGCACTTATGCACTCATTCACTCAGAGCTAATTAGAAATAAAAGAGAGGAAAATTGATAGGGGATTTTGGAGAGGTATTATCGGGGTATACTGTACCTGGTCCTGAAGACTGAAGTCAGAGACAGCAGCGGAGCTAGAGAAGAGACTCAGCACATGGAGGGCTGAGGAGATTGCCGGACGGAGTGATGTGGAGCCGAGAGGAAACCGGAGCGATCTGAGGAACCGCTCGAAAATCAGGTCTTTTTATAGGGGAAAATGTACCTGGAGGGCTAATCTTTTCCCAGGGAGAACAATGGGTTGAGGAGTGAAGACAAAGTTCTAAAATGTCCAAGTCCTCTGCATAATTGGGAGAACAAAGCTCCAAAATGTCAAAGTTATTGGTGTGATCAGATTTGCCGGGGTTGTCAAAAGTAAATCATCCTCACTTGAAGGACTATTTGTTAGGATCACTAATCCTGTCCAGCTGGCTTCTCAGGGCAGAGAACTCTTTGTTTAATTTTAATGTGTGCATGTCTGGAGGGCTTCTGGGGCTACATGACAGATTGTTTACTGGCCAGACCGGGTTTTTCCTGATTGCAGCCGTTTGGCTGCACCTGCCTGCGTGCTCGTCCGGGGCACCCTCTCAAGTATGTGGAGATAGTTTTAATATTTGATATTAATAAATTGTAGACCCTGGGAGAGGGCTAATTTACCACAGTAACAGTAGGAAATCAACATGGATCCAGTTTTGGTACTGGATATCCTGGACCTTCTGCTACAATTTTGTAGTAAGTCATAAAGCTCATTAATAAGAAGAAATGTTTCATAAGGGGCTTCCGTCACCAGACAGAGTATCTTAAGGACAGCCCACGTGATTGTCATGGAGCTGCTGCTGAAAACTACCAAGCAGAACTATTGCCATCATAATGATGCCTCTCATAAAACTGAAAGCTTTACCCTGTGACAAAGACATCCCAGTGGATCCAGCCACGTAGGTATTTGTTTGAGAGACATTAAAACTTACATGGCAAATCAAGTTTCCAGGTCCCCTGAGGTTCATACACTGATCCTCAAGAAGCAGAGTGCAGGAGCTCACATGCAGCACTGGTGTAGTGTGGTGGAATGTGGCTTTTGAAAATAGAACAGAGAATCTTATAGTATCTTAAAGGTGAACAAAAATCTATTATAACACACCTTTTGTAGACCTATCTGCTTCATCAAAGATGTGAAATGTTACTTTTCTTTATAGGTGTGCATATATAAGATAGATGTGTGAATGTGTCTAAACAACAGAGTGAGAGGAAAATGAAATGTGGAAAGAGGAGGTGATGACAATTCAGTAAAATCATTCAGTAAAAATATTCACAAAGCATTGTTGGTGATAATGCAAACATCATGGCTTTTGTAAGCTGCTTTAGTGTGTAGTGTAACTAACAAATACAGTCTGATAAAAAAAAACATGTTCAATACTCAGGAGATCTTGATATATCTTGATAAACTGTAATTCAGAAGTTTTGCCTGCAATTGCTGTTAAAGTTCCTTTGTTCAAAGATAAGTGGCAGAAAGTCCTGGGGGTTTACTCACTTTTTAACAGTTTTCTAGTGTCAGATCATTTCCCATGTGTTTTGAAGATATAATATGCCTTAACTGAAGTCTGTATCTTTCTCACACAGAAGCATGGAAGATAGTACTGGAAGGTGTGTGCAGACACTTACAATATAAGCATGACAATCGCAGCAGTGGGAGAGAGGTGTAGCTTCTCCCGCTCACCTCCTGGCTACTGGTTCTTCACAGTGAAATTAAACTCCTTTCCTTGGGGCTGCTGAGAAGGAAGCTAAAGCTTTAAAATAGCAACTGTGGGCCTCCACATGTTGTTAGGGTGCTATATCCATCAACATTAGCCACCATAACCAATGGTAAAAGATTTTGGGCATCACAGTCCAGCATCATTTAGAAGTCCACACATTGCCACCCACTTATTCTCTGAAATGTCCGTCCAGTCCTGAGATCAGGCAGCCTGAAGTGTGGAACTGGAGTCCAGACCTGAAGATACTCAACTGCCCATTCAGTGCAGGAGAGTACTAGGTCAAAGATGTTTCTGCATGAAAGTGACCTCAAATTTGATTCTATGGAAGATCCATGGATAAGCAGATTGCTTAAAAGCAAAGTGGTGGCATGTGTCATTCCAAAAGAGGTGCATGGCACCAAATTCAACCTCTGATAAACTCAGTAAGATTTTGTAACTTAGTTCAGAAAGGTAGTCAGTAAATCCTTCCAAAGATGATATTTCTTTTCCAAATGATTCTCATTTTGACCAAATAGATACCATTTAAACAATGACAAAAAGATTTGCTAAAATTTGTTTGGGGGCGCATGACTCCTAGAGTAAAATACAAGTTCCTACAAGATTCAAAAGAACAGAGAGATCTTGGATTACTAAATTCAAAAGTTTACTTTGCTGCTTCATGTATGTCCTGGATTTTAAAAATGGATGATGCTAAAAGATATAAACTTGTAAATTTAGAACAGTGGTTCTCAACCTGTGGGTCCCCAGATGTTTTTGGACTTCAGCTCCCAGAAGCCCTGAGCATTGACCATAGTGGCTGGGGCTTCTGGGACCTGAAGTCCACAAACATCTGGGGACCCACAGGTTGAGAACCACTGATTTAGAAGGACATGACTTAAGATTTGGGTGGCACATGTACTTATGGTATGAGAAAGTTAAGGTTAATATTGCTTTTAATACCATTGTATTAGACAGGCCTTACGTAAACTTGGAATAAATATAAAATGAAATTATGTTCAAAGACACCTTTTTTGATTTTTCCACAAGAGGTATTTTACAGGACAGAAATGAGAGTTGATCAACAATGGTTAAAGTACTATGACTTATTAGAAGAGATCAAGATTGCATAAAGATTGCATAAAGATTGAAGTCAATGCAACAACTACAAGAAAAAGGTAACAATATGCAATAGCTCTCATATAGACAATTTTATTTAAGATTTAAAGAAGATAAAAAGAATAAAGAATTTGAGAGAAGTAAATCAGACTTAGAATTACTATTGTGACAATGATGATCACCTGATTGCTAAAATATATAAATTTCTGCTGAAGTTAGAAATGGATGATGAACAAGTCAAAGAATATGTGATCAGATAGGCAAGAAACTTTGGATACAACATACATATGAATCAATGGGAAAAATTATGGACAAAGGATATTAAAAATGTACTTTGCTATGATCTTCAAGAAAATTAATGTAAAATCATGTACTTCTGGTATCTGACATCAGAGAGATTCACAAAGATATATAAAGATACAAAGAATCAATGTTGGAAATGTCAAGACTAGGTTGGATCTTTGTACCACATGTGGTGGACTTGTGATAAAGGTAAACAATTTTAGTTTAACACACAAATGCAAAAGATCTTGAAAGCCCAAATACCAAAGAATCCTGAGTTATACTTACTAGGAATTTGGGTAGATGATACAACTACTGATAAGAGAAAAAAAAACCCATAAATTTGTGCAACATAGGTTATTGGTTACTATATGTAAAGTACTGGAACAAAGTGGAAATCCCATCAATGGAGGAATGGTTTGATAGATTGATGGGAATAGCTGAAATGGACAATCTTACATATAGATTAAAGTGCTGACCAGAATATGAATTTTCTTCTCAATGGAAATGTCTGATTGATTATTTAAAAAAATTGAGGGTGAATTGATAATAGGCTTTTGAACTTCCATGAATTTTTAAGCTCTGACTCCTCCTTTTACTAATACATGAGAAGTGTTATATGACAATAGAACATAATGATTCTAGTTTTGTTGCTATTTTAGAATTTTCATATTCATAATGTAGGTTTTAGTAATAATGCTTAAGAATCTATTAATGATTTATAAGAATTAACTATTACTCTTTTTATTATTGCTTCTCATTGGTACTTTTGGTTTAACCATGATGATGATAATATTTGGGTTATAAAGGTGTGATGCCAAGGTCTACAATCAATTTAATCCAAAATAACAGAACTATAGTAATAATGGTGAACGACTGATAATTAATATTCTTTATAAACTTCTTATGAACTAGGTAAATTTATCCTCAGACTATACAGATAAGATTACAAAGACTATTAACAACAATGTTAATCTAGATTTTTTAGTTATGACTTAATAGTTAAGTGCAAGTATTTACTAACAGCTGTACGGAACAAGGCCGGGAACAATTTTTAGTTATGTAGTCTTTTTTGTTTATTGTAGTTTTGTTAGATGCTTGCACTTTTTTTAGGTATTTGTTTTCTTTTTAGTATTGTATTATTATTAATAGGTTTTTGTAGTTTTATGTATGTTTATATAGTTTTGTTGTTTCTTTTTCTTTTCTCTTTTTTTCTGTTTAATAAAAAATGATTTTAATAATTAAAAAGAAAAAAAAAGAAAGGTAGTCATTAGCTAATGCCCAGAAGCAATATCTGTCTTGGCCAAATATCTCTTCAAGAGCTTACTGAAGTCAATGAAAAAAGAGACTATAGAAACTAATTTTGTGTACTCACATTGTGGCTATCTGTTGCCAGAGGCTGCAGGATGGAACTCTCTTTTTTACCTATGAGGAATATAATGGATTTTCTCATCTCACTATTCATCATAACACTGTGTGTAACAACAAAAAATCTTCCCCTATCCTGTACTTCTAAGAATGTCTTCTCTTTCCTTACTCTTTGGAAAGAATGAAAAGAAAAAAACCTACATCCAATTCATACATGAGGTTTTCAGTAGTTTCCCACTGAGGTCAGTGGCCAGTTTCCCACTCAATAGTTACTGGTGACTATTGAGTGCTCCCAGGCCATATTCTGGTTTCCACTCCATACCTGAAACCAGCTGAAGGCCTTTTCCTCTGTTTTCTTTCCATTTCAGAAATCAGCCCTCCATTTCTCCCCAGCTATCCTTCAACAGTTTTCTATTAGAATTAAAAAAAAAAAAAAACCTGCTGCAAATGGAATCACCTACTAGAGTAATCTCATACTTAGAAATCATGTAGTTATGTGGATCTACTTCCCAACCCTCTTTCTGAATAGAAGCTGTCTAAGAAACGACGATAGAACAAATGCTGACTATGTTGAAATAAGCATGGTTTTCACTCGTTGCCCTTTGGAATGTTTTTTCCCCTTGATCAGCAGTCTATATAGCAATTCCACAAATGTCAGCAGAAGATACCTTCCAGAATTTAGCTAAAGTTTTTTTTTTAATCTGTGTAAGATTTATAAGTTTGCTATGCATTTAGCCAAGGCCAGCACAAATGACATCTTGCTGCCATAGCAGTGAGATAAAATGTTGCTGTTATGTGCTGTCAAGCTGGCTTCAGCTTATGGTGACCCTATGAATGAGATACCTCAAAGACCCTTGGTTATTAATAGCCTTGCTCAGGTTCTACAGACTCAGGGATGTTACTTCCTTGAGTGTCTCCATTTGTAATACAATCTTCCTCTGTTTCCTATTGCCTCCCATGTTGTTGTTGTTGTTGTTAACTGCCATCAAGTCAATCCAGACTTATGGAGACCAAACAGCGCTGCTCAGGTCTTGGAGACTCAGGGATGCTGCTTCCTTGATTGAGTCTATCCATCTGTAATGCAGTCTTCCTTTTTTCCTACTGCCTTCTATCTTACCAAGTATTATAATCTTTTCTAGTGAGTTACTTCTTCTCATGATATGGCCAAAGTATAATAGCCTGGATTTGGCCTTGGACCCACTTGTTTCTCCTTTTTGCAGCCGTAGTATCTGTAGAAGGATAAAATGACCCTCCACCTTTCACCTGCGGAGAGAGAGAGATGGCTGAATTTTCCTTCCATGGGAAAGAATTCTCCATCCCACCTTAGGACAGCAGTGAATCAGATGGGTTCAGGGCAGGCTGTGCAGCACCCACAACAACTCTGTCCTCTGACACCTCACTGCTGCCCCAGCACACCAAAGGCTGGGGATGATAACTTCTTCCTCTGAAGTGCAGCCTAGAATACATGGTATTCTTTCCTGTTCTCTAGTTCCAAATAAATGCCACCTCATACTTCTTTTTGTTTCTTTTATTTATTTGTTTTCTTGCTTTATGGACATTCTGTAAGTATCATCAACAACCAAGCCATAAGCTGGACATAAACCTATGGCTTCATTATGGTTCATTATGGATTTTTCTGATAAAATAACTATATCTTCAAGGTTCTTCTTTGCTGTTTAAAAAGTTTCAGTGCTTTTCCTTTCAAGCAGGTAGTGCTTCCAAATCAGGCTTTATTTATGCAATCGCTCTGGCTCCATTTATGCAATTTTATATAACCTCCAACTGCTCACATTTTCTAGTTGTAGCCCTATTTTCTGTTGCTGCTGCAGCTATTTTTTCTTTTCTTAAGAATGATGTTAAAGAAGGAAAGACGGAAAGGCAATTTATGCCACTGATTGATTCCAGTTGTTGTCCTTTCATTAGTAATACTTGGATCCATTGTTAGTATTACCCTGTTTTCTGGGGGTCCCATGAGGGACACCTAAATGCACTCTCAATTATACAAGTTGGGGAAATTAGCCAAGAGCACAAGCTAGCAATATGAGAGGCAGGGCAACGGAGTGAGATCTTCTACCCAGCGTCTATGGGGTGAGGCCAAGTCAAGGAGCACACAGAATTGAAATAATAATTGTGGTTTTTATTAAAATACAATCAAACAGTGTATGCAGCACACTCACGCAGAGAACTAAAGAAATAAAGGTTGGAGTGGGATAAAGGGATTTTTAGAGGAGTTGTTGGTTTGGGTAATACTACACCTGTCCTGGAGCCCGGGTAGTCTGCAGCAGAAGTTCGGAGATATGGAGTCTCAGTACGTGGGACTGAGGGGAAGGCTCGCCAAGCAAAGTGGCAGCAAGGCTGGATGGAAGTCGGGAACAATCCAAGGAAGCCCTCAAAGTCAGGAGTTTTTATAGGGGAAAATGTAGCCACAGGCTAGTCCGTACTTGGGGAAGACAATGAGTTTCGGGCTGGAGACAAAGCCTCCAAAAGGTCAGAATTTAGCATGATTGAGTTAGGTTCGAATTGACAATAGAGTAGACAATATGCAAACGCAGGGTGCTTGACAGGTGAGGAGTTCTTTGTAAGTAGCGTGCATACCTGATGAGGGTACTTGCTGTGAGGTCTCCTGAAGCGGCAGTTTGGCTCTTTCTGGCCAGCCTGTATTTGTTTTGAATATTCCAGCAATTAGTGGCCGTGCCTGTCTGTGAGCTTGTCCGGGGGACCTTGCAGACACATGGAGAGGGATGGTAGAAGAAAGCCAAATTATTGATATCAAAGTGATATCTAATGTCACCCCAAGTGCGGCTCAGGAACTGCAGTAACATTAGCCCAAAACATGGGTGCCCATGATGCCAATGCCTCCGTTCAAAAATGGGGAATGAATTAGCTCAAATTTGAGGCTTGCAAGAGTAGGGCAACTTAGTGAGACCTTTCCTAACAATGTTTACAGGCTCACGCAGGAAAAGAACCAGCCAAGAGTAAAATGTAAACTAAAAATGTATTTTATTGAAATAAATTTACTCACACATGCAACAGTTCAAGCATGCACCCAATCACACAAGGACTAGCTGAAGAGAAGGGAAGAGAGACTGTTGAGAAGTTCAGGCAATAATTCCAGATCTGGATAAAAGCAGAGAAAAGCAGTGGTGTCATTTAAGTAAAGAACCTAACGACAGTTCTCAGTCAGGAGAATTGTGGACAGAGTGGTGTTCAGATCTGCGAAAGACTGCACTGGGCAGCTTGGACTCAGGAGTATTTGCACCTGAAAAATAGCCTGTGGCAATGGAAGATACATGCAGTTTCAGGCACAGAACAATGGGAGTTGCAGTGCATAGAATGGAACTATCAACCCACTAATGTTCACAGTGTTTGGGTGACAAAGGCATAATGGGTGTTGTAATAACTGTCTACTGCGGGTGCTATGAGGAAAGAGGAAAAAGTCCAGGTGCACAGGGGACCGGTATAAGCCAATCAGCATCCTAGTGGACTTCTAGCTATTGTGTTCTCTGGGGAAACTCCAGCTTCTACTTAAGCTTATTATCCACAGGAACAGTGTCTATTTGTCTGACAAATGACCTAGTCATACCTGGAGGGTGTCTTAGGCTGACCAGCCTTTTCTTCTCACGTTCACAGTTAGAGTTTTCCTTCTGTTGGTTTGACCTCCCAGTCACCTTCAGGTTTCCTTTTGATATCAGTGCCAATTAATGCTTTGCCAATTAAATATGATGCTGATTAGATATGGTGCCCATCCAAACCATGCCAATGTCAGACCCACACATGGGGCCCTTGCATCATCTGACTGGAAAGATCCCAATACAATCCATTTCTTTTTGCCACTTCTGCCAATTTGAAATGTCCTGTGCCATCTCACATTTGATTCTGAGATATCCTGATCTAAACACTAAATGCTAAATGCTGAATGCACTAAATGCTGTCCTTTCCTTAACCTGAGAAAACCCTTTTTACTTTAGCATTATCCTTCTAGAAAAATATCAGGCTAGGAGAAATTAAAAACAGCAGCAGCTCTCTTACAGTCAAGACCTAATTGATAAAGAGATGGGTTTAGTCCCAGAAACTGGTTGCAGTGCTTTGTGAATGAACGTAAGAATCAGTCTGAATTGAGCTTTGAGCTAATGTATGCAATGAGAGAGAAGATAGTAGAGTTGAAGTGTGCTTTATCACTGAGATCCTTTTGAATTTGCATTTGAATGTAATAGTAGACCATCCTGAGTCACCCCAGCCACAACTTTCCTTGGTTCATGGTGTTTGAACTGTGAATTATAAAGTCCATGTCCCTGTGTGCATTGGAGGAGCCTTCCCAGTGTTCAGACTTGACCCTTGAGAGATGGGTTTCTTTCAGCCCATTAGCATTATTATTGGAGCTGAAATTATTAGATTTCTTTTAATGTTCCATGAATTCTCAAATATTTCTGTATTCTGGAAAAGTACATATTCACCATAGCTTATTAGGAGAGATGAATTACTTTCATTCACTTTTTCTCATTATTTTCTTGAAAGTTTTCCAGTTACTTTCTAAAACTCAATAAGAAATTGAAATGACCAGAGCTTAGAAGAGCTATTGTTTTAGCTTACAACTGCTAAAATCACAGTCAGCATGGCCACTGCAGACAAGACAAATACCATGATTACTGGCTGAGTGGTGGTGGAGCTGCAAGAGAGCTTGTACTAACAAAGTAGTTACTTCATTGTGTGTCTCTTATTTCAATAGCTTTTCTTGTGTTTTGCTGCTGTGAGTGCACAAGGTTTTTGTAGCTAACGTTTGTCAGTATATTAGCAATGGCACAGAGCCATAGTGCTGGTCTGGCTGTGTAAAACTGCAATTCAGGGTTCAGTTCATAGAGTTCTCTTGCAACAGAACCTGAGAACTGAACTGGACACTGGTTACCCTGTTTTGTTCCATTAATTTATGATGCCAAGTGTCTCTGGCTGGAGTATTAAAAGTGGTTTCATCTTTCAATTAAGGTTTCAAAAGTCACATCTGCTAAACAGCATCTTGATTGACTTCTTCTTCTACTGAATGTAGTGTTTGGATATAAGTGCAAGGGGTGGTGAGAATAGCTCAGTTGTTACTTTTTTGGACTGTACTTCTCAGAATACCCCAGTCAGTGGCATGCTGGCTGACAAAGTCAGAGAGATATACCCTGAAAACAGTAATGCCTCCAAGCTCTGAAAAATAATCAGTCTGTCAATGACTTACCAAGAAACTGTAAATTGAATTGTCAAGCAAAGCAAGCACCTTACAAATTGGTAGTAATAAGACAAGCTGGCAAGGATAAAAATGGTCCCAGACCCAGCCTAATAGGTTTGTGCTTGTTTATTCAATCCACTCTGGACAAAGTCCTAGCAGAGTTTTCTGGTTGGGATGAAGCATTTAATGTTCAACTGTTCAATTTCATGGTAGAATAATTGTTTGAAATGACAAAGTTTAGCAATCTCTCAGTTCTTTGCCCTTAGTCCGGATATAGTTGGAGTCTGTCTCCCCATGTGATCTTTTTTCACTCTTTAAAGGATGCTTCCAAATGGAGGGCTTCTTGTACTATCAGCTCAAAAGCACTGCATGCCTATTCCATTGTTTTCTCCTTTGTTTTTCTGGTAAGAAGATGAGAAAATTGGTGGAAAAACATCAGAGACTTGCATATCTAAATCCCTATTTGATACAGGGTGATTTGAGGATGAAAGCCCTGAACTTGAAAAAGTTACTTTTTGGAGTTCCTCTCTCAGAATCCCTCAGCCAGCAAGGTCAATAGCTTTCCTGGCTGTAGAGGTTGGAGGCTGTAATCCCCCCCCCAAAAAACCTTTTATTAGTTTTGTAAAAACTTTGTCTAGGAACTCTAGGACTCTACAGTCATTGATTACTATCATTATTACTACATGAGAATTCAGACATTTATGTTGCTTTGAAATGTATGTCACCAGTATGTTACTGCAGTTTCTAGCCGGACTTGGGGGATACCAGATATCATTTTGATGTCAATAATTTGGCCTTCCTCACCTATTCCTTCCCACGCGCTTGCGAGGCCCCCGGACAAGCACGCAAACAGGCTTGGTCGCTAACCGCTGTAATATTCCAAACAAATACAGGCAGGCCAGAAATAGCCAAACTGCCACTTCAGGAGACCTCAAGGCAAGTACCCTATTATGTATGCACGCTACTTACAAAGAACTCCCTGCCCCAAGCGGGCAGCTTGACGTGCCAAATACTCAAGCGTCAAGCACTCTGCGTTTGCATACTGGCTACTCTATTGACAATTCGGACTTAATCATGCTAAATTCTGACCTTTCGGAGGCTTTGTCTCCAGCCCAAAACTCACTGTTTTCTACCAAGTACAGACTAGCCTACGGCCACAATTTCCTCTCTAATAACCCTTGACTTTGAGAGCTTCCTCGGATTGCTCCTGACTTCCATCCCGCCATCCTGCTGCTTTGCTTGGTGAGCCTTCCCCTCAGTCCCACGTACTGAGAACCTTCATATCCACGAACTCTATCTTCAGACTACCCGGGCATCAGGACAGGTGCAGTATTTCCCATACCAAAAACCTCCTCTAAAAATCCCTCTATCCAACTCCAACCTTTATTTCTCTAGTTATCTGTGTGAGTGTGTTGCATACATTTGTTTGATTGTATTTTAATAAAAACAACCATTATTATTTCACATCTGTTTGCTCCTTGACTCGGCCTGACCCCGTAGACGCTGGGTAAAAGATCTCGCTCCGTTGCCCTGCCTCTCGCATTGCTAACTTGTGCTCTTTGACTAATTTCCCCAACTTGTATAATTGAGAGCGCATTTAGGTGTCCCTCACAGGGCCCCCAGAAATCAGGGTAACAAGTACCATATTATATATTACACTAAAACAATTTTTGTGTATGTACATATCATTATGGAGTAATGTTTGTACGGTAGGAACAATGTCAGGCAACAGACCCCCACCTCTGTTCACAAATGAAATTTTGGAGAAGCCCATTTTAAATTTTCATGAATAGCATTGTCAGTGCTTTATAATTCACTGAAATTCAGTATATTCTATTACTTTGTTGTGATGTATATATTGTTTGTATTATGGCTTTATAATTTGTTCATAGTGACATGTTTGTTGTATTGATTTGCCTACCTCCTAAACAAATATATTGTCTTTGAATTCTGAAATAAGATAGTTTATACTTTTAAAAAAATGTCCCTACCCTGCAACAGAGATTAAACCAACATGAATCCAGGCTTGGGAGAGGGGCTTCTGCATTGCTCCACTAGGGCTACACTGCTGTGTAAACCACATCAGTTTCATAGGACATCCCTGAGATGACAGAGTTAACATGAAATGTGTCCAGATTTACAGTTCATTGTTTCTTGGCTCACTCCCATTGTGGAAATTTCTCAGAGTGGAAGGTCAAAGGACAGGGAAACTTCTGGAAGGTCAGATGGCAGACAACTGTTAGATGCACATGACTGGCTTGGTTTTATCACTTTTCCAGATCCACTAGCAGTGCATGCCATTCCTCTGATTAGCCATATGCTTTCTTCTCTTTGTTGGTGTTTGGTGTCTTCAAGTCATTCCAGACTTATGGCAGCCCACAGGCAAACCTATCATGGGGTTTTCTTGGCAAGATTTGTTCATAGGAGTTTGTCATTGTCTTCCTCTGAGGCTGAGAGAGTGTGATTTGCCCAAGGTTTCCATGGCTGAGGGGAGATTTGAACTCTGGGGTCCCAGAGCTCTAGCCCAACTATCAAACATCTTTCTTCTCTGCGTTCACTAAAATCTTTTTTTGTTCTGTCTTCTTCCTTTCATAGAACTGGCCCTTCTCTCTGATTCTAGGGAGTGGAGAAATGCTTGTTTTCTGTGGGTTTATTTTAGTTCAATGTGTTTCTTTCATGAGAGGTTCCTCAGCTGACATCCCACTTTCCCTTTGGCTATTTTCCCAAGCCATTACAGCTTTCTCTGTCTTTGTTGCCCTCTTTTGATTCAAAATGTTTTTTGTCAATTTTTTTTAGTGCTTTCTAGCTAATACTGTGGAAGACTAACACATTACATAGCAAGCTTCAGTCTGGGGAGTCTTATTTTCATCAAGTTTTCAGTTTTTTTTGTAAAAGAAGATTTTGTCCATTTTCATCCTGCTTCTCCATTCATTAAGTTCTAGGTCAAGTCTTGCCTTGGAGCCAAGACCTATCAGAGAGTGAAATGCCAGCATAATATGACACTCAGGCTTGGCTGTTTTTCATATTTGGCCAAGTCAGAAAGAAACTCACAGCTGCCTGGTGGGAACCCAAAGCTCTGGGACTCAACTCAACACTTTTAAATATATTCAGATCTCATCACCTACCTCATGTTGTTCTACCCAGAATTTGTGCTTGTACTATTACGCAGAGTGAGACAGATGCCTGAGGCGGCAGATTGGAAGGGTTTTGGAAGACAGAGCTGTGTGTGGCACACAGCTTGCCCGGCATCCTCTGCGCTAGCCTGCTGTGGCCCTCAGGCTCAGTACAGAGCAGTGGTTCCCAAAGTTTTACCCCTGTGACCCCCTTTACACTTACATGTGGAAGTTGTGCCCCCCCACTCAACATCACACCCTCCTCCTGTCCCATCCTGCACTCCTCCCCCTGCCCCCACAGGCCCCTCACGCTGTATGTGCCCTCTGTCTTAACACTAAGCTCTCACACTCTCTGCCTTCTCTCTTAACTTCTTTCCCTCTCCACCCAAGAAACTGCCTGGTGGTCCCTAAGGAGCATGTTGTTACTGTAGTTTCTAGTCCAGGCCTGTGGTATACTAGAGATCATTTGATATCAAGAATTTGGCCATCACAAACCATTCCTCTCCACATGCTTGAGAGGTCCCCAGACAAGCACGCGCACGGGCATGACCGAAAATAGCTGAACAATACAAAATAAATCCAGGCAGGCCAGCAGTGGCCAGAATGCTGCTTCAGGAGACCTCCAGGCAAGTACACTTTAAAGTCACATTATGTATGCATGCAGCATACAAAGATCCCCTGCCCCGAGCAGGCAGCTTGATGAGCCAAATATCCAACTGTCAAGCACTCCTCATTTGCATACTATCTGCGCTATTGACAATTCTGTCATAATTCAATCATGCTAAATACTGACCATTTGGAGCCCGAAACCCATTTTTTTCCCCCCAGAACGGACTAGCCTGCAGGGACATATTCCCCTATAAGACCCCCTGATTTTGAGCACTTCTTCGGATCGCTCCTGGCTTCCATCCCACCGTGCTACCACTCCATTTGCTGAGCCTTCCCCTCAGCTTCCACGTGCTGAGAATCTCCACTCCAACTGACTTTTGTTCTGACTACCCGGGCTTCAGATTCAGGTGTGGTATTTCCCCTGTAAAATCCCTCTTGAAATCCTCTATCCAACTCCTACCTTTCTTTCATTAGGTCTGTGTGAGTGTTTGCATACATATGTATTGACTGTGTTTCAAAATAAAGAAAAACAATTTTAATTTACTTTTGCTTGATCATTGACTTGGCCTGACCCCGTAAACATTGGGTCCAAGATCTCACTAGGTTGCCCTGCCTCTTGCATTGCTTAGCTTGTGTTCTTGCTAATTCCCATTCCTCATTATTTGGAGCACAGTGAGGTGTTCCCCACGGGACCCCAGAAATCAGGGCAGAGAAACTAAGTGGGAAAAGCATTAACAAAGGGCAGTTGATTTTTGGTATGGCTGAGTTTGGAGGAAGGCAAAATGGGTGAAGATGCTTTGCATCACTCTTTTGCAGAGAGCAATCCTGAAAAGTACACATATATGTGCGCACGCGCACACAGACACAAAGACAGGCTTGCCCTTCTTTTTCACATTTCCTGACTTGGAGGCAGACTTTTCTTGCCCTCTGTTACCCTGTGACTTGGGGGTCCTGGGAGGGACACCCAAATAACCAAAACCAATACAACAAGATGGGGAAATAAGCTGGAGCACTCTCTTGGCTAATGAGAGGTAGGGTAACTTAGTGGGGATCTTTTACCCTGTGTATACAGCGTCGGGTCAGTGAGCAGTCAAAATAGTTCAAACTAACAATAAGATTTATTAAGCAATTATTAAGAAAAACACGAACACACTGCTAACTAGAAATAGGAAATAGAGCTTTGGGGGAATGGGTGATACATCACCAATCTCGCTGTCCTGAAGAATCCAATGGAGGACAGGAGGGCTCAGCGTGGCGGCCGAGTGAAGCTCGCAGAACGAAGAGGCAGCAGGGCAGGAGAGCAGTCCGAACGCAAGTCCGAAGAGCTCTCGGAACTGGGGTATTTTTATACGGGAAGGAATGACCGTAGGCTAGTCTGGTCTTGGGCGAAGACAATGAGTTTTGGGCTGGAGACAATGTCTCCGAAAGGTCAGAATTTACATGATTGAGTTATGGACCGAACTGACAACAGTATGGTCAGTACGTAGATGTGGCTAGCTTGGCAGTTAAGTACTTAGCTTGCCAGGGTGCCCTCTCGGGGCAGAGGTCTCTTTGTTTTAATAATGAAGGTGTTTGTTTCGGGAGGTCCCCTAAAGCAGATCTGGCAGTTTCTGGCTTGCCTTGGTATAAACAAATGTGACTCAGCAGATAATATCCATGCCTAGCTTCGCGCTTGTTTGGTGGCCTCACAAACACTTGGCTGGTGGCAGAGCAGGGCCGAATTATGATATCAAAACGATATCTAAAGGTTACCAAAGGCCAGGCCAGTTCACGGTGGCAACAGCTCCTCCCCCTTACGGTCCCATACCACATTTTTAGAACCATTTGGTTATGAGAACTGAAGTAACATTCAGCTTCTGCATCTGGAAGCTGTCAGTGGAGTGCCATCCTGCCCTTGGGCCCACCTTGTTCATGACATAAAGCACTCTCCTGATATACTGGTAGCCTGCCTTTAAGCCTCCCTTGCAAGGCAGCTTCCCCAAAATGAAACTCAAGTAAAAACATTTATAAAGAAATTGGGTAATAAAAACATCTAACAATAAGTAGCCAATGCTAATAAGATGCTAATAACCAATATACAGTAGAGTCTCAGTTATCCGACATAAACGGGTGGGCTGATCGTTGGATACCCGAAAATGTTGGATAATCCGGAGGCCCGCGGAAGCCGCCATTTTGGGTGTGTGTCTGGGTGTGTCTGGGAAAGTGTCTGGGCATGTCTGGGCATGTCCGGGGGTGTGGAAATGCCTACAGCCACGCCCCCAGGCAGCCGCGACATCGGATAATCTAGAATGTCAGATGAACGAAAGTCAGGTAACCGAGACTCTACTGTATAAGCACAGCTAAAACCAACCGCAGTCCAATAAAACCTGTCTTATTTTTTAAAACACGAAAAACAAATGAGATTTAAAGGCTTAACTAAAAGCTTGTAAAGATGGAGTATCAACCACTTCCATAGCAAGTAGATGCCACCCTTTCTTTCTTCCTTCCTTCCTTCCTTCCTTCCTTTCTTTCTTTCTTTCTTTCTTTCTTTCTTTCTTCTTTCTTTCTTTCTTTTGCATGCCACCTTTCTCCTGGAGTGGGACCCAAGTTGGCTCACAAAAATTGTTAACAACAAAAAAAAATCAATGAAATTTTAAGAACTATTAAAATGGTCACATTAAAACAGTATAAAATAACTGAAAAGGCATACAAGTGTTTAAAAAAATAAAGTGCACACTCTAATAAGAAGCCTTCCTGCTTGCACATTAAAAGTCTGCTTAAATAAAAAGTTATTTACCTGTCTGTGAAAGAGAGCAGGGGGGGGTTAGCCTAGGCTTCCTAGGAAGGGAATTCCAGAGGGCAGGAGCCGCCACTGAGAAGGTTTCCTCCCTTGTCCCCACCAAGAAAGCTTGTGGTGACCAAGAGAAAACCCTTCCCTGGAGATCATATGACTCCAGGCAGATTTATATAGGGAGACGCAATCTTTCAGGTAGTCTGGACCTAAGCTGTATAGGACTTTATAGGTCATGATCAGCACTTTGAATTGTGCCCAGAAATGAACCAGCAGCTAGTGAAGCTGTTTTAACAAGAGAGTTATATGTTCCCTGTAACTGGCTCCAGTCAGCATTCTGGCTACAGTATTTTGGACCTACTGAAGTTTCTGAACAGTTTCCTTTGTAGTACTTTTGAAGCTGAGAGGGTTTCCTTGTGCTAGAGAGCCTAGTTGTTTTCCTAGGTGAGATGGGCCTCAATCTAAGTAGGCTGATAATGAGTGTATACAGTTCTTCAAGTAACTTAATTCCCAAAAAACCCTCCCAAGGATATACCAGGGCAGGAGAAGCTTGTTGCCTTCTTTTTTGTAAGTGGAGAAACATGTAACCACCCTTGAACAAGTGACAATGTCCCTCCGCAGGGCAATAGAGATAGACCCTGGATTTTAGGTTTCTCTATTGAGCTGGTTTGAGCATAGGACTATGACTCTGGAGATCAAAGTTTGAATCAACCATGAAAACTCACTGACTGACTGTACACAAATCACATTCTCTAAGCCTTAGAGAAAGGCAAAGGCAAACCCACTCTGAAAAATTTTGACATGAAAACTCCATGATAAATTTGCCTTATGTGTATTTGTATGTGCCTCCCAGTTGCCTGTTGACTTATGGTGACCCCCTGAATGTCATCGGGGTTTTTTAGAGTCACCATAAGTTAGAAATGACTTGAAGGTACACCACCACCACCACCACCACCACAACCTGTGCTGCCAGGAAGTCTCCACCTGGGCACTGGGACTTTGGATGTCCATAAAAGCATATAATTTGTCCTAGGGCAAATCAAGCTTGAACTTTCCCTGAAAGCCAAAATGACTCAAGTGAGACTATCATACGTTGGACCTATCATGAGACAACATGACTCATTAGAAAAGATTACACTGTTGGCAAAGTGGTAGAAAGCAGAAAAAGAGGAAGACTGCATTACAGATAGATAGACTCAGTCAAAGAAGCCATGGCCCTGGATCTGCAAGACCTAAGCAGGGCAGTTGATAAAAGGAGCTCTCTTATTCACAGGACTGCCATAAAGTGAAGCTGACTTGACATCTGTGCTGTTTCAGTCATCAGATTTTGGATAAGCCACCAATCTGTTGGTTCCCTGCACTAGAATAACTTGGCTGAGGGCACCACTTGCTACTCAACCTCAGACAACACAATGTATGGAACCAGCTCTAAGGCTACTACAGCAAAAGCTGAAATGCTTCAAGAGTTGAAAATAACTGATTTATCCAAAGGTTTATAGCTTCCCGATTTCCCTTGGGATTTACCAGATTTATACCTACAAAAAGTGCAGCTGCCTTTCAAAGAAATAGATGATGGAATGAAATTAGAATCTTTTACTAAATTTCAGAGAGCCTTTTTTTGCTGCTGAGAAGATACTACTGACTCTGACCTTTCTCAGAGAAGGGTTGTGGTGAGATGAGAAAGCACCCTACTGGAGTAATTCCACATCATTGTATTTCTACCCTTCACATCCCAAAGTATCAAAATGATTCTTTCCTTGCAGTCTGTCTCCCTTCTTTACCTGCCCCAGTTAAGAACGCAACAATGGCCATTTCTTTGCTTTCTTCTGCCTGTCAAACCTGGTTTTATTCACAGAGCCTCAAGAAACCGCAATGGGTCAACATCACCCTCTCTCTTCAAAGTTTCCTGTTTAACATTCCATCAGGAAAGCTGGGATCACTATGTGGCCAAAATGATTGCTGTGCCAAGGCCTTAACAAGAAGCTTAAACCTTCCGGTTGCAATGGTTTGGCTTCCCTTAACCCTGCTCCTGGCATCTTCAATTCATTGCAGTGAAAGGCTTTTGTAATACTAGTAATGGGTTATTTTTCTTGAATCTTTGTAGAAGCTCTCAGCCTACCCTGGCCCAGTCAGTCCTCTGTGGCCCTCTCTGTTACGCAACAAAATTTTCTCTGGTGTGTAGAAATGTCTCCATGCCCTGCATCTGTCCTCACATAAAGGGTTCAATGAATAAAGAGATCATCCTAAACAGGGTCATCACAAATCTTAATTCTTTTTATATTTATGTAACCCTGAAACATTTTAAAGATGAAAGTACAGACACACTTTTGCACTTGTTCTGCAGCTATTCTCGTATCATCAAAGTTGGAAAAGTTGCTTCTTGGTACTAAAATTCCCCAGATCCCCCAGCTTCTGGAACTAGTGGCCTGCACCCAGGTTCAAGGGGATTGTGGGAGTTGTAGTCTTAAAAAACAACTTTTCTGAGCTCTGCATCAACAATACTAACCTAAAGTCCCAGGCCCATACATATTGCTCAATCTTCTTTTGCACCTGATGTACTTACTTGCCCTGCCATAGCATGTCCTGGACTAACTTCAAATGCACGCAAATGTTTTTTCTTTTTTAAATCAAAGCTATACTAGAAGTTTCATAAATGTCCTTTACATTATCTCTAGATCAAAATGAACTCTGAAACAACAGGCTGAATACATGTATATTCAAGCAAATGTTGTCTTATTAAAGAAGGAGATACAGATAACAAAGTTAACAGACAAAGTTAACAAAGTTAACAAACAGTTAACAAAGTAGATGTGTTCCTGGGCTTTACTTCTTTAACATCAATTTGGTACCAGAGGTAGAAATAACATGGAAAGAATATGGATAGGGTCTGACACAAGCACAGTTTAGCATGTCCAAGCAACCTTTTTATTCAAAGTTAACATTATGCACATGTGAAATGAAGCAACCAAGCCAGGTAAGACTTCTTAGATAAACAAAACATTTTGAATCTTCTAGAGACTACTTGAAACCTTTTTGAACAATATATCCTGGGATGATTTTTTTCTCCCTTTCAACAGTTTCCACTTTTATGATTTTCATTTTGGTGGAAAAACTGATAGGTGTATGCTTTTTCAACATTCCAGGGTTGCAGATAAGGCAGCCTAACCTATTTTCCGCCTTTCCCCCCTTTTTGGTCTTCACATACACTCAGTAAGTGAATCTGGTGGCAGCTGTTTACCTTGCCTTTAATATGGAAGCACATACAGCTACAACAAGATCACCTATGGTAGAATTCATTCTTCCCTAGGTCAAGCTTTATTGTATTGTTTATTGGAGGCACGCTGTGGCAACTCAGCACTGAAAGTCTTTTTTTTTTTTTTTTGGTCTGGCCTACCTTCACTGTCTTCCCAATTTCAATGCTGGGGGTGGGGATCAAACACTTCTGGCTACACAGAAGATAAGAAAAGGTGGACTGGCCTGGGCTCCCATAAAAAAACTTTGTAAAATAGACCTTTTTTGTCAGATGCTTTGTTAAGTAAAATATGTTTGTACTGAAAAAATAATAAGAACAACGACAATGATCGTTGGTTAATTGACTCTACAAGAACTGGAGAAAAAACAACGCAGTCTCAGAAGCTTGCTGGGCACTGCTCTTGTGGAATTCTTCTTTACTAAAGATAAAAGGCGCACACCACACTCAAAGATTTAGACTGTAAATCTTTACACAACAGATGGCTGGAGATTTTTTCTCACCCTCAAGAGCAATATTCCTTTTTTTTTACGGCAGGGTTAGGCAACTGTGGAAGACTAGGGAGGCACTCCTCCACTGCACGCACTTCTGAAGAAAAAAGGCCCAACACCATCTAAGGCCATTTCTGCCCTACACTGTTATCATGCTATTATTGCACTTTGAACATCCTGTGGAATTCTGGGGTTTGTAGTTTACTGAGGCCAAAATGGTCTCTGGCTGAGAATTCTAAATGCCCCTCCCTAAACTGCAAACCCCAGGATTCCATAGGATGTTGAAAGCGGAATAATTGCACTATAACACTGTAGTGCAGAAATGGCCTAAGAAACATGGAGGGGCATTTCCACCATGTTTTGGGGTCTTTTTTAAACAACAGGAGATGAGCAGGAGTTATTTTCTATTTATTTCCTATTTCCAAAAAGGCTTCTCCTGGGCCTACATTGGCCCGAGGTGGCTCCAAAACATGTAGGAAATGCCCCCATGCCCCCAGAAGGTGGTGGGGAGGAAAACGAGAGAGAGAGAGAGAGAGAGAGAGAATAGTACAAACAATTGTTTGATCTCTGGGTACCATCAAACCTTGTGGAGGGCATAAGAGTTCTGGTTCGAGTGTGAGCGGTGAGGTGCAGTCCTTCGGTTGCTGCTGAAGCCGAGCTGAAGGTCTGCCGCCGTCATGGTTACTTCAGGAAAGAAAAATAACAATAAAGAAGAGCAAAATAACAAGAAAGAGAAGAAGATCTCAAGCATTTAGTCCTCTAATCCCAGGAAGGGGTTGAGGCAAGAGACAGGTTAAACACATTAGGCTAGGTTTTCCCCTCTTTGGCGGCTTATCCCGCGAGGAGAAGGACTTGAAAGCTGAACTCTACAAACCAGCCTCACCATAACGATAGAGAGGAGAGAATAATCTCTCCCGTATATCTTGCCGCCGAATTTCTTCCAGTGACATTGAAATTTATTTTGGGTGTTTGCACACCCATTGCTTATGTTTCCTTTCTTTTTCTTTTTTTTCCTCTTACTACCTTACTACCTTTTAAGAACAAAAAGGAACAAAAGGAAAGAAAAATGGAAGGACCAGAGCAGGAGCTGTCAGTTTCTCTTTAAGAAGGAGCTTTTTGTTGTTGCAAAAGTGGGTTTTTTTTCCTTTGGTTCCTGTATTTCCTTCTATTACAACCTAAAGCAAGCACAAGAAGCCAGAAGAACCAGAAGTCAGAAGAACCAGTAGTAAGTTAAGTGGAAAGACTGCTGTCTTTGAGTAATAATTTTCTGTCTTCCCTTAATGTGACTGAAAAGGAAGAGAAAGTAAATGCTGGTGGTTTGTGACTTGGAAACCTTGCTGCAACTACTATAACTGCTACTGTGGTTACTGCAGTTTAGACTCACCATTGTTATTGTTGTTGCTCCCTGCTATTGCTAATGTCTGCTGCTGACTCCTATTGCTATCGATGGCTGTGACAGGAAGCCTTACCTTCTAGTAGCTCTGGGTTTGTTTGTTTTTTCCAGTCTCACTTTGAAATTTGGAACTTTGAACTTGAATTGTCTACATTTGTGCTGTTTTGAAATCCTGAAATTTGAACCCTCAAACTGGACTGAGATGAATTTGAAATTCCACTGAGACTAAGAAAATAAAGAAGTTAATGAAGTAATGTTTTAGTGAAATTGATAGAGAACTGACTGAGATACTGAGATATTGAGATATTGAGATACTGAGATATTCCTTTTTTCTTTCACTGTGTATACCCCCTCTCTTTGAAGAGAAGAAGGCCAGAAGCCCCAAAGAAGACAAGATTTGAAGGGAGGGGGAGACACTAGCTGGATTAGAGAAGTATGAAATATAGAAGCATGTTGTATGCTGTATGCATTATGTTATATTGTGTATAAGTGTATGACTTGGCTGTGTGTATGTGTGTATATATATGTGTATGTATATATATAGACACATATACACACACATTCATGAGATGGTGACTGATTATGTAAATATCATTGGCTAAACATACCTGACTGTCCAAAAAGTAAATTGTTTAAGAAGGCATATACTAGCATCTGTTCAAAAGGGCAAGGGGAGAGAAAAGAAGAGAAAAGGTAAAGGAAAGAGTGGGAAAATCCAAAAAGAAAAAGAAAAGAAAAGAGAGAGAAAAAATAGGAAAATTCAAAAAGAAGGGGAAAATAACAACAACAACAACAAATTATTTAGGGATTGACAAGCCCTTTTAAAGTATTGAAAGTCAAACTAACCTTTTGAATTTCTGTTTGATGAAATCTCTGAATGTTACTGTGGTTTTCTGATTAACTAGCTGTCTCTCTGATTAACAAGTTGGTTGGATATTTGAGTATCTATTTGGGTGGGACTTTATGAATGTATATTATATACAGATCATAACTACGTTGTTTAGATGTTACAGAAGCGGATCAAGAATTTAGGACAAATAATATTGTTACATCAAAGGACTTAAGGCAATCTGATAATCTGAGTTAGTTAAATAAATATACAGATCAAGGTGGAATCAATTGGTGAGAAATGCAACATAATTAGTCTACTGTTTCAAAACAGTATACTGAAATTAAATTGAATACAAGATGAAATCAGGGAAGGCTAAAAGTGTAGATTTACAGAGTAAAAGAGATTCAATCGATGAGCCACCTGAATATCAGAGAAAGTTTATGGATGAGGTCCGATCATATATGATAGAAATACAACAAGATTTGAGAGACCTAAAATCCCAAATATCTGATAAGCAAAATACCTTAGATGAGGTAAAAAAAGAGGTGAACTGTAATAAAAAAGAAATTGATGCTAATAAGAAAGAAATCTAAGCTCTAAAGCAAAAAGTAGATTCTTCATTAACTGATATTGAAAAGCAACTGGACAGAGTTGCATTGGTAGAACCGAGGCAGATGGATTCTTGGATGCGTATAAGGGGCCTGGAAGTAATGAAAGAAGTAATGAAAACATAAGAAAAAGAATGGTGGGTCTTATGGTGGATGTCTTAGAGATCAAAGAAGATGTGATGGATGGGGAAATAGATGTTGTCTATTGAGTTCAATCTGTAGTGCCAAAAAAGAAAGGTTTACCAAGAGATGTGGTGGTCCAATTCAATAAAAAATTAATTAAAGATCGATTGATAGAAGAACATAGTAGATCCCCCTTGGTAGACAAAGTCAAACAACTCATCCTATTGAGAGAAATCCCTACAAGAATTTTACAGAAATGAAAAGATTATGACTTCTTGGTGGCAAAATTTAAGACTAATCAGATCATGTTTAGGTGGGATCGTTTAGAAGGGGTAATCTTTAACTTTAAGGACCACAGATTTCGGATAGGATTTCCTAAGAAGATATGGACAGGAATTGACCAAACACACCGCAGCAGCATCCATTGAACCACAGAGATGTGCAAACAAACAGAATAAAACCTGGAGGATAAAAGAGATAGAAACCGAAGATTAAAGGAAAATCTCCCTGGTAAAGAAACTGTATCTGAGGACAAGGATCTGGAGACAAACCTCATCGATTTGGATATAGACAAACCGATACCATTGAAATTTAAGAGAAAATGACCTGTGAGATTCTTTCTTGGAATGTTAACAGATTGAACTCTGTAATCAAAAGGGAAAAAAATTTGCATCTGATTAAGAAATGGAATCCTATGTTTATTGTCTGCATATAAAAAATATAAAAAAGAAAGAGGTTAGGTTTTTGGAAGGACTTTATCCAGGGGAAAACTTTGTTTCAGCAGCTACTGTTAAAAGAAAAGGGGTAGCAATATTTGTTAAGTCATCTCTAACTCCCAAAATATTTTTTTCTGATGAGAAAGAGAGGTTCTTAGGGGTAGAAATAGTTATAAATGGCTGCCCCACTTTGTTGATAGTTCGGTATGCTCCTTCTGACTTCCAGAGGAGAGAGCGGAAGGTGAGCTGTGTCTGTGAAGACAACTTTGATAGGTGTTTTAACAGGATTGTGGAGCTGAGTTTGTTTGCTTAATTCTCTGGGTTGTTTTTTTGCTTGCGCTGGCCGTGTGCTCTCCCTGAGCTCTCAGCCTAATTGTCAGCTAATTGTCTGTTAGTTAGTAAGTTAACTGTCAATCAAACTAGGGAGAGTTAATCAAGCTAGGGGGAGGAGCCAGCTAGGGGAAAGAGGCTTTATTAGGAACTCCTAGTGGCGCGCGCCTATGGCGCGCTCTCTTTCATTCATCTACTTCTCTTCTTCAAGTTCAACCATTCAAGTTTGGGAATAACCAATCCTTATAGCGACTGAACAAATTTAATAAGAGTTCAACTGAGCTTGGCAGTCAGCTGAGCAGACATAGCTTATACAGCTCAATTTGAGAAAGAAGGCCCAGTTGTTGTTGTTGTTGTTTTTACAACTATTCTCTGTATTATCAAGTATGGAAGGTGAGGGAGCTGCTGCTGTCACCTGTAGCACTTGTGGCATGTTCCTTTTCTTGCCAAAAGATGTTGTCGGGTACACCTGCAGCAAGTGCAAGCTGGTCACCTTCTTGGAGGACAAGGTTCGGCAGCTGGAGGCACAGGTTTCTAATCTTCGTCTTATTAGGGAAGGTGAGGAGGTCTTGGATAGGGCAGAGAGGACCTTCCTTAACACCGAATATGCAGAGGAGCTGTCAGATGAGGAAATCAGTTCCGTTAGCCAGGAAAGCGATGCTTGGAGGAATGTCACACGGAGAAGTAGAAGGGCCAGGAAGGAAACAGAGACTCTCAAACTACAGAATCGCTTCAACATTCTTGGTGCTATGAAAGATGAGGAACACCAAAAGGAGGGAACAGAACATCAGCAAGAAGGAATCGAACTTCGGCAACTGGAACTTGAACACCAACAGGACAGCATCCAGCATCGGGAAGACCAGCACTCCCAGCCTCAACACAATGCCCAGGCAATCCTGGAAGAATCTGCTTGTCGAAGAACCCCGGACAGGCCTCAGAGGAGGCGAGTTCTGGTGGTTGGGGATTCCTTGCTCAGAGGAACCGAACTGGCAGTTTGCAAACCGGACAAACTCAATCGAGAGGTCTGCTGTCTTCCTGGGGGCCAAGATAAATCATGTAACAGAGAGGCTAGCCAGGCTGGTCAAGCCCACTGACCGTAAGCCCCTTGTTTTGGTTCACGAGGTAGTTGTGCTTGCTGGATGTGTGTGTGGCCTGCGAAGTGGCTAGGGGAGGAAAATTTCCCTCCAGGTTTATCTGATCAGTAGTATCAAATAGCCAAACTTTTCAGGGGCTGTATCACATGAGACTGTGCATTGGGCTGGGGAGGAAAAAAACTTGATGCTCTTCCATGGAAAGTGTTCCCTAACAACACACAGAAAATGAGTTCATTAAGGAGAAAGGTTTAGCCTAGACCTCTGCCTGAGCTGGTGATTTTCTGAGTGGGGCTGGGGTTGGGTCACTAGAGGCAAAGCCAGAAGGTCATCAGAGGGCGAAGCCACTAAATTTAGTTTGCTATCCAACCTCTTCCCTCACGAAATCTAAGTGTCTGCCTTGCACATCTTTGCTGGTTGGGGGCTAGATGGGCAGTGCCCCAACTGCTCAAGCAGCAGACCCACCACTCCCTGATGTCTAAATGCAGGGGAGCTGTTTCAAGCACATCACTCACCCTTAGGAAGCTGAACTGGGCATTCCTGGGAAACGGCTATGCACTCCGTGCTTCTCTGAGCAGTGAGAAATTTCACGAGCAGTCAGGACCAGATTAAAACATGCTGAGGCCCTAACCTATGTCAAACTTAAGAGGCCCCTCCAAAAATGTATATTATTCTACAGTTGTTGTGAGCCTTCAATTAGTTTCTGACTTATGGTGACCCTAAAGTGAACCCATCATGGGATTTTCTGGGGCTGAAAGTTGTGACACATTCAAGGTCACCCAGCGACTTTCCACGGTGGAGCACAGAACTGAACCCAGGTCTTCAGGGCCGTAGTCCAATATTTAAACCACTACACCATGATGGCTCTCTAGGGCCATTTCCGCACTAGACTGTTAATAGCGCTATGATTCCACTTTCAACATCCTATGGAAGCCAGCTGGCCCCTCCTGAAACTGCAAACCCCAGGATTCCATAAGATGTTGAAACTGGAATCATAGCGCTATTAACAGTCTAGTGCAGAAATGGCTTATGATTCTATAGACACATTCATTTAGTAACATTTTTGTGTCCAGAAACTGTCCTACCTTGAGGCTGCAAAGCTTACTCAACCTGCATGTAAATCTGACTCTTGGAGGCAATGATACACCTGAATTTGGTTTTCTGATTTTAAATGGGAAGAACTTGAGACATGCCATTTTTTGCAATAGTTTGATTTATTTAAAAAGTATAAGTGAAGGGAAAGAGGCACTCCTACAAGAGAGAACACAGAATAGAAAGTGGGGGTCCCTGCAACCCCAAGATGCCTTCTCTGCATTCTGTCATAAATATACACCTGTCCTCTCCGCTTAGATGAAAGAGTAGGTATTATGCTTCCAATTTCCAATGGGAGCACTATCAGAACACATATTCTCCATTTATTGTACATTCAGAAAACCCTGTCTCCTACTTCATGGGTGGCAGGAAGTAGACAGGGATGTACTGATAGATCATTATGTGATTTTCAGTAGATGATCAGCAAGAGTTTCTGACTCCCAGTGGTTTAACAACATCACCCATGAAATTCCTTTTCCCTCCTAAATTAGGCTTCTGCCAATTGGGAACAATTGGGAGTAGAACTATATGCAAAAGCAAGGGTTTGCACATGAACTCTGGGTTCTAACACTGAAAACAAATTTCTGGGCTTAGCACGAGGACAGAGGCAACGGCTCCTGCAATTCTACAACTTCCTGAGCCCCTGTTTTGCTCTTGACACTGGCTGGTAGACTTTGAAGTTATAGTAACAAACAAACAAGATCTACCAACCTTTGTTATAACTAAAGTCTGAATGCTATGTCAAGGAACATGACTCTGGTTTTTGCCATTTGTTTAAAAATGTCATCTAGGTTATTCTGACATCATTCTGCCCTCATATTAACACTGGACTGTAGACATTACATCATTTTTCTGCTAAGTAGCAAACAAAATGTTACTATTGTTTGTTTTTTCCTTCCAGTTCAAGCTATTTCTCCTGTATCTAACATTTATTACTCCCCACATTAGGGAGGGGGGACCCTAATAATGCTCTACAACAATACTAATCAAAGTGCTGGTCCATGGCCTGGTTCAAGTCCATTAGCTACAGACTGCCAGACCTTGTTGAGTTGCAGGGAAAGAAAGAAAGAAAGAAAGAAAGAAAGAAAGAAAGAAAGAAAGAGAAGAAAGAAAGAATAGCCAACAGGCATAAATATGATACTGGTCCCTGGCACACTGAGGAGAAAATGCTCATCCTCCACGTAAGACAGCTTGGGAAGCAGTGGTCTAGAACAGGACTGGGATCTTTTGGGCTGTTGGATTCTAATTTCCATCAGCCCCTCCTAGAATGTCCAGTGATAAAGGATGACGGGGGGAACAGTCCATTTATATTTGGGAAAGCGCATATCTTGCATTTGTGCGCTAGAAGAAACATTAAGGCCAAGGTCCTGCACTGCACTGTTGGCGTGTAAGGCTCCTCCAGGCATAACTCTGCTTCCTCTACCAGCCTTGAACCCTGATTTTATCTCTTCTGCTGTTGGGGCACTGCCATTCTACCAGCATGGCAAGCGTTCAGTGGCAAGGAAATAACTGCAACTTGTAGCTAGCTGCAGGAAGAGGACTCTCAGGGTGTCCAGGAGGATATCTTTGTTGCTCTGTGGCTGGCTGCTAAACCAAGCCCCCTATCACCCCCTTGTCACCAGATGGCCATGGTGAGTGCCCCACTACCAGGAAAGGCAAGGTCAGAGCTCAGGGAGTCAATACAGATGGTGGAGCTGAGTTCTGTCATCCACTCTGAGCATTGAAAAAATATACAGTTGAAAGGAATATGCAAGACTTACTCCTGCACTTGTCACCAACAGGATGCTGGCCTTTCTGCAACACATACATCCAACATGGGGAGGGCTGTACAGAACTGTACCTCCTATCCCTGTCTGAAACATTGTACAGTCACTGGATCTACCTCTGATACCCATGAGTTCAGTGCAATGTCTGGAAAGGGTACCTGTGAAACTAGGGTGAAGTCCCTACTATGTACATGTATTGTGTGTACGTTTCTGTGACAGGCCCTTATTTCTTCTCAGCAATTTCAGTCTAATAAGGGAACCTGTTATGGCACCGCACACCTCCTGTGATTGGCATAGTTTAATTGGCAAATAATATTAGATTGACATCATATTAATTGGCGTTGATATAAACGATTCCTGAGGTGACAGCTAGGTCATGCTCGAAGAGGCAAATTACTGACTGAAAAATGACATGGTAAGACAGGTCAGCCGCACCCAGCTGTTAGGCAAGGGACCCAGTCAATTTCAGGACAATAGCATGGCTGCTCTGAATACAGTAGTCATGAAACACCAAGCTGGACTCTCGGATCTGAAATAGGGAAGTTTCTCATCAAATTGTGATTGTCTTAACCCTGGTCCCTGCATACCTGGATGTTTCTCTATTGTTTTCCCACCTCTCCACAATACTCAGTTATTACGACAACCATTATCCTCGTGTCAGTCAAACCATTAACTCCATTCGGACTACATGTTTGTGTTGTAACTCCCATTGTTCACTTAACTGGTAGTGCAGTCACAATCATACTCACAGGCTATTTTTCAGGTAGAAATACTCCTGATTTTAGGCTGTGCAGTGCAGTCTCTTGCTATTCCAAATGCCACTCTGTCCACCCAATTCCCAAATGAGAACTGTTCTTAGGTTCCTACCTAAGCCATGTCACTGCTCTCTCCACTTCTTTCCAGACCATTAATATCACCCGAATCCCTCAACTTCCTCTACTCCACTTTCCTCTGGTTAGTCCTTGTGTGAGTGTTTAAGCTTTTGTGTGGCTGTGTGAATCTTTTCAATAAAATACATTTTTAGTTTACATTTTCACACTTTGGCTGGTTCTTTCCTGTGTGTGCCTATAAACATTAGCAGGCAAGATTTTGCTAAGTTACCCCCCTTTTGCAGGCCTCCTATTTTGAGCTAATTATTCCTCACTTTCAATCAGAGGTACTGGCATTGCAGGTTGGCCCTTGTGGCACCCACGGTTTAGGGTAACACTGCTTCTTACCACCATCACTTGCTCATTTGCCCTACCAAGTAGGACCACTTTTTGGCAATGGGCTGGTCCAAAGGCAGGTGTAAGACCTAATTCTTACAGTTTCCCAGCAAACAAATAAAATAAAATAAAATAAAATCAGCTTTCTTATTTGTTAAACAACACATCACAGTGCAACAGCTTTCAGATATGCAAAGCACAGTCCAAATCTATGTTAACTACTGTCAAATCTACTTCGACCTATGGTGACCCTATGAGTGAGACCTCCAAGTCACTTCGTCATCAACAACCCAGCTCAGATCCTGTAGAGTTGGGGCTGTGGCTTCCTTGATTGCATTACAGAAGTAGAGACCCAGTCTTTTTCTTTCTCCTATTGTATTCTACCTTACCAAGCATTACTGTCATGTCTTCTCATACTATGGCCCAAGAGTATTCTTAGTCTTAATTTAGTCATCTTGGCTTCTAGGGAGAGTTCAGGCTAGGTTTGCTCTAGGACCCATTGATTTGTTTTTTTAGCAGTCCAGGATATCCACAGAACTCTTCTTCAGCACCACATTTCAAAGAAGTTGATTTTCTTCCTACCAGCTTTCGTCACTGTCTCGCTTTCACAACCTTACGTAGAAATTGGAAATATGACAGTGGAATACACTGCCTTGTAGTGTGGTGGAGTCACCTTCTTTAGAGGCTTTTAAACAGAAGCTGGATGGCCATTTGCTGGGGGTACTTTGAATGTGTGCTCTTGGATGGTAGAGGGTTGGACTTGATGGTTGTTGTGGTCTTTTCCAACTCTATGATTCTATACAATGGCATGGACAAACCTAACTTTTGTACATTTGGCCCTCCACATTCACTAGGGCTAGCGGCACAGAACCCTTGCAAAAGTGGAAAAATCACAAATATCAAAATGTGTGTGCATCTGTGGGAAAAGGACTGAGACATGGTGGGAAGAATGGGCATTCAGGGTCTAAACCAGATCAGGCAAAGGAGGTGGGTTGGCATGTTTATACTTCCCTGTATTTCCTCTCTTGCCCATCTCTTTCAATGGGTGTGGGGGAGTTGAGAAATCAGGCTGTAGTGGAGGAGGAGGAGGAGGTGGAGGAGGAGGGGAGGCAGGTTTTTAAAGGGATGTATGGCTTGACAGGAGCTGCTAAGCCTCAAAAAACAAGTACCTGAGAGGGGGCAGGATTTGAAGAAACTCACAAATAATCAAATCTGTGAAAGTCAAACCCACAAATGTGGAGGGCTGGCTGTATTCAATGATATATCTTTACACTTGAGGATCTTGTCTAGTTCCTTCATAGCTGCCCTTCCAAGTCCTAGTCTTCTTCTGATTTCTTGACTTCAGTCTCCATTCTGATTAATAACTGAACCAAGGTATGGAAAATCTTGAACCACTTCAATGTCTTCATCATCTACTTTAAAGCTGTGTAAATTATCTGTGGTCACTATTTTTGTTTTCTTAAAATTCAACTGAAAACCCACTTTTGCACTTTCATCCTTGTCTTTCTTCAATTGTCCTTCCCAGTCTTTGCTCTTTTGTGCTATTGTGTCATCTGTATATCTTAAATTACTTAAATGTAACTTCACGTAAAATCTGTGTATCTTATATTACTTAAACTACCAATATTCCTTCATCCAATTTTCATGCCTCCTTCCTATGAGTCCAATCTTGCTTTATGTATGGTATGTTTGGTATACAAATTAAACAGATAGGATGATAAAACACAACCTTGCCTGACCCCCTTGCCAATTGGAAACAGTTTAATTTCTCTATATCCTGCTCTGGCAGTAGCCTCTTGTCCTGAGTACAGGTTACACATCAGGACAATCAAATGTGGGACACCTGTGCCTTTAAGAATGATCCATAGTTTTTTCATGATCTATACAATCAAGGCTCTGCTATTGTGTGTAATCTGAAATTCTTTGGTGTGCTGCAGTATCCGACATATATTTGCAATATGATTACTAGTTCCTCTTCATTTTTTCAAACTACTTGGACATTTGGCATTTCTCTCTCTGTTAGAAAATCTTGAGCATCACTTTGCTTGCACAGAAGATTAATGCAGTGGTCCAACGATTACTGCAATGCAATGTTGCAGGATTTGTAATTCTGGTTTGAGTCCAGTTGCATCACTAGTCACAGCGCTACTGATAGTTGCCCTCTACTGTGCCCCAGAAGCTTGTTGAGTGCCTTCTGACCTGGGAGTGTCATCTTCTGGGAGTCTCACCACAGTGTTTGCATGGTAAAAGTCACTGATGAAAAGGGGTTTTCTGTGCCTCCTTCTGCTCAGTGCTAACAAGTGTTTGCTATGATGCTACTGCTGTTGTCTCAGAGAGATACTTTGCCAGTATCACACACACATACACACACACCATTCCTGCTGCTGCCCAGTAGCTGTTCAGCAGATTTAGTCTAGCTCCTCAGCAAAAGCCTGTCTGACATGGGAGATCCCACCAGCAGCAGTGGTACTGTGCTAAACCGGTGTTTGGCAGCTGTGATGGACTGGATGAGGGCAAACAAACTGAAACTTAATCCAAATAAGACAGAAGTGCTCCTGGTGAGTCAAAAGATAGATCTGACAGTAGGAATTCAGCCTGTGTTAGATGGGGTTACACTCCTCCTGAAAACACAGGTTTACAGCTCAGGGGGTACTACTGGATTCAGGTCTAAGCCTGGAGACCCAGATTTCAGCAGTGGCCTGAAGTACTTTTGCACAGTTAAAGCTAGTGCGCTAACTGTGCCTGTTCCTGGAGAAGTCAGATCTGGTCATGGTGGCACATGCCTTGGATTTGGATTACTGTGATTACTGTGATGATTTCTATGTGGGGCTCCCTTTGAAACGTGCTCAGAAACTATAATTGGCCCAAACTGCTGCTGCCAGGTTGTTAACTGAGGCTACAGGGAGCACACAACTCCCTTGTTGCAACAGGTCCAGTGGATGGCAGTCCATTTCTGGGCACAATTCAAAGTGCTGGTTTCGACCTATGGAGCCCTACATGGCTTGGGTCTAGATTATTTGAAGGACGGTATCTCCCTTTAGGAGATTAATTTTAACATCATCTGGAGAGGCCCCTCTTTCTGTTCCACCATCCTCTCAGGTGTGTTTGGTGGGAACAAGGGAGAGGGCCTTCTTGGTGGCTGCACCCAAATTCTGGATCTCCCTCCTTAGAGAAGCCAGGATGGCTCTGTCTCTCCTGTCCTCTCCAAGGCATGTGAAGACATTTTTGTGCTGGCAGGCTTTTTAAACTGACTGCATGTCAGCTCATGATGCAGTGCAGCTTTTAAGGTGGCATAATTTTTAACGTTTCTAATATTAATATTTTTAACAGGTAATTGTAACTTTATAAGTTGCTGAATTCTTTTTTAAATTAAATATTTTCAGGGAAGTTTACATTTTTTCTAATATTGTCAACAGCCTTGAGTCCCGCCATCAGGAGAAAGATGAGGTGTAAGTAAATAAAATAAAAATAATACTGTCAGCAGAGCCTCTTGCCTTACAAGAAAATGCAGTGGTGGGCTTTGTATGTCTAGCCAATCCAATGGCTGAAAAACCAAACTAAGTTCATGCACCAGCTTCCCCTGCAACATAGCTCAGTTTATTTCCATGAGAGTTCCCCAGTCTGCAAAGCAGAGCTCAGCTTAAGACACAGCAATAGTTAGGTTGTTGTGGCCATTTCTGCACTACCCTGTTATAGCGCGATTATTCCACTTTCAACCTCCTATGGAATCCTGGGGTTTGCAGTTTAGGGAAGGGCCGGCGGGCGGGTCCTTAAACTGTAAACCCCAGGAATCCATAGGAGGTTGGAAGTGGAATAATCGCGCTGTAACAGTGTAGTGCGGAAATGCTCGTTATTGTTGTTGGCGGTGGTGTGTGCGTCCCGGTCGTTTCTGCTTTATGGCGACCCTAATAGTTACTACATGGTCCGTAACCTTGTCCTAAGGCTCCTCAGGGCCGTGCCGCCTTTGACCAGATGCTCTCAAAGAGCTCGCCCTCCCGAAGAGCAGCGCAGCCACGCCGAGAGCCCGCCACAGCTGTGGAGAGCTTGCCGATGAATCAAGGGGTCGCATTCTGAGGGCCGCACCACTTCAAAACACGGGGGGAGAAGACTACGTTGTGAAACCTACCCTGTGTTAAAACACGCTCGGCGAACAGAGAACCAGCATAACCAGCGATTCATTAAGACGTGGCATTTCTCTTCCCTGTGCTTCATTTTATTTAAACGGCAGTTTCCCCGCTTAGTGTGAGGAATCAATGGAAACCGGTCCCCGCCGGCAGCCTGAAGTAGTGCGGGCCAGCGTACCCTCTTAGGATTCTCTGTTATTTTATTGCGCGAGCCGAGCCCTCCTAGCCGGTGACAGAGAGTGACGCGCCTTTCGTCTCATCTGCCGCCGTGTCGCCATTTATGGAAACGGAGGGAGGAGATTGGAGGCGCCTAAAATAAAACTCCAACGGCATCTCGCACGCTCCCTCCCGGGGATTTGCCCCCCGGTGGCTGGACAAATGGGCCAGAGGAGACACCCGCTCTTTCCCCATTCCTTATTTCCTAACGCTGGGGACAGGGCGGCCGCCGTCCTCCCCTCCGGCCCGGTCCATTCACCTCCTCGCCTTCGACGCCCGCCCGCGCTCCCTGCCCCTTTCCAGTCCGGCCCTTTAAAAGTCCCACTTAGCGCTGGTGGGGAGGCAAGGCGCTGATTGGAGGACCCGGCGAGGGGGCAGGGGAGGCAGGCGGGGGCTGAGCCCAGCCCGGGGTTGCCTTGCATCAGCCGCGGCGGAGGGGCGGGGGCGGCGCGACGGCGGCTGGGCGCCCCGCTGGTGCCGCACTCTCCGCACCTCGGCGGGAGCCGACGGGCGTGCTGGCGGTGCGTGAAGGCGCTCCGCTTTCCAAGGGTACCGCTCGTCCTTTGGGGCCAGCCTGAGGACCTCCCGAGCTGAAGAGAGCTCTCCTCTTCTCCCTCGGGAGTCTGGGCGCCTCCGCTAGAGCGCAGCCCGTCAGCATGGAGAAGCCCGGCGAGAGCCGCAACGGCTACCTGGGGCCGGCGGGGGCGCCCGGCTTCGAGGCCGGGGGAGACGCAGGGCCGCGGCGGCCCCCCTGGAAGCTCTTCGGCCTGCGGCGCGCCGGGCGGTTCCTGAGGAGGACTGCATCGTGATCCTGACCGTGTCCGGGGTGCTGGCCGGCGTGGCCCTGGGCGCCCTGGTGAGGCGCGCGCAGCTGACGCCGGCGCAGGTCACGTACCTGGCCTTCCCGGGGGAGATGCTGCTCCGCATGCTCCGCATGGTCATCCTGCCGCTGGTGGTGTGCAGCCTCGTCTCCGGGGCCGCCAGCCTGGACACCAGGTCGCTGGGCAAGCTGGGCGGCATCGCCATCGCCTATTTCTTGGTGACCACCCTGATCGCCGCCGCCCTCGCCCTCGCCCTGAGCTTCATCGTCAACCCCGGGGTGGGCGCCGGGGCGCTCAATAAGAACGAGCTGGGCTTGGGTGAGGAGCTGGCCACCAACAAAGAGACCGTGGACTCTTTCCTGGACCTGGCGAGGTAAGGGGCTCGCGGCTCCCCCGCCCCGTCAGCGGGAAGGGATGCCCGGCGCGCAGCGGCCCCCTTCTCCCTGGCTCAGACGCACCAGTTTGGCAGCGCTTGCCAGCGAGCAGGAACATGTTATGTGTCTAAAGAAATTTGTTTCAAAACCCAGTCAAGGAGGTTGTTCAGAGCACCGGGCAAACCTTCAGTGAATTCCCGTGTCCAGTAGCTTCATCGTACTACTCCTCAGCTAAGGATGACTTCAGTATGCCATTATAGCCATTTTTTAAAAGTAGCTTCCCAAGCTTTGCTGTGCCCTAGGTGCGCCCTGTGCTTCTAGGTCCTGACCCTTGGCTTTTGGTATTGATGAAAAACAGCAGGCACACACCGTGCAGTTTGGCACCAAATCTTGATGTCTGTCCAGTTTGTTAAAAGTTAGAAATCAACATAGGCTACTCTTTAGAACATAAGACTCTTGCAATCAGTTAACAGTTACTTGCAAAGTCTGCATGTGAATTAATAAAATAACAACAAATAAATGGTGAAGTTGATTTTAGAAAAGTGGCTAATGCACCTTTCTAGAATCAGTACCATACAGAATCAGGCTCTCATGCTTTGCATATCCAAAAGTCTTTGGGTAAAAATCCATACAGATTGACAGAAGAGGATAATAGAAAAAGTATTGGGTTTATTAATAACAGTGCCAAGGGGAGAAGCTGTGTTAATCTGTTGCAAGAGAAAAAAAGAAAGTTGTGTGACAGCTTAAGACTGACAGGTGTCTTATGGTTTAAATGTAATGGTTTGGATTCTAGTGAAGAAAGCACATCTTCTCTTGGGACATATCTGTCCCCCTCACAAACTAAACAAGGTAAATAGAGTGATGATTCACAACTGGATGTTTTCTACTTTGTAGAAAACTTTGTAGTTTCTACTTTGTATACAAAGTGCTTTGTAAGCTTCATACCTTGTTCCTTTTGTTTTTTCCTGTTTGTGTATGTTTGTGGATAGATTACACACCAGCTAAAGGATAACACTTCATTTGTGACAAAATCCTCTTGGCTCATGGAAGCGTGCCACTATAAGGCTGTTAGTCTTTAAAACACTCTTTATTTGCAGAGGGACTGCAAATTATTTTTACAAAACGGTTTGCTCTTGCATGCTCATTTCACATGAGGCATCTAGCAGTCTTCCATCCAGGTTGCTGATCAGATCACTATTTGCTTACCAGCTTTTGGAGTTTACTTCATGTTCAGTCGTTACACCAACAGCAAATAGCTTAGACATGTGTGCATGGGTGAATTGTACTATTAGTAAACTTGAGAAAAATATGAAGGATTTTTTGGAGGGCATCTTACCTGGTTCAACAAAGATTTTTCTGATAACTATGTCTGTGTTTTGAGCAGTGTATATATTCTTGTTCATTAAAAAATACAATTAAAATGTGACGAGTCTTTTAGGTAGCAGCAGGGCAAGCTTTAACTTATTTAAACGTATGTAGTCCAGTTCTGCAGAAAAAAGAAAGTACACTGTCTTAAAAATACATTTTTGGAAAATCCTTTGTTGAGGAGGAGGAGGAGAAGGGGAAGAAGAAGAAGAAGAGGAAGAAGAGTTTATGAAATAATGGATATTAAGCAATATAGCTTTGTAACCTTTAACTATATAAACACAGGTGTTCTGCTCCCATGCAAGCATAGTGCTATACAACAAGGCAGAACAGACTGGGGTGTTTAAAAAGCAGGAAAAATAAGAGGGGCAGAGAGCAGGAAATTATGTGACCATCACAAACTAATGTTGTGGCAGCAGGCACTCTTCAGTGGTTATGACAATGATTGTGTAGCTTTCTACAACATAGTTTCAAGGCTGATTAATGTATGATTTGGGAAAGTGTTTCATTTTCCCAGGAGCAAAATATTGTAGTTTGAATTTTGGGAAGGTGCAATATCCTCTCCACAAAAACACTGCAATGAGAAAAGTTTCTGGATGCTTTGAGACAACTTTTTTTCTTTTTCTTTTTCTTTTTCTTTTTCTTTTTCTTTTTCTTTTTCTTTTTCTTTTTCTTTTTCTTTTTCTTTTTTTTTTTCTTTTTCCTTTCCTTTCCTTTTCTTTTCTTTTCTTTATTTCCTTCTTTCTGTTTTGCAAAGGATTCCTGAAGTTGTACTTGCTTCTGGCAGGAAACAAAACATTCTTTGTTCTCTTAGCACCTGAAATTTAAATGGGGCCTTAAGTTCAGTTTGCATACATTGATCCTTGTCATCTCCCATCAGCATCATAAATGACTTGGAGAAGAAGAAAAACAAGTCTAGCTTTAAAATGCACAAGTCTATAAATTCTTACATGTTTCTGCATTGCTGATGCCCCCAGACATCTTTAAGGTGAGACTCATGTACACTTTTTAAAGGCCTTTTACTGACAGCTGTTGGAGGAACAGTGTGGAATTGGCAACAATAACTGTCTTCATGTTTAAAAATTGACATGATTTGGAGACATTGTTTGAAAATCTTGTCCAGTGCTGATGTGAAAGTCAGGCATCCAGCAATACCTGAGGGGAGGGCAACTTGGGCAGTTTGCCCTGCTCCCCCTGAAACAAATACCCCCCTTCCCTGTATCCTGTACTCCTGCGTCATCTTGCAACCCTGCTCACCACGCTCCCAGACATGTGTGGGTCTTTGTAGGAGGATGTGGCAAAGCCTTGGAATATCACATCTACCTCAGGCGTATAAGCTACCTGGACAGCTCTGCGTAGCTAGCTTTTACAGCAGGGCTGGGCAACAGTGGGTTTCCGGAGGATGTTGACTGTAGCTCCCATCATACCTAGCCAGAATAGCCAATAGTAGAGGACTGTGGGAGTTGTAGGTCTGCAACATTTGACAGGCTACACTTTGCCCAGCATGCTCAGAAATCTAACAGGTCTGGGCTGTTAAAGGCCTGGTATTTTAGTGCCAAATCAAGTAATGTAAGGGGCACTTAATATATTTTTTAGGAGAGAGACTATGCATAGCTTCTGTATAGGGTTTGCCCTATGGGTAATCTTTGCTGTAGCAGAAGGACCTGTGAAAGGCATTATCTCTCAGAGGACTGTAGCTGCTTAAGTTGTGTTATTGATAATTGTCATAGAAACAGAAAAAATATGACATGGAAGGTGTGTGATAAGCTCTCATGTCTGTATTGGAAGCAGAGACTGAAAGCCATCAATTGGAGCCATGATGTTAAATTTCTCCATTTTATGCCACTTCCTTGGAGCTGCTGTTGGCTTCAGAGTGTGGAAAAGGACAGCTGTGGGCTCTACACTTGGCCTTCCACCCCCCAGCCACTCCACCAGAAAAAGACATCAGTCAATATGGTCACATCTCTTCCATGTCAATACCTGTTTTGTTCTTTACAGTGTGCTGCAGAAGAAAATGTGATAGGTTCTTGCCCCAGTTCTGAGAAGTGATGCAATTTAGTTGTAAAACACACGTTTCACCTTGCCAGTGGTGTCCCATGATTCATTTCCGAGCATCTCCAAATGAGGCTGGGGAAGGTCTGAAGTCCTGGAGATATGGTAAACCGTACTGAATTGGATTAACCAGGGGGCCGACTTGGTGTGAAGAAGAGCCCTATGAGGCTGACTTGAAAGAGGCAGCAGCAGCAGAACAGGAATCTTGTAGTAGGGATCCTCCTCTGTGGTGCCTCGAAGCAGCATGTGCTAGAGGTATGGGGAGCTGCTGAGGGAATAGGGAACAAGTGGTGATATGTGGGAGGAGGGACTTGCGTGTGCAAAAAGGCTGCTGAGACTCTCTGAAGGTAAACTGCTGCTCTCAGGTATGATGCACTATCTTGCCACACTTGGCAACGTATTTGACTGCCAGTCCTTTATAAGCTTCTGCATCTGTAACAGTTACCATGTACGCTTGTGTATATGTCAAGGGCAGGTTTGGGGATGAAAATTATGCATTTTGATATGACCCATGGATAAGTTGAGGGCCATTCTGCAGAGAGGAGAAAGCACCAGCACTGCCTTAGGGAGGGCAGCCACCTCTAGTTGCTGCCGCCACCTCCACCATTCTCCCACCCAGGCATTCAGAAGGGCCTTTCACCACTCCGATCAGAGAAGGAGATGGTTCGTTTTTTGATAAAAATTAAGTTACAGTATTAACAAAAGGAACCACCCCCTTCTCTGAGTAGAGTGGCAAAGGCGAGAGCTTAGTCTCTGCTGGGAGTACCTAAAGCAAGCACCAACCCCCTCTCCCTCCCTTGGCACTCCTTTGAGGGAAGCACCAAAGAGCTGCCGCTGCCATTTTCCCACCCAGGCATCCAAAAAAGCCAGAAGCAGCACCGCTAAGTAGAGAGTAGATGGAAGTGACGTTACTTTTAGGCTCTCCTAGGATGGGCTAGGCTCTCACCTTTTACCATTCTATTCAGAGTAGGAAATGGTTCTTTCTTTTGATAAGGGTTAAGGTACAGTACTTACATTGACCTGTGGATAAGTCAACCAGGTTTTTTTGGGTCAATTTTTTGACTAAAATTTTTATACTTATACATGAGTATACTTGTACATCTATATATACATAATATACATAATATACGTTTTATACTTATACATGACTACTTGGGATCCCTAGTTTACCTGAAAGATTGCTACCTTCTCTATATATTCCTTTCTGGATCTTAAAATATTCTTCGGAGGCCCCATTCCATATATCTTTGTCATATGAAATGAGGAGGGACTTTTAGGTGGTGGCAGCCTTAGCAGGGGATAACTCTTAGCGCTTTCTAAATACAGTCAAACCTCCACATTTGCGGATTTCACTTTTGCAGATTTGGTTATTCACGGATCTTCTGCTGTCACCTCTGCTGCTTCCCTATGCCATTTTTAATAGGGACTGCAATCCTTGTGAGCCTGAGAAACTGAAAATGAGGCTTGTAAGTCCCTCTTAAAAATCGTGTGGGGCAGCAGTGGAGGTGGCATTAAACTCCACCAGCCACCCACTTCTGCCTTGTGAAGGAACCCTGATGCCTCAAAGGAATCCATGGTGGGTTGACTACAGTGATCATACTTTTCTGCGTGTTAGATATGGTTTGGGAGGCCTAGAGTTATTTACTTGTTTTCACTTTCACGGGGGTCCTATGCCCCAACCCTAGCGAATGTGGAGGGATGACTGAAGCTTTTAAACAATCTCAATGTAAATTCTTTGTGTAGGTTTCCAAGTGATATGCGTTGATGGGTAGCATATAAATCTACAAACTGTAATAAAGGATCTGTTTTTACAAGACATTTGGGCTGACTGTGCAAGTGAGTACCTTGGTCTCAGAAGAGCAGCTAATTAGTTAAGCTTTCTGTGCTGTCTAGTTTGAGAATGAATTGGTTTGAAAAACTTTATTAAATTCTAAAGGTGAGATGGCTGTCATGCTGTCAGATAGTAGAAGTCAAGACAACTTGACTGAATTTCAAATACATTGGTCAGATGCACTTTTGCCTTAGATTTGCCACCATACACATGAATTTTGTCGGACTTGTAAAGACAATGTGTCAGCATTTGTGGGGCTGTATGACCCTCTGTGTACCTACGCTGGGAATTAAGCATTTGCTTCTGTACCTAGCCACAAGCTAATCCTTTCCCCATGACAGACCACATTTGGGTGGACTAATTCTGGCTTAATAAACATGAGTTTTGTGCCACAGAGTCCAGACCCTTCACTTCTGCTTCTCTCCTCCCTTCACATGAGTGAGCAAAATTGTATTGAGCCATGACTTTCTAATACATCTGAACCAGGAACTGTGCTCACAAATGGCCCACTACTTTATGTAGGCATGGCAGACCCTCCATTCCCTTTTTCTGGTAAACAAACTGGCAACACAGCCAGACACGCTGAATCAAACCAACTGCTCTCATGGAACTGCTTGCTTCTCTCCAGCTTCCAGCTCATTAATTGGCAGCCAGGCTCTTCATGCGTGTATGGATGTTAGGTTGATAGGGGCAGTGAAACAGAGCCTTAGAAGGGGATCGTACTGCTGGACTTTCATATAATTCCCAGAATTCCCCAGCTAGGATGGTGAATGACCATGCTAGACAGGAGATTTTGGGGGCTGTTTGTAACCTTTTCAATTTCTGCAATGGAGAAGGTCCAGAAGCAACAGTCACTCACCAGCTTAATGCTGCAGGTAGGTCTTGTGCAGAACACCCAGCCTTAACAGAGACCAGTCCTTTGCTCTCTTTCCCATGCCGTGAGCAGACACAGATATGAGCATCAAACAGAGCCGCCAGCTTAACTCAGGGCTTTTGAAATCATTTGAGAAGAACAAAGGTGGCAGAGAGAGCAAGAAGGGGCAATCTTTATAGAGTATGTGACTGTGGGTAAGTTTGCCTTTGATGTCAGTCTGTGAGTGTGGGCTTTTTTTCTGTTTGTGTTCTCACTATTATGTGAGATCAATCCTTTTCACTGGCAGTAACTGAAAAATGACAGGCAATGTGTTAAGCTTTTGAGCTCAAGGAAGGGGCATCTAGTCCAGTTCTCTGCCATGCAGGAATGTACATGTTATGTGATGCACTCACTGGTAAGCAGATAGCTTTTTGTGAGAGTTGCATTTTGAGCAAGGCTCGGGAGAGTAAAGATCCTTGGCTCAGCAAATTGATTTATTCCCTAGTCGTGGACTCTTTCTGACATGAACAGCAATGGAGTTTAGACAGAATCCTTCCTAACATCATTATGCATCTTGGTATAACAAAGTGCCAACTACTGAATGTTAAGTTTTTCTGTTTATTGTTCATACAAGGCAGAGGGACCATTTGCTTGCCTGGAAGCAAAAAGAAATTGAGTTGCGGAATGAGTAGGTTATCTTTAAGAGTTGCTGTGGAGTAGGCAGATTGCATTCTTTCTCTTTCGTGTAGGAGCTATGTGGTGCCCTGCGATACCTGTCTGTCATTCAGATGAGTATGGCAACAGTATAGAGTAGGCAAAGCCTTGAAATTTGTTTCACATATAGAGTGTAATTTTGTGTATATTGGTTTAGATATTTGCAGAGAAAAGTGAGTACTAATAAATGTCTCAAATAAAGGTAAGGTCAGCTATGGGGAGCACTTTGCTGAATTAGCTGATTGTCTACGTAGTTAGTTTGCAGAAGAAAAGGAACATGGCATGTCAGTGCTTTATACTTTTGAATTTCATCACTCTACAGGTTGCATTCATATTTGTGTGTATACTACAAATCTCAAAAGAAAATTATAGAGATTTGAGTTGTTTCCTTTCTTTTCCAGGGCAATAACGGTAAAATAGCAAGAGAGAACAGCTGAAACACTGATAGAAACAATCTCCTAGATAGTTGTGTACTTTAGCATATTGCACTTACTGTGGGAAAATTCTCACAGTATGAATTAAGCAGAGCTGGCAACCAAACAATTTATCTGTGCTGCAGATAGTGGCTCCTCCTTTTGTCATAACAATTTTTCTGGGTCACTTTCTCTTGATTACAATAGGTCTGGTCAGTTTAAATTCCCATTGCTGTTTATAGACTCTAATCTCAGATTTTCTTTTCTCATGCGTAACAGACTTGAGCTGTTTGTTCTGCAGGTGTATTTTCTGCGATATAGCTGATTTCTCTTGTTGCTGTGTGATAATCTGGACCACGCAAGGTGTGTGTGTGATGTTGGGTATATTGGAGGTTGTTTCCATGGTAGAGAGAAGGGCTGAGAAACAGCCTTTTTATTCTTTCTCATCTAACATTCTGTACTTTGCATTCTTCATCTCATGAGCTGAGGCAAACCAACACAGAGGCACATTTGGAAGAGGACTGTTCTCAGTCAAGTCTCTGAGCTGGATTTCAGTTGTCCTCTTCCTTGTTTCAGTCTAATGTATTAGATTATATTGTGATTCTCTATGAAGTTTAACCGTAGTAAAACGTTCTACTATTTTGTACATGATTGCATACAAGCATACTTATGCTTTGCTACAGAAAATGTATAACATCTGGATGTCTTAGGGTTCTCGAAAATAAAGTATGCCTACCAATATTGCCATAAGTACTCAGTGTTTTGTTATAAAATGCAGCTACTAAAAAACAGTCATAATTTATGTTGTAGGAAAGCTCTGGTGGGGCAGAAATGTCATGTTTGGGCAGCTAAATTCATTTCTTAAAGTCTAACATTTTGTAAAATCTAACGTGGGGTTTGAGAGAAAAACTGTTGATTAACTGTTAATTCAGCTATAGTCAGTTTGTATGTTCTGCAATAGCGTGTTCTCTGATGGCATATGTGTCCACTCAGGCCTAATAAATTGGATAGAAATAGTGATTATATGGCATTTTGCCTTGTTAAGGCAGAATTAATGTTTAATCCTACTTTAGGCACAATTATGTTCTCATGTGAAATAAATAATTAAGTTTTTAAGTTGGGCCAAATCATAATCTTTGTTTTTTTGTGTGTTTAACTTTTTTTGCAGAAACCTGTTTCCATCAAATCTCATTGCTGCAGCCTTTCGATCGGTAATGTCTATATTATTTTCCTATATTTGGACTAGGATATCTAGAGTGCTTGACAAAAAGAACTTCATTTCCTATAAAGATATTTTATCTGTGATATAAATAAAGACCAAGAAACAACTGCATTTCCTGGCAGCATCTAGTGCACTTAAGTGGGAAGAAACAGCCAGAAATGTTGTTATGTACATGGAGGAAAGGTCCACTGAGTTCAGATAAAACTACTTCCTTCAAAGTTTCTTTAGGACAGTCTTTATGTGTATGTAGGTATGACTGTGATCTTGCACTTAGTCTACATTTTTAACTGACCAGTGAGTTTCATGAGTACATATGGTACATTCTTGTTTTTTGGTGATGGAACAGCTTGCAAATACTTGCCATCTCTAGCTGACCATGCATGCCTGTTTCCAAAGTGCCATGGAATGATCTTAAAAAGAAGCTAGATATGAGTTTGAGGAGAATCTTGTGCAAAAACTCCACTTTTTGGACATGGCAACTTTTGACTGCTACCTTCTCTTTCTGGGCACAGTGGCAAGGACTGATGTGGTATGGGCTCAGCTGAATGTCTGAATGCTTCAGTTCTCCCCTACACACACCAAAATACCCTCTTCTGTAGAAATGGTCTTATTCAACACATGTAAGCATGGTAACTCATCATGTACAAGCAACTGGATTACAGTCAATAAGATAAGATAATAACTGGTATTAAGAGAACTGTGTAGGAGTTTCATGAAATAAGCTGTAAGTTGTAAAAAGCATCTCTTTTTCTGGAAGATGTATGCTTGAGCTCCTTTTTTTATCTGTATAATCTTGTCAGTCTATGTTGTAGTTTTCAAGATTACACATAAGAAGCTTCAGATGTAGCTTCATAAGCTGTATAATAATGAACCTTTATACATTTTATCAATTTTTTTTATTGATTTCCAGTATGCCACTGACTATAAAGCAATAGTAAGAAATGCAACTATTGGAAATGTTACCATTGAAAAGGTAAGCAGTGGTTCTTTGTCGTATTTGCCCACAAGCTTTAGAATAAGAATCTTCTTTATGTCTTCACAGTACACATAATTGTTATTAAAGCAATCATACAGCCTGACCCAATGCATAATTTGCTCAGCAGTAAGTCCCACATTCCTCAGTAAGATGGACTCCCAGGTAAATGAGCATAGGATTCCAGTTTCAGGGAGTATTCAGAAGCATCACTGATATACACACACACACACACACACACACACACACACACACACAGGAGAAAGGCATGTAGGCAATCTCTAGGCTCTAGTATGTGCAAACCATGGTTTATTCTGATAAAAGTATTGTGGGAATAACATCAGATTTCTTTATTTTATCTGTTCCACTGCCCTATATGTGTGTCAGTTTCTCATTACATATAGGAAGCCTCAAGCTATATAAAAATTATTTTTATGTATCTCAAATAGTATATAGAATATTTAATCAAAATATTTCTTTTCTGTTACCAGTATATCATGGATTATAAAGAGGTAATAAATGCTAACCTTGGGAATGCTACCATTGAAAAGGTAAGCAGTGCTTTTGTTTTCATCTTAATGTTTTGCATACAAAATTTTACTTTAGAATTAATCTTCAAAATCTTCCTTATATCTTCAAATCCCTTTAAAAAATACTGTTAGGGAATGTTGTGGAGGACTGATGATAACATAACGCAGGAGGAATGTGCCAGAGCCACCTCGCTGTAGTGATCTGAAGTCCTTCTTGCAGCCAAGATGTTTTTAGATAATACAGTAGGCCCTCAACTTTCACAGGGTTAAGAGCACAGGATTGATGTGAAAGTGGAAAAACCATTAATATCTCTAAGCCCCCCAACATACATGCTACAGAATCTGCTGCTGCAAAAATCTCCTTCAATATCCCCATCTTTCTTGAGGAGAAGAGAAGGGGGATGACGCTGAAGGAAAATTTTGGCTTACCACCTTTGCTGCTTGGGTACCATGACCCCTCCACCTTTCTCTGAGGCTGCCTGTGGGGGATGCCTGTGGCCTCTGCTGGTCTCCAGCCTTTCCCCTAGAAAAGGCTCTAGATCTTCACAGAGCTGGACTTCCATGTGCACCAGTCCCCTTTTGGACAGTCCTTCATGATTTCCCCCTTCTGGGGAGCAGAGTGGTCCTCCCACTTCTGGTTGATTCCAAACAAGGAGGACTAACCGCAGCCACTCTGCCAAGCAGCAACAGAAGAGGAAAGAGATGGAGGAAAAGGGGGAAGGCAAAGCCAGCAACCCTGGGGTCAGCTCCCTGTCATTACAGTACAGTACTATCACCACCCTATACCATAGTTACATTGTTGGTTAAGCAGCAGCTACCAACTGACAAATAATCAAATTTGTGGAAGCTAAACCCACAAAAGTTGAGGGCCAACTGTACTCTTTTTATAATTCTGTGGTTTCTGTTCCTCAGTGAAGTACTGAACTGTGATGGTTCATGGAGGAGAAAGTCCCATGTATCAGCTGTTCTGAATAAACACTGCTTTAGATAAGGATGGGTAACTCAGATTTTTATGTTTACCGATGCAGTCTTTCTGATTTTAACCTGTTTTTATCTGTAATTGTTTTATTTTGTTTTTATTTGTATACCACCCTGGGTTTTTATGATAAAGAAAGGGATGCAGATATTTAAAGAAATTCTATTCTACTTCTGCATTACTCTGTGAACTATTATTTTTTAAAGTTACACTTTTAAATGCTTATTTATTTTTTATTTTTCCCCTCAAAATGCACATTATCAGTATTGACATGCACCCTTAATTTATCTTCAGATAGGTTTGTAAACAAAAGGAAAATATATGGTACACCCATATGGATTACAAGGTGGTAAATCTCAAAAGGATAGCTTCTCGCATTAGCTGGATATGTTTAAAAATAAACAGGACATTCTTACAAAGTCCACAAATGCCTAGTCTGTTCTTTATTCTTAAAAACAGACACATTGGCATTAATCATTATTTTTTTCAAATGTGACACATTATTCATTATTTTGTGATATTTTAAATTAATTTTTAATCTTTGTTTTTTCAAAATAACTTTAAAAATAGAAGAATAATCCCAGAATGATCAAAAATCCCCAAAATGATCCCCAAAGAAAAACATTTTGGGATTAATTAGTAAATATTACACATTACACACAAAAGGAATGATGTTAACAGTTGATGAAGATTTTTTTATTTTTAAGTACTATTAGCAAGGCTGCTGCCAATAAATTACTACTACTACTAAAATTGTTACAGATTATTTCCAAGATCCAGTTTTACCAGGAAAGGTATCAACTGGGAATCTATTGAGACATTAATCAACCTGGAGTAAATTAATCACAGGATTCCTCCTGAATAACCTCATAATGGCAAGAGTGGTGCCATGTGCCCTAGCTCATTTTTGTTTGAACAGCTCTTTTCAGAATAGGAAGCACAGGAATGGAGGAAGGTGAACTCTGTGTGCACCATTGCTTGTGGCCTTTTCAGGGGCAATTTGCACTATCTGGGTGGTAGTACAATTTCTCACACTTATGCACAATATGGGATTCACCCAACTTTTGTTTTGCACTGCCTTCATTTGAGCATGAGCTTATTGTAATTCAGGAATAATGGACATAATATGTTATGAAGTTTTGTTTTTGAAGGTTTTGCTGGTTTTTCTGTGTGTCTAAAGTAACTCTTGCACAGTCGAAACATTTTCGCCAGGATAATCTACATATTATATTGTAGCTGCCTGTAATGAAGTCCCAAAAGTTCCTTATCTTCTGTTAAGCATGCTTGGAAATAATGATTTAGACTGAAGAAGGTGTGGGAGGAAAGACAATGAGTTCCCCCATCCAGCTGTTTTCACACATGCCTGTCTGACTTTCATTTATCTTGCAAACATGAGTCTCATGTTTAAGCTTTAAACTCAGATTTGTTGGAGATTCATTGCATGCACCACCAACATGACATGCCGGTGGTCTCTGTTATATACCTGCCTTGATATCCCCCCTGTTTGTAGAGAAGGGGAAAGAACTGTTTGCTTCAGCGATGGAACAGAGTAGAAATAGAGTAAAAAAATAACTTTCCAGTCTGATTCTGTCTGTTAAAATATTGATCTGCAAAGGGCAAGAACAATGTGTGCAGAATTGAGCTTGTCTTTGAAGTGCAAACATACGTATGTGTGCCCACGCCCATACACATTTTGAAACCATTTCCCTCTCTTTGTTTTCTCTCATAAGATTTCACTGTTCCTCTTGGACACTCAACTATGTGGACTCATCTCCTTTTTTTTTTAAATCCTCTCAGCACTTGAGTGTCATGGAATTCTCTGTGTATGCTAGAAACCCAGTGTGATACTTCTGGCCATGAGATCTGGCAGGCTGTGCTGCTTTTGAACTGTTTTCCTTTCTAGTATTTAAATGTTTGGTTTGGTTTCTAATTCCAACTCATTTGGAATTAGAATTTTGGACAATCAGAGCATCTCTAAAAGTTGAGCAAGATTTCTCTAAGTTTTCTCCTCTTGGGCAGATTAATATTATGGCTTGTACTATCTAGATCTGTCTGCATAATTTTAAGGTTTTTTTAAAAAATAAGATTGTTTACTTGGGTTCTTCTGTGGCATGGGTCTGTGTCAGTGTCTGAATTCACACTTCTTAGCTGAACAAGTATCTTCAGCCAAGATGCACTCATCTTCACAACATTGTCCTTCATAGTCCAGAACCTATGTGTGCCCACTGATTTCACTACGGGAGAAGTGGGTAAGGTGCGACCCTCCAGATGTTGTTAAATTGTAATGCCTATCTGCCTATCACATCAAATTTGCAGATGACATCAAATTGGGAGGAGTTACTAATACTCCAGAGGACAGGATCAAAATTCAAAATGACCTTGACAGATTGAATTGCTGGGCCAAAGCTAACAAAATGAATTTCAACAGAGAGAAATGTGAGGCCCTGCACTTAGGCAGAAAAAATGGAAAGTACAAATATAGGATGGGGAACACGTGGCTGGAAGGGATCTATGAGTTTTGGTGGATCACGAACTAAACATGAGTCAGCAGTGTGATGTGGCAGCCAAGAAAGCCAATGCATTCTTGGTTGCATCAAGAGGAGTATGGTGTCTAGATCAAGGGAGGTAATAGCACCACTCTATTCTGCTTTGGTTAGACCTCATCTGGAATACTGTGTCCAGTTCTGGGCACCTCAATTCAAGAAGGATATTGTCAAGCTGGAGTGTGTCCAGAGGAGGACGACCAAAATGGCGAAGGATCTGGAAGCAGTGCCGTATGAGGAGTGGCTCAGAGAGCTGGGCGTGTTTAATCTGCAGAAGAGAAGGTTAAGAGGGGACATGATTGCCATGTTTAAATATTTGAAGGGATGTCATGTTGAGGAGGGAGTGGGCTTGCTTTCCCGCTGCACCAGAGACTAGGATAAGGAGCAATGGATTCAAATTACAGGAAAAGAGCTTCCACCTAAACCTCAGGAAGAACTTCCTTATGGTCAAAGCTGTTCAGCAGTGAAATGAACTGCCTCGGAGTGTGGTGGAGTCTTCTTCTTTGGAGATTTTTAAGCAGAGGCTGGATGGACATCTGTCAGGAGTGCTTTGACGTGTATTCATGCATGACGGGGGGTTGGACTGGGTGGTCCCAGAGGTCTCTTCCAACTCTGATTCTATGAAAAGAATGTTTCATCATTTGGTGGTTGGTGGGAGAAATGGGTTGTTGAAAATGACCACAGGTTTTATAAAACCACGTAAGAGGCCAGCCTGTCTTGCAAAGTTCCTAAAGTGTAGTTGCCCAGCTGCTGGTGGCAGCTAGGAAGAGCTGTCCTTAGCTGTTCTCCTTTGTGGATGAACATGAAGAAGGGGAACTTCTTCTCTAGTTTTCTCAGAGTTACAGAAAACAGGGAGGATGGAAGTTTTCTTGCTTCTTGCAAGGTAGGAAGTCCTCTGAGGATTGGATTGGAAATGGATAGTCTCTCACATACGGACCCCTTATCACATCAACCTGGGCTGGAGGCAGCAGGGGTTCCTCCAAAGGTTGCCTTCAGAACCTGGTGCAAGGTAAGTGAATGCATCTGCCTTGCTCCATCACCCTAAATTCCAGGAAGGGAGGTGCTGGCCACAGTAGCCATTTCATTCTTTTCTGGATTTTCCCATGTTTCTCTTTCTTCTGGGAGGATGATTAGAAAGAGCAAGGATCGGTCAGGCTGGGATAAAGCAGAAAGTACAGTCCTGCCCTCCATAAACATCCCTTACAACGTGCCAAGGGACGGGTGAGACATTGAGGAATTTGTGGTACTGGAAGTGACTTGACTGCAAACAAATGGCAGGCCAGAAAATCCTAAACAAGTTTGTAGACTCCTGCTATTCTGCTATTGTACCAAACAAATTAATCTTTGGATACAAGTATAGCTCTTTGGGGAAGTCTTATCTTTCATTCACCATCTTATTATAGGAAAAACTGAAGCTTCTTTGACCCTTTGACTTAACATCATTTTGTTTAGTTATATTTGAAACATGAAGAATGTGCTGTTTGTTTCACAACATTTTATTTGAATGTGTAAATAAAGAATTTGATTGTTAGGGTTTTCTCCTCTCACAATACTGTGGAGCTTTTTTTACTTCCATTACTTTAATTTATTTAGAAGAGATCAAAACATTTCCTGAGCCTGATTTCATCGGTGCTTATTCAGACATCAGCTATAATAAATTCAGTGGGGCTTCCTTCTTATGGACCTATGCAGTTGATTCCAATAGAAGTAGCCACCAAGAGCCTGTAGTGAGAGTGGGGGTAGTCGCCCATTTTGTATGTGAGGAGCAACTTTAATTACCACAATAGTAGTAGGTTTAATTTTGGAGCATTTTCACATGTGATGCTTGAGCCACTTTGATCAGCTTTAGTTTGACTGTAATGGGTATTTTAATTTTTTACTGTCCTTTCACAAAAAATGAGCAGCATTCGCATGTGGCACAGAGACTGCAACAAATATTCAAAGGTTAAGTATTGCATGTGAAAAGAACTTTAAATGTTCTTGCAAAAATATTATCTTGGCTACATGCTTCCTTTTGGTAATGATATCTTATCTTCAAATTGGAGAATCTCTACTGAGTACAATGCTTTATCTCTCTTCTCTAGAAAAACAAACTTCATAAAACTACAGACTGTATCTGATGCTTAGATCATACATAAACCTTTTGAACTGTGTTGCATTTTCATAAGCTATCACACATAAGAAAACAGCAACCAACTTTGGCTACCCTACAAACAGGAAGGAAATATACTAAGTGCACTGATGTTTTAGACACTGTACTCCAAATTTAGTATGAATAGGGCTGACCGAGGAAGAGCTATTCCTGGTGCCATTTTGAAAACTGTGGTTGCGGATTGCACCTAATGGCTAATTACTGATTTTGACAATATAAATTTGTTTGGACAGAATTATGCAGACTGGTCAAATAGAGGAGGATTTTGGTTTTTCGAGCTCTGCTTTGACCCCCACCTCCACACTGCTGTGTTCAGCGTAACATCTGAACAGAGTTTGTGTCTGCAGAAACCAGAGCCAGCTTGAGACATTTTACTACCTTGGGTGAACAAGATCATTTCATTTCTCCACCCCAGATTGGATTATCTGTTGAATCTCTGTTTTAATTCCTGTAATGGGAAAGCAAACTCTACCACAGTGCTTTGTTACTAAGGTAGGCTAGCCCAAGCCTGAGGTCTACAATTTAATAGTAATAAAATCAGCTATAAAAATATACTGACATCTCCATGTGATTAATATTAAAAATCATTCTACATGTCTGACAGGGTTGCTGGAAGAGCACGTAGGCAGGCATGGCTAAATGGCCGCAATTAGGAAAATCCAGGTCTGGCCAGTAAATTAATCTGTCGTGTAGCCCTAGGAACCCTCCAGACACACTTAGTCATCAAGCACACAAAGGGATTCTCAGCCCCAAACCGTCAGTTTGACAGGATTTGCGCGCCTGACTACACAACTGTCAAGCGCTCCCCCATTTACATACTGTCTGGGCTATTGACAACCCAGACGAAAACTCATCAAGTCAAGCACTGACCTTTCGGAGGCTTTGTCTCCGCTTGAGAATCTATTGTTCTCCCCGGGTAAGGGTTAGCCTCCAGGTACATTTTCCCCTATAAAAACTCCTGACTTTGAGCGCTTCCTCAGATCGCTCTCAGATTCCTCCCTGTCCTGCTGCTGCTCTGTTGGCCGAAGCCTTCCCCACAGCCTCCACGTGCTGAGATTCACCGTTCCCGACTCTCTGGCTCTATTTCGGCTTCCTGGACTACAGGATCAGGTGTAGTATTCCCCCAATTTCCCTCTTTAAAATCCCCTATCAATTTTCCTCCCTTTATTTTTCTTCGGCCTGTGTGAGTGAGTGCGTAAGTGCGCAGTGACTTATGTTTTAAATAAAGAAAATAAGTATAAATTTATTTTGTCTGGGTCTTGACTTGGCCTGACCCCATAAAAGCTGGGTACAAGGTCTCGCTAGGTTACCCTACCTCTCTGGTGTGCTGGGCATGTGCTTGGTGCAACTTGGGAATCACCTTAAACCCAGGGTCAGACTAGGTGTCCTTTGAGGGATCCCATGGAACTCGGGTGGTGACCAGGACCCCGGAAACTCTGGCAACCTGTCTGGTGACTGGGACCCCCAGAAACTCCAGCAACCTATCTGGTGACCGGGAGCCCCGGAAACTCCGGCCACATATCTGATCACCGGGACCCCCCTGAATTTAAAAATCATTGATTTGGTGACCAGGACCTCCCAGAACTTAAAATAACTAATTTGGTGATTGGGACCCCCAGGCCCCCCATAAAATTAGCATAGCAGCTTCTTAAGCTATCTGATGACAGGGACAGGCAGCCTTTTTTCCCCCCACAGCCAGGGACTGGCACCATATTTATGGCTAAGTTGACTACAACTTTTTTTTTCTTTCTTTGCTGGAAACTTTCTGTAGACTGTCAGCTAATAGCTTGTGGATCAGCACTGATACACAGACCACCACTTTGAAAAGCATTGGTTTGCCACAGTTGAGGCAACAGGCTTGTTTTGGGTATCAGGACAGATTATATGGCATAAATTTAAGGTAGAGGACCCACAATTCTCATTCAGGAGACTTTTCAGAAAGTCATAATGTCTGCTAAGGATTTGCTGTTTTTCGTTTTATCCCAGTGATTTTACAATATTTTGCATTCTGTTTTCATTCATTCTGTAGCCTGCCATGGTTAACATCAAAAGAGAGAAAGCAAAAGCAGCTTAGAGGTCTAGGTTCATACAAGACACTTGATATTATGTCTATTTATTTCACAGTTTCCTGTTGGCACTGAGACTGAAGGAATGAATATCCTGGGGCTTGTCCTTTTTGCTCTGGTTTTGGGAGTAGCACTTAAAAAGCTTGGACCTGAAGGGGAGGAACTCATTCGGTTCTTTAATTCTTTCAATGAAGCAACTATGGTGTTGGTGTCTTGGATTATGTGGTAAGTGTTCTTTCAAACAGCTCCATGAGGAAAAATACGCTCTGGAATACTTATGCCCTATTCATTACTGACTGTGTCCCTCAATTCAGCCCCCAAAAAGGATTCCAAAATATGTGGCATTTCACCTGAAGTAAAACTCCTAGGTGACTTCCCATCACTCATGGCAAGTTCAGTCTGTTTACTCTTTGCTTGCCTTCAGTCAAATATATACCGTGAACACAGAGTCTGTCATACAGAGAAAGATATCTTTGCATGGTCAAAAACATACAATCAAATCTCACATTCCAAATTAAGAAGCTTTATTAAGATGAGACAAAAGGGCTGAAGGAAAAAGGAGATAGATAGCCTCTAAGAGAAATGAAACCATTTACTTTATAAATCTTTACTTTATACATTCTTAACAATAGATCCCAGAACTTAGGCCATTGAGGCTATTCACCTGGGAAAAGAAATTTAATAAACTTCATAAGGATCAAAGTCCGCTTTTAGTCTTTAGACCCAAGCCAGGGAGGGGATTGGTGGCAAAGGAAAATCTTTCAGTCAGAGGCTTGATGCATGAAAGTCCTGGGGAGGTGAGCTAATACTTTTTCCAACCAAGTGAGATGAAAATAAAAGGTATAAAAGAGAAGATATTTTCCTTCTACTCCTGATAGACAGGGCTTATCAAGGACAAAATACCAGCCTGCAAATTAGTGTCAAAGAGATGTTGCAGATACAACTCATCAGCTCCCTGGAACGGTGGAGCTGGCTCATTTGGGCCAGACAGAAGGGATTTTAAAATGACAGGTATTTTAAACTCAACTCTCCTTCCTGGGAAACATCAGTGTTCCAACTTGAGATAGGTTTATATTATATAGCAGCAGTATATTATGTCTTCTTTCTGTGTCTCCATTTTTACAGAACAGATAAAAGGTGTCTGCTTGAGTGATCCCTTTCAGGAGAACTGGCACTATGGCACGCATGTGTGCTTGAATGCATTTTCAGTTTCTAGGGGTGAATCTGAGCCAGTTCAAAAAACTGGTAACATAATCTTTCTTTCTTTTTAAATGTGGAGTTATTTATATCTTATGCATTAGTACTCCTCAGAGAAGAATTACTGAAGTGCATAGGGGACCTGTGGTCACTTTTTATCCTGTTACATAGGGACTATGTGAGCCATTGTATTTTTCTTATTCTGGAGGGAAAAATGTACATCCAAACTTGATCTTAACCAGTAACCAGAATGGGTGGTGTGCCTTAGCATCTTGACTTCTTCAATATGTGTGTGTGTGCATGTAGGGAGATATCACATAATTTCAAGGTCTATTATAATGATTATTGTCAGTTTAACGATAAAGCCTTGTATAGTGCAGCCAATAAAAGGTGCAGCCCTGTGTTCCAAGGGTTATGTGAGTGTCAGGGACTGTAGGATACTGGAGATCTTCCCCACTGTGAGCAGAGAGGAATGTCCATTGTGGATCTTCACCCTTGATTAGCAGTAGAGAGTGCCAATGCCATGACTGCTCTACTGTCACAGCTTCTGTGATCAGGGGAACATTCTGGAGGTGGATGATGGGGTCTTTGGGCATGCTGCATCAAAGGCTAGGATCCTATAGAGACTCTTCACTAGTGCAAATGATAGTTTTACCAGTGGATGTACTTGCTGTACTTATGATCAACTTGCACATGGAAGTATCCTTATGCAAGCAGTGTCCTGGTGGTCTCCTCGGTCAACCCCCTCCATCCTTTCTGCAGTCATGAGGAGCTACGCCAGCAGAGCTTTTCACTCTGCTGGCTCTTTTCAGGACTCTGGCGAAAGCTCTGTCCCTGGAATTTGGCCCACAGGGAGGTGGAATTAATGCATACAGAGATCAGCATAGCTTATTTTCTATCTCGCTGGAATCAGTGGGAAAGGAAATAATGAAGAAGAGTGGCAACAGAAGGCAGCCTGGGGGTGAGCTGCTGTCACCACCTTCTGCTCTGACTAACATAAGCTTATTAAGTGATGGTTGCCCCACATACAGATTCTTCTTCCCATAAGATTGCATTGTGAATTAGCTGAATGTTCCGCCCACTGAAGTCAATAAAACTTAGTTTAGCTTTGACTCAATTGTGCCTGACTTGTTCAGGATACAGATGTGTATGTTTTAAGCTTTCATTTTTCTTCTTGGGTAAATCTAATTGTAAGTTAACTCATCTTGAAGAAACTGCCATAGCATTTCTTTATGGAAAAGACATACTGCAGGCAATGTCTTTCTAAGCTATCTTAGTTACACCTAAGCCCTGATGAATAGATTATATCCACTGAGAGCTCAAGACACATATATCAGTATGTTAACTGATAACTTTGTACCCATGGGATTTTTTCCTGTCTGGTTCACTTGTAGTTTAGACCCAAATTGATCCAAATCACTGAATTCTACATCTAAAAAGAAAGTAATAGAGATTTACTTGTTAATGATTACTGTGTTTTCACAACTGGAAACAGAGGCTTTCAATAATTAAAAGCCTCATGTAGATATTTAGTAGATGGGATTACATACATGTGCCCACTGTGTGGCTATTTTCATTCTTTTCAGAACATTAACTACTTCAGAGCAACCTTAAATAGATTTACTAAACCTCCATCTGAATTCAGACCTCTAAGCAAAAAATAAAAAATAAAAAAAAAATTCAGGGCATTTAGCATTGGAAGAGGAAAAAGTTTGATCTTTGTATATTGGGTAGCTTTAAAGCTTTGGTACCTCACTGCACATAGGTTGTGCTTGCATATTATTAGTGCACCAAAAGGCCAGGAGCGAAGGAGAGGTGAATGAGAGAAAATGTGGATGCACATATTTGGGCTTATTGTGTGACGTGGAGCAAGACAGGGAACAAGGAACAAAGTGCCAGCATTGCAAGTCATGAAACTTCTTTGATGCAAAATCCCATTACACTGGACCTAGAAGAAAAAACTTCCTGAGATCTTGTTATGAGCCTCCTAGAAGCCTCAGGATCAGCACAAGGCCCTGCAAAACTCATCATGTGTCATATGGACTGTGGGAGAGGCTACATGGTATGCAAACCCTAATGGTAATTAGGTAGCTATGGGCACCAAGCCATTGCAAACTTCCTTGTTTCCACACTCTGGCTCTGTGTTGCCATATTGCCTAGTCAGCTAGGTTTTGCCTGCATGTCCGTGTCAGCAGTCATTTCTGGGCTTGTTGATCTCATGCTCAGTTCTGATCTGCTTCCAAACCATCACCTGCCCTTCCTCTGTGCCATCCAAAGTACATAACTCTGGTAACATCACAAGAATTCAGATTATCTCTAATTGTTTACTGAAACATACCTGGTGACATGGAAATATTAGCTGCATATTTAGCACAATGCCTGCTCCTCCTTAGGAAGCTGCCTTCCACAATTATAGTCAAAAGTGTTTTTTTCTTTTAATTATCGGCTTTTCATCTTTTTGATTACGATTGTATTACTGAAGGCAGTTAAAAGCTGTGACACCAGGATGACCTGCTCTGAGCTTCCTTGCAGGCCTGACATAGACCATAGTCTTAAATGGTTGTATTTTAAAAGGAGCAGGGAGAGGAGAAGGAGAGATATTGGTCCCCAAATGTGGAACAAATTATTTGAAAAGTATCACCTTTGAAACCAGAACTTCATATTGTGTAATTATGGACTTGTAACAGTACAACTTAAGGCATTTACTCACTAGAATGATTGATGTAAACTGATAGGTGATGGGCTTTTCTTTCAAACCTCATACTAAACTAGCACTCCAAATAAATCAGTCATCATATAATCCTCCTCTTTGTAGATTATGGACACACAACTTGACTCTCAGATGAAGAGAAGTTCTCAGTAGTGCTTTTCCAATTTTGTCACATTTAGAATTTCTTTTGAAATCCTAATTGAGTGTTCTATAGAAAAAACACCCTGCTGTAAGATTAAAAGGTCAAATGATTAAGCTCAAATTTTAGGATTAGAAACAACCAGACTGGTAAATTCCATTCTCACCGCTTTGGATCCTAAGTCAGGAAAAAGGTGAGACATGAATAAAATAAATACTAATGTTTAATGCTAACTTTTATACAGGTATGTACCTCTCGGCATTATGTTTCTTGTTGGAAGCAAGATCGTTGAAATGGATGATATTATCCTGCTGGTGACAAGCCTTGGAAAATATATCTTTGCTTCAATTCTGGGCCATATTATCCATGGAGGGATCATTTTACCACTTATTTACTTTTCAATCACACGCAGAAACCCTTTCACCTTTCTGTTAGGACTTATAACACCACTTACAACTGCCTTTGCTACTTGTTCCAGGTTGGTTAATTTTTGTTTTTATTTATGAAATGGGAATAACTTGTTATTCTGAATTGTTACATTTTAGTCTCTAAATATGAGGCATTTTAAAAAGAAGGATATACATAAATGCACATCTAAATGTCTTAATACATTGATTTCAAGGTTGTAGGACTAGGAGTTTAAATTTTCTGAAAATATCAGCATCCCTGTTTGTCAGCGCAGGCTGAGGTCAAGCAGAGGCCGGGCTGGAGGTGGCCGCCAGCAGCATCCCAATCAGTCCCACAGGGGCGCTGCAGCCAGCAAGGGGCCTTGAACTGAGGCTTGCCTTAACAGCAGGCGTCAACAAAAATAACAGTGGGTTGCCTCACCCCGAACACAAAATGGTTACTGCGCCTTTAACGCAGGGTAGGGTCTTGGTAGAGCCGGGCAGCGGAACGCAAACACGGGCTGGACTGGAACAAGGCACGGGCGACAGACGCACAGGAAGCCGACGGTTGTTGCTCCGTGCCTTCCCCAGCCCCGCGCCTGCCTAAAAAGGCCTGCGGGCCGGGCCGCAGCCAATCCGCGCCGAGCACGTGGCCGGGCTCGCAGCTGTGCTACAGCTGGGAGCTCCCTGCCCCCAGGTGTTTCTCCTGCAGCCGCCGGGAGCGGCGGCTGGCCTCCCTGAGCCGCCGCCGCCGCTGGAACGTCGGCGGCGGCGCGGCAGCCTCAGCCTCTTCCGAGGCAGCCTTGCGAGTAGGCGGTGCCCCGGGATCGGGCCCGGGGCCCACCACCTCCCGCGAGTCCTCGTCTGCCACGCCCCGCGGCCTGGGAGCCGGGCCAGCGGCCTCCGCAGCACCGGGACGATCCTCGTCGTCGTCGTTGGCCTCCGTCGCGCCGGGGAGACCCTCGCCGGGATTGGCGTCTGCCGCGGCGTCCCGGCGATCCCCCCGGCAGCGGAGCCCTCCGTGGCGGCCGCGCGGCCCCCGTCGTCGACTGCGACCTCCGACGGGCCTGGCCCCGCCTCCTCCTCCTCGGAGGTAACAGCGGCGTCGGCCTCCGCGGCGCCCACCGGCGCAGCAACACCCGAGGCCCTGACATCACTTCCCTCCCCAGGGGCGCCCCCCACCGCGCGGGGGATGAGGCTTCGCCGGGTGGAGGCGATGGAAGGCCTGCACCAACCGCGGCGCATGGACATCCGTTGCATCCTCCCAGGAGCGCTCTTCCGGACCGTACCCTCGCCAGTCTATCAAGTACTGTAGGTGGCCATGCCGCCGGCGGGAGTCGAGGATCCCAGCCACCTCAGACTCCTCCTTACCGCCGACGAGCACCGGAGCCGGCGGGACTCCGGGGCCGGTGTCCGGTCGCACCCCCGTGGCTGGCAGGAGCAGCAACCTGTGAAATACCGGGTGAATCCGCAGGTTGCACGGGAGTTGGAGCCGGAAGGCCACGGGATTTATGTGGGCCCAGATGGCAAAAGGGCCTATGTACCGGGCATCCAGCTTGCGGCTAGGGCGCCCGGGCGAGAGGAAGCGCGTGGAGAGCCAGACACGGTCCCCGACCCGCAGAGGCGGCCCTGGCTGCCGGTGCCGGTCTGCTCCCCGCTTGTACGCCTCCTTAGCGCGCTCCAGCTGCTCCCGCAGTAGCTCCTGGATGGCCCGCAACTCCTAGAGCCATCGGTCCGCGGTGGGCACCACGGAAGGCGCCCCGACCGGCGGGAACCACCGCGGGTGGAAGCCGTAGTTGGCCAGAAACGGGGACTGCTGGGTGGAGGCGTGGATGGCGTTGTTGTACGCAAACTCGGCCACGGGCAGGAGGTTGACCCAGTCGTCCTGCTGGTAGCAGCTGTAACACCGCAGGTACTGCTCCAGCATGGCATTGGTGCGCTTGGTCTGGCCGTCGGTCTGCGGGTGGTGGGCCGACGACAACCGGGGTTCGATGTCAAGCTGCCGCAACAGACACTGCCAGAACCGGGCGGTGAACTGCGCCCCTCGATCGGTCATGATCCCCTCGGGGAGGCTGTGCAGCCGGAAGACGTGCTCCAGGACGAGGCGTGCTGTCTCCTTCGCGGAAGGTAGCACCAGACACGGGACGAAGTGCGCCATCTTCGTAAGGAGGTCCACCACCACCAGTATGACGGTGTGGCCCTTGGACGGAGGGAGCTCAGTGATGAAGTCCATGGAGATGGTCCGCCAGGGGCCTGCGGGGGTCCACAGCGGCTGGAGCAGCCCCGAGGGCCTCTCCATCGGGTCCTTGGCGCGGCGGCACATGGGACAGGAGTGGACATAACGGTCGACGTCCCCGCGCACCCTGGGCCACCAGAACTCCCGGGTCACGAGATGCAGGGTCTTGTACAGGCCGAAGTGCCCCGCGGGCCTTCCGTCATGGCAGAGGCGCAGCACTTCCTCGCGACAGGGGCCGGGGGGCACGAAGAGCCGGTCACAATGGTAGAGTAGCCCCCGCTCCGACTACGGGGAGGCGTCGTCCCCCAGGCACAGGGTCTCCCGGGGCGGCCCCCGGGCCCAGGCCTCCCGGATGCGCTCCGCCAGGGTCGTCACGTCCACGGTCGCCGCGAAGTTCTCAGGGCGCAGGATGGTCGAGCGGCTCTCTGGCTCTGGGGCGGCGGCGTACTCGGGCTTTTGGGACAGAGCGTCCGCGCGCCGGTTGCAGGCCCGGGGCACGTACTGCAGCTGGAAGTGGAACCGGGAGAAGAACTGGGCCCACTGCATCTGCTGCGGCGTCAGTTTCCGGGTGGTCTGCAGGTACTCCAGGTTGTGGTGGTCGGTCCGCACCTGTACCGGGTGCAACGTGTCTTCCAGGAGGTGCCGCCAGGCCTCGAATGCCGCCTTGACCGCCAGGAGCTCCTTCTCCCAGATGGTGTAGTTCCGCTCAGGAGGGGTCAGCTGCCGGGAGTGGTAGGCGCACGGCCGGAGCTCCCCTTCCGGACCTGAGTTCTGCAGCAGGACCGCCCTGACCGCGACGTCCGAGGCGTCGGTTTCCAGGACGAAGGCCGCCTGGGGTCGGGATGCTGAAGGATGGGCTCCGTGGTGAAGCGGGTCTTCAGCCGGTCGAACATCTGCTGGGCCTCGGGGGTCAACTGGAACGGTGCCTTGCCGCGGAGCACCTGGGTGATGGGGGCGGCCAACGACGCGTAGTTGGCAATGAACTTCCGGTAGAAGTTGGTGAACCCCAGGAACCGCTGCACATCCTTGCGGCTCCTCGGGGCCTGCCAGGACACAATGGCCTCCACCTTTGCCGGATCTATCTCTACTCCCCAATGAGACACGCGGTAGCCCAAGAAGTCGACTTCTACAAGATCGAAAGCACACTTCTCGAGCTTGGCGTAAAGGTGGTGCTCCCGCAGCCGCCGCAGCACGGCGCACACATGTGTCTCATGGACCTGCTGATTTGGGGAGTAGATCAGGAAGTCGTCGAGGTAGATGATGACGAAGTGGTCCAGGTAGTCCCAGAAGACGTCGTTCATGAAGTGCTGGAACACCGCCGGCGCATTGCACAGGCCGAAGGGCATGACGGTGTACTCATAGTGCCCGTACCGGGTCAGGAACGCCGTCTTCCACTCATCACCGGCCCTGATCCGCACCAGGTTGTAGGCCCCGCGGAGGTCCAGCTCGTGAAGACCGTCGCGTGGCGCAAGCGCTCCAGCAACTCCGGGATCAAGGGCAGCGGGTAGCGGTTGCGGATGGTGATCCGGTTGAGGGCGCGGTAGTCGTTGCAAAGCCGAAGCTCCCCCGACTTCTTGCGGACGAACAGCACCGGCGCCCTGGCCGGGGAGGTCGAAGGTCGCACGAAGCCCCGACGTAGGTTCTTCTCCAAGAACTCCCGCAAGGCTGCCAGCTCCGGCTCCGAGAGCGCGTAGATGCGGCCTGCTGGAATGGGGGCTCCCGGTACCAGGTCTATAGCGCAGTTGTAGACCCGGTGCGGGGGTAGGCGGTCAGCCTCCTTCTGGTCGAACACGTCCGCAAACTCCCGGTACTTCTGTGGCAGTTCGACGGATGTCCTGGCTCTGGAGGTCTCTAAGGTAGCCATCAACTTCTCGGGCCAGCAGTGCTCCTGGCAGTACTCGGATGCAAACAGCACCTCGCGCCGCGCCCAGGAGATGTGCGGGTCATGGCGCGAAGAGCCAGGGCATCCCTAGAACCACGGGGAAGCAGAGCACCGCGGCCACCAAGAAGCTCGTCCGCTCGTAGTGGCCCTGGATCTCAAAACCCACCTCAACCGTCTGATGGGTGATGGGGCCGGACTTCAGCAACCGCCCATCAATGGTCTCCACCGGCCGTGGCTCTGGCAGCGGCACCAACGGGATCTGGTGGTCCTGGGCGAACTGGAGGTCCAGGAAGTTATTGGACGCCCGGAGTCGATCATGGCCCCTACGGGGATGGGCTGTGCCTCGCCATAGCACACCGCTGCAGCCACCAGCAGCGGGTCTCGTTGTCGCGCCGAAGCGTCTGCGTCTGTCCCGCCCCCGGGCTCTCCCAGGCCTCTCAGGTCCTCTAGACCTGGGGGTTGGCTTTTCCTGGAGCCCCTGGGACGGCGGACTTCAAAGGACACACGCAAGCGAAGTGACCTCCCAGGCCACAGTACAGACACAGACCCGCCCGCCACCGCCTCTCCTTCTCCTCGGCGGTCAGGCGGGGCTGCGCCCCTGAGCTGCATGGGCTCTTTGCCACTGACTCCGCTGGCGGAGGCGCCTGTCCCTGGCCGGCTGGGCGGGGCCTCCCGGGGAGCCGGTGTCCAGGTCCGGGCACTGGTGGAGCCGGCCCGATGGGCCTGCCTTCGGGCCTCCAGGCGTCCGTCTATCCGGAGGGCCTGCTGGATCAACAGCTCCAACGTCTCCGGCGGGGGACTGCGGGCCAGTTCATCCAAGATCTCGGCCAAGAGGCTGGCCCGGTACTGATCTTGGAGGGTGGGGTCGTTGTAGGCCAGGTCTTGCGCCAGCAGGCGGAACGTGGTGGTATAGTCCCGTACCGTACCCCGGCCTTGCTGCAGCTGGCGCAGCTGGCAACTGGCCGTCTCAGCCTGCACCGGGTCCCCCCACACCGCCCGGAAAGCCTGCAGGAACGGGGCCATGTCATCCAGGATGCCACTATTCTGGCGGAGCAGAGGCGTGGCCCATTTGGCCGGCATCCCAGAGAGCAGGCTGATCATGAAAGCCACCTGGGCCCGCTCGTTGGGAAATCTAGGCACGGACCTGTATATACAGCCGGCAGCCGGCCACGAACATCTCCAGCTCGGAGGGCTCTCCCGTGAAGCGTGGCAGCACCGCCATGGGGATCTTTGGCGCTGGCAGGGGCCGGGCTGCCTGCAGCTGGCCGACCTGGAACTGCAGGGCCTGCAGGGCGTGGGAGAGCTGGTCCACTTGAGCACGCAGACCCTGGTTCTCCTGGGCCTGGGTGGCCAGCTGGGCCTTCAGGGCTGCGTTCTCCCTTTCCATCCTGCTTGACCAGGTGACGGAGCAACAATCTGTCAGCGTGGGCTGAGGTCAAGCAGGGGCCGGGCCGGAGGCGGCCGCCAGCAGCGTCCCAATCAGTCCCACAGGGGCGCTGCAGTCAGCAAGGGGCCTTGAACTGAGGTTTGCCTTAACAGCAGGCGTCAACGGAAATAACAATGGATTGCCTCACCCCGAACACAAAATGGTTACTGCGCCTTTAACGCAGGGTAGGGTCTTGGTAGAGCCGGGCAGCGGAACGCAAACACGGGCTGGACTGGAACAAGGCACGGGCGACAGACGCACGGGAAGCCGACGGTTGTAGCTCTGTGCCTTCCCCAGCCCTGCGCCTGCCTAAAAAGGCCTGCGGGCCGGGCCGCGGCCAATCCGCGCCGAGCACGTGGCCGGGCTCGCAGCTGTGCTACAGCTGGGAGCTCCCTGCCCCCAGGTGTTTCTCCTGCAGCCGCCGGGAGCGGCGGCTGGCCTCCCTGAGCCGCCGTTGCCGCTGGAACGGCGGCGGCAGCGCGGCGGCCTCAGCCTCTTCCAAGGCAGCCTTGCGAGTAGGCGGTGCCCCGGGATCGGGCCCGGGGCCCGCCTCCTCCACGGGTCCTCGTCCGCCACGCCCTGCGGCCCGGGAGCCAGACCGGCGGCCTCCGCAGCGCCAGGACTTTTCCTCGTCGTCGGCCTCCGTCACGCCAGGGAGACCCTCGCCGGGATTGGCGTCTACCGTGGCGTCCTGGCGATCCCCCCCGGCGGCGGAGCCCTCCGTGGCGGCTGCGTGGCCCCCGTCGTCGGCTGCGACCTCTGATGGGCCCGGCCCCGCCTCCTCCTCCTCGGAGGTAACGGCGGCGTCGGCGCGGCGACGCCCGAGGCCCTGACACTGTTGTAGAACAGATAGGAAGATGTACAGCTTGAAAGAGTAGAGATGTTTAGCTATTAGGCACTGCAAATTGTCTATTTTTTCCCCCTCTACAACAAATATTGGAATTTAGTCCAACTTAGGTCTTAGAAAATTGGTCTTCAAACTCAGTATTGAAGCAGAAGTAATAATAATAAAGAACGTGCTATAGACCATTCTTTTGTTTTTTCTCATAAGATTTGGTTGTGTCTTTTGGAAATGGAAAATATAAGAGTCTTTTTAGTATCCTGGAAGAACATGTATCTGGAACACTGCATAATGTGTTTAAACTGAGAAAGAGATCTGGCTGTTAGGATAGATTATGTTTCAGGTCAGAAGACAGTTTGAATGACCTACTGTTGTCCTTCTGTCTTGATGATTTCCAGTTCTGCAACTCTCCCATCAATGATCAAATGCATTGAAGATAACAATGGAGTGGACAAACGAATTAGCAGGTTTATTTTGCCTATTGGTGCAACTGTTAATATGGACGGAGCTGCTATTTTCCAGTGCATAGCTGCTGTCTTTATTGCTCAACTGAACAACTACAAACTTAACATTGGACAGATCTTTACTATTCTGTAAGTTGTAGTTCAAGCCAGCTTTTCCTTGATAGCCACATGCAATGCTTCTTTATTTGTCAAATATCAACAACAGACCTGTCCAGTTGGGTGGGTGTGCTAGGGAAATAACTGCTTTCTTTCATCTTATTCTTTTGCAGTTTGGTTAATCTGCAATCTAGATAGCATGTCTTTCACTGAGATCTTGCAAATATCAGCATTGTTCTGTTTTCTCATTAGAAAGAGATTTTTTCCCCTGTTGTGAATTAATATTTAAAGGGACATGATATTTCAGAGTGTTATAATTCAACCCATAAAAGAAAGAAGCAGCTAGATATGCAGATATAGTTGTACATTTGTATCTGGAAGTTAAGTCCCAGTGAAACCAATACTTCAGAGTAGACATGTGAGATTGCACTCTAAGTCAATCAGGCAATGTAACACACAATTATTATTTCAATATTCTTTGTATAACAGAGAGAAAGGTCTGTGCCTTTGAACTGGGAACACAATTAACATGTTTAAGCCTATTGCTGGTAATAAATAGATGATGTACAACAGGGATGTGGATTTACATGACAAAAACAGCATAGCTTCTTTATGGATAAGCTTCTGAAACAAGTGTGTGGAAAGGAAGGAATATGAACTCAGGCAAAAGGGCAGGTTTTCCATATCCCTGGTAATTCAGGTCGATGTGTGTGTACTGTTTCAGCACAATATTAACTAATATTAATTCTCATCTACAGTGTTACTGCAACTGCATCCAGTGTAGGAGCTGCTGGAATCCCAGCTGGAGGAGTTTTAACGATAGCTATTATTTTGGAGGCCATTGGACTTCCCACCAATGATATCTCACTCATATTGGCAGTGGACTGGATTGTGTAAGTAGAAACCACCTAGGCATAGTTTAAAAGCACATCACTGTGGTTGTGCTGGGGTGCTCAGTGGTACAAACGGTTAATATAATGTTTTACTAAAAGGGGAACATGCCTTTTAGAAGAATAATGTAGTCAGCAGAGAGGAAGATAAATATAAAAATAATGAAGGTTCATTAAAAAGTAGGTGCCTATGTCACGAGATGTGTATATGTACTTAAAGTTATTTCACTGAGGTATGGTAAAAGCAAGAAAACATGGCAGTTTACTGGAGATGAGACATACTTCTGACCCATTTCTGCTTGCAGAAGTTGAGCATAGCTATTTCCTCTTATAAGCAGCCTTGCTCCATTTCTTATGATGTCCCTTGTCTGGAGTGTGAAATCTCTCTTAAATAAACCTATGGTGACTGACACGTCTGTAAAATGCTACTCAATAGGCTGACCAAATAAGAACATCTTCAGTGATACGTCATTGACACCAAAGATCTACTGTGTTTGTATTAAATGTACCTGTTGAGCCTGCTTGTATACTTTCCCTATTCACCAGGGACCGGACCACCACAGTTGTGAATGTAGAAGGGGATGCCTTTGGAGCCGGTATCCTTCACTATCTGAATGAGAAAGAAACTAAGGAGAAGCAGGCAGAACTGAATGAAGTCCACGTAGAAGCTGTTCCAAATATCAAGGCTGAGGGGGAAACATCACCTTTGGTAATGCACAAGACCCAGGCTTTACCACCTAGCACTCTATCGCCTAGCAGTCAAAATATTGAATCTAAAGAATCAGTCCTATGAATGAGATGAATTTGGGAGGGGGATGTGTGTGCTCTGCTGATACTGCATTTTTGCTTTTGTACTCTGACTAGGTATTGTTTGGCCATGTGGAGTTCAGCAGGTGCACCCCTTTCCCACTCTGATGGTATGGAACACAAGTGGTAGCCAGCTGCAGACTACTGAATATGTGCAACAGTGTTATGTGAGTGAGTGTGTGTGTGGTGTGCCCCCTCCCCACCCTGAGAAAAGAAACTTCTGCAGTAGGATATTGATGTTTTACATTTATGTGTGCTTGTGCAAATTATGCCACACACAAATTATGCCAGTGTGAATAAAACCCATTTCAGCAACTTTTTAAAAAATCTTTTGTTGACATAAAGAGATTGATTAAATAGCAGAAGTCAGAATATACCCAGTGAGGTCATCATGTTAGCTTGAATTATACAGGAAGTACAATTGAGTTTCTCCAGTTACTGTATCAAGCCTGCTAACGTGTATTTTGAAAGACTGCTTCTTCTCTTGGAGAAATCAGTGGGTCTCAGGGTGTGAGTGAATTTTCTGCCACTGGATTTTCTAGGGGGTACATGAACAGTCCTGTCCCCCCAAAAAAAGAAAGAAAAGAAAAGAAACCCAAAACAAAATAGAACAAAACCAGTAGGGCTGGAAGTCCACTTCTGTTTTTGAAAAACAGGGGTATTTTTAAACACTAAACAGTGCATGGGAAGGTGTGTACATCCTATTTAAGAGGTGAACTCTTCCTCTTGGAGGCTTCCTGAGCAGGCCTTTTTTTTTTTTCCAGAAAAATAATGGTCCAGGTTAAAGGCTGCAAAAACTATTGGGTGGGGGCTACCTTTAGCCCCAGGCCTGCATTTTGCCAATTCTTGTCTTTGAGAATCAGAATGGAATCCAGCCAACGTATACCAAATAGGCATGGCTAATGATGACTTGTCCCAACTGTACTAAAAAGTGCATTTTTAATTTTTATTTCTGCCTTGCACAACATATGTAAAACAGCCATGTGTATTAAAACAACCATGTGAACATCTGACCATTTAAAAAGAATATCCAAGAATATGGCTTGGATAAGAAAAGGCAAGAAGCTGAATCCCAAACTATTACTGTTTAAAAATGTTCACAATGAAATTCACCTGGCGACTTCTAAGACTGTTTTCACGCAAGATACTTGGCTTGTATTTGAGCCTCTCTCAGCTCTTTTTGTTAATGTCTGACTGTTGTTCATGCAGAAAGATGCATTTATAATATGAATGAGCATTCTGGATGACTAAGTGTTTGCCTTGGTGTTTTGAACTCAGATGAAGCCAGAGCTGATTGCTTCTTGTGAAGATGACCTAACTTTGTTTTTCTGCCTATTGCTGTTGCTGCAGGTTAATGGCCCTTATTAGTTAAATGGTCAGTCCACAGATTTTCTGTCTTGGTACAGCATGTCAGTATTTGAAACATGAAGTATCAAAGTAAAGTGCTTGCTCTTTGCTTTAGAGTATTCATAAAAGGATAGCCAACTTCTAAAGGTGTCTTATTTATAGAAGGAGGGGGCTAAATCTGGCCTGGGGAATTCTCTTCTGTACATGTTAGCTGCAGTTTTCAACCACACAATCACTTCCTGAGCAAATTGTTATCCTCGGATCTACTTAATATCTGGAAACATGATGATCAGTACAACCCTCTGTTCGTATCTAATGGGCAAAGGCATAGTGTAGATTTGGATGTTTTTGAGAATTCAGGGTATTAAATACTCAATCTCATAATGACTACTTTAAAAAAATCATTTAAAATAATGTTGGAATCAGAGTTGTAAGAATACACACATGTCAATGTATGTATGTATTACAGTCGGCCCTTCACATTTCTGGGTTTGACTTTCACAGATTTGATTATTTGCAAGTTTCTTCAACCCCTGCCCCCCACGTCAGGTGCTTCTTTTCTCAGCGAACTTTCCCTCTGGACAGCTCCGATCAGGCCACACAACCCTTTGAAAACTCACCTCTGGTCCCCCTCCTCCACCTGCCACTACCTGGCCGGTTAAGGATGGCTCACAGCTTGATTTCTCAGCACCACAAACTGTCTCCCACTGCCCCCCACACACCCAAAGAAGGAGATGGCAAGAGAGAGGAAGTGTAAGGGCCATTACACACACCCCTTCCCACTCCTTTCCCTGAGCTGGCTTGGACCACGAGTGCACATTCTCCCCACCATGCCTCTGCCCCCTTCCCACAGACACGCATACACATTTTGATATAGTTCTTTCCACTTTTGTGAGTGTCCTGAGCCCCTAACCCTAGCAAATGTGAGGGACCAACTGCATACCTGTTTTTCAAAAAGAAAAGTTTCTGGTTTTTGTCTTGTCTCTTCCATCCAGCAGGTATGCATCAGACCTGTAGCTACAGCCTTTTATCTCTTTGCATAAAGAAAATTATCCAGACTATTTCCTAAATCTTGAAAGCATATGTCACCGCCCATACTGTAAGCTGCCTTTGCTCCCGTGTTGGGAGAAAGGGGGATTATAAATAAAATAAAAACATTTCTATATAGTTTCAATCATTGTTAAACTTTTACTCCCTTATCCCAAATGCAGACATTTCTGCAGATTGACATAACTTTTCCATTCAAATTCTCCCTGTATTGTACCTCATATTTAGTATGTTCTGAACAAATTAAATACTGCTTGGCATCTGTTTTGAAGGAAAGGAGGGAAGAACATGAGTCTGGATTCAGTCTTCCTACTTTCCCCTGAAGAACTGGTCAACAGTGTTTCTGACACAATCAACATTTCTGAATTATGCACTGGAAACATGCACCTCTACACAGCTTCAGCCTATGTTTCTGCCTATAGCAGGGATGGAGAACACATGTCTCTCCAGATGTTGTTCTACAACTCCCAGTGTTCCTCACCATTGGTTTTAACAGCCAGGGCTCACAGAGGAATTTCAGTCCAACAACAGATGGAGTGCTACATCTTGCCTGCCTGCCTGCCTGCCTCCCTGTCTGGTCTATATGACTGTGAGTCTTATGTGGTGGGCTTCATGGGCTAATCACGGATCCTCAGTTGTAAGTAACTTGGCAAAAGGGTAAGAAACCCATTTTTATAAATTTCTACTTTACAAATAACATTGGATGTTATTTTATTTGACTCTTTTTTATTCATTAGAATGGTGGTTAGAGCAAATACTTGAGAAACATTATACACATTTTCACTGCCCCCAAATTCTTCTTCTTCTTTTTTTTTTTTTTAATGTGGAACGTGACAAAATATATTAGGTTTGTACCTCTTCAGAATGCTCTCTTCTACTGCTATGGAAAGAATGGTGCTTGTGAAGTGCTCTTGAGAGGTCTTCTAACAAAGGGTTCATGTAGTGGGTAGCCACCCAGCAAGTCAAGGCTGTCTGATTTGAGTTGCCAGGTTTTTTTTTGTAACAATTCAATCTGTAAATAATCCTATTGCTTTTCTATTAGATAATCATTAAGTACAAGATTGCATCTCTCCCTTGTTTAATTTGCTGCTGTACTGGTAATACAGAGAGTCTTGGGTCTTGTTGGGATGCCTGATTTGCAATTTCTTCCCTTGGAGTGAGAGACATACAGACAGAGGCTTCTGTATGATACAGATAAATTTAGTTTATTTAGAGGATCACATTCCAGAGAAAGACAATGCACCGTGTTCCTTATTTTGGTATCAGTTCGCATTCTGCACGCAAATTATAAATTAAAATTACATGTGTGAGCCTGCAGGGAATCCCATCAATTAACTCAGAGAACACTGGTTTGCAAATGTCCTCAGCTGATTTATCACACTTTCCGGTGAGAAATGGAACACTTGAAAGACGCATCTTTCTTAACAGTCTGAAGTAATCTGATATGTAGAACTTCTAAACTCACACATCCTCTGGGAAACATCTGAGTTTCTCAAGTAACAAATTCACAGTAATAAAAAAGCAAGAAGAGCTACAGTAATAGTCTGCAGGCAATAATGGGCCAAAATAGAAAGTATGGCTTAAATCTAATTGCTGGTCCCGGTTAGAGATAGTCTATTAAACAAATGCTTAATGGTTAGCCAGTGTTTATGTTGTGTCCCATTGATTCAATGGATCTTCGATACCTGGGACTAAAAATTGGATATAGACCTATATCCATTTTTGAAATTTAAGACCTTGGTAAGCCTTGGGATTGCCACACACACTCCCACATTGAATCAGGCTGTGGAAGGATGGTTTAATCTTTTTCCACTGTACCATATCCCCAATTTTATAGGGTCCTGTCCTGCTGTGGAGTGTGTAGGGAAGGAAAGCTGTCATCTTTACTTCTCTTACTTATGTTAATTAGTACATTGCTACAGAGTAGAAGTAGAGAGGGGCTGAACTGGTTTGTAACTCCTTGTTTTGAAAGAAAAGAGCCCTACTGGATCAGATAGACCAAAGGTCTATCTGATCCAGCATCATATTTCCTGTGGTGGCCAACATAAGAAGTCCACAAGCAGGACATGAGAGCAACATTCCCTAGCTCTCAGGTTCTTCTCCAGCAGCTGGTATACAAATTCACAGTGCTTCTGATACTGGAGGTAATATGTAGACATCATGATCAGTAGCCATTTATAGCCTTATCCTCCATGAGTTTCTATATTTTTGGAGTCTCTTGCTATTCAGCTTCAACCAATGATCCCAAGTTTTAGTGTTATGACAGAAGGAAAGAAAAGTCTCTCTTTCCATTTCTTCTACATTGTGCATAATATCCACTCACAGTGGCTTTTTTTTATAAGCTAGAAAGCCCCAAATATTATAACCAACCTTCCTAGGATAGTTGATCCAACCCACTGATAATTTTGCCTTATCTTTTCTGTACTTTTTCCAGCTTTCCAGTGTCCTTTGTGAGATGGGTGACAAGAGCATGAACATTATTCTAACTGTGGTAAAAGTCAAGGCACTAGAAAGCAGAAAATGACTAGGCTAAAGTTTAGCAACAAGCAGGGGTGTGGGTAAAGTGCACATATGATACAAAGAGAAGATGGTAGGCCTTTGTTCTCACGGCAACAATTTCTTGTCTGGGGTAAATCTCTTCATTTCTCTCTTAGTGGGAGTCACATGGTTGAATCTTCACCATTGGAGAAAAAAATCCCTCCGTGTAGAAAATCAGTATTTCAAAAGGCTAACCACATCCTATTCTCTGACATTTCAGTTTTCTGTGTGGAGAGATTTGGTGATATGGGAGAGAAAAAGTATTCACTCAAGTCCCATGGCAGTTTGAATTAACATAGTCAAAAGACTTTTGCTTCTGGGTGATCAGAATTATGTTGTCTGTGAGCCATGACTGACTTTGTGTTAGGAATCCAATCAGTCACCTGCTTACTCACACACTTCCCCTAACTCTTCATTGTGTTCATTGTAATACACATTCTTTTGTACACACAGAAAACATGTTTCTTGATGTGTGCTTTAGAAAAAACTTTTCAAAATTGAAAAGGAGTGGGAAAGATTAGTCTTGTTTAGTGCACCTGAAACATCCCCAGTGGCTAGTCATAAAAGAGCATGCATCTATGAAAGAAAAACAACAACTGCCTACCTTGCAAAATATTCTCCACTGCTCATGTCTACAGAGTAAGGAAGCACTGTTAAAATGGTACAGGCTATTGCCAGCAAGGTGATTTATCCAGCTTTGGTGAACTGACGTTGCCTAACAAACATAGTATTGGCAGCTAGTCTTTTTGCTGTTGTTGTTGTTGTTGATGATGATGATAATGCTTCTGTTTTTGAACACAGTAGGATATTTGAATAAGAAGGTGCTTTGCCAGATCTCTTCAGATGGCAAAATGGGGCTGGCCTGAGAAAGAGTTTGAATTACAGTACTGCTGGGAAGATAAAAACTTTCTTGCACCTTAATGAAGCTACCTTGTCATGTCCTTTTAGGGAACTTAAGGTCTGAATTTCAGGCTGATTTGAAGAAAAGCTAACTGTGAAAGGAGAAAAACAGTTGTTTTTCAGTATCTTCCTCAATTCTAATTTTGGGCAAGGTCCAGCATAATTAGTGAAAGTGAATTTCCACTCTTCTCTTGTTTTGAAAAACAATCCTGGTTTTGCACTAACTGTCTCTGAACAAATGTTTTAAAAGGGGTTTCTATGCCTTTCTTTCTCTTTCTTTGTCATGGGCAAGGGAAATCAAGATGGCATTAGCTGGCAACTGCACAGGATAAGCACTGTTGGCAGCAAGTAACTTACCTGTTTGTCTACCAGGCAGTCCCTGGACGAAATCCAAGGTTATCATATCCTTGCTCTCCCCAGTGCTGAGTACATTTTGTAACACATGTCCTTTTGTACCTTGCGAACAAACAAACAAATGGAGCAGCTTTTGAACGTGAGTGATACAAAATTCCTCAGGTGCCCTGTGCAACTCTAAATTAAAAGATGCCCATCGGGCATATAGGATGCCACCTTTTGCTGGGTCATATTATAGTGAACTTAATAACCCAGTATTGTCTACTTCAGTTGGCAGCCACATTCCAGATTATCTATATTGACCCCTCATATCTCTTGCAAATGGGCCCTCCTTAACTGGTGATGCCAGGAACTGAATTTGAAATCTTCTCAGGGCCAAATGTGTGCCATACCACTGACCACTGGGCCCTCCCCATCTGATTTCAGAGGCATAAATTGCTTTAAGGTATGACAGTGGCCTGGTTTATTGACACCCCATCTTTCAGCCTGCACTGTACTCTGTCAGAACACAAAAACTTCTTCTCCTGTGTGTTTTCTGTACACACTACCCCTTGCTCTCCTCTCTTTCTCCTGTTCCTCTATGTATTCATTATTCCTTCAGATCTGAAGGACTGAAACCACTTGAGAGAAAAAGCAGTCTTCTCTTTGGGTAATTCTAAACCATCTAAACCACCATAACTAGGGTGAAGAAGAGAAGGAGTGTCCCATATGATCAGCTTGATTGTTATTGTGGATCCATATTGCTACTTCCAGTTCATCCAGGACCCAAGCATTTGTTCTGTCTTTCTTTGTTGGACAACAAGCTAATACAAACATGAAAAAGCTGCAAAATACCTCATGACATATTGTAAATTCTATCATGTAAACTAATTGTGAATACATGCTGGTTTGGTACATAGCCTAGGAAGTTGTAAAAAGAAACTTACATATAAATGACCTGTTTCTAAAACAAGTTCTTCTTGCAAACCGAATTTATAGCTTGTAATATTCTGTATAAAGGAATTTACTTAAAAAGATGCAAAATAGTGCTTAGTAAATCAGTATAATGTTGTGTTGTAGAAGAGCTGCCTGAGACCAAGCTAGGGCATAGTCTGTGGTGGGAGGAGCACAGAACGAAAACTAGAATACAAATTCACCTTGGAAGGGTGGCATGGATCTGTCAGTTTTTTTAGGGGGCTGGATCTTGTCCATAATTTGTGTGCCAAATAAAAGAAAACAATGTTGCTTTAGGCTGCATAACTGTAACAATAGTTACATAACTGTTGTGTTATTTTTGTGGTTTTCTGGTCTTTTTTGTATAAACCAAGGCTATTGGAAGGTGGAGTAGTCTGCTGAAACCAGAAATCCTTTGTTATTAAAACCTAAGATTTATGAATGATGACATATTTGTCAACCTATGTGGCAATGATTTTTTTTAAATAATGCAACTGAAGGTATTTTAAGGAGACTGAAGTCTGAAAACATGTTAGGCTTCAGAGTGGTTTTGATCTGTTCCAAAAGGTGATTTTTTGCCAGTTGCCACACTCTCTGCTCTGTTGCACAAACATTCTGCAGATACTGTTATTTATAAGAATGTCTTGTACTTCAGGGCAGGCATCATAAACTAAAGGTATTTCAAAACCCATGCAGGAGAGAGGCTAACTGCAAATAACTACAAATGTTAGGATGCCAGTTCGTATTTTAAGCAAGCAGTTCATTTTTGGCAGGATAGGTGTGGATACTGTTATAGAAAAGTAAGGGAATTAGTTAGTGAGACACAGTTGTGGGTCAGGGGCCCAGAATCAAGGCTTATAAGTTAGGATAGAGTTGGGAAAAACCTGATAGTGATATAGGTTAAAGAGAGGTGAGGTAGTGCATTGGTTCCACCCTAATTTCAGTGTCTGTGACCTTCTTCCACATTCCACAGAGTAGACTCTGTGAGTTTAACCAGTTAGCTTTTCTTTTCCCTGCTGGAGCCCTTTGTTTATCATATAGCCAAGAGTGAGACCCCTTGCTGTTGTTGCACTGCAAGTCCCATCACACCTAGCCAACATAATTGCAAGGAATTCTGGGAGCGGCAGCCTAAAAATACATGGAGGACTACACCATGCCAATCCTGATGAAGAGTTCTGCACACTATTTTGTGACCTCTCTGATGCTCTAATAAATGTCCATGTCTGAATGTAGATTTTGTGCACTGAATGCAGCCTCTTCCATGAATTATTTTCATGCCAATATGCCGTATAACTCAGATTAGATGCCATGGAAAGCTACTTCAGGGAGTAAGAGCCAACAAGCATGACCTTTTTTTTCCAGCACTCATTTGTTTAGACTTCCATCTCTAAAGGTCCTGCTACTCCCTCCTTTTCTTTTTATTCTAGTAGGGATCACCATAAAGATGAATAATTCCCTATGTGTCTTTTTTCCCCTCACTTGTTGATCTTTTTGTTGAGAGAATCTGAATGCTCACAACCAAAATCTAAACAACATTTTGGTGATCAGTTGAAATCTCCATCCCACTCAATTGGCTAAAGTGCCACTAGCCTGCCCACTTGCTAAACTCTTCAGCAGTCACCTGTGTTGCCTTCATTTCAAAGGAATATGACCTCAAGGTGGCTAAATTGCTGCTCATGGGAAGAAATATGGTCTCTAATTTGGATTTACTTTTAAATCCTCTTCCCTCTCTTCTACTGTGTGAATCAAACTGTACCTTTATATCCCTCTGTGGCATGCCTTTGTCAGGTCTTGAAGGAAACAAAATGTCACACTATATTATAGTATTATGATATCTTTTGGGATTTTCTGTACTGATATCCATAGTGAAAGGGAGGTGGAACTTGATTTGCTGCTGCTGCACTGGAAATGAACTCATGTTCGATGTAAGCATGAACGTTTCAACCAGCATGAAACGTATGTGATCGGTAGATCTGCAGTCCAAGATTATAAACAAGAGCTATGACACCACCTGCCTTATTGTATCTTACCTAATGTGCTTTGACCTGCTCAATTCTGATCAGTTCTGCTGTTGACCAATGCATAATTCTTCCTGCATGTATTAATTTTACATCATCAAATTTCTTGTTGCTGGCAATGATTTGGGCCAATATCCCAGAGAATGAGGGCCAAATTGCACTTAACTTTATTCATGCCATGAGCAATTGTGTGATTGTTTCTTTTTTAAATAAATAACAGCCACAGGAAGGTCCAATTCAGGTGATGAGCACTCAGTGAGCACAGGGGTTTTACCCCCCCCCCCCGTATCTTGATTGAGATTGCTCCCACAGCTGCTGTTTGTACTGGAATGAGCACTTCCATTGGCAACTGTTGAGCTGAGTCGAGTTGTTGGCTATCTCTCTTTGACAGTGAACTTGTCACTTCACTGACATTTCTGCCACCTTTTCTTTATACTTTTTGGTTGTTTAGTGGGGCCAGAGCAGAAATCTCAATTTCTATATAATTAGTATAGGATAATTCCTCACTAATAATGAACTCAGTTATTTTGTACCACACTTCTTTTGTTTTAGGACATTTCAGAGGAATATAGAGTACATCTCTAAAAATGAATGAAGTTCAGGTGTAGCATTTATTTGCTGGCTGCACAAGTGAACCACTCCATTGTCTGAAGTTACTTGCTGTATAAAATGTTCTTCCTATATGTTTTGTTCACATGGCTCTATAAAGTCCTGGTCATTGTAAAGGACCAAGTGTGTGTGTGTGTGTGTGTGTGTGTGTGTGTAAAGATAGTCTATGTAGATATTTGACTGTAGAATAGATGATATTATTTCTCACCTGTATGCATAAGGAGATCCACAGCTCCTCTGCTCTAGCTAGGGAAGAACGGCTAATTGTGTCAACTTATAAGTCAACAGACAAGAACTCTTACTCCCAAATGACCACATGTTTGTTAATTTTCTGACCTGGAAATAAAAAATTCTTTAGATTGAACTCAGTATCATTTGTCTCTCTTTTATTTTTAAGTTTTGGGGGTGGGGTGGTGACGTAAGGTATATAAAGGTAGCACATAAAGGTGTTCTTAGATCAAGGTACCTCTAATCATCGGAATCTATAATAATGGATATTTATGTAGATAGTTCTTTGTCTGGTGAAGCTAGCAGACACATTAGAGGTGCAGCAGCAAACCTTTATTTTTATAGGGTGCTAGAGCAATGTGGCAGTAGCCTGAAATATAACAACAAAAAGGCACACTGGTGAAGAATGCTGAATTTTCCCAGTTATCTCTTATTTCTTCAAAGAAGGAGAGCATCAAAGCAATCTAGGAGCCTATGTGCTTTGAGTGAGTGTGTGTGTGTGAGCACTATTAAGCTACCTGAATGCATTTAAGTAGCAGAAATGAGGGGGCTACACTGATTTGGGGCTGTCTTGGGTTTAGAACTCCTCAGTACTCAAACATTCATCCAACTGTTTCTGGAGTCCTAATTCACTGAAATTTTGCAATGTGCTTAGATTTCTCTCTTCCAGTAATAGCAAAGCAGAAGACATATGCTGATAGTCCCTGGTTAGAGCATGTTGTAAAGCAGAGAGAGAGACAACAGTGGTATTTTCAGGGGTCATTCTGTCTCAAGGCCAGCAGTTCCATGTTCAGAAGTAATGTAGCTCCACAGCAGCAAAGGCTATACAGTTGTGGCAGATGTATGTATATGCACACTACATTACCTTAAAATACATGTATTTCATTAACTGGCACAGAAAACTGAGAAGAGCAATATTGAAATTTCTTCCTCTGCCTTACAACCTGAAAATGTTATCATTCATAAGAAAAGGATTTAACTGGGAACTACCTGTTATTAGAGTTTAACATTTTTGAAACTGGTAGAATTTTTCTAATGGCAGATCCAACTTTCCTAGTGTAAAGCAAAATAATTTTGCAGCAGTGCAAATTATGTACCTTTATGACTTTGTTAGGGAAAAACCTTTTTTCACAATCATATACATTTCCTGTCATTATGAAAGTTGTTATCAAGAAGAACTCTTTAAAACACATTTTATTTGTCATGAAACACTGCAGAAGATGAAGTTGAGATTTCCTTCTCATTCTTTCCCTCACAGTTTGTTTTATTGAGACTGCACTGAAAAGATGCTGATTTGCTCTTAGAACAAGGGTTGTTGTCTTTCTTTTTTGTTTCCTTTCTTTTGGGACAGGGGCCTTGTAATGAGGCTTTACAGTGTATGGAAACAATTGCATTACATTTTATTTTAATGTTCTAGAGCAGTGTTTCTCAACCTGTGGGTCCCCAGATGTTCATGGACTTCAGCTCCCAGAAGCCCCAGCCACTATGGTCAATGCTCAGGGCTTTGGGAGCTGAAGTCCATGAACATCTGGGTCCCACAGGTTGAGAACCACTGTTCTAGAGAGAATGAATGTCAGAGGTGAAACCAAGAAAAGAGAGTAACTGGGAAAGGATTTCTTGGTTCCAGATTAATTAATTAGTCTATGTGAAAGAGAGAGAGAGAGAGACAGACAGACAGAAATAGATGTATAACTATCACAAAACCTTTTCCTCATGGCAGCCTCCAAAGCTGTTGTAGATCTAAATCTTTTTGGATTTGTGGAGATATTTCTATCCACACTAAAGCACAGTATAGACTTTTCTACCAAGTATAACTACTTATCTAGCATTAGGTTAATACTTGGTTAACAGCATGATCTTATACATGTCAACACAATATAATGTCCCATTTCACTCAGTTAGACTTGCTTCCATGTAACTAGATGAAGGAATTCAACCTACTACTATAATCCTATGCTTGGTAGTTAGAGGGCAAATCACACTGAGATCAGGTAGTCAACTCTGATTTGGAATGTAGAGGATTGGGAGTAAGGTTGTAATCTAATTTACTTGAGGGTAAGCTCCATTTAGCATAATAGAATTTACTTCCATGGTTAACATGCATAGGATAGCCATTTAAAAAGCTTTGGATGATTCATGAAGCATCTGTAATTAGCTAGAGCAGTGTTTTATTACTTTTTTTAGACAGAAGTATTTCAAAAGTACTTAGAAATTAAATAGGCATCAAGCAAGGCAGCCTGGCATAGTCTTCAGCAAAGCCTTCTATCTAAGTAATGCATCTTCTACCTATATAATACCTGTTGCAATATGTGCCTGCGTCATTGTGCAAGACAAAGATCATCCACCAAGGCAGTTTATTCCACTGTCAAACAGTTCTTGCAGTGAAGAAGTCCTTCCTAATGTTTACGTGTAATGTATTTATTTATAATTTTTATTCATTGCTTTGTGTTCTAGTCTCTGGACCAGCAGAAAACAAGATGGCTCCATCTTCTATATGACATTCCTCCTGATATTTCAAGATGGCTATCATGTCACCTCTCAGCCATCTCTTCTTTAGGTTAAACATACCCAACCCCCTAAGTCATTCCTGATAAAGTTTGATTTCAATACCTTGCCCCTCCCATTCAATTGGCACAAAAATCAGTCACACTGTATACAGAAGAGAGTGGTATGCACAATAGTGCTAGAATTGTTGTATTCTGCTGCTGAATTAATGAGACATTGTTAATATGAGACACATTTTAAAAGAATGTTTCTCCTCTTTTGTATTTTGGGGGCAGATAGAAGAAGCAGGGACACTTTGGGGGAAAGTGTCCATTGGTTATCCTGTAGAATCCTCCTTTTGCATATAAGAGGCTGGCATAGCATCCCACCTTGTGACAACACCTATTTCAGATGGTCCATCATAACTGAAACAGAAGACAACACTGTTTGATTGTGCTGTACTGAGGAGTGTGCACTGTATTCTTCTGTGCACTGATATATCTATACATTCCTTCTTTGTGAACTATCTGATAGTTATCCCTTTAAAACTATAACACTGTGAGCAGTCCGTGAGCACAGATGAACTTCAGTCATTGTGCTGCACAGCTGCAAAAGGGCAAGCAGGCAGAAGTTACTAAATATTTTCATCCTTTCAAAGTATCCCACTGGTCATTCCTTGCCAGTAGTAGATCCCACAGAAACAGCTTTCCAGAAGTTATCTACCTAAGGCAGAGGGAGGCACACGGCGGGCACGGGTAGGTTCTTGTGTCTGCCACTTTGCCTTGCTCTGGAGGGTGCTCAGTATGAGGCATCAGGCCAGATGGCTCTGAAGAGCAGTCTTGTGGTTTGTCTCGAGGAGCCCTCTGAGGGCTTCTGAGAGTTTTCCAGGCCCCACTAGCCAGAGTATCTGTTTGTATACAAGCAGCTTCTATGGCCATCACACTCTTGATGCCACCTAGCAGATAACATACCTTCCAATTGTCCTGGTTTGCTAGAGATGGCCCCAATTAATCTGCTGACATATCACTTTCTCAGCTGCTTTTAAAATGTCCTGGTTTCCTCTCCTCCCTCTTACCCCTTTGTCCTTGGTTTACTTCAACTATTGCCAACTGAATTCAGAGCAATTTGCACTCATTTAGCTCAGCAGGTGGAACAGGCAGGGCTGAATTCTTCTTAACCTCAGCACATAAATTCAAGGGTTTTTCTGCTTAAAACAATTATTGTGTTTTTTCCCCTGCATTAATAATTCTTGCCAATTCATTGTCTTTTTGACCACACTCTGAAGTAGATTGATCACACACGTTCCAGTATTCACTTATAAAGTGTGTGTGTGGGGTGGATTATGAGATAACACCACTTGCTGTTGCACTCCATTGTTAGTCTGGCTGTAATGCAGGGATGCTTACCCCAGGCTTCCTGGAGGGCAGATATCTGGAGAGGTATAGGAAGTCCATGAACCAGGCGCAAGGGGAAAAAAAACTTCAGTTTCCTACATTAATTTTTGAAAATTGTGTTAAAAGCATATTTTTCTTGGGAGGTGGTCCTGTAGCTTCTACCAGATTCTCAAAGAGGCCTGTGAAGGAAACAAGTGAATAAAACACTGCCGTAACATCATCCCCAGTTGGTCGCTGTAGCCTTCCCATCTGAAAAAAGACCCTAGGACATAGGCAGTTGGAGGCTGCCAATGGGGAGAACAGGAGAAAGACCACGAAGAGACACCAGTCAGAGAGAAAGCAGAAGAGGAAGAGAAAGTTGGGGGAGGGTGGAATTGGGCTGCTTGGCCTTTGTGGTCGCTGCCAACTTTGGTCCTATGGTACACATCTTCCTGCCACAGCTGGGGGCACAGGATGCTACCCCTGCATTTTGCCTTTCTCTGTAAAAGGGCTTCCTTCTGTGGTGCCTGTATTTCTTAAGGGCTTCTCCTTAAAACACTAATATACCAAGAGATCTGTCATTAATATACTTTACATAACAAATCAGTTAACTGTGTTACCTAGCTAAGACCATGCCTTATCTTATGTACTGTTAAATCAGATGTGTAAATATTCACCAAGAAAGATAGAACCACCATTGCTTCCTCTTTAATTTACTTCATCTACAAGGTAAATGTCTCTCTTCTCCTTGCAAACCTTTACTACGTGAATTCACACATATACCAATGATCACTAGCAGCCATCCTAGCTTCCCCTGAAGACAGGCAAAGGAATGTGAGAGAATTAAAGTAGGGCGAGAATGCATATGAGTAGCAATGAGCTAATCCACCTAACTCCCAATGAGCCAATACTCCACAGTAACTACCAAACCACTAAGGTGAGCTCTCCAGAGGCCTCATTTATTATTTAAGAGGATTCTCACAGCTAAAAAAGACTACAGTTAGATTTCCACCTTGTGGCTGGAAAGAGAAAGTGCTGCTTTCCTTCAGTTCTTTTATCAAAGGGAAAAAACAAACCTTCTACTGCCAAATATGTACCTCATTTAAGACTAATCCAGGGGATTAGTAGATGACACTTGAGATGAAGTGTGCCAGAGAGGTTGCTTGAGTCTTCCCTCATTCAGTAGTCATTCAGCCTTCTAACCTTCATTCTCCAACACAAAAGTTAGAAAAAAGTGGGGGAGCACAAAGAATTGTGTGGGAGACTTTAGCAAGTGAAGAGCAAGCCATCCCTTCCTGATGATTCTCTCCTCATCATCAACCAGCACATATATGTTTGTGATCTTTGAATTTGGCATAATACTACACCTGTGAGTTGAGAACAGAGCATCCATGAAATTCTGTTCAACAGAGCCTGAAGAGAGGGAGCTGTGCCTTGTGAGGCAAACAAACAGAGGACTCCCAAAGTTATGTGCTAAGTGACCACAAGCAGAGGTGATCTGGAAGTCAAGGGAGGGGTGTTCGTCTTTGTTTCCGTGTCTGAGATGAGGCAATAACATCTGTCCAAGGAGAGTTTGCTATCTTGACCTCCTTGGGGCTATTTAGTTGCAAGGAATAGAGCCAGCAGGAGGCAAAGAGACCAAGGGCCCTTTCACACTACACAATTATAACAATACGAGTCCATTTAACTACCATGGCTAAATCCTATGGAATCATGGGATTTGTAATTTGACACACATCTGGGGACCCACAGGTTGAGAACCACTGCACTAGAGGATCTCTCTGGCTGAAAATTATAAATGTCCCTCCCTAAACTGCCAATCCCAGGATTCCAAAGGATGGAACCGTGACAATCTAGGTGGAATCACAGCACTGTAACTGGGTAGTGTGAAAGGACACAAGGAGTGTGGCAGGAGATGAAAAAAACTAAGGCATAGCAAAGCGTGGAGTCACAGCAGACCTATCTGTATATGAACTATCCTGCCTCCCATTTTGGCACTGTGATGAAGCAAAAGGACCAGCCTCTGTTCCATAACGTAATGGTCTTGGAAACAAGTATTTTGAAATCCTCTGTTTCATCCCTAGTCTCTTAACTCTTCGTACATATTTATTTTAATTCTCCTTCTCAAAAACTTCTGTGATGCCTTAGGGTCTTTAATTTCCTGGACTTGTATTTTCTAAGCTGCATTGCTCTTATTTTTGCTCTGACTGTACTCTCTTGAGCTAAGCTTTCTTATAGCTATCATAGCCTATACAAACTTTCCACCATAATAATATGGCAGAAACATTTTGTATTTGTAGTTTATCAGTTTATTAATTTCCTTCCAGAAGCTTCCAATGCTTCTAAGAAATAAAGTTAACCTCAGCTGCCTTTTTAAAAAAGGGGAACATGCTTTTAAGGATGTATAACACAAAAGTCCCTGCAATCTTTTTCTCCACAATTTGGCATAATCCCTTCCTAAGGCACTGTTAAACCTGCTAACTTCATCTGGTGATGGCAAAGAGAAGGGGGAAAAAAAAGCCTTTTGGATTTTCCATGATAGCCAACCGGCGCCATAAACTTTCAGTTTCTAAATTTCAATTCACGTTTCAGTTTTAACCTGAAACAGACTGGCTCTGAACTGGGCCAAAGGACAACATCAGGATATCAAACAAATCATATGTACAAATCCCATTTATAAATAGACAAGACAGAGTTGGTAGGAAACCATACAAGGGGGGTGACCAAGACATCTCCATAATACAATAGCATTAGACCGATCAGCTCTGTGGGTAAATCAGTGATTTTCTGCTCAAATATAGCTGACCCTTCAGTATTTTAGCCCTATAATGCAATTATCCTAAATAACAGATTGTTAAGTTTTGAGGATGAAACAGTAAGAAGATGCTCTTCTAGTCAGCTTGGAAACTTATTTAAAAAGTGCCACAATGTTACATTTACACTAAAAACACTTCATTAATTCTATATATATAGGGGACATTTAATTCTGTTAATTTCAACCTCTACTTACATTTATATTGTAGTAGTGCACTAAAAATCTTACATGAATGCAGGTGAAAAATCCTCGATGTGATTTTGCTCCCTGTACCCCCTGCCCCACTCTTCCTATTTGAGTTTGAAAGGGAAAGAAACAGCTAAAGGAAACTTCCCCCCCCAAACCCCATTTCCCTCCCATCCATCTACTGAAATGGTGGTTACACACATAAATACACACAGAAAGGATGCAGAAAACAACAACAACAAAATTTACAAAATGTAAGCCAGACCCACCTTACCATCCTTTCGGTTAGAATGGAACCAAGTTCTGCTCAAAAACTCTGTTCTCAAGAAAGTTATAGGCAAATCTTTGTCTTTTATCAGACATGACATTCCCACTGGTACTGAAGAGGTGCTCAGCCACTGCACTGGATGCCATGCCTTAGTTATGTTTTAAAAGAGAGAGAGAGCGCGAGATGGAGAATCTAGAGAAACTCATATAAGGAGAACTATGGTTCAATCCTGTGTGTATTTGAATATCTGGAGGATTACTCCTATGATGGATGCAGCTTTGCAGCACTGATGTATCTTTCTGCCTGTTTTTATTCTAGAGAGGGATCACTGAGGATTTCCTCAGCCTGGCCAATACTTTTTCATTCAGCCTTCATCAAGACTTTTAGGATGGACCTAGGAGAGAAAGCAATAAATTTAAATCAGATGTCTTAACTGAGACTACAGTATTTTTAATCCCTGGTAGCACAGAATGAGCTCCTATTTGGAATAAATATTTCAATGAAATCCAACTTCCCTATCCCAAATAGCTTAATGATAGTTCGATGAGTTGCTGGGGGCACAAGGGAGGCAAAGCCAATGAACTCTCCCCATTGTTCCCTATAAAACCCTCTCAAAATTATACTAAGTTTTGTTTGAGAAAAAAAGGTACTTTACACCCTGGCTTAATTTTTTGAAAAACTTAATTTTACATAAATCACACATGGGTTACAGTCTCTGGTCCCAAGATGAGCAAGAGTATGGGGAGGTTTACCTTTCTTCACAGAAGTGTGCTCAATAATTTGAAAGAACTAGAATTAAGATATGTGAAATATCAGGAAGTGTTTCCTAGACACTAATTCTACTCTTTAATCTAGGACACTTTCTACTGTCCAGAGGCTGTTCTGCTTTCATAGGTTAAGGATTCCAGGGGTGAGGGGCATTTAACTATCAGATAACAAAGCACTTTTTCACTCATCCTAATTAATCCCCCTGCTAGACCAGGATCCTTTCAGCTCTGGAGAGCCTAATAACCAACAGTATGTGCTGGACTTGCAGGAGAGTATTGAGTGGAAGGGTATTTCATGGCAAACATCCCCTAATCCCAGTTACTTTCTTTGGGATACCACTGACTACAGTTCAGTTAGACCTTTTTCCCTGGATTCTGCACTCTAATTTTTTCTCTTTTGTTTCTTCCCACAACTGAACCTTCAGCATTCCACTATATTATCCTTTTAAAATGCAAATATTTCCTGCTGCCTTGAAAGTCAGCTACACATGCTGAAACCACTGCCTCCTTGGTGACTGGGCCCCTATCTGATGGCCCACTGAAAGGCACCACGTCACCATCACTGATCCTGAAAGTCATAGCAACCATTCTCATATTAGTGATTAATTTAGGATAATAAATCCCAAGAGAACCAGTGGGGTATAGTGGTTTGAGTGTTGCACTATGACTCTGGAGGCCAGGTTTTGAATCCTTGCTCAGCTATGGAAACCCACTGGGTGACCTTGTGCAAATCACACTCTCTCAGCCTCAGGGAAAGCCAAAGGCAAACTCCCATGAACAAATCTTGCCAAGAAAACCCTGTGATGGGTTTGCCTTAGAGTTGCCAGAAGTTGGAAATGACTAGAAGGTACACAACAACAAGAATAAATCCTGAATTACAATGTCTTCATCCATGCAGTTTCAGCTGCTCCATCCAAAAAGAGAAGATAGGAAGTTGGAGATGATATAGAAAAAAGAAACTAAAGGTGTAAAGTAAAACACAATTGCTTTACATCTTATACTGGAATATTGTCTAAATGCATTCATTTCACCATTCAAAAAAATTGTACAAAGTTGCTTTTTATTCAGACTTTTATTCAGGGTTCATGATGTTTTTTGGACAAGCAAAACTTTTTATCTGGCCAGTGGTGGATGAACACTTAAAAGATCTATTTGAAGAGTCAATGAATTTCCATGATGATTCTGTATTAATACATCTCAATGGTCACTCAATCATAACAAAGTATCTTGTTGTGTTGTTATCTTCCCCATGTCTACTCTGACTTATGGCAATCCTATGGATCAGAGACCTCCAAGCCTACCAGCAACAACCCTGCTCAAGTCTTACAGATTCAGGGATGTGCCTTCCTTGATTGATTCTATCCATCTGTATTCAAGTCATGGTAGAAGACATGACTCACCTGGGGAAAATGGAGCTGATGATGTGGTAGGAGAAATGCAGCCCAGCATTGGTAAAGAGGTAGTATAGTACACCTGGCTACTCTAAATGAATTCAGGTCTTCAGGATCAGATGAGCTACACCCAAGTGTATTAAAAGAACTGGCAAAAATAACCTCAGAACCCCTGATAACAATCTTTGAGAATTCCTGGAGAATGGGAGAAATCCCAGCAGACTGCAGGATGGCAAATATTGTCTCCCTCTTCAAAAAGGGAAAAAAAGAAAACCCAAACAATTATTACCCAGTCAGTCTGACATCAACAACAGGGAAATTTCTAAGCCAGATTGTTAGTCTGTAAGCACTTAGAAAGGAAAGCTGTGATTACTAAAAATCAACGCGAGTTTCCTAAAAACAAGTCATGCCAGATGAATCTGATCTCTCTTTTTTTATAGAATTATAAGCTTGTTAGACGAAGGGAATGCTGTAGACATAATATATATCTTCACTTCAGTAAACTCTTTGAAAAGGTCCCCCATGATATTCTTTCAAACAAGCTAGTAAAACGTGGGCCAGACAATGCTACCAAGTGAATTTGTAACTAGTTAACCAACTGAACTCAAAAGGTGCTCACCAATTGCTCCGCTTCATCCTGGAGAGAAGTGATTAATGGGGCACCACAGGGTTCTTTCCTGGGCCAAGTGCTATTCAACATCTTTATCAATGACATGGATGATAGAACAGACGGCAGTCTTATCAAATTTGCAAATGACACCAAGTTAGGAGGTCTAGCTAACTCCCCAGAGGACAGTATCAGAATTCAAAATTATCTTAACAGATTAGTGAGTCAAGCCAAAAATAACAACATTAATTTCAACAGGCAGAAGTGTACTACATTTGGCAGAAAAAATGAAATGCACAGATATAAGATGGGAGACACATGGCTTGACCACAGCACATGTGAAAAGATTCTAGGAGTCTTAGGAGCCCACAAGCAGAACATGATTCAGCAGTGTGATGCAGCAGCTTAAAAAGCCAATGCAATTCTGGGCGGCATCAACAGAAGTATAGTGTTTAGATCAAGGGGCATGATAGCACCACCCTATTCTGCTTTGGTCAGACCCCACTTGGAATACAATGTCTGGTTCAGGGCATCACAATTCAGGAAGGATATTGACAAGCTGGAACATGTCCAGAGGAGGGCTACCTAAATGGTAACCATACTGCATGAGGAATGGCTTAGGGAGCTGAGTATGTTAGGCTGGAGAAGAGAAGGTTAAGAGGCGACATGATAACCATGTTTAAATATTGGAAAAGATACCATATGGAGAATGGAGCACCCTTTCCTCTGTTGCTCCAGAGACTAGGACATGGAGCAATAGCTTCAAACTTCAGGAAAAGATTCCATCTAAACATTAGGAAGAACTTTCTGACAGTGAGAGCAGTTCAACAGTGGAATATGCTGCCTCAGTGTGGTAAAGCCTACTTCTTTGTAGGTTTTTAAATAGGGGTTTGGATGACCATCTGTTGGGAATGCTTTGGTGGTGTATTCCTGCATTGCAGGGGGCTGGATTCAATGGCCCTTGTGGTGTTTTCCAACTCTTATGATTCTGTGACATGGCCAAAGTATGACAGTTTACTCATCTTGACTTCTAGGGAGAGTTCAAGCTAGATTTGCTCTAGAAGCCATTCATTTGTCTTTTTAGCAGTCCACAGCATCCATAGAATTCTTCTCCAGCACATTTCGAATGAGTTGATTTTCCTCCTATCAACTTTCTTCACTGTCCCATACCGTTATGCTGTAGTTCTGGCTAACTTGCTTTTCAAAAACACACAGATTTCTAGCAGCAGAATTGATTTGAATTTGGCAAGCAACACAGCAACTTCCAAAAGTTGCTAAGACTGGCAACTTTTGATGTAGGGTAACAGGTTTTATACTTTAGCACCAACGACATGGATTGGTGAAAGTCATAAATGTCACTTCACCCCACCACATCTGAGATTCTCAGGTCTCCCCATTTGTTCACTTTCATCTTGGGAACTTGAACAGTTCCTGCGCTCTTATTTTGTCTGGCCTGGTTGTTCTCACAACACCCTTCTGCTAGTATCACATTCCCCTTCTCTGATCCTCACACCTGGTGCCAGATGCCCCCAGGCACCAACTATTGCTAGGTCATTTCCATACATTCCTCACAACACCCTTCTGTGGAGGGGAAAGGGGTACATGATTCCAGAGAGCCATATATTTTGGCAGAATTAGCTGTCTGCTCGTGCATACATAAGTATAGCTGTTTTCCTTTCAAAGCTGATGCTAGGGCGGAAATGGACGAAAACACACAGGGAAGTTGGACTGAGAGACAGGGAAGTTGCACATGGAGCACATGGTGGGCTGGCAGCACAAGTCTGTTTGCTAGGGATGCCTTTTTTCATGGAGAAGGAAAAGGTGGCAGCTAGAGAGGAAACCTGGCATGTTGTCTCTTTCCTGGCCCCTGTTCATTATTTTTACACATTAGGAGCACCCTCACATTGCTGTGGAAAATAAAAACAGTGCTAAATCTGTATCTCCCACCTCCTCCCTTTCTATCACACATCCCTCAGAACAGAGATGGAGGAGGCATTTGCAGAACCAGCAACAAGTGGAGCCTTTGCCTTCTTCCCTGCTCTGCACCCCCGGCACCTTTCACTCTAACTGGCCTTGGCTTAACATCATTGTCAGGGCCCTGAGAGGGCAGAGGAGGCAGGGAGCAGATGCACCCAGTGAGTGCCATGCGGGGTGAAGGAAGTAAACAGAGGAAGCCAGCCAGCAAGAAAGGGAAAGCAAGCTGATGGACAAGGAGGCAGGCAGGCAGGCAAACAGTGGGCAGAAGCCACCTCAGTTGCAGACTGTGTGCACCACGTACTGGAGGGAACTGTTAGCAGAAAAAAAAGAGGTGGAGGACAAGTCACTGCTGCTACCACTGGCCCAGCTCTGCTGCAGCTGTTGCTGCGGAGATCTCCTTTAGGCCATTTCCGCACTACACTCTTATAGCGCGATTATTTCACTTTCCACATCCTATGGAATCCTGGGGTTTGCAGTTTAGGGAGGGGCCAGCTGGCCTCTTCTTAAACTGCAAACCCTAGGATTCCATAGATGTTGAAAGTGGAATAATCACGCTATAAGAGTGTAGCGTGGGAATGGCCTTAGTGTTGGTGTCCATCTCTTCCTTCTCCTCAAGAGAACGCTGATGCACTGACGATTTCTGCAGCGGTGTTATGTCCTAAGAGGAAGGGGGAGGAAGAGGAGGTATTTGCAGCAGCAACAAGTGACCCTTTGCCTTCTTCCCCACTTTCCCTCACCAAACAGAACATGTTACAGGTGCTGCAAGACTGCTGTTTTCGCTGCAACCAGTTCATACAGGTAGGCCATCACTTTGAAATTTTTCCGGTGGCCATTCATTGTTAGTCTGCCCCAGCTCGAACTATGAACCGGAAACACTGGAACACTGAGTTTGGATGATTTTTGCTTTGATCCAGAGTGCTGCTCACCTATGGAAAACAATATCAAGGTTCCATCCCAGTGCACGCTTATGTCCCATGACTTTTACAGTTTTTCAGCCAATTTAACTGTAGTTTTACTGCTTCTTTCATGAACGCTGCAATGTGGAAGTAATGCTAATGCCAGCAATGCCATCCAAGGTGAGGATCAGATGTTAAAAGCATTTTAGACACGTTCTGGGCTACCTGTTTATGGCTAAGACTAAACTCTGCATCTGGGTACTAGTCTGGCTGCTAATTCCCCCCTTCCTGGTTTTATTTAACAAATACATTCAACCCACGTTTCAGGGTTTTCACCTTCCAGAATAATTAACAAGGTTACAAATTAATAAAACAACAATAAAGTAGAAAAACCACAATGGTAAAACTTGGAACAGATGAAATAGTTATTCAAACGCAGCTGCGTAAAATCACCTCAATACCAATTATTAATGGGGCGGAGCCACCGGTATCTTCCTGGTAGGGCTGCTCCCACTGTCCAACCACCAAAACAGGCCCTGTCTTTGGGGTCTCTGTGTGCGCGCCTTCCAGTCGCCTTCTGGATTTACGGGGACCTCATGAATTTCAGAGGGTTTTCTTAGGCAAGCAATACTCGGGGGTGCTTTGGCCAGTCCCTTCCTCTGCCACAGGGCCCGCGGCACGAAATGGCGACAGCCTGCTCCCGCTGGCCGCTGCCTGCCTGCCTGCCTGCCTGCCCCCCCGTCCTCTCCCAGAGAAACCACAGAGCCAGAATCCCCTCCGACTCCCGCCCGACGTTCCAAGCAAGCGCAGCAGCCCCAGCGCCCTCCGCCCCCGCCTTCTCCCCGGCCAACCCCAGCCGCCTCCCGATTGGCTGAGGCTGTGGACCCCGGCCGCTCCCGCCTGCTCCGCGGATGCTGATTGGTAGAAACCACTGGGGCGGGGGGTTGCGCGTGGGGTCTGAGCGGGCGGGGGGCTCATTGTTGCGGGGCTCGGGCGCGGGGCAGAGCGGAGGCGCTGGAGGGTCCGCGGAGGGGCCCGGCGGCGGGAGCGGCCCCGCGGGCAGGTCAGGAGGCGCGTCTTTCCGAGCCAGGCGGGCGGGGAGGGAGTTCCCCGGGCTGCCCCCAGCGTCGCGAGCCGTGCGGCCGCGTGAAATTGTGCCCCTTGGTGGCCGGGGAGGACTCGGGCCGTTTCCGCACCGGACCGAGATAGTGCTACGATTCCACTTTTAACATCCTTTGGTATCCGGGGGCCTCAAAGGCCCTTCCCTAAACTAGAAACCCCGGGATTCCATAGGATGTTGAAAGTGGAATCGTAGCACTGCAGCAGCCCAGTGCGGAAATGGCCCCGCTCCCCTTCCGCTGGGTGTGCATTTTTTTCTTCTTCTTTTGCGTCCTGCAAAGTTTTCCACCCGAGGTGCGAATGGGGCTACTCGGAGTCGAGACCTGCGGGTAGCAGCTGCGTAACAGGGTGGCGAAACGTCGCGTCGGCCTTTCTGCCGCTGCTGGTTGCGAGCTTTGCAAACTGTGGCGTGTGTAACAAACAAGGGTGGCGCCTCGGGCGGGCCTGCTCCGTTTCGAGCGACCTTCCCTTGAAGGAAGCGGCTCGGTCTTTTTTCCGTTTAGCGAAGATCGCTTGCTTGGGAGAAGCTGCTGCGCGTGTTCCCCCCCCCGACTTGCGTTGCGAGGTTGATAATAAGGCACCGCAGGTGCATGTCTGCACGCTGGCGATCTCCTTTTTCTTTTCTTTTCTTTTCTTTTCTTTTCTTTTCTTTTCTTTTCTTTTCTTTTCTGTTCGTTCGTTCGTTCGTTCGTTCTTTCTTTCTTTCTTTGGTGGGCTTAGCCTAGCTCTCTTTACTCAGTTGTGTTCTTCCAGTGAGTGAAAGCCGTCTGCGGAGATTAATCCCTTCCCCTTGGGAGGGTCATTTTAATGATAAAGCTTTCCAAACAGTTGCGGGGTTGTTGTCTAGAGACTCTTGCCTGCCTGCATTTTAAGATCGGGCATCTTGTTGCGGTTAACAGTATGCATCGTGTAGCATAAGCCAGGTGGCCTCACTCTGGGTTGGAGAGCCCTGCACGATTTGTGGCGGTGCTGTCGCCTGGGCTCACAAAGCAAAATTCTCTTTCGATCCCCAGGGAGGCTTTTCTCTAGGTCCCCCCTCCCTGGCCGCCTGGCTTCCGAGAAAGGCGGGGTTGAGGAGACAAAGGAGTGTTTGCTGTGGATGGGCACCCAGACTCTAGGGTGATCCCCCTAGAACAGGGGTGGAGAGTCTGTGTCCCTTCAGATGTGGGTGAATGGCTACTTCACTCCTCTTGCAGGTTGGCTAGGGCTGATCTGAACTGGACTCCAGCAACGCAGGAGAGACTCACAGATTCCTCAGCCCTGCCGTAGAGATACGGTTCATGTTGAGGTTATGACTTTATTCCAGGCTAACCCTTTTATTTAAAGGGGGAAAAAAAGACCAGGCATTTTAATGTTTGTCTGCCCTGTCTGTTGTTTTATTATGCTGCTTCATCGTGTATAGTATTTGATGTAGGTGATTTTGATCATTAATTGTGTTTACATGAATAGGCCAGGGTCTGTATAAGGGGAAGATTGTAGGGAAATACAGTAGGGAAATGCAGTCAGCCCTCTCGTGGGTTTCACTTTTGCGGATTTGATTATTCAGGGATTATTTGCTGTCAGCTCTGCAGCCTCCATTTGCCATTTTTAATAGGGACTGCAAGCCTCGTGGGACTGGGAAACTGTGAACGAGGCTTGTAAGTCCCTTTTAAAAATGGTGTGGGGCAGCAGTGGAGGTGGCAGCAAGCCCCACCGGCTCCCCGCTTCTGCCCTGTGAAGGAACCCTGGTACCTCAAAGGAATCCACCCTGGGTTGAATATGGTGATCATACTTTTTTTTGTATGTTAAATATGGTTTTGGAGGGCCTAGAGTTATTCATGGTTTTTCCACTTTCACAGGGGTCTTGTTCCCCTAACCCTAGCAAATGTGGAGGGAGGACTGCATACATTTTTCTCTTAAAGATAAGGGCACTAATTGCAATATGGATTCAGTGAGCTGCTTCCTGATTGCAGCGTGTGGTTAAATCCTTACTTTTTATTGTTTTAAAGAAATGGGAGTGGGGAGACCCATGAGAGTGATTCTGATTGCACTGGAGCAGTGCCTTCATGGTCTAGAGAAGAACTAAAGCTGGAATTTGTTAAGAGGCATGTGCAGATTTAGAAATGGCAGCATGTTTAATGGATGCCCATAAAAGCAATTGGAACAGAGGCAAGATGTTCAAAAGTATGAGATGAGACAGGAGGCCCAAACTTTTGGAGGGGACCAGGACCTGCTTCCTGTCACTACCCTCCATGGCATGTGCATATGTGATCAGAGAATGTATGGGATAATTGAGTCCCTTCCCTCTTTAACAGAGTGCTGAATGATGCAGAGATCCTTCATTTTTGATCCTTAATTTTTGTGTATGAACCACAAAGCTAGAGTTCTTGGCGCTGCCTCCCTTCTCTGTTTAGGGTGCCTGTTGCTCCACCTGAGGAGGGAACAGTGGCAGCTGTGGCTTTGATGCCAGTGGGATGGTGAATCTGTGCTGGGTTTTGGTCTTGAATTTAGCAGAGCTGTCCAAGATGCAGAGCTGATTTGAGAGATAGGGCTCTGCATCTTGGCTAACTTCTTTAAAGTTGGGATTAAAGACTTGAATGGATTCACAGCCTCAGTTGCATCAGAGCCAACAGCTGATACTGTATTGAAATCAGGGCTGCCTTGTAACTATGGAAGACTAGCCAATCTTAGGAATATGCATAGTAAAGGTGGTGAACTGGTGGCACTCCAGGTGATGTTGGACTCCATCTCCCATCAGTAGTTACCATTGGTCATGCTGGCTGGAGCTAATGGGATTTGGGGTCCAAGATGTATGGAAAGCTGTGTGTTTTTTTTTATTCCTACTCTATATGTGGATTTATTTTTTAAACATATACTCTAAGGGCAACACAATAACAGTACAACAGTTGCAGATACAGTACTGGAACTTAAGATGCTTGTTTGGAGAAGGTTAAAGACAGTTTCTCACATAATTAGTGTGATGAATTTATTGGCTGAACATGGAGGTTACGGCTGCCAGTTTGGATGGCTTTAGAAGAGAATTAAATACATTGATGACAGACCCACTGGAGGATGGGGCAGTGCTGGCAAGAGTGCACAGTCTTACTTTATTTTATATCTGCTGCAGGATATCTCTTTCTCCTATTTCTTCTTTCTTCCTTCTTTATATATTTGTATTTTGTATATCCTGTATTTTCTATGTTGTGTCACAAGTTAAAGTGTTTCATAAATGTATGTCAGTGTATGTTGATTTGAAATTAATAAAGACTATTTTTAATTTTTTTTAAAAAAACCCTCTGATCTTCCTCCTCCACCACCAGCTGGTGCCTAGCCAGCTAAGGAATGGCTGGCAGCCCAATTTCTCAGCACCACAAATCCTCTCCTGATGCCCCCTCACACACCCAAAGAAGGTGATGGGTGAGAGGGAGGAAGTATGGGCCCCCATGCCAATCCACACCCTTTCTCTCCCCTTTCTCTGACCTCATTTGGACCCTTGGTGCCTGTTTTCCACCATACCTCAGCCCCCTTCCCACAGAGATACATACACATTTTGTGTCAGGATGCAGAGCCCCTGCCATATCTTTGTCTGTTGGATGTGTATTAAAATAGTGTTTTATAGTCAATGTAGACATGATGCTGTAGACCTCTGTAGAGTTAAGCTTGTAATGCTACAAAGTGCTAATTGATGGCTACAACAATATATCTGTTGGGAGCTTGCCTGTGTTATTACAAGGTATCAATTGGTTAGTTGCATTATTGCCAGTTGCTGCAATGTATCCAGTGAGGGGGAGAAGAGCAGAGTGGGTAAAGAAGAAAGAGTTAAAGGGAGAGTGTTTTGAGAACCTGAAGTGTCTAAGATAAGAGGCAGGAGTTATCTTCCTGCTCCAAGGATGAGAAGTGGGAACCAAACATGAGTCTGGGAGCTGTCTAAAGTAGTGGGGTGATGTTAGATTTATGATCCTCTCCAGTCACAACTTTGCCTGCCTAAAATTTGAATTTAATTTTCCTATAAAACCTGATAGCTGTACGTATGCTTTAGTCTCAGCAGTCTTGGAAGAGGTGTGTTGTGTTGCATGCATTTTCTATAAATTAAAGACTACCTCAGAATGAAGTTTATGGATTTTGGGTTATCCAGTACATGAGATTTGATATTTGCAGGTTTTCCTGTATTGTGGGGGTCCTTAGCCCATAACCCTAGGAAATGTGGAGGACCAATTGTACTTTTTGCATGATCAACAATTAGCAGGTGCTACAAGTTAATGATTCCTGGTGGCCCCTTCAGTCTCTTGGTAATGAAGAATTTATGAAGCATTTAATTTTTTTATGCTTTGTGAAACTGGGAGTGCTGTGTGCTTACATAGTTACTGTGCGTGCCTGCTGTTCAGTAAAATCTGAAAATTGTTTAGCCTTCATTTGCTAGGGTAGAGAGTCATATCCAGCAGAATCACTCTCTGTTGCAGAATCCATGCAGATGTAGATCTACAGTGTAAGCATTCTGTGGCACTGTCTCCTCGACATGTGTAGAAAACTCACTAAAACTGACTTTCCTGTTGTTTACATTTTTGTAAACAGACAAAAACCAACCAGTGAAAATTCCAACAAATCTGTTGATTTCCCTCCCCATTGTTCTCCTCATCTCTTTGCTCCAGCTAATGTAATCTGTTGGCACAAAAAGTATCCCGTGGCATTTTTCAGTGAACCATGATGCATCATAGTGTGTCACCTGGAATTTCTTCCACTAAGTGGATGAGAATCCTCACTGAGATCAGAAATAAACCCACAGTTAAAGAATATGCATGTGTATATACATGTATGTATATATGTGTGTGTATGTATGTACCTTTAAGGTGTCTGTTATTTAGGACAACCTCATTAATTTCATAGCGTTTTCTTAGCCAAGGAATGCAGGTGGTTTTGCCAGTTCCTTCCTCTGAAGCATAGCCTACAGGACCTGGTATTCGTTGTTGGTCTCCCATCCAAGTACTAAACAGGGCTGACCCTGCCTAGCTTCCAAGGTTAGAAAGAATCTAGTCCAAACCCTAACCTGCAATAAAGTACATTGGAATTCTAATTGGGATCAGGAAGTACAGGAAGTGTACATGAAGCCTGACTGACCTTCATTCATAGTCTGGAAGGATTCTCCAAATTGCCTAGCCATGCTGATTAAAGAGTTCTGGAATTGTCACCTAAAATGTAACTTTTCCAAGCTGTACTGTCAATATATTGTACAGTAGAGTCTCGATTATCCGACATAAACGGGCGGGCTGATAGTCGGATAGTCGAAAATGTCGGATAATCCGGAGGCCCATAGTGGCTGCCATGTTTGGGGGCATGTCTGGGGCGTGTCTGGGGACGTGGAAATGCCTATAGCCACGCCCCCAAGCAGCCGCGACGTAGGATAATCCAGAATGTCGGATGACCGAAGGACGGATAATCGAGATTCTACTGTAATTATCATTAGAACCTTATAACATTCTCAGTGCAAGCCTTAAAAAAACAATGGTGAATAAGTGCTAATGCACAATACTGTGGCCCTGATAAAAATTATAGTTTCAAGATACATTTATATCAGTAAAATGACATGTTTATTGTATATTAGCAACCCGAGGAAAAAAATCAATTTTTTTTTCTGAGCAGATGTTTGGAAGGTCAGAGAACTATGGAAAGAACAGTCATTGGGCAAGGCTGGATTATAGAAGACGGGATTATGGCATCTCAGAGATTAGCTGGAATTTGTCTGTCCTTCTCTGACCCTTCCATTATATCCTGGGACAAATTTTACTTGTAAACATTGACTGGATGAGGCAGGGCTTTTCTGGTTTTAAGTGGCACTGGAACGACTTTGACCTAAGGCAGAAGTGGAGAACATGTAGCATTCAAGATGTTGTTGGGCTACAACCCCCATGTAACCAGCATTGCCCATGGTGAAGGATGATAGGAGCTGCGGTTTGGAGGGCCACACAGTCCCCATTTCTGGCCTAAAGGAGTTTCCTCTTCTTAGTGCTCTGGAGCAATTATCAGTATTAAACCAGGATATACAGTGGCCTCTCCACATTCATGAGGGTTTGGGGTTCCACTTGGGGTTCCACTTGTGAAAGTGGAAAAACTGCAAGTAACCCCCCCCCCGCAATCCCCCTCCTGTTCCCCTCCAGAGCTTCCCCTTCCCATTCCTTTGCTTCTAGACCCGGTGTTCCCAAGGGGGAAGAAAAAAGACAAGCTAAAGGACTTACTGGTACTTTCCCCTCAGACCGAGAAGAGCAGAGTTCTGGGGTTCTAGATGCTTCCAGTTGCCATCTTGAAGAAGGAGGGGTAGGAGCAAAGAGAGCACCTGACCAATCATCAGCCGTTACACAGCAGAATGTGCAATGACACAGCAGAGAGACCACACTTCAGTTGTGAGAGAGGGCTTTGCTCACCCAAAAGGGGAAAAAAATGTCCATTTTAAACACAAGCCTTGCAAGCCTGGGATAAGGAATGTAAGGCAATGGGAGGAGGAAAATTGAGGAGGAGGCAAGCGAATAAACAAATTCACAAATGTCAAACCCACAAATGTGGAGGGAGGACTGTAACGATCTCATATCCCGTACATGGTTAAAACCATAGTCGCCCAACACAAATAAAAGTAATGGTACTTTTGAGAAAATTGTGTGCAATCACTCTGTCTTAAAGGCAAACCTGCTTGCAAACCCCTGTTCTGTGAAACTGGAGAAGGATTTGAAGTTGATTAGGTGTTTTTGTTAATAATAATAATCATCATAATGATAATGATGATGTTGTGGATGCACTATATCCCTCTCCAGCACCACTGCTTTCTGCTCACACACATAGTCAGCATCAGTTCACAACCACTGCGAGAAGCTGCTTCAGTACCAGCTGTATTGTGGTTTTCCTCGCTGTTTTAGACTGCTACTTGCAGGCTGTGTCTTCCAGGCAGTAGATGAGTACGTAGCCATGGTGATGATTTTAAAGCACTGTGTAGTCAATCTCATTGGGTTGTGTGATGATGTCACTGTGGGCAAGTGAAGCTTTCTCGCTCCCTGCTCTTTGAGAAGTGGTGAATAAGCAGGGTTTCCCGTTCAAAGGCATCCAGGGGACCATCCACACTGCAGACCTGCAGTGCTGTGATTCTACTTTAACTGTCATGGTTTTACACTTTAGGAGGGGCATTTAGAATTCTCAGCTAGAGAAATCCAGTACATGGGTAGGACTCCCATTTTTGATTTGGCACTCTTTTTCTTTCACAACCTGACAGCCCACTGTGGCAAAATGAAGTTTTAGCTGGTCTATCCTTCACAATGTATAAATATTTTTACCTTCTCTCCCCTGAGGTCACAGGAAGGTGTCTTTGTGTTTGGGATCTCTTTAAGAAAACCCAAATGGCCTCCCCTTTCCCAGTTTGGATCATCCTTGGAAAGGTCACTAAAATAAAATTTTAGTCTTCAAGATGCAGAGGAACGTTGTTTTGTCCCTTTGAAAACATCATTCATTTGCAGCTCTGTGGAATACTGGCTTGCTTCCAGTGATGTTAGTCTGTTTACTGTCTAATCTGAATTGATCTGGAGGCTAGAGTTGGTACCCTGTAGAACAAAAGCCAAGTGGTCATCTACACCATCAGAATATTTGTGGTGGCTTCCTATGTCGTCTTTAAATGTGTGTACATATCGTCCAATAAAATCTGATGTTTACACTGTAGAGCCCAGAATCTGCTGTGGAAGCATGGTACCTAATATCCAGTGTAGATATTTCTTGTCATTTTTTTTCAGAAACACTAGTTGCACACCTGTTTTCACACCTTATACATTAACACACAGTAGATACAATGTCATTTACACATCAGATTCTTATTAATTGATGAGCTATTCCAACCACTAAACACTTGTGAATCTTTTCTAACACCAAACCTTAGTTTATGGCATCTCTTTCAGAGAATGACAGTGAAAGAAAGAATAGTGTTTCCATTGTGCCAAGGCTTCTCCAGTCCTGGAACCTCTGGACACTCACAAGCTAAAAGGACAAGTCCCATGAGCTCCTAGTGAACCATTGCCAGGGGATGTATTTTGAGCTGGCCAAGGACTAAAAAGCTACAGCATTGATGCGATCATCTGACTTGCCCAAAGAGCCTGAAATCTAGGAAAGAGCTCTCTCATCCCATCTGCTGTCATTGTGAACAGCAGCTGGAGATTTTGCAGAGGTGTTCTGTTGGATGTTTTGACCTGCTCAGTGCAACTTTGTCTATATGAGTGTGTTCCTTCAAGTATTCAGACAGAATCTTAGTTGCTGCTTGTGATGGGAAAGAGCAGATCACACAGCCTTTGTTGGCACTGTACACCTTGCAGTGCATCAACATGCATCTTTGCATTTGGTGGTTCTTTGGGCTGTGCTGGCAGCTGGAAGGAAGTATTTGTCAGTATTTGTCAGCTAGATTTGCCCGTTGGCTGCAGTAGTCTAGCCCTAGAGGAAGTAGAGCTGCCCTCCAGTCCTGCTGTATAACTTTGTGTATGTGTACATAAAGAGGACAGTCAAATTGTTACTGGCCAGCCTAATGCCATTAAGAAGATGGCTAATTTGAGAAAGAAGAACAGGATAGTTGCAATGGATGGTCCCAATTACCAAATTTCAGAGGGAAACACCTACTTTATTTTGTATACTGGCTTGAATAATGAAAAATCCTAAGAAGTGCTCTGCTGGATTGGACCAAGGGCCTGTGTTCACACAGTAGCCAGCCAGATGTCCACAACTTCACATTTGCTTTTTTTCATGTCCCACAGGAACTAATATGCAGAGAAATACTATATCTAGTATTGGAGATGATGTAAAACTATGTTAATTAGTAAGCATTAATGGCCCAAAGGCAGGATATGAACACAGTATGTAAAATGTAAATATAAGTCACTCAGTCCAGGAATATTTATGCAAGGAGTTGTCCTGTGATAAAACTTCCTGGGCCATTCAATCATCCAGGATTTTGAGTCTGGAAAGGTCTATTAAATGGCCTCAAGTATCTGTGGATAAATTTGGGGTGCTCGTCTTTTATCATTTTTTCTACAGTCACATAAATGACAAAGTTCACATGGTTCTCTTTGACTCGTGCTTTGTTCTGGAGAACAAGGAGAACCAAATTCCCCAGTACACGTTGGGAGTGATTTAGGGCCCTTCCGCACTACCTTGCCATTATTCCACTTTCAACATCCTATGGGATCCTGGGGTTTGCAGTTTAGGGAGGAGCCTTTAGAAATCTCAGCCAGAGAGCTCCTTGGCCTCAGTAAACTACAAACCCCAGAATTCCACAGGATATTGAAAGTGGAATAATAGCACTATAACAGTGTAGGGTGGAAAGGCCCTTAGTGTTTGTGGCTGAAACACCTTGGAGCTTTTGACTGTTTAATCAACAGCTGAAGCCTTAGGTTACAAATCATCAGGTAGCTGATTGTGCATGTGTGAAAAACAATATTCACTTAAAAATACAGGCTGTGAATTCAAACTTTATTATAAGAGGTCATTTGCATGTATGTAGTATTTCTGTTAACCAGAATGTAATGTTTGAAGTAGAAAACACTTTTCTCCCTTTTAGTAAGGTGGCACTTCTTGTTCCTTTAGGACTTTCCTCTCTCAGTGTCTTGCACTACATCCTTCTCTTTCTTTTTGGGAGCCTCTGCTGGAAGGGTTTGTTCGGAAGAAAGGCTTTCCTGTCTTGTGAGAATACAACAGGAAACTGCAGTAGAAAGAAAGGAAAGGATCTCTGCACTGAATGTTCCAGCTCCAGCTGGAAGGAAGAAGGAAAAAGATATGAAGGACACCTCTGATGTGGGGTTGGGTATTAACTCCATCACTTCATGAAGGGTTTCTCTGAGACTCTTCAGTTTTATCTGAGTTAGGCTGGAATTGTCCATCCAAATTTTCTGAACAGGTAATTTTGAGCTGGATCTGGATTTGCCTACAGAAAAGTTAAATACATGGCTAATTCCAGTGTAACTTTGAAACGTGATTGTGCTTGTAGGATCACTTGCATCACATGATTACCAGATGTTTCTTCTGAATTAGTGGATATTTTGAGTATTGATGCATATTTGGGGTGTGATTCTGTTACCATAATGCTGGCATTTGTGTGTGTGTGGTTGTGTCTGTGTGTGTTTTTGGTCTTTGCAGAGGGAGGAATTCATTACCTCCCCATACAATAGTTCCCAACCCACTTGAAACCCCTCTATCTCATGCTGCCCCCCATGACTGTTTAATGAGGGAGAGGAGCAGAAGAGGAGCCTCTGGCTATGTACCTTAGCTGGACCCATGATGATGAAGGCATCCTTTGAGACCTGCTAGGGTCCTCTGGAGTTCCTTGGAGATGGCATTGTCATTGTGTGTCCAGGTGCATTGCCAGATACTCATCTGCTGCCCCTGGCTATCCACAAGCCAGTAAGCGGCTGTGAAGTGGAGGAGGGATCCCAGAAGAGTAAAGTGTGGAAAGGAGGAGAGGTGGCGCATATTTCTCTCTGGGTGGGTCTGTGTGCTACAAATTTCCCATCATTTGCATGTGTAGACTCAGTCATAGCCTGTGCAGTTATGGAATTACATTTCTGGATGGACAAATCTGTCATTTTGGGTTGTGCTTTTTCTCATTTTTCAAGTTCATAAATTTGTCATTTAAAGGCTGCACCGAAATCTGAATGCATTTTGTATACACATTTTATGTATATTTGGGTATCCTTTTTTCCTAATTGCAATTTTTGCAATATTGTATTTTCCATGCGTATAGTTGTTTTTGTGAATTTCTCACTAATGTACACAATTTTTTCAAATTCTCTAATACCTTTAATAGGTGGATTTTATATATATTTTTGTCTGCAGAATTGCTTCACAGAATTCTGAAAACTGTAAATACTTGAGGAATTACTGCATGCGAATTTGTATATTGATTCAGAAAATGTGAATTGGTAAGTTCATAACAAAATGCAAACTAAACAATAGAAAGTCCACAGTAATAAAGACGATATATATTGTGTCTTTTCATAATATAGAATATCAGAAATCAAATACGTTCTTCATGAGCCATGGTTCTTTGATAAAGGCTAGTTTTCCATGTAACACAGTCTTTTACCTAGTTGTTGTTCACTTCCAAGTGATGGAAAAGCATCTAACATTTTTGTTTTGCACTGAGACTTCATTTTAAACTTTATTAAAGAGGAGTATCTTTAACTTTTTTAAAAATCCATTTTATTTTATTTTAACTTGGTTCCTAATCTTGATTGTTCAAATCTGCCTTTGTTCTGGTTCAAAATTTAAATTCTTCTGATTTTTAAAGATAACTTACATTTGCTATCTAAAAAGTAAATCCCATAAAAATAGTATAGTTACTGTTCAAATTAACATTTATAGGATTCTAGATGTATAGGTTATTCCTATACATTTTTACTCAGAAGTCCAGTCCCACTATAGCCTATTCCCAGGGTGCATAGGATTGTAGCCGTAATGTTAAATATGTAGAGTGACAATTTCCTCCTGTTCTTTTTGGTTTGTTTTTATTTCAGATATCATTTTTTGTACTCTGAGAGGAAAAGAAATCTGCTTTGCAGATGGCTTTGAAAGTAGAAGAATCTCCTTTTGATGTTTCTTTGATGACAAAGGCAAAGTGCTATGGTGGGTGGAATTACATGTATCTAGAAATGGACAACCATGAATTACTTAATAGAGTTCACTGGCACTTGGATGTGGAAGATGGAGGGCGCTCACTGAAAGTAACTGAGGATGCTGATCCCAGAACTGCAGAGAAAGCTGGTCACATTCTTTCTGGTTTTTTGAAAAGGAGTCAGAAGCATCCTAAAATGTCTTTCATGCCATCTAACAAGTTTTACAAGTGAAATATATGTGAAAAGGTAGCCAATAATTTGCTAGACTGCTAGCAATAGTGATGTTCCTCATCAGTTTTGCACAGGTGACATGCATTGTAAAGAAAAGCAGGAAGGAGCATTTTAAGAGTCCACATTTTGCCAGTGCTGCCAAGCTATTCTGAAAGGGATTGATTGATACTTGCACTTTTTAACATGGGTTTTTTACATCTTTTAACATTTTTTTTACATCTTTGCAATCATGGCAAAGATGCACTTTTTCTGTATCTTTGTTATTATTGGCATAATACCTAGAAAGGTCCTACATTTGGGCAGCCTGGTATGGAAAATTATTTCCTCTTGTCCCCATTCCCTTGCCTTTTGTGCTGGCATACAAGGCTTCTTTCTCCGTGCCTGGCAAAAAGCAAGGGAATGGGAGGGGGAGCATCAGAGGAGAGAAGGAAGGTGTATATGTGCCTTCCCCCACCCCCCATTCCTTTGCCGTATGCCTCAGCTTGCATTCTCTGTGCTGGGGCAAAAGGCAAGGGAAGGGAGGGGGAACTCCGGAGGGAAGAAGGAGGGTGCACACGTGTCATCCCGTTCCCTGCCTTTTTGCCCAGGTGTGCTTGCATTCCTTCTCCATGCCCAGCAAAAAGCAAGGGAATGGGAGGGGAGAGTACCAGAGGAGAGAAGGAAGATGCATGCGTGGCTTTGCCCCATTCCCTTGCCTTTTGCCTCAACATGTGTTCTCCACACTGGGCAAAAGGCAAGCGAATGGAAGAGGAGAGTGGTGGGGAGGCATGTGCATGCCTCATGAATAATCCGATTCGTGAAGTTCAAACCTGTGAATGTGGAGAGAGAACTGTAGTTCATTTTTTCTCTTGGTCACAACTAATCATTATTATATAAATTCAGTTAATTAATGGGCATTACTAAGCATAGAATTTGGTAGGTCCAACAGACTTCTTTTCTTGTCACTCGCTGTCTCTCTTTTTTTTAAACTAGGCACATTTCTAGAAAATGTGCTACAGGGTCACCGTTTTGGTCACCTGAGAGCAGTTTCTGATGATTGATGTTGATGACTGGACATGTTAATTACAAGTCTATTTTATTGCTGATACAGTGGTTAGGGCACTCATACAGGATTAAATTCAGTGCTACATCCATGGACTTTGTTCTTCTTCCCCTTTTCACTGCTGCTCCTCCTCTGTCAGGGCTGGAAATGTATTCTGAATGATTTCCTGAACTTCAGGAGCATGTTTTCAAGGTACAGTAGGGACTTCAGTAGGGAGGAAATAGCCCCCTCCATCTCTGCTGAATATTGTTACAGTACAGCCAGTAGATGTCTCAAAAGAAACTTGCCATTTCTGCCCTACACTGTTATTGTGCTATTTTCCACTTTCAACATCCTGTGGAATTCTGGGGTTTATAGTTTCCTGAGGCTGAAGAGCTCTGTGGCTGAGAATTCTAAAGGCGCTTCCCTAAACTGCAAACCCCAGGATCCCATAGGATGTTGAGAGTAGAATAAAAGCACTATTAACAGTCTAGTGCGGAAATGGTCTTTAAAAATAGAATGTTGGCTAGAGGATTTAGGAATAAAAGGGAAATTGTATAGAATAGATAATGAATAAAAAGTTATGGATATAGTTTCATGACAAATTTTGGGAATTCTCCAGCTGGAGACTAAAGCACAGCTCCCATCCTGCACTCACTGCTTCCTCTTTCCCTCTTAACATTCTGTAGTATTTGCCATTTTGGAAATGAGCCAGTGGGGTTTTAGTGGTTTTTGTGCTGGACTTTGGGAGAACAGGATTCAAATCCCTGTTTGGCCATGGAAACTGAGTGGGTGACCCTGGGCAAGTCACACTCTTATCAGCCTCAGAGGAAGACAGAGGCAAAGGCAAACTCCCTCTGGAAAAAAAACTTGCCAAGAAAACTCCATAAAAGAGTCACCATAAATCAGAAGTGATTTGATGGCACACAACAACAATTATTTTGGAAATGAATAAAATTTGCAAAATTGGAGGAAAGGTTGATAGATTGTTTCCACGTTACTTCTGTGGATGTGTTCTGGGATGGTTCAATAGTGTTACTGACTTATTTAACATGCATAAGCCTTACAGAATTTACAAAATTATCTATAACTTTCCTTACTTAAACTGTTGTGAAGCATAAGTAAACTGAGCTTATAAGTGGATTCAGAGAGCAATTCAGCTGCTCTGAATGTAATATACTATCTTGCAAATAAAAATTGTTCTTCTCATCTGTTTCTTCTTTTCTAAATGGCTTGCACAGATGAATACGATCAAGCATTCAGAGTCTAGTATGCTGGACTCAGCAGGAATTTTCCCACCCAAATCTGTGACTTCTGTCTGTCATAACCCTGCCGCCAGACTCTTCTGCAGCCTTGATCCTGACTACAGGAACCAGATGTTGTTTTCCCCTAATTCATCCACTCCAAAATATTTGCTGGGTAAAAAAACCCTACATTTTAATGATGCAACACCCATACTACCCAGAACCAACATTTCCTTACAACCTTCAGAAATCAGTGATTTTGGACAGGAGGAAGTGAAAAGATCAAAAATGTTTTCAACTGCAGGGGCTCTTTTGTCGCCTGAAATGTCTGCTTCTTCAAATCTGCGCCATCTGTCTGACCATGAAGGGAGCCCCATCCTCAGCACATGCAAGCAATTCCCTATGATCAGCTGCTCCCTGATGGGGCAGGTGAGAAAGATGTCCTCTTTCCAGGCTGATTATTGGGCATGTGCAATACCAGATTCCTTACCACCATCACCCGACCGTCAGTCCCCTCACTGGAACCCTAATAAAGAATACGAGGAACTGCTGGATTATACCTACCCTTTAAGGCCAAAATACAAGCTTGCAAAGAACGCCAAAGACTCCATTGTCCATGATTCTGGGGTTGACCTTGACAGCTTTTCCATTTCCCCTGAGAGCACCCTGAATTCTGTGAACGTGCAGGACCAAGAACCTCAAGATCTGGGGACCCAGAGATTTTTGACCCCCTTGTTGAAAAAACTAGAAAGCTCAGATCTGCTTTCTCACTACAGCCTTTCACCGAGTGGAAAAGTGTCCTTTGCAGATAGTGGCTCCCCTGCTGAGAGAAATGGCATCTGTCATGAGAAGGCACATAGTTTGACTCCAGTGTGCTGTGAACCTGCTCCATCCAGCTCAGGCAACCTAGATGGAAGTGGGTGGGACACAAAGGGACACCACAGTCTTAATAGGACAGATGCTGCTCAGAGCTGCTTCATACGCTCCACAAGTGTGCTACCCTTACAGAAAGGATGTTCCAGTGATGAAGAATATCTCTCCTTACCACCCCGACTCAAGGAGTTAGAGACCTTGGCTCTGCAGCTGACTGATCTTTCTCTGACCATAAGGAAACCTGAATATGACTGTGCACAAGACAGTTTCCCGTGCATTAGTGTGAGTGGAAAGCAGCTTTCATCAGAGGTTCAGGCAGAAGGTGGCAATAATGAGAACCAATGGGAACTGTATTGTGATTCTCCCAGTAGCTTTCAAGAACCTGGTGAAGAAGACTTTTTGAGCAACTCAGGCTGGAAAGACCCTGATAATATGCCAAGAAAGACTGCTAGCAGTGATCTTATAGAAATAGAATGCCTGGAGTTCCTAAATAGCAGAAGCCATCAGGTCAAGCAAGAGAAGGATGGAGACTCCCTTGCACAACATATTAAGGTAAATTTTTAAAAAAGTCGTAGTCCAAATCTAAAGAATCCATGCTTAATTTGTCTTCGGCTATAAGCCCTCAAGGAAAAGGCTGCTGTGAGTGCATTTTAACTTGGAAATAAGAACCGTTGTGTTCAGTGGGGTTTCCTCCTGGGAAAGAGCATGGGTGACTTTTGAACGGCTTTTTTAAAAAAATTTTTTCCTGTGAATCCATGAAAAAATATGTGTAGAATACACATGTGTAGCATAGTCTGTTCAGCAAAGGCTCTGTAAACTTCTCAACAGATATTTTTGTGTACTTTGTTTTATTTATTATATCTGTGTCCCAGTTTTTCTGTGAGGCAGGATACATCCCTTTCAGAGCTTGAAAGAGTTGCTTTGATGAGGGCAATAAAAGTCTCCTATCTAGTTTTTATTCTTGGGTTGTAAACATGTTTTTCATGTTTTTCATTATTCTTATGGGGGGAGTGGGGGACTATGTTGATATATGGGCATGGATTGGATTAGCACTTGGATTAACTATTTGAACATTTTATACAATGTGATCTGAGGTGGTGTGTTTGTGTGTGTGTGTATTTGTGTGTATTGTGTGTCTTCAAATCGCTTATTGACAGGTGATGCCCAGCAAGAAATGTGTTCTGTGTATTTGTGGAAAATTTGGTATGTTCCTGTGTTTCCATGATGCGAAGAAAGAACATAGAAGGCAGCAGTAATGTTGGTGTTTCTGATAATCTAACACTATGAAGTTGAATGTATTGGTGCCTGCCTCAGATAATGGCTGTTTGGCTACAGACTTAGTAAAAGGCAGAGTATATTCAAATAAAAATCTCTTTTAAACTAAGCTTGGACTCCAAGGCTTCTCACAAGTATTCTGACCCCTTTGGTAAACCTACACCTCACTTTATGACTGAAATAACAATTATGGGTAAACTTGGAGTTAATTCTTATCAAATGTCAAATCACATAAGAGTTCTTACTGATTCTCAATCTCAGTTTCTTGCTCTTTTTACAAAAAGTCCAAAAATACATTTTTTTCACATTGTCTTTTCACATTGCTTGTATCGTTCTAAAATTTTAATGTTTTTATTGTTTTTAATTGTTTTTATGTTTATTTTTTAGCTATTTTGCTACTCTTAGTGGCAGGATAAAAAAATGTAAAAATGAAATAATGTCACCATTTCTTTCAGCTCTGATGGATACCTTTTTTTTTTTTAATTCATCTAAGTAGATATTCTGTGGCCAGCTAGAAGAGCTCATTCGTTGGCTGCACAAAGTGGCAGAAATTACAGATAACTGGATTCCTCCCAAGCCAGATGTTGAAAGTGTAAAAGCATCACTGCAAAACTACCTGGTAATTACTTGCTCTTCCTCCCTTTTAATGAATTTCAGCTGAAGGTTTATTTATTTATCGTTTCTAACCCTTGTTTTGCAACATTTTGCAGCAGTTGGAGTAATGGCACTAGTTGTGGCCTGCTTTCCATCTGCTTCTATTGCATCTGCTTTCTGCAACAAGCCCAGCCCTTTCATCTCTGGGTTTCATTATTTTGGATGAAGGCGGCTGATTTGCTTAGGGGCAAGAAAGAGAACTGGGATGTAAAGAAAAAGCCGCAGTCCCCCACAGAATGTTATTCTAGCTTTCTCAGCGGTCATCTGAAGCACAGAAATCAGATTTCAGAGCAGTTACTTTTTGGACTACAGCTTTCAGAATGAATCCCCTCGCCTATATAGACAGTGGCCATGATAGATGAGGGATTCTATAGTTTTAAAAAGCCATTTTTCCAAGCTCTGGTGGAGCTCTTTCTCTACTTTTCTACTATCATAATTCACTGTGCTGGTATCCTTTCATGCTACACATTTATAGCACTGTGATTCCATTTTAACTGCCACAGCAACATCCTTGGAATCTGGGGATTTGCAGTTTAGGTATTTAGAATTCTCAGGCAGAGCACACCAAACCACAGACCCCAGTGTTTCTTAGGATGCAGTAATAGCGGTTAAAGTACTATAATTCTGTAGTAGCATGAAAGGACCCTGGTGCTCAAAATCTATATTTATGCCATATTCTCATTCTTTTGTGATACTCCTGTTGTTGTTGTAGTCCAGACAGTAAAAACTGTGGGGCACAAAGCTGCTGAAGCCATTTTGATCTTTCTTTATGAGAGCAGGCCAGTCTTTTAAAACATGACAGCCATTGACTTTATTTGTGCTGCTTGTAACATGTGGGTTTTCTCAAAATTAGAGCACTGTCAACCAGCATGTGGAACAGAAACAAAGATCTGTGCTATTCCTGTTTGTCCCTAACACTCTGCTGAGGAAACTGATCTCAGGACAGTTGCTCTGGCTCTTAAGTAGGGTGCAATTTAAAAAAAAAAATCTGTGGGGTGCAATTCCAAACTAATTTACTCAGCTTCCTGATTGGCTTCAAAGGGTGTTTCTCCCAAGGAAGAATATGTTGGATTGCAGTACAAGTCAGTTACTTATTCGTAAATTCTGCTTTTTTGAAAAAAATAAATAAAAATGTTTTTAAAATCTTTAACTGTATCAGACAACATTTGCTGCTTTGTGAGTAGGATATCAGCTCACTCAGCTGGACTGCCATCTTTCTCTTTTCCTCTGCATCCTTGTATTCTCTGACATCTGATCTGGAGACTTCTAAAACTTTCCAAATAGATTGGCAGGAGTTTGGGGGGGGCAGGTACAGTGTGCTATAGAAGGATGTAGGGATTTGTTCTAATGTTATGCTTTCCACTGGTGCATGGACATAGTTGCATTTCACTACATCATTCAGCATTTCCACACAGGGATATAGCCCACGCTGGGATGACCTCACCAGGAGGTCGTCTACACCGCAGGGTGCGCTAGGGCGGTTTGAAAAGGTGAGGTTCTACACCTCAAAGCGCCCTCGTGTGGCTGCGGGGTGGCACCATGTGTTTTATAAAGACCACCTTTCAAGTGGTCTTTTTAAAACAAGCATGCTAGCCCATCGCAGCACCCCGTGAAGAACTGCAGGGGCGCGCAAGCGCGTCCCTGCAGAGCTGCCTGGGGGTGGGCTTCCGGCTGGTGCGCTGCCCCAATTGGCGGAGTGCCGCCGGAAGCCACCAGACGCCATTTTGTGCGCCGCTGGACACTGGCGGCATGTAGAGCGGCGAACGCGCGCTGCTCACTGCGGGGATGGAGCCACCTGGATTAAGGTAAGCTCCGTCCCCGCGTGCATCGCCCCATTCCGCCGCGTTTCAGCCCCCCATGTGGAAAGGGCCATTGTGTCTTTTCTTCCTCCTCCTAATATTCACATCACATATTTTACCTGCAGTCCGAGATTTGAGGTGGTCTACAAAAATTAAAACAGATATAAATAAAACACATCTAGGTGGACCTTTATAAAAAGTTACAGTTAAAATATAATTAAACTAACTTTAGAACTAAGAATTTGAAAACAACCCTGAAAAAAACAAGAAGTAAAAATAGTAGTGGACCCTGTTAAAAGCCCTTTCCTTATAGGCTGGTGGTCCGAGCAGACTGCTGAAATATAAGTTTTCACCTCATGATGGAAGGACATAAAGGAAGGAGCCAATCTACTCTTACTATGAAAGTAATTCCAGAGTCTCAGAACAACCACCAAGACAGACAAGCCCATGAGAGTGACAGGACTGAGACATGGGTCTCTCCCAAGTCAAGGGCATGCTTGTTTGTGAGAATACAGTTCATTTTGCTGGGATTCTGTGTCCTTTTCGGAATAGTGAGTCATTTTGATTTTTAAAAAACTGGTCAACAACACCTTTTGATTGATAGTTTTATAAATTCATTCACCTTACTAGACTTTGTAATTGGAATCTGATCTAGGAATCTAATCTCTGACCTTTTAAATTAGGGGGAAGAAATGTATGGCTTTCCACATGTCCCTGTGATGCTTCACCATTGGTTCTGCTGGCTAAGGCTAATGGAAGTTATAGTCCAGCAACATCTAGCGGGTGCTTGCATCCTCCCATTTTGAGTGGTGTGTATGTTGGAACTTAACAGCCTCAAACACATTTTTGTAGGGGTTCAAAAAGGATTTAGCTGAACACCAAGCACTGACTGAAGGTGTCTTGCAGAATGGTGAAAGGCTTCTCAAATGTATGGCATCAAGTTCGCCAGGTAAGGAGAGACAACAGTGTATGGGATTTGGAAACCAAATATGCTGAAAGAACATACGGGTTGCAAGCCACTTAAGGGACTGTGCAATATTTCTGGAAATATCAGGGTTTCTAGCTATTGTGGCTTTAAAAATATGGATTGCAATTCAACCAAAAGTAACCCCTTTAAGCTTGTGTTAGTTTACAGTTTGGTACACGTCTACTTAGAAGTAAAGTTGTTTAGTACGATTTCCTCTGAGGTGAGTGAGAATGTGTATGATTTCAGCCTCTGGCATAAACTTAATGGTCTTTTTAAAATCAGAAAAACTTGAAAATATTTGACTTTGACAGAAACGTCATTTTTGGCTTACTCTTTTCAAAACTTAATTTGTGGCTATTGAGGGGATAATCTCAAATGTTCCTCTGCTTTGGGTGGAACAGTGCAGAATAATATAAGTGATGTGTTCACTCATCACAGTGTACTATAGCAAGCAAACTTCAGTCTCATGGGACTGGTGTACTGTGTTCATTAAATGATATCCAGACCTGGTGCTAGGTAGCAGGCACAGTCTGATGTGTAAAGGGCTTTGTTTTAACTGTGATCAGAATAACCCTTCAAATCTAGCTGTTACTTACATTTCTACAGGTTTAGGAGAGGAGACAGATCACTTGTCCAGGGCTAATCACTGTATGGCTAAGCTAAGATCCAAACCACATTCTCTTCTGATAAGTAGTAAGGCTTTGGCTACTGCTTTTCAGCAGACTGTGCTGTCATTTCCACTCGTTTACCAAAGCTGCCTGCTTTCTTGTACAACAGTGTTTCCATTCTTGGCAAATTCAGTAATCCAACCCTGTGCCCTCATGTACCACTTTAGGAAAGTGTGTTGTGTTGTTGTGTGCCTTCAAGTCATTTCTGAGTTAGGGTGACCCTAAGGCGAACATATCATTGGGTTTCCTTGGCTAGATTTGTTCAGAGGGGGTTGCCTTTGCCTTCCTCTGAGGCTGAGAGAGTGTGACTTCCTCAAAGTCACCCAGTGGGTTTCCATGGCCAAGCAGGGATTTGACCATTCTCCAGGGTGGTAGTCCAGTGCTCAAGGCACTACATTGTGCTGACTCTGTTGAGGAAAGAAACATTGTCCATTTGTCCTCTCAATAGGCAAACACTCTTATTCCTTTACTTCTGTGCTTTCTACCCTTGCAGCCTAGCTATAGACCTGTAGAAAAATGTGCTTCTCTAGAATAGGTTTGGATATGCGTGGTAAAATTTGGCTGTTTAACTTGGCTGATGTAAAAGGTATTTTTCACATTTATGCTTGCTTGTTAGTTCTACAGGACACTCTTCATTTGATTGGGAAACAGTCTGATGAGCTTGAAAGCCATGCTGAACGCTTGTATGAGTCTGTTCTGGCAGCTGTGGATGCTCTTGGTGCTGGCTTGATGAAGAATTGTGATACACAATAAATAAGTGCCTAGTCAGTCATCCAAGCAGGTAAGCAAAAGAGGGAAAGATAGTAGTGAGAGAAGACATTAAATAATATCTTTTTGTTAAAAGGACAGTGGGCTTATAACTAGGCTTATTTGGAAATTAAGCTTTCCTGGGGGGAATTGAAGGGCACTTAAAGCCGCTATATTGTGATCTAGCAATGCTTCATCCATTGATAAAGTGTCTGTGTGGTAAGGCCTGCTTTTCTTCTCATAGACTGGTGTGGCAGCTTCCCCTGTCTACTGAAGTGCCCTGTCATGTCACTCAGCTCTGCCTTCCCCTTTAAAACGCTGCCTTCATGTAAAAAGAGTAAAGCCCTCCAGATACTATTTAGAACCCCTTTAATGATTTAAGGTAGCGTGGTTCTGTTTGGTTATACCTACTGAGTCATGCTGATCTATGGCCGTAATTAAATCATTGAATTGAATACTTACTGAGAATCATTCAGCTGAGTCCATATGTATAAAAAATGTACTCTAATCTTTATTAAAACAACAATCAGAATAAAGTATTGGTTTTCATATGTATGTCCAAGCTTGAACAGTTCTTCAGAATGCGAAAGATACAAGTTTCTTGTATCTTTGCATCAGCATAAAGGCACAGGTGTCTCACACACAACCCTCTGGCTACCTTTTTGCCCAAAGGCTGAATTCCCAAACCTAGGTCACACTCTCTGACCAGATTCAAAAGTGGGTTGATTTCTCTTCTACCCCTCTCCCAAGGCTTTCTCGTAGAAAACATATCTTTCTCACTCAACCCCCCACCCCACCCCCATTGAAGCAGTGGCATACATTTTGGCATGTTGGATGGGGAATTTAAAAACTTGGGGAGGAAGAAACTGGGTCTTTAGACTGATAGGAGGATTTGGTAAGCAGTTCTGTGTTTGCTGTGTGATTAGCTGTACTATAGGGATTTTTTGTCACAGATAGATGAAAAAGTTAGGAGTGGGAGAAATGGGAGGAAGATCTATTGTGCATAAACTGTTGATGCATAACTGCAGCAGAGAGGCTCCTCCAATGTCAGTGTTGCTTTTGTACTTTCTTTGCCTCTTGTCTTGTATGTTGTACACCTTGTAGATAGAGCCCATGCAGAGAAGGCTTGAAACAATGCAAGATAAACTTGGGCCTCTTTATGAGTAAATGTAAGAGTATGGGCACAGAGTGCCGGCTGAAAGAGCAAAGTGCTGCACCTGCACCTGAATGAACAGGCAGCTGGCAACATGCCATTTCATTTATTCTCTGCAGTAAGTGCACATGAAAGGAGGGGTCAGCAGTGCACTGCATGAAGGAGGTGGAAAGCAGCAGGAAAAGTCTTCATAGGCAGGTAATGTTTAGTGCAGACAGTGTGATATAAATTGGGTCCCCCCCAGATTGTAGGTACAGTTGCCCCTCCACTGTCATGTGGGTTTGGAGTACAGAACCCTCACAAAAGTAGAAAAAATGTTAATAACCCCATACCTGTACGCTCCCCTCCCTTGCCTTTTGCCTTGGCACACAAGCCTTCCTCCTCTGTGCTAGGGCCAAAGGCAAGGGAATGGGAGAGGGGAGCTCCAGAGGGGAGAAAGAAGTTGCGTGTGTGTGCCTTACCCCCTCCATTCCTTTGCCTTTTTTCTCAGTGTGCATACCCAGTGCTGGGGCCAGGGGCAAGAGAATGGGAGAGGGCGCTCCGGAGGGGAGAAGAAAGCCATGCATGTGCCTCCCCCACCGTTCACTTGCCTTTTGCCTGGGCACACTTGCCTGCCTTCTCCATGCCTGGCAAAATGGAAGGGAATGAGAGGAGGAGGAGAAGGGAGGGGAGGCACATGGGTGCCTCAAAAATAACCAAATTCACAAAGGTTGACCCTGCAAATGTAGAGGGGGGACTGTATTGTGAGAACTCCATGTGTAGACTGAGCACAGACTGAAGGGAAGACTTCAAGCTTCTGAGATTGACGTCTTCCTCTCTCTTCCCTTCCTCCCTGTCTTTGTGTGTGTGTGTGTGTGTGTGTGTGTGTGTTTTACTGGAATCTCAGGATTCAGCAGCTGAAATTAAGGAAGAGAGTGTTTCTGAGTATAAAACTCGTATCAAGAATTTTTGTATCAGAATTGGTGTGCAGTCCCTTCACACAAAACCCCACTCCTGGTCCACACCCTCCCCCAGTTTTCTTCATTTTAGCTAGCTAATTGGAAATGTGGGAGCTTTTTAGTGCTTGTTGTTAAACAATTTGGAGTTGGAAACCCTTGCAAACCTATTACAAGAGACCCAGGGATTTACTAGTAAATTCTTTCTTCTCCTTATTCCTTATCTGAAAAGCACTTGATGCAGGAGCCTTACAGAAAGTTGAGTATACTCTATGTTTGGAGGAAGCTTGCCTGGAAGTCTTTATGTATACAGCTTTCAGTTCCATAATGTAAGAATGACAGGATACAAATGCAGACTTTATTACTGTTTTATTTCAGATGACATCCCTGGTTGATGTAGACATTTGTAACCCACATTTAACTGAATAAAAGAACTACACCTCTAAGGAGTCTTATAGGACTGCTGTCTAAATAGAGAGCTGAACCGTTTGGGAACTCTTCCTTCAAAACACTGTTCTACTGGATTGGTGTCAAGCTTGACTTCCAGATGATGAAACTAGCTGGCTCCATTTACCAGCAGCAGAATGTTAGAAAGCACTGAGCAGATACCTTTCACTGATTGTGGCATGATGGGTGGCTTTGTGATGAGTTTTCTCCAATAGTTTGGTTAGATTAATATTTTCTATTTCATCAAGTGAGTAAATTGTGTCTTCAGTGCCTTTCCTCATGTGTACATTAGTTCTTTTTTCAAACAGTCTTCTAAGGTTTAATTAGCATTTCTCTGGAAGACTACCTTTCAAATAAACAATTATTTTGTCACTGTATGATCTTGCGTTCCTTCAAGTTGTTTCCAACTTATGGTGGTCCTAAGACAACCCTCTCACAGGGTTTTCTTGGTAAGATTTGTTCAGAGGGGGTTTGCCTTTGTGTTCCTCTGAGGCTGAAGAGAGTGTGATGGGCCCAATGTCACCCAATGGATTTCCATGGCTGAATGAGAATTTGAACCCTCTCCAAAGTCATAGTTCAATTCTCAGACCGCTACACTACGGTGGCTCTTTTACCATAAGGTCTACTGGACTTGAATTAGAGCACACAGTGGAAGGGAATGACTTCACCATACCAAACATCTTCTTGTCCCTCAATGCTCCCTAAACATTTTTTTTACCATCTTAACAGTTTTCCACAGCCTATCAGCCTCCAGATCTATTGAAATACAATTCCTATCATTTCCAGCCAGCGTGACCTATTGCAAGTCAATATTGGAGGGCACCCAGCTGTGGAAGGATGATCTACTGCGTTTTAAAAATAGGATGAGCATGGTATTTTTCTTCATCAAACTAAAAGGTGACTGTAAAATTTCTTGAGTAGCTTCTGAACCTTTGAGAAATGTTAAAGAAAGATAATTTGCCTTGCTTGCCCAGGACTATTCTTTAACATTGTGGAATAAAAAAAGTGGCTATTTTTGACACATTTCTGGCAAGCCGTATGTCCGAGTGTTCCCCCAGTTCTATCCACTGTGTAGAGGAGGAGGACATACACATTTGTTAAAGGTTGATAAGCTAACCGCAGTCTGTTACATTAAAACTGAAAATTGTAGGCTGGTATCATGTTGGTGATATTGTCATGTGTCTTCAAATTGACTCTGACTTACAGCAGCGCTACTGTACTGTTTTCTTGGCAAGCTGTATTCAAAGGTTTGCCATTGCCTTTCTCTGAATATAGCCTACAGCACCTGTATTTCCTGGTGGCCTCCCTTCCAAGTACTAACCAGGGCAGACTCTGTTTAGCTTCCAAAATCAGATGAGATCTGGGGCCTTCAAGGTATTTAGTCTGTTAGTGACATACACAGGTCTGTTGATCTTTATGGTTATGGTGGATGCAGCAGTTCAGCCCCTTCATCCATTGTGATTCTTTCCCTGAGTCACTTACCTACATGCAGGCTGGGTGCTCCTCTCAAGAGCCATTCAGTGGTTAAGGGAGAGCCAAGCAGCCATCCTCAGGAAGGGGGGAAAAGGCATCCTCCTATACTTCCTAGAGGTTCTCTAGAGGTGACATTATCTGCAGGAGCAGAGCAGTCTGATTTTTTTTTGGCTGTCCCTCATCCTCCCCTGGCCACTAAACAGCCCTGGAGATGGGCACCCCACTTACAGACAGGTACATCAAATGCACAAAGATATGGTACCAGACATTAACAACTATGGCTAGAACTTTACAAACTGCCAGTGTGATGCAAGATCTTCTATATTCTTAAACTATGGGTTTTCAGTTTTTAAACTAGCTTTTAAAACTATAGGTTGTGCCATTTAGATATAACAATCTGTTCAAAAGAGGCATGAATAATACTGATCTCCTTACGGCCAATATACAGTGTAGGGAGGAATGGCTGCAAGGGAAATTGTAGTTCAAAGCATTGCCAAAGGTAGATTTGGAATTTAGACTTTCTTTTAGTTCAATGCTGAATTAAGACTTGAAATACATTTACCTGTCTAGAAAGAAGCTTCATATTCTTCTCATTGTAGTTAAGACTAGAGACCTAGCTTCTGACAGTAAGCCATTTAGTATTACAGAGGTAGCAAGCTTATATGCTCCCTTGTCCTTTTCTTCTACATCAGGGATGAATTAATGTGTGGCCCTTCCAATGCTCTTGGGTTATAACTCCCATGATCCCTCACCATCAGCAATGCTAAGGGCTGCTGGGAGCCACAGTTCAACATCATTTGGAGGACCACACATTGCTCAACCCCACATATATGCACAAACAGGTTAGAATCTTCTACTTTCTCATAGATCTGTAGTGCAACACATCTGGAGCGCACTAGATTGGAAAAGCCTGGCATGAATTGTAATTGCTTTATTGTTACCAAACTGCCCCCTTCTTTGATCCTTCAATGAAGCAATGAACCCTAAATAAGTCTGAATTACTTGAGCACTATTTTTCCTACTTCAGCCAAATAACAAAGCTGTTCAGCCAGCTGTTTGATGGTGTTTTGACTAAGCTAAAATTACATGGCCAAAATGTACAAATAGAACCTTTCCATGTTTTTAAGAATTTTGTTCACTTTGGAGTAAGGTAAGTGCTTTCAGTTACCCATTCAATTGTAGGATTTCACATATGCAGGTATATTTCTGAGTGATTTTCAAAAGCCTTTCTGACTTAGCAAAACAAAAAAGAGAGTCTGCTGTCCTGTACAAACTAATTTGTGTGATACAGGTCTGCTACGTAGTTTTAAGAACTATGTTACTACCTCAGATCTACTACATGTAGGTCATCTCTATGTATGACTTATAGGGTGTAGTGAGATTCATCTGAGCCACTCACTTTGTTTGACTATACCCTATCATTCTGCACTTAGCTTTGGATAGTGGTTCTCACTGGTAGAGCAAATAATAGTTTGCTCACCACTGGTTTTGGGGTTTTGAGGTTTCATGAAGAGCACATACAAGTAGCAATTTCAACTACAGCCAGCCCTAAACATTTGTGGGTTTCACTTTTGTGAATTTGATTATTCACGGATTATTTGCTGTCATCTCTGCTGCCTCCCTGTGCCATTTTTAGTAGGGACTGCAAGCCTTGTGACACTGAGAAACTGAACGTGGCTTGTAACCCTCTACTAAAAATGGTGTGGGGTAGCAGTGGAGGTGGCAGTAAGCACCACCAGCCACCCACTTCTTCCCTGTGAAGGAACCCTGATGCCTCAAAGGAATCCATGGTGGGTTGAATATGGTGATCATACTTTTTTGTATGTTAAACATGGTTTGGGAAGGCCTAGAGTTAATTCACATTTTTTTTTCACTTTCACGGGGGGGGGGACTTGTGCCACTAACCTTAGCAAATGTGGAGGGAAGACTGTTTTTATAGGCTCCTTCAGGAGCTTAGGTAAACGGCTGTTAAAGTCAATGTGCTGAATTGCAGGGTATGTATGTACATGCTATTGTTAAGGGAACATAATAGGTAGTAGCAATCACTTAGAACCTACAATCTAATACAGTAATATACTTGAATACCTCTGAATATAATTGGAAGAATACCCCCTCCTCCTTTGTTGTTGTTGTGTGCCTTCATTTCCAACTTATGGCAACCCTATCACAGTGTTTTCTGGGGCTGAGAGTGTGTGGCTCATGCAAGGACACCAGTGGGTTACCATGGCTGAGCGGGGAACTAAACCCTGGTTTCCAGTGTCAGTCCAATGCTCTGCTTTCTACTGTTCCACATGCATTTGTGGAATGGTAATCAGACTACTGCATTCACCGTCGGTTAATAATCCACATCCTAACTAGGATGAAAAAGTGCTTTACGGATCAGTGCAGTGAGAAAAGTTTTCAAGAGTGGTGCAGTTTAGTTTAGCTCTTCATCTTTTGTCACACACTGTTTAGCATCCCCAGAGAAGACTACTGTTGCTTAATTGGAAGTGGCAGTAGTCCTAATCCTAGGGCTGTCTGAAACAGGAGACTGAGCTAGAAATTGTATCTTCTTTCCATAGATATTAGAGATTTCAAGATAATGGCTGGAACTATGCAAGATCTGAAAGTGATCCCCAGTAAATACTCAGAAGACTCCTTTTACATTGACCAAGTATAAAATTGTCTACATCTCCAGCTTCAGAAAACTTCAAGGCTCAACTGGCTAAGCATTTGTCTATAAATTAGATCAATTCTTTCTCCATTCCTAGTTTCTCTGGTACTATAGTTTGGGTCCCAATTTTTTGAAATGTGCCCATGCTTGAACTGACACTAAGGTGAAAAGAAGTATACATATAAGAATTTATGAACTTTACACAACTGCACATTAATCAGCAGCTAGCAAAATACAATGTGAATGCCAACAAGAATCCAGGAGTTTTGAGATATCCATCCATTTGGGTTGTATTAGATTGCTGAATTTCAGAGCAGTGGGTACTAGGTATCTGTAACAGCTGTGCTCAATACATTCGCTTACATGCTTTCTTTTATACACACAGCACCAGCAGTTTCAGAAGGATGAACAATCCTTGAAACTCACCTTTGAGTTGTAGAATTCTGGATTTCTACACAAGATCCATTTCAATCTACATAATACACTAAAATTCTGAAAGAATGTTATAAATTGACCCACTAAGCATATCTCATTATGAAGTACACTTTATTGTGAAGGTCAAGAGAGCAAATTCAAAGTTCCAATAATTTCAATTTCAATCTTCTGACAACAATAAGACTTAAGATACTATGTATTCCAGCTGTGGATGCAAATCACTATCCTTTATCCCATGAGAGGGATGGCATTTTTCTTAGTGATTTGACAATGCACTTGCCTCTAAACATATCTAAGTGGTGCATTCTTCAGTCACATCTAGGTATTTTCTTACAAAAAACCTCAATGGCAGTTTAAATGAATATATTTTGTAAATAAGATTCTTTAATCAGCTTGGTAACTTTAAAACCCAGGTATCAGGCACTAATGGATTAGTTTCTGTAGAAAAGTTCTACATATGGTCTGTATGTAGCAATAGGTCAAAGCCACCATTTCTTCTCAAACTCATGTTCTGTAATTAAAGGTTTCCTCCCTGCACAGAATTACATTGATCTTCTGAGTGGTTACCTTACTGCCAACTTCCATTAAATTCTTTGCACCTTTTTGTGCATAACCAAGCCAACCAATAAATTGCACTAAGTTTTATTAAAGTCAACAGTATTTGATTGTGAGAGAATGGAAGTAACATTATTTAGAAAAGACATAACATACCATCAGAGTTAACATCACCTTGTTAGTTCAAAGTCATTCATATGTTAGGAAAATACTGCTTTCCTCTATGACAGAGCAAGAGACACAAGCTATTTCTAAATGAAATCATTTAGAAACAGACTCAGACACACATAGGATTTGAAGGAGGGGGATATTGTACAATTAGAGTGATTACAATTCTATGAACTGTGTTCCAAGTATAGCATACACGCCAGAAACACCATGAGACCATAGTCATTTAGGCCATACTTGCTAGTTATTGCCTGGGCTGGGAGGGCATGGTCTAGGAAAAGGTTCTAAAGTGCCATTTCTGCACATAAAAAGGTTCATTGGGGGCACAATGCAAGCCTTTCCTCTTAGCCATAAGAATTAAGACAATACTTATCACCATACAGTTTGATATTACTTCCAGTAAGTACAATATTTATTAAACATTTCTTCTGTTTGTTACATATTGTGCAACAAATTACAATATTCTGCAGCCACATATTATACGTAGAGTATGAAGAAAAAAATCACCATCTGGGATCCAAAGAGCTACTATAGGATTGCAACTTTTCTCCAAATGGCATCCCCCACTCCCTTTGAAATGCTCCTTAGTTTCAGAAGAGGTCTGCCAGGAAGGTGCTGTTCAAGAAGTATCCAAACCTGCTTTGGATGCACAGAAAATGCTGGTGTAGTTCTTTGGATCCTGGTCAGAGTATAATCTTTTGATTTCTAACTCTACGAGGAACTAGCAAATTAGATCTTACATAGAACATCTTATGGAACTTTATGCATGGAAAAGTGACAGACACAGTTGTGCTGTTGGATACAAAAATGGCCAAACTTCATCTTCAGAAGACTAAACCTGACATCTAAACATGCCAATATGATCAAACATAAAAATATTCCAAGTTTAACCAACCACAGGAAACAATCTGGTATAAGAAAAAAGCAACAAAGATTACACGCATTTATAAACCAGCACACAAAAAGGTTTAACACGTTTCTGAAAATGAAGTTAGCTTTATTGAGTCAGGGGAATAAAAAAGTCAGTATTGACCATTTACAATCTCTGACCTTTGTGGAGACGATAAGAATCTGTTGTAGTGCAGCTACATACAGTACAATTCAGGCAAATTTTTCAGTTGGGTTCAGATTTCAAACTCACTGCCGAGAAACAAACGGGCAGGAGAGTTTTAGCAGCAACCTCCACTAGACTGCTTGACTGGAGTGCTCTGAATTTTGACATTGGACTTTTCTGCACCACCGGCTGTAGCTCCAGGACCCATTCGTTTTTTGATCTCAGCAGCCATGGTCATGAAAGACTGTTCTACATTTGTTGCATTCTTTGCACTGGTTTCCAAAAATGGAATCCCAAGAGAGTCTGCAAATTCCTATAGAGAAAATTACAGCATTATTAGCCACATTACCCAACAAGAGGACAGGAATGAACCTGCTTAGCCACATACATGCATGATGACCACTGTGTTTTTGATTATGTATGCTTCACGTATCTTACATTAACAGCTGCTATTGCATACCACCTAGCTTATAACTATCATATTCAGGAAACTAGTTTTTCGTTTTTCTTTTAAAACAGTTAAGTCAGCTGACATACCTTTGCTGTTGTATAGTCTACTACTTTCTTTGTGGTCAGATCGCACTTGTTCCCTACCAACAACTTGTTGACATTTTCACTGGCATAACGATCTATTTCTTGCAGCCACTGTTTTACATTATTGAAAGATTCCTAGAAAAAAAAAGGAAAATGTGTTAAATCTTGCTTTTATTAAATTATGACAGTCAATTTAGTACTAAGAGGGACTCTGAGATTTTGAAAAATCACTACAGGTCAGCTATTAAACTTGTCCAACATACACAATTTTTACTAGAAGGATATTGCACTGCTGATCAGAAATTAAGAATATGTGGCCCTCCATATGTGGTCAGCTACAACTCTTATCAGCTTTTGCAAGCAGAGCCAATGGTGAGGGATTAGGGAGCTGTTGTCCAACAACATCTGAAGGGCCAGACTCACCACCCATTGTAGACAAGTATTTCTTTAGACCCAGGACTCTTTTTTCACCAGTTTTCAGGATCTCTGGCAAGAATCAAATAAAACTGTGTCTAATGCAATACCCTTCCTTCAAGGTTCCAAGAGATCCATAAAAGAAATATGAATAAATAAAGAAGCAGTGTGTTAAAAAACGAACAACTAAGTACTGGAAGACAGCCAGAAGAATTAGAGCAGCAGACTGGGACAGAATCATACTGCACTGAAATCTCTTGTCTTCATTGTTATGGATATCTCATTGATACCCACAAAATTACATTTCCATAAGACTTACCTGTGTGGTGTAGTGGTTTGAGCATTGGACTATGATCCTGGAGACCTTGGCTGAATCCCCTGCTTAGCCATGGAAACCCACTGAGTGACCTTGGGCACATCATATACTGTCTACCCCAGAAAATCCCATGGTAGGGTTGCCATAAGTCAGAAATAACTTGAAGGCACACAACAAGAAGGATTTGCTCACAACCTGTGCATATATTTTTCTTCAAATGTCAAACACATAAGCACTCACCTGATCTGTAACATCATACACAACTATGATGCCATGAGCTCCTCTGTAGTAACTAGAAGTGATTGTTCGAAATCTCTCTTGTCCTGCTGTATCCCACTACAAAACACAAAGGAGAATTCAGAAAAGAACTTGTAAGTTTGTATCTATTTAGAGATGTTATTTAATGCATTCTGCAAACTCTGGGCAGCTTTAAGTTCTCAGTATGGTAAATAATGCTTTATGGATTGCTATGAAGTATATGCCACAGAAAATATCTACAAGAAATTAGGAGACGTATGAAATGCCCTAGGCAAGAAAGTGGAATCCAAATTATACTGATCTCAGTTTCAAAATACTTCCATACATTAAGACAAGAGCTGTATTAGACCCTGTATGACTAGAAGAAGGAAGCCAGAGAAGAGATCTTCTACTGCTACCTTAAAACAAACAAAAAACAAACACAAAAAATTCAGCAAGCCACCACAAAGGTAAGCTTCTCCTAAAACTCAAGTTTCATCATTAGAAGACCGATCTATTCCCCTTCCCAATCTTTGAATCAGACGTACTGAACTGGAAGTAGGGATGAGACAACTGAATCCACAGATCCTCAGCAAGGATTCGTGAATCCGAATCCCTGTGCTAGAATAGGTAAACCAAATCTTTTGAATCCACCACCCAAACTGTTTGTTGGAGACTGGGATGCCTGAAAACCTAGGTGATCAGACACACAAGGGGAGATGGCAAGTAGGTGAGTTTTTTCCTTGGAGTAATAATGGCCTTTGCTAACAATTTCAGAAATTACATCTGGGGTTGTATTTAAATTAATATAGTTGAACAGAACATTTAATATCTAAGTTCAGCACTATTTTCTGTGCTGAAAATCAATTAAATGTAGAAATGCTGGGGTCAGTGGGTCTGACACCTATCAGAAGTAGTGGGGCAGAGGGCAAGGTCACACACTCTCAGCCAGTAGTTGCCACAGGTAGGCCAGTGGACCTCCTTCCACAAGACCAGTGCCTGGTTGTAAATCTATAGCTAGACTAGGATGAGAAGTGAAATGTCTGTAATGGTTTCTCATGAGCCACATGACAAACCACATGTAGCAGAAAGGACAAATTGTTTTTAAAAATTGGTGCCTCCGGAGCCTGCCAAAGGCCTCATTGGCTAGAAGGTATAGTCTCCTTGAGATTTCAAGGACAGCTGAAACTTTCCTTTGCCTAGCTCCTTTGCAAAGCTCTTTCATACACAATTCTGGGATTTGTAGTTTTACAAGGTATCACAGCCTTCTCTGCCAAAGTCTGCTGGTGCATCATCAAACTACAAACCCCAGGATGCTATAAGGAGCTATGCAAAGAAAATCCAGTTTTGACCTGAATTATCTCTGTACTGTAGTATGTAGCCCTGTTTACACAGGCAGGAAAATGTGGGCTTAATCCACATTTTCCTGCATGTGTAGAAAGGGGCCTTCATGTCATTTTCAATCTGGGGAGATCGTGAGGCAAAACTATGACAATTGTCCTGGCCAGATTTCTTCAAAGGGAGGTTTCCCTTTGCCTAGGCTTTTGCTAAGGCTGAGTGTCCTTTGCCCAAGATTATCTTTCTTTTCCTTGCTTTTAAAACCCTTTTTAAAAAAAGAATTCACAAGATTTGAGATTTGTGAGGTTCATGGATTTGCAGAACCTTCCAGGGATTCGGATAATTCTGGATTTGTCCCATTGCTAACTGGAAGTATTTGGTTTTCATCTTCAGTTTCACTGACAACTATATAGAAGCTAGTTTGTGGAAATTTCCTTACATTCTATGTATTAGAACAGAGATGCATAAAGTGGAACACTGAATTGGATGAACCTGCAGGTTAGATGGGGAGAGTGTGGAAGCATTTTCCAGCTATCCCTTCGTCCATCTGTGCTCCTGAAGATCTGAAGGTTGGAGGACCTCCAATACCATGCATGATTTTGTTGTGATCTGCAGGAGCAATTAACACAAAACCACCCCTAACCCGGAAAGCTCTGCTGAATCCCTGTTCTCTATGCCCACAATGGAAGGAGGTCTTCTGTTTGTATTAAGTAAAACTGTGGATCCAATGCAAAGATGGACAAGTTGATCATAAATCCAAGTATGACAAACAGCTACTTATCTCACACTGTAGTACATCTACAGCGCTCCCAGCTCCAGCACTTTCTTTACCCCACTGAACCGTGCAACTGGCAGCAAAGCAAGCCTGAACATGTCACATCAAGGTCTACAAGACCTCCTATTCTTCTCCAAGAGTGCCAGAAAACCCTGCAGCTTGTGTCATATGTGAAAGTTGTTTCGAAGGCTGATTCTCCATGTTTCCATAGGCCATGACGTCTAGTGCCTTTTACCTAAATGTAAAGCAGCTAATCTCATTTACACTGAAGAAACCATTACCACAACCCATTTCAGAAGCAGAACTCAATTCAAAGAATCTGATACTAATAGAGAAGCATGATTAACACTGACTTTCTGTTCTAGGCTCACAGGTGTACCATCTGAAATGTCAATATAGGCTCTTAAAAATGTATGTTGAGAAATAAAAGCTGAAGTATTTCCACTCTGGCTAGCAAGTATAGCTGAGTCAGGAAATGAAACAATCTTAGCCTGAGGAATTCAAAGAGCATAAATTAGGAGTCTGCAGGAGTCTTTTAAGAGACAATACAAACCAGTGGTCTAGAAACTAGCTGGCTTAATCTAAACAACCACTGAAAGGGCCGTAGCAGGAAAACAGACTAGATGCTATAGGCCCACTACAAAGCTATCTGGCCTTGTTAGTTCACCTGTGAAGTTACCCAAAGGCCCTTTCCGCACATGGTTATTAAGGCGGGCCAATGCATCTTGCCATGGAGGTCTCCTGCACCCTGGAGCAGACTAGGTTCAGTTTATTTACCATCGTTCTGCACATAATTCCGACTAAATGCGCCCCTATGTGGTGGTAAAGCACGCTATTTGAAAACCAGAAGAAATCAGTTTTCCAATTTTCCAGATCGATCCAATTCATACTTTCACAGTGGTGCAGACACATACATTCGCACCAATGAGAATTGGTGGTCAGGGGAGGGCTCATGGGAGGGGCCATGGGCTAGTATGGACTTATGCATGTACGCAATGACGTACTAAACCATGCAAAAAAAAAAAAAAGGACCAACCAGAGCCGACGGGGCGGGGTGAGGGGAGTAGCGAGAGTGGCCACGGCCGAGGTAGTGTGGATTCACGAACTCGCACTCCTCCAAATCAGAATGGAACATACGCAGTAGCTGTGTGGAAGGAAATGAGGGAAAGTCCGCCTTGTTTTGAGCCCAGAAAATCCGGTAAGAAATGGCACGAACCGATTCACCAGCCTCGTGCGGAAAGGGCCAAAGATACAAGTCTTGTCATTTTTTTTTTAGTTTGCTACTTCTTGGGTATACCTCTGCCGTGTCAGAATCACATATGGTTTTTACCAAACTCAATATTCAAGAGGCCTGTTGATTCTAATATGAAATAACTCTCTCTTCAGTTAGTGTATTACTCTGTTCCAAACATTTAGTACATTAAAATGTACCAGATTTTCCTGGCGATTTGCCAGCTATTTATAGAGCTATTGGCTTGCTAGAGAATGCAATGTGCACTGACTAAAACAGTCAGGTAAGTGAACTGAAATGCAAATTCTTCCCTGGAAAAAAAGTCTAGCACTATTCACTGTGGTCTTCTTTGCAAGGTTTCTTTCTATGCTTCCCTAGGCTATTTATAAGCTTCTACAAGGAGGCTATTTTATCATTGCATCAAGTACAATTCCTAGACAGCATCAGAGCTTCTGGTCTGGCAGCCAACATCTCAATTATATACCAACGGCAAGTCCTTCAACACTTCTCTGAAGTCATTACAACTACATGATGAAGGCTTAACTTGCAATCGCTCCCATATAGACAATTACATATAAGAGTAAAAGAACATAATAAGGCTTAACTATCTGAAGAGATAAAATCTGACTTGGAAGTACAGTACTGTTACACTCAGATGACAACCATCTAATTGTTAAGATGTAAAACTTCTGTTGAAATTTGTGATGGAAGACAAACAAGTAAAGGAATAGATAATTAGCTGGGCAAAGAATTTCAGATTTGGAATACACATGGGTCAATGGGAGAAGTTATGGACAAAGGATACTAAAAATATGTTGTTATGCCCTAAAAGAAAACTACTATGTGATTATGTACAGTTGCTACCTCACGCCAGAGAAATAGCAAAGATGTACAAATAGACAAAAAATAAATGTTGAAAATGCCAGGACCTGATTGGGTCATTATATCACATGTCATGGACGTGTAATAAAGCTGAACAGTTTTGGATGAAGACTCAAAATATGATCCAAAAGATTTTGAAGTCTCAAACACGTAGAAGGCCTGAAACATACTTCTTAGGAATCTTAAAAACAACACAAACTGGCCCAACATATGCTGTTAGCAGCAAGATTAGTATGCACAAAGTACTAGGGGGAAAAAACAGAATTACCAACAGTGGATGAATGGTTAGGTAGACTATGGGAATTGTTGAAATAAATAAAAGGCAGACTACAAAATGAATTTCTGTCTGAATGGAAATGTTTGATTGAGTTTTTAAAGAAGAATAAAGGCAATCTGACGACCATAGGCTTTTAAATTTAAAATTCGTATTTATATTATTACATAAGAAGTGTAAAACTAGAAATAAAAGATGTATTTTGCTTGTAGTTTGAAAGATTATTATCTAGTCTTTGTATGGATGGTTATTAACTTTTGAGGTTTATTATTTTTGATCATCGATTATTATTTTGTTGATTATTAATGAAATTAATATATAATACAGAATAATTATTCAGTTTGAAAGCTTAAATAAGTACATAATTAAGTAGGTAGATAAATACAACTATAAATGATAAATGACTAGTAAACAATTAATCGTTATGGTACAAAAGAAAGGATTTAATACTTAGGTTAATTATTCAAGTAAATATGGGCTGTCTGCAACAGGGGCGGGAACCAATTTTTTATTACTAAGTTATTCTGTGTTTTGTTATCTACTGTTTGTATTGTTACTTTTGTTAGTTTTTGTTTTAGTTATGTGTAGAATATATGTATTAGGTTTTTTTTTGCTGTTTGGTATGTTTGTGGCAAATATAATAGAAATTTATTATAAAAAAGGGAAAAAAACTTGTCTTCAAACACCACATGGTGTTTTAATTAAATAAGTACAGAAGTACAGAAGGCCATCGTTCCTAACAGTCAAACGATCAGTTAAAGCAGAGGAACCAGGTCATTTGTTCACTTCCTGCACCACACAGTTCACAGGTTTATGAAGCAATATTTCTTTTGTCCTATTACTCAAGATGCACCAAGTAAGCAGCTCATACTTACTATCTGAAGCTTGATCGTCTTTCCATCTAACTCTATGGTTCTGATTTTAAAGTCCACACCAATTGTGCTGATGTAGCTTTCTGTGTATGTATCATCCTAGAAAAAAAAGAAAAGTAACTTGAGGAGCAACATTATGCCAAAGAGCATCAACATGAAGAGAGAAACCTGGCTCTAGACAGGCAAAGATCTGACAACAGTAACATTATGGCAATCTATGCCCATGCGTGTACAAGCAGTGCAATAACTCTGTGGCACCAGCAAAGGGGAGGCTTCACTCAGAGTCAGAAGAATTATCAACAGGCACCCTACACACATCCATTTTCACTGAAGAGACTCACTCCTACTGCATGTCTGGTTGTGATGTGGCAAACTGATACGGCATGTGGATCTACTGTTCAAAATTTTAAAGAAGCCACTGGGCCTGCCCAAGGTTGCTCACTATATTCCACTTATTTTATCTCTCATTGTAACATGTTGTGTTCAACGAAGGAGAGAATAATCAAGATTCCCACTGCAATGCTCCCCAGTTATGAGCTACATGTAGTTCATTAACCTCTTCACCACAAGCAGATACAAGCTCTGTCCACAGCTGCAATTCCAACAACACTTATTCCCACCAACTGGACTCCATGCAACTTGTTTCCAAAAACTGTGAATGGGAAGAGGCTATAAATATATTCAGGATCACACAAGTACTACAGGATCAGCTCAATGAATGTCCAATATTGGCTATGTAGTAACTGCTAACTCAAAGTAGCACGTTTCAACAGCTCTCATTCCAAGCTATGAATGGAAGAAAATTTACTGAAAAGTCTTACTAATTCTCAGCTACCAGCTACATAAATCAAGGAGAATTTTGAAGTGCACTATTTCTTCAAAATATATCCAGCTCAAGAATTAAAATTCAGTTCAGTTTAGCAGAGAATATTTGCCAAGAAATACGTTCTCAGCTTTGTTATAGGTAACTACATGTCTTTTCAAGGCACCACAAACATAGCATTCTTTTCTTTGTTTATGAATCATTAGTAGAAAAAAAATCAGAGAAGCCAGAATACCAGAATGTTAGTTTTTAAAAACTGTTAATTGTTAACAAAAACTTGAAAACACATGAGAACTTACTGCAAACCTAAGTAGAAGGCATGATTTTCCAACACCAGAGTCTCCAATCAGAAGCAGCTTGAATAAATAGTCACTGCAAAAAAGAAAGCCATGATTACAGCTATCTACTTTACTATGAAAGACACATTAATTTTAATTGCTACTTCATAACAGACATGGCATTTTGTTTTGATTCTATCACAAATGGGGAAAGATTACCTTGTTTAAGTATGCTATGGTCTATACAAATAACTTTTATATGTAAAATACAGACTTCCTGGGAAGTGTAGCTTTGTGATGATACGGGGGGAAAAAACTGTACATTTTTCACAGACCTATTATTCTGGGCCAGCCAGGAAAGTAATACTATATGTCACTAGCTGCATTCTACCTGGTTAGCTGATTCCAAACGGTGATATTGTTGGAGTAATATTATTCCCTTCAACATACTTTATACATGCATTTGTCTCCCTTCTCTTTATATAAATAACACTGTTTTATAAGGTTGGGTGATATCAGCAGCATGTTTTCTATATCTGTTTTATACATTCATTTAATGCAATACATTTTCAACTTTAAGCAATCCTGTTACTGGAGATGTATTTCAAGATCTTCCATCTCCAAAATACCCGACAGTTCATTTTATCTCAAGCACAAAGATAAGCTGTCAAAGACAACCAATTTTGGGAGATCCCAGACAAATGAAAGATTCCTTTGTATCATTTTTTTGACCCACAGACAAAAGACTTAAGGCAAAAAATAATATTTCATCAGAAGTTTTATAAAAGAAATACAGTGTAAAAATCGTGAACTGTCAATAATTATTTGGGAAACACATTTCTTATTTGTTGAGAAAAGTCAGGCACCACTGTGGAACTGGTTTCAGATTCATGTTTACACTTGTGCTTTGATCCTCCTCTACTTCTAGAGACAGACCCACTGATGTCATTTGATATCTGAACATTACACCCATATGAGAAGAAGTGGCATTATAGCGTATATAGCAAGTTAACAGTGCATAATTTTGAACCTTTAAAATGTGGTATGAAAAATAACTGCAACAGCCCTTTTAAATTCTTATGTTTTAATACATGCTATAGACTGAGAAAGAAACAACAGTTCTATCTTCAGGTGCCCAAAAATTCCTTAAAATAAACTACAAACTACAAATGGCAATGATGGAAAAGCTTTGTATATGTAATACTACGATCCTAAACTAACCGGAAATAAATCCTATTTTTCTGAGCATAATTCAGTCCAAGCAGTAAGTTTATAATTAAAATTCAAGAGGAAGTAAAACTCTGCAGCAGTAAAAAAGATCCAAATGATATTTGTTGCTTGGTCTATAGCCTTTCAAGCCTTCCCACTTTGTGGGAAAAGGTGGTGTATAAATACAACAAATAAATAAGACAAAATAGGGTTTTATGTACAGTGCATCATACATAAAAATACACATTACACGCAACAATAAGCACACAAAAAAGATGCCGCTGCAAATTTTAGTTGCACCAGCTTTCCTGAGTATTATCAGCTGGTATCAACTTTCAGGAAATATTGTCCAGGATACTACATCACATTTGTAACTATGTAAACATAGCTACAAGTGACCTAAGGAATCAACCCCCAAATCCCACCTTAAACTCCAGGGAGTCACTCCACTGAAATGAGGTCTGCAGTGTGGTCAAGTAAGGCACTTCAGGATGACACAGGCAGTTCCTTCCTCACTCAACCATCACTCAGGGACAGCAGGGAGTATTCTGAAGAACCCCACTGAACTGCTCCACAGGCCTCTATGGCACAGAGTGACTGTCTGTAGTGTAAGGTGTGGTGGAGGGCATTTAGGATAGTGGCAATAGTGCCTTAATCATGAGTTCATAGCACAGATGAATACAGAGCAGTTACAAATCTGTTAACTGCAATGCTGGACACCAATTATTTGTCTTAAAAACTGTAAGAATACAGTCAGCCTTCCTTATCTGCGGATTCAGTATCCATGCTTAACTAGCCATGGCTTGAAAATATAAAAGAAAAATCCAAAAGGTAATGTTTGATTTTGCCATTTTATACAAAGGATGCCATCTTACTATACCATTGTACTTAATGGGACTTGAGCACTCACACATTTTGGTATCCACAGGGCGGGGTGTGTGTGTCCAGGAACCAATCCCCAGCAGATACCAAAGGCCCACTGCACTTACTATGGAGTCAAGACTTTCCTAGAGGAGTTTTGTTGTCTAACACTTTTTCCTAGCATAAGCTTTTATGGACACAGTCTACTTAAATTAAAGGCCCTGGAGCAGCAGTAAGAGTTCAAAGGCTTATTAACATAAAATTACAAATCCATTAAAACTCTGATGTCTGAAAGACAACATGAGAAAAGAAGGACTTTCCATACCTTAACAATGCAACAAACTTAACATACTTGCTCCTGTGAAATATGACTACAGTCCTCTCTCCAGATATGCAAGTTTGACCTTCACAAATTTCATTACTCTGTGAGACACATGTGCCTTCCACCCCATTCTCCTCCTCCCATTGCCTTGCCTTCTGCTGGGGTGCGCTTGCTCTCCTTTTCTGTGCCTGGGCAAAATGCAAAGGAATGAGGGGAGATCACCAAACATGGAGAAGGAAGGTGCTAGTGTGCCTCCCCCCACCATTCCCTTGCTTTTTGCCTCAGTGTGCATTCTCCACACCCAAGCAAAAGGCAAGGGAATGAACGGGAGGTGCACATGCCCCCTCTTCCCTTCCCTTTTGCCTGGGCATGGGGAAGGCAGGCAGGCATTCCCAGGCAAAAGAGAAGAGAATGGCGGAAGGCGTGCGTCTCCCGCCTCATTCCTTTGTCTTTTGCTCAGGTGAAGAGAATGTGTACTGAGAAAAAGCCAAGAAAATGGTGTGTATGTGCGCATCTTCCTTCTCTGTGTGTGGTGTGTCCCTTCCATTCCCTTTTCTTTTTCTCAGGTGCGGAGAACATGTAGCACAGCAAAGGGCAACAGAATGGGGGGAAGCATGTGCACACCTCCTTTCTCAGTGCATGGTGCCCCCTCCATTCCCTTGCCTCTTGCGCAGGCGAGGAAAAGGAAGACAAGCACACCAGGGCAAAAGGCAAGGGAATGGGGGAGTGGGGGGTTATTCACAGTTTCTCCACTTTCACAAAGGTTCTGTGCCCTGAAGTCTCACGAAAGTGGAGGGGCCAAGATCCTGTAGACCCACTGGCAGAGCAGAAAGTTGTATCTTCCCTAGCTAAGCAACAGCAGCTGGATGACTGTAATTCTGTGTGCACTGACTTACAGGTAGGCCCAAGGATACACACACAGAATCAAGATGAACAACAAATTCACCCATTTTAATTCTGGAACAAGCTTACATGGCTTTTAGAAAGTCACATTAGAGTAAACAACATTTTTGCTCAACAAAAGGTCAATAGTGCTGCTCAAACCAAACCAAACCAAACCAAACCAAACCAAACCAAACCAAACCAAACCAAAAATATTTAAAATGAAACCAGCCTGTTCTAATTTATTGTTACATTTATATCTCTCTCATTCTTCAGATGAATGTTTAGGCATCGCTTCTATTAGATTATTTTAAGTGCCATTTTGAAAGGTGTTTGCTGTTCTACCACTGGGTTTTTAAAATGTCAAAAGTTTAACATGGGCAGCTTACAGCAATCTTCTAGCATACACCTATTGTTGCTAAGAGCTCTAAATTACAAAAGCTAAATTCAATTCTACAGTCTATGTGCACTTTCCTGTGAATAGGCATCATTAATTACTGTGGGGCTTATTCCCAATAAGCACAGGATTATTTTTGAAGTTTATTTCTTTGACTTCTCATATTGATCTTTATGTCTGTCCTTTGTTACTATGTCCCATATTAAACTGGAAGATGGAGAAATTAGGAACACATTAATGATGCTGCTATTAGTATATGCAATGTTCTGTCAGTTCACAGTCACTATTTTATTACATTAAACACTTACCTTCTTATTTGTCATTAGGGTAAGGACCCAAAGAACTGTGCAATTAGTTTTTCACACCCAAGTGGCTATGGGGCCTAGATTTTGTTGTTACATGGCAAACCAATTCTGAAACCAAGGGGACTTTGTAAGGAGACTGATCCTGGATAGGGGAGTCTTGTTATTCACAGTGGCAAAAGCAGAAAAGCCACTAGCTTGCTCAATCCTTTGGGTGTGCCTAAGTAAACAACTGAGTCCCACTCTGTACCAGATAAAATGGCTGCACACATGGACTAATTAAGCTCACTGAGATGGACGAAAAATTCACTGCATTTTGCGCAATTTATTTACAATCAGCAGTCATTATCAACACCATTTTTGCCCAAAACAGTACTCATGCTAGGCTTTAGCCATCCAAAACTACAAAGCTTAGCGTTTGCTTCATAATTAACGCAGTCATCTTTTTTAAAAAAATATGTTTTTATTAAACAGTACAGCATCATTCTAACAGCACATCACAAATCAATGTAATAATGCTGCACATGTAAATGACAGCTTGGGTCTAGACTGAGGTACAATCCAACTACAGTTAAGCACTTTTGCATTTTGTCTATAACAGGGACATTAAGCACCTGCTAAAATTTACCTTCTTAAATTTACCCTAAGTCCATCAATACAATCTGAAAATGCTGAACTGTGTGCTATGGTCACCATTCATTCTGGTATTTTTATACTGCTTTTCAAAGCGTAAACTCTCCCAAGACAGCACACAATCAGTATCATAGAAACAACTTAAACATACAAAACATGCATGTTTTTGAACTAAAACAGCAGCACAAAGCACTAAAATTCAGTCTTATCACAATAAACTTCTTAACATTTAAAACACAACAAAAACTTCACCCAACATTTTGAACTAAAGGAAGACTGAGATATATTTAGATAAATGAACTAATGTGCCTTTTAAAAGAGATAGGGAAGGAGTCTAACATACACCTCTTGGAAAACTTTTACAGAGACAAGGCCTGAAAAGGTTTAACATTAAGTTGATAGATATGGTTGGCATACTTGCAAAGAAGGCCACTGCAACTGAACTTAAGGCCTACGCAGGTACACATGAAGGCTGGCGGTCCTCCAGAAAACCTGTTCTAAAATTATTTAAAGGTAATGACAGTATTTTAAAACTGAGTCTGAAAATGAAATAGCAACCAACAAAGCTGAACAGAACACTTGATGTTTGCTCCAATTAAAGTCATACCTCTTTTAACAAAGCCTCTGGTGAAGAATCTCCTTTTTAAAAGGCTTTTTTTAAGGGATGGGCCAACCGAACCTGCAAATCCTGGAATCCTCAGCAACAATTCGAGATTCGCAAATCCAAATCCCTGTGCCAGAACAGGCAAACTGAATCTTTTGAATCCACCAACCAAATAGTTTGTTGGAGACCGGGACGCCTGAAAACTTGAGTGACCAGACACACAAGGGATGATGGCATGTAGGTGAGCTTTTCCCTTGGAGAAATAGGGACCTTTGCTAACAATTTCAGAAATTACATCTGGGGTTGTATTCTATGATATTTAAATTGAACACCTCATATTTAAGTTCAGCACTTGACTGGAAGGGAAAGATTCCTTTGCATAGCTCCCTTGCAAAGCTCTTTCATACACAATTCTGGGGTTTGTAGTTTTACAAGGTGTCACAGCCTTCTCTGCTAAAGTGTGCTGGTGCATCATCAAACTACAAACCCCAGGGTGCCATAAGGAGCTACGCAAAGAAATTCCAGTTTTGACTTGGATTATCTCTGTACTGTAGTATGTAGCCCTGTTTACACAGGCAGGAAAATGTGGGGTTAATTCACCTTTTCCTGCTTGTGTAGAAAGCGCCTTCATGTTATTTTCGATCTGGGGAGATCCTAAGGTAAAACTATGACAATGTCCTGGCCAGATTTCTTCAGAGGGAGGTTTGCCTTTGCCTAAGCTTTTGCTAAGGATAAGAGAGTGTGTCTTGCCCATGATTATCCTCCTTTCCCTTGTTTTTTAAATTCTTTTTAAAAAAAGGATATGAAAGATTCAAGATTTGTGGATTCCCAGAACCTTCCAAGGATTAGGATCTGGATTTGGAAAATTCTGGATTCGCCCCATCCCTACTTTTTTTTGTTCTCCTGGCCTCTTTTCTTCCTTGTCCTCTGTCTAGTTGGGAACTTTTTTTTAAAGCAGCAAGCATCAGTAATGAGAAGATGGTGAAGGAGGGCTGGAGAAGCACAGATTTCTGGAGTTGAGTTGCGACAGAGTACCTTAAATCAATAATGCAGTAATGTTTCAGCTGGAAAGAATGGGATTCTGCTCTAGCTGATCTTACTGTAGCTGTGTATGCCTTCCTACAAAAGACAAGGTAAACAGTATCCCTTACTGACTGTGCACAAACAGGAGAGCAGAGAGAAGAGCAGAAATCAATTAAGCCTTTCTCACCAGCTACTCCTAGCATGTTAAGCAAGCACAGATCTGCAAGTCTGACCACCCATCATAAGAAAAGAGGAGGCTGGTGAAAGAAAAAAAAACCATTTTTTTCCTGGATGTTTTTTTGGAAGAAGCCTTCAAGCAGTTTCTAGAAGGTTTTAAAAAGTTTTTGTTTACTTCTACAAGGCCTACCTGATCTTGTTGTTTCATTTCACATGTACATATTTCTCAGTTTTGGATAAAATGTTTATTGATGTGCTTTTGTTTTTTTTGTGGTGTTGTAAATCTATTCTTTCTACCTCTGGTAACAAATTTCCTGTTGAAGAAAAAATGTTCAGAAGCACATCTACTTTGTTAATAGAGGCATACTTGTACTTGTGTTCCACAAGCAACCATGCAGCTACATTGGTTACCAACCGAAGCTTTCGAAACATCTTCAAAGGCTCCTTCATGTCAAGCCTATTAGCCTAGTCTGACTGCAACCAGAACATATATAACTAGGGCAAGTTCTGCTTCTCCAGACAGCACTGCACTTGGCAATTGCTGAAACTAATTAAAAAGTCTCCAAGCATTGATGCTGCTTGTGCTTCAGTTGACAGCACCTAGTCCAAGAGAATCCTAGAAGATTGGACTTTCAGAGCAGTATAACCTTATACAAAATTGGTTGTACACTTGCCTCCAGACTCCATGAAGCTCACCCACAGTACCTTCATTTTACTGGGCTTCAGTTTCAACTTGTTGCTCTTATCCACTGCAAAACAATGTTCAGATACCTTCTGAAGACTTCCATAGCCTCCACAAGATTAGTAGATGCTAGTTTAGACTAAAGTCGTTTTCAGTAGAACGCAGGTACAAGATGAAACCCAAAGCACCCCCAAAACTAAAGGCCATCAGTCAGAAAAGTAATCCTCCACTACTACTTTTTGAGGACATTTTCCAAAATAGTATTATGCCACTATAATATCTTGCCTCCTAATTTTACTCCTGTGGGGCAGCCCAAGATACTGTGGTTGATGGTATCAAAAACTACTGAGAGGAGAAAGTTACGTTCACGATGTCTATTCCTCTCATTAGTCAAGGTGACAACAGTTGTTTCGGTTCCAGAATTAGCTGAGAAACCAGAACAGATTCCAGTAATAAGTGTCATCTAAGAATACCTGAATCTGTAGAGTCTTTTGTCTCACCATCATTTTGTTCATGAATTGAGTGACACTTATCCAATGTCCCAGGAACTAAATTCAGTTCTTTTAGCACATTTTTAATGCCTTCATATTTCCTCACTTCAATTATTCAAATATACTTCCCAAATTATTTCTTTGTGATACAGCTGTGTAGTACTCCATAACACCTGGCAAATGGAAGCTTGATGCCTTTTATTTCTCATGTCCATACTCATTTTTTAAGCTGCAAAATTGTGTGGTCAAAATTAGATGTTACAACTCCACACCAGGATTCCCTAAAACAACTACCCCACTGTATCTTTAGAATTTTAAAAGAACCACCCCAGCTCATAGTGATGCCTACTTAAAAAGCCAAAGCCAGATTTCTGTCAAATTATCTATTGCTTATACCTCTTGCTGGTTAGTGCCTAACAACTAATTCACCTTTAAACTCCACACTACGGCTGCTCTATATTTCATCTGAAAACAGACCAAAAGGTTCCACCTACAACTTCAGTGTCTCAGGAGTATCAAACCAAACTATAGTTTTTTTCAAAGTATGTTAAGAGAAAACATGACTACACTTTCTTTAGTAACTCTGATTTAGAATGCTAGAAACAAATACAAACTTGTTCTTGACAATACTAATGCCACAAATAAAATACTAAAGGAAATTAGATTTATTATTCCAGAGTGATACCGCTGTTACTGTCGCCAAAGATAGCAGAACAAGCTCTCTGACATCAGCCAGCACTGTTCTTAAGGGAAAGAACTCAAAGGATTCAAGGGGCAGAAAAGTTACTAATCAATTAAAAATCTTTTTTAACAGCTAAAAATCAACATTCCTCTTTTTTGGTGGCTGCCCCTACAGTTTCAGTTTTCACTTCTAAGAAGTGTAGCACTGCAATGCAGCAACATTGCAAAATCAATGTAAGCCCAGTAAGAATCATGTGTTGAACACATGACCCTCAGTTAGGCAAAGGGTGGACATCTACATTAAGCAGCAATAGCAACTAGGGTGAGTTAGATCAACTATCAGAATGAGGACACTTCATCCTTTAGAGCTTAAAATGTTGGGAAACCAAATGAGCTCTGCTGAATTTTGATAAACAAGAGAAGGATTAACTGGGAAATAAGCTTATGTAGTTGGCATCAGCAGCCTTTAAAGTAAAAAGAAACTTTGCAAAATAGGCCTGCCACATATTCAGCTGCTTCTCAATGTAACGGACAAAATAGCATTAACTTTTTATGACGTGTTATAAAATCTCAATCCTCATCTGCGACACTTTCAGTTTGTAACTCAAACTCCCAGAAAACACAAAAGGATGCCTTTATTTCTTTTTTTTAATATGTCATCAATTTTGTTAAGTTTCTCAGTATATTTTCATAATTACAGTAGCAGTAAATGGCTAATAGCAAAAGTATTCAACAGAGCCAGTGTGGTAGTTTGAGTATTGACTACAGCTTTGCAGGGTAGAGTTCAAATATCTGCTCAGCCATGGAAACCACTGGGTTTCTCTCAACCTCTTCTCCTCTCTCAACCGCAGAGGAAGGCTAAGGCCAAGGGAACTCTGTGACAGGGTCACTGTAAGTAGGAAATGACTTGAAGGCAAACGAGTGTTCAAGCAGGAAATCATTACTTCCCTAGATGGCCTCTCTCTTTGCAGTTCTCCCTGAGAGTAATGGATGCAATACTGACTCCTTCGGTACAGATGCTGCCTATAAAACAAGTTATACCATTGTAAAGGCAATGGGTCAATTGTAACCGTCTATGAGAACTCATAAGTGTCCACTCTTGGCAGCTTTTCCAATATCCTTTTAAGAATAGCTCAAGTCCATCAAAATTGAGAAGTGCTTCACTACCTTTCTCTCTCTCCTTTTCCCAGATTCATAAAAAAAAAAAAGATGGTGCACATGACACCAGTTTTCCCAAATTTTGGCAGCCAGCCAGCCAGCCATCTCAGACTCCCCTACTACTACAAATTACTCAAGGAGGAAAGCTCTGTGTATTTGATACTGTCAAAAAAGTAACCATAAGGCAGCAAGAAAGCTGAAGAAGGGAACAAGCCAAAATGCCACAGAGATTGGAAAGGAGGTGAGGACACAAAAGGGTGCAACAAGGTCTGCAGATCAAAAAACAGGAACCAAGCAGTCTTATGAATGCACTAAAAAGTTTGCTGAGAAATGTAGAATCCCACCTGTTAGCAGATAATCACAACATGTGAGTGCTGACTTACAACACAGAACATACACTTCAAAGGTGTAAAAAGAAGTGCTATGGGATACTGAGAGGCTTGAGGAGACCCATAGTGGTGTAAGGTGACAGCGACTGCACACTACGGCCAGAGTTAGAAAGACAGAACGGACAGAAAAAAACTGAAAACCAGCAAGGTCTAAGAGGCTGGGAAGAGATCAGAAAGAATGTTCAAATCAGCATTGTGATACAACACTGACCTACAGCCCAACCTACTTCAAAAGACTGCTGTGAAGATTAAGAGGAGGAAAACATGTACAGCGCCCCTGAGCTGCTTGAATAAATGGACTTTAAAAAAAAAAGCTTGGCATTCTTTTCTGCACCAAAATATACCACTCTGACTTTAACAATGATATCCCCGTATGTTGTTTTAATTTGTGCAAGTGTGTCATCCTTTGTAGAATTTACTGATGATTGTTTTTCTTACGTATTTTGCTTAGGTACCAAAAGTCAGTCGTACGTTACTTAAGCGCATATTTGGAGAAAATCACTCACCTACAAAAACAATTGTAGGCAAAATCCACCCTTTTAAACAAAACAACTCAGTAGCAGAGGCTATTTATAAAACACACTGAAAACACCACCTGTACCCCTCCACTCACTTACTGCAGGCCTCGGTGCCTTTTTAACCCTCTCCCTCTTTCTCTCCCCTGACCCTTGAACCCTCTCTTCCCAAATGTCCCCGAGGCGATCGCAAGGCTCCATTTCTCTGGAACAGCCCGTGGGGGCGTCTCAGGGACCCCTCCCCTCCGGCAGTCTTCCCTTCTCCTCTCCCCTTCCTTCCCTCACCCCTCCCAATTAATGCCAATTCATCTCCCTCCGGTTCCCGGTTTACGTCTATCGTGGCCACACCGCTCAGCCCTCCCCCAGCTCGGGCTTCCTTCTACGCCTGGGACACAAACACAAACCCTCGCCCTAATCGCTTCTTCACCCAACGCACCACTAACGCCTTCTTTCGACCAATCCCACCTCCACATTAATCCTCCTCCAGCCCTCCTTCAGGCCTGGCCTTGCCTCCCCTCCTCCCGAGCCCATTCTTCGCCTTCCGTCCCCACGCGGACGAGGCGCGCGGCGTTTCCCGTCTCTTCCCCGCCGCCTCACTTACTATTCGGGATTCATGCTGGACATGTCAGCGGGGGACCCGCGGCCTGTGTACAGAACGAGCTTGCTCCGCGGAGCAGGCGGCAGTCAGACCCACAGACGGCAGCTTCTCGGGGGTCGGCCTTCCTATCCAAACAGGCGGTGAGGAGGGGAGCGCGCCGGCAACGACAGCGTCTCCCTTTCCACCGGGCTCCGCAATTCCTTCCTTCACAAGCAGCAGCAGTGCTGGCGAAGGTAGCCTCCCTTCTAATACCTAGAACCCAAAATGGCTGCCAGCTCCGAACCAGGAAACGAGAATCCTCTAGCGGAGGGCTGGGGCTTACATGATGGTGGGTACGTGCTTGGAAACGTCGCAGGGAATGCTGGGAAACCGAGTTCCTCGTTGCCGCCACAGCTGGGGCGCCGCCACGGAGCTGAGTTGGCAAAACTCGGTTTCCCGGCAATGCCCACCAGGTAAGGACGCGTGCGCAGTCAAGGCCCTTCCATCCTGTTTCCCGGTTGACTCAACTTTGATATTCAGGTAACGGATTGGTTGACAGGTTCAGCCGGCCGGGCAACGTCAGCAGGGAAACGTGGCAGCTCGGTCGAGCCGTTGACCTCACCGGACAGGATGGCGAGGAGGGGGCGGGGCCAGATGGAAGGGGAGAAAGGCGGGGCACGGCGACTATGTGGGCGGAGCAATGCGGGAGGATTTGGGCTGGAAGGGGGCGCAAGGATAGAGCCCCGGGTCTTAACCCTTTCTTTGCCGGGGACCCCCGACTTAGCTCAAGATCTACATAGTCAAATATTTATTCATTTATGAAAGGCTTCTGGAGACTGAGATTGAAATCCATGCTCAGACACTGGTCGACCCTGGGCAAATCAGCCACAGAGGAAGGCAGAGGGACCCCCCCCCGAACAGATCTCGCCAACACCGACACCCCTGTGATAAGCTCACTTTGTGGTTGCTGTACGTCGGAAGTAACTGGAGGGCGCACAGTAATCAACCGCCGCAGACGGGGGGCAAGTTCTTTCTCGCCATCCTGCCTTTCCCCTTTGAAAACTGACCTACGATGACCCTGAAGCCAACCTCTCAAGAGGGTTTTCTTGGCACGATTGGTTGCCTTTGCCTTTCTCGCAGGCTGAGAGGATGTGACTTGCCTGGAGTCACCCAGTGGGTTTCCATTGTAGGGGAGGGAGTCAAACCCTGGTCTCCAGAGTCATAGGCCATTTCCACACTAGCCTGTTATAATGCTATTATTCCAGTTTCAACACCCTATGGAATCCTGAAGTTTGCAGTTTAGGTTCCTTTTTTATAACTTTAAGCAATAGCTGTATATCAGCTAGAAGGTGAAATACCTAAAATATTAATCAAAGAAAATAATGATACAAATCTTGCCCCCCCCCCGTTTGAAAACATAGTAAAAGGGTCTGGTGAAAGGTTGCCTTGTCCAGGAGTTTTTCTGTGATTTAATCTTGAAATTAATGACTTGTCCTTGTCCACTGAAACTCTTGCCTAACTGTGGGCCTTCTGCACTACACTGCTATAGTGCTACTATTCCACTTTCGACATCCCGTGGAATTCTGGGGTTTGTAGTTTACTGAGGCCAAAGATCTCTCTGGCTGAGAATTCTAAAGGCCCCTCCCTAAAGTCAAACCCCAGGGATTCCACAGGATGTTGAAAGTGGAATTATAGCACTATAACAGGCTACTGCGGAAATGTCCATAGTGCACACACACCTTCCATCGTGTCCCATTTTTCAGGGATGCAGGCAGGAATATGTGCATGCCTGCCTAACCTGCTCCCTTGTTTCCAGACACTGAAAGACAACCATCCAACCTCTGTTTAAAAATCTCCAAAGAGGTGAGAGTCCACCAATCAAAGGCATCAGAATGAGGATCTATTAATTCATCTTCTGGGACTTCACCCTAAATAAGCACTTCACCAGGAGAACACAGCTCTTTTAATTCAGTGGTGGTTTTGGGGAAGAATGTTGAGGCCAACATTATCAGTTCATGGATCTGCAAATTGATTCTATGGCACACTTGGTCAAATTCAACATGATTTTTTTCACTACAAGTGCTCAACCCATATGCTTCCAACTCCCTGACTCCCAGAATGACTGTGTCCTGTTAAATCAGTATTCTGCCTTTCTCCCAGCACATTAACAGTCAGCGTTACTGCCACTTCAATCCCCACAGCATCCTGGAAATTAAGTGGATTTCTTATTAACATACATTCATGGCTCAGAACAAGTTGGGGCATCCAGATTTACCATGGAGGCTGAGGGATCCAGAGGTAAACCAAAGGGAGACTTGCTTTGGGCACTGAAAGGTTATGTGGCTGGAAATTACTTGTCAGCTTTATTTTGTATACATCGAGTTATTGCAACATGCCTATTTAAGAAAAGCATTTCTTGCAAAATATTCATCTTGTAGAACAATAACAAATGTTGCACATTACTACTTGGCTTCCACAGATTTGAAAACATTGTGAGATCCTGAGCCCAACCTCTTCAGGATGAGGAAAAATATAAATAGACAACTACAAGGAAAACTAATTAGAGAACTGCACCAGTTGTTTTGCTGAATAACATTTGTTTGTACTCACAAAACTAGCCTGAACGAACGACACAGGAGCAAACACAGCCCTGAAACATGCTGTGATTTGTAACAACTACTTTTGAAGAGACCATATAAATAAAATTCAAATGATCATCACCGTGGCAGATTTGGCACTGCTGAGCTCAGTATCCCTCTCCTGAACAGAATAAGCACTGAAAGTGCCCTTCAGAAAGAGACAATTTCCTACCACAAGAATAGAATTTAAAGAAGGCCTTGGAGAACATAAAAGTGTGGGAAATGGGACTGAAGTCCTGAAGGAAAGGAGTTTTTTTAAGTAACAGTGAATGAAAAAAATAGCAAGATAGATAAAGGAGAAATGAGAAGAAGGACAAGATAAAGAATAAGGAAGGTATATAGCTAACAAAAGGTGAACGGTCTGAACAGTGTTGTTCTTGTGGCAGATGAAGATTAATTGAGGGAAGAGTAGCATTAGCAGGATGGAGCATGCATAGAAGAGGACAGGGCAGGGTTCCCACCAAAGCTACTCAGTCCTAGAACATTCCATGGGTGTAAAACTCATTTGTTGAGGCACAGAGACCACCAAGAAGTGAGTCTGCATGCTCTCTTACGCATACATTTAAATCTGTTTGCTGCTATGATATGCTATACCAATTTGAACTTTGTAAGTTCATTAATTTTTTTTAAAGATATCAGGAAATTACAGAATACTCAGATCTGGGTAAGGGTGTGTAAGATTTGCAATAGTTAAAAAAACAACAACCCCAAACCTTATTCATTAGTATATCACAGCACTCTACTGCATCAGCATCAAAACATTACCTTTTTTTAGATGGGCTTTTTTAGAGGTACCAATGAAGTTGATGATGAGATGATGATGAAATGATACTGTAAATATTAACAAGGTTTGCCTAGATAAAAATAGTCATATACAAATCATATTCACAAAATATTAAGGAAATTGGTCATAAACAACCAGCTGAGAGGTTGCCTTGTTTTATATGGGCATATTTTCAACCTTTCTTAGGGAACCAAGTGTCTTAAAAATGCCAGAGTCATTTCGTGATGGCAGCATGGACAATCTGTCAGTTATCAAGAAAATAGTGCACCCCTTATAAGCTTAGTATCACAAGAAGTGGCAAATACTGGAAATCTCAGCCAAATACTTCAAGCTCTCTTCATATTGACAAAAAAGGTAAGTGTCCAAGGTATTGAGCAGTAAGAAGCTAGAAGCAATTGATATATAGCAGCAAAGTTGTGGGGTGAGTGAAAGAAGATGATATTTTTGACTTATCACTGTCTTTTCTCTCTTGAGTATCTGTAAGCAAAGGAGTTGATCTAATTCTGCCATTTTGCAGGGCAGTAGGCACATGTACATATGGCACTGACATGCAAAGCTCACTTGCCAGAGTACTGAAATCTTTCACGCACGAGCTGTGTGTGCATGTTTGTGATTCAGCAAATAATTCATATAAGAATGCAAGTTTTTATGTTGGGAAGATTTTATCTGCAAATTTTCATTATCAGATTTTGCATCTGTCAATTTGTGTATGAGTACACTGAAAACCAGGATCTCATCAAACAACAAATCTGCACTAGAAGTTACTCCTTGTTCCTCATGTTGTTATTGTTGTGTGCCTTCAAGTCATTTCTGACTTATGGTGACCCTATCATGAGGTTTTCTGGGGCTGAGAATGCGTGATGTGCCCAAGGTCACCCAGTGGGTTTCCAGGGGCTGAACGGGGGCTTGAACTGTGGTCTCCAGGGTCTTAAGCGATTTCCACACGAGACTGTTATAGCGCTATTATTTCACTTTTGACATCCTATGGCATCCTGGGGTTTGCAGTTTTGGGAGGGGCCGGTCAGCCCCTCCCGAAACTGCAAACCCCAGGATTCCATAGGATGTCGGAAGTGAAATAATCCCCTTCTGGTCGCATGGTGGGCGCGAGTGGCGGCTCGGAATTAAGCTGCGCAATGGCGCAGCTCTGGGCAGCCACCCACTGGATTCCAGCTGCCTCTTTTGTCAGCTAAGAGGCGGCTAAACGCCCCCTCCAGTACGAGGGGTGCAGGAGCAGTCCGAAGGGGACCCCACAACTGGCGTTTCGCTCTACCCAGCTGGGACAGCCGAAAGTGCCAGGGGGTCGAAGGACCATGACGGAGCCAGCGGGATCGTCGCCAGAGCGGCACAAGTGTCGCCGTCGACTTTTAACTAAGAAACAGTAAGAAACAAGAAAAAGATAGCATGAACCTGTTCTGGACTTCACTTTGGAAATATCACAGTGGATTTCTGGCTTGCAATGGTGCGCAGGAGCGAAGGAATGGGGACCCAGAATGTAAGTGCATCATGGCTGAGAGTTCATCTTAAAGTGGCGGCTGATTTTAAAGGAAGGATAAGAGGCTTTTCTACTTTTCTCTTAAGGACTGAGCTTATAAGTGAGAAAGATTGCTGACTTGTTAATTGGACTTATAATAGAGATTGCTTTATAATTAATCAATTAAATGGCTGCTACTGGATGAATAAGACTGGATTTTATAAGATTTAAGAATCCCCATCTGGACATTGAACTTTCTTTATTTCACCATTTTACTATGTTGGTGGATCTGAGATGATTGGTGTTTTGGCTTTTTGATTCTGGATTTCTGATCTTTGAATAATTCTTGAGGAGGCAACAATTATTCATCAGTGCTTATTCTTTTTTTTTTTTATTTTCGGCTCCTGTTGGATGAGACTTGTTCCCAGTGCTTTTTTTTTGAGTCTGCATTGTTGAGACTACTGACCCGTGCTGGAAGGTCATACAAGCAAAACAACTCCACTCCCATGGACGAAACTGCTCAAATCAAGCGACTATAAGAATACAGAGAATTTTCAGAAATGATCTCTGGGCAGCAAGTCTGAGATGGGAGGAGGGAATAGGAGCTGGACTTGGGCACAGGGCTTTGGAATCTGATAAGTGGTAATGTTCTTTGGCAATGTCAATTAAGCTTGTATACTTGATTGATATGCTGTCATTAATATGGACATTGTGATATTGTCAAAGGGAAGATGGGGGTAGTGTGATTGGGGAGCCTGTGGAAGATATTATTTAAGCAAAATATCCCCACTCCCATGGACAGAATGGCCTGGAATTTAAGCGACTTTGATAATACAGTGAATTTCTATAAAAATTTCCCAGGCAGTAAAGTCTGAGATGGGAGGGGGAAATGAGGGAGGATTCAGTTAAAGGGCTCCAAGTCAGATGAAGCAGCATGTATTTTGACAATGTCAATTAAGCTTACGTTTTGATCGGCATATTGTCATTAGTGTAACATTTTGATATTGCTAAAGGGTGGAAGGGGGTTGAACAGGACACAGATATAAGCGGGAAACAAGAGAACTTTTATATAATGAGATCCAGGGTGAGAAGATGTGTGAATGTAGCAACTATAACAACTCAGATTGCCAGATATATACTGTTAGATGTCTTGTGGAGATTTTGAGAGGTCATGTTGTATGATGGAGGATTTAAGAAGAACAGAAGACAGCACAAGAAGATTATAAAGATTATAAAGAGATAAGTATAGAGCAGTGGTTCTCAACCTGGGGGTCCCCAGATGTTCGTGGACTTCAGCTCCCAGAAGCCCCAGCCACTATGGTCAATGCTCAGGGCTTCTGGGAGCTGAAGTCCATGAACATCTGGGGACCCACAGGTTGAGAACCACTGGTATAGAGAAAAGTGGAATGGCTAAAAAATGGGTAATAGCTGGGGACTGTCAAGTGGAAATGACTGTATTAGATTGTGGAAATGATAGTGGGAAAACAGCAACATAACAGGGAAAGGGAGAGGGAAATGCATGTTCAAACACTGAGGTAAACAATGTACTGTGATACATACATGCAAAATGTGGAGTGAATTTCGGGAAGTGAAGTCCAGATCAGAATGGAAGATCAGAAACAATGCATGTAAAATTACAGGTTAAAAAACTTTTTTTATTTTGAGAAACTTAATAAAATTATTTAAAAAAAGAAAGAAAGTGAAATAATAGCGTTATAACAGTCTCGTGTGGAAATGGCCTTAGTCCAACACTCAAAGCACGAAAGCATGCTGGCTCCCAAAACTGAAAAGGCACTGCTGTTAAATAGATGTAAAAGGATGTGTACTGCAATTATAATGTTGGAGTAGTGCACATCAGACTGCGGCTTACATGTGAAATCTTTGAAGATATTCTGTAAATGAAGCAATACATGTAAAGAAAAAAAACTGTGTCCAAATGACAAGGAGCGTGCATAATAATTAAGAGCTATGTCTCCTGAAATGGCAAATTACTGTTATGTCCTAAAATACTGATGTATTCATATCATCTTTACAGACAGACAGGCTCTGTTTTCTGAGTCCAGTTTCTCAAGGAACCAGGTCACAGTTCTTTCATTTAGAAGATCTCTAGTTCAAATCTAATGGACTACACAGAACTCTCACTGATGTCTCCTTGCACCATGTGAGAAGTGGGTTTATGGCATAATTTCACAGAGCTCTGCAGTATCCTCTCATTTTGCTGGGAGTGACATCTAACTCATTAGTTTTGGCCTGTCAAGTGTTTTTCCCTGTGCCAACACTCAGTGGGCTGGAACAGATGTGTTTTCAGTTTCCTTAACATCAGTGTGAAGTAGCATGGTCCAGTAGACACTTTGAAATGCCAGAAGCAATATTCCCCCATCCCACCTGCAGTTTCCAGGAAACCCATATATCTACCAAAGGGTAGATTACTTGCTCTGCTAGGAGATACAGTGTGGGATTATTCCTTTACATTAGGTTAGGACTCATTACTGTGTTTCTGTCTGATAGTGGCAGGATTGGATGGAGGTGTCAGCAGCTTTCATAACTGCTCTCTAATTGTGGGCACCATGCCCTCTTCCAGCACAAAAAGGGAAGGGGCAGGTCAGTATTCCAATTGTTTTGTCATCTGAGTAGCCTTTTACTAATCTTAAATATAAAAAAAATGTTTAGAAGCTTCTCTCTTTATTGCAATTCATTGTAAATATATATAACATATGCTATCTATAATTACTGAAAAGACTGAGAGAAAAAAATATGATAGCTACTTTTGCCATACAAATGCTGCCACAAACATGATTATTGTAATAAACCATGATTATTATAAGCTTTGCCTACTACTACTGCTCCCACGTGGCACAGTGATCAAGGGTCAGAATCTGCACAGGTTTGCACAACTGATGTGAAGTCAGCAACTCAGAATGGACTATAACATCATCACCATGCTGTACAGTTATTACAGATACATCATCAATAATAAAGTTTTGCATATATCTTCATGAATCCAAGGGCGATTGAAACCAACAACTAAAAAAACCTGGATAAAAATATTTTTACTGTTACATACATTTTCTAACACAGAAATGTGTAACTGACTGATATATGTAAGAATTCCTCTTAGGCCCAGAAATAAGATGTCCCATTGGAAACTGCACTTTACTTTTGTATCAAGAAGGTGTTGATTTTCACAAACTGCAGCTTGGATTAAAGAATTATTTATTACAAACAAAAACAAACCCAGGTTGCTTTAATATAGGCAGTGTTGAAAACTGCAAAGTTTAATAGAGTAACCCAATTGGATCAGCACTTTTTGTTCATTAAGCATGTGGGCAAGGTCACAGCTGCTAAATAAGGTAACGTGGACGTGTCTAAGAGTCTGGGAGGTACTACCAGAGGCCTAAATGCAACAAAGTAACTCAAGGTATTGTGATAGTACAAGGTACAGTGACAGATTTCCTTATCACACTGTATTCCATTTAACTGCCATAGCAACATCCTGTAGAATTCTGAGGTTTGTAGTTTAGTGAGGGACTAGAGCTCTCTGGCTGAGAAGTCTAAATGACCCCCCCCAACTGCAAACCCCAGGATTCCATTGGATATAGCCATGGCAGTTAAAGTAGAGTATAGATCTATGAAAGTATAGTGTGATAACTTCCAGAGAAAAACTAGGAAAGGGAAACTTTAAGGAATAATATATATATATTTTCTCAAGAGGAGGAAAGCTATAAAGAAGAAATTTTGAATGGAGTAAATGTCAGTTCTTGCTTCAGGGTTCTTCTGCAATGAGAAATTATGGATGCCCTCACAAGTCCCTTTAAATTTTTGCATGTTCTAAGACTTTATGCTGGAAAGCTTGGAAAGAAAACCTGAGGTTGTGCATTTCCTGGGAGCCCTGACTGAATGAAAAACCTAATAGCAAACACATTTAGGTGCAGAGAAGGAGACAGAAGGAAATGGGGATATGGTGGAGGTGTGGGAAGTAATACTAAGTCCCCATGGAAGGCTGAATGAAAAAAATTCCATCTTCAACTCAACCGATTTCCTTCATAATACCAGAAACCTGTTTTTACTATCTCAGTCAAGGAGGGGACTTATTCCTAAAATAAAGGGGGTCAAAAGGAACTGAGCTCTCTTACCATTTGCGTACAGAGATAGTCATATGCAAACTAGTGCAGTGAGAGAACACTGCATATGTCATCTGAGGAATGATAGACTGCAATGAATGTGGATTACTACTGTTATGTGTTTGTCGGGAGTACTACTAGTTTGTGAATGGATCTTTTTTTCTCAGCAGAGTTGTGGGGTTATAAAAGTATTTCAATCATTAGAGAAACATTTGCAAGTCCTGGAGATGTTGTTTCTTCTATGTGGTGGGTGTGAAATCCTAGTTATTAAATAAGGTTAGAGGTCAGCAAGTACAAACTGTAGCTCTTTTGCCTTTATTGCTTAGTCAACTTCTATGACAAACAAGAGACTGAAGGTGTATGAGGTACACAAAAATACATGGATAATGGGTCTTCTTAGTAACAGTGTACATTTTTTCAAAAGTATAAAACTGATTTCTCCTAATACATACAATACTGGCTTTTGTTCATTCTTGAACTGTGAATTGTCTATCTCAAGACTGAAATATGAATTTACATGGTTTTTATATAAATGTTTTAGGTAAAAAATTAATAAAAATGTTTTGCCTTCTTCAGAAAAGCTCTCAGAGAATAGCATTAATGTAATATGCATGTTAAAGAAGCAGAAAAAAGTACACCTCTAGGCTCTCTCTCCTCATATTGCTAGATCTAGTTATAGAGTTAGTTTCTAATAGCCACATCAAAACTGAAGCTACCATTCAGCCCAGGAGAGAAAATCTTGGTGTGAATGGCATTTGTCTCAGGAGAAAAAGAACACAACTGTGTGGAGGAAGGGATGGCAGGCAAGATAGGCCATTTCCACACAAGGTTGATACACTGTAGTAGTGTCAAATTCTTACCCTCTGATCTGCACATTGTAGTGTTTTAGCATCATAGTTTTCCTCGTGGTTCTGCACATTTTGAGCTCCTAGAACGATTCACTGCGACGAGAAACCACTATATCTGAAAACTGGAAAAACTCCGATGTAAATCTCCCAAACTGGTTTTACTTCAGTTTTTGCCTACATGCAGAAACGTAGCATCGAGTCACATTACAGAAGTGTCCGGCTATGGGTGTTCCCAGGCTGTCCCTTCTGTCATTTCTGCCCGTCTCTCTCTGTCCATCAAAGGACAGGCTGCTGTCATTATTGTCTTCATTCATTAAACAGACAGTGGGAAGAGAGTGGATCAGGTAATGGACTGTTAAGATGTGTTTTTTTCCACGTATCAACGAACATACCTACCTACACACAAACACAGCAATGCAGAAATGTGTTTAAAATATGTGTGTATTTGTTTTTTTAAAAACCCAGACCAATCAATGATGGTGGAGTGGGGTGAGGGAGGAGAGTAGGAGTGGCCAGGGACTTTTGTTGTAGATGCAGCAACCGCTCTTCTCCACGGTAGTACGATGCAAATGTGTGTGTGTGCAGACAGCACAGTTTCTGAATCGGAGTATAAAAACATTGCTCTTGACACGTGGTGAACCACTCCTCCCCTCTCGTGTGGAAATGGCCATAGATAAAGAGAGATTTTCATCAAGACCACAGCAAAGGGCAAAAAGGTTAAAACACTTCTTCCTTTGCAGTTCCCCCAATCCCACCACACATCAAGCTGCTATTTAAAAAAAAATGAGTAAAATAAAATTACACATTTTCATGTATTGCATTCAAGTTTGGCCTTGAAAGAAAAAGAATCTTTTCTGTGCTGAGGCTGAAGCTCTTATACAACTATGTGGTTTGATGCAAATCTGAAGAAAATCTGTGAATATACCTTCCCTCAAAGTTTATATAGGAAAATGAAGTATGAAAGACCCATCATGGAAGTAGTTTTGAAGCTGAATACAAAAATCCTTTGAATCTATCAAGCTGCTACTGTTGTATCAATTGTTCTACAGAATCCTTTTGCTGAGACCAGATGCAATATGGGAATGACATTGATGAAGCAGCTCCAACTTCTCCCTAACATCAGAAAACCATAAGGTATAGAAACATTAGAATTTGCTAAAAATATCTCATAGCCAATGGTTCAATTATTATTGCAGCAACCCCAGTCCTATCATTGTGCCTTATTTGTAGTGAGAATTGCAGGTAAAGATTTATCTACTATATCTACCCATATTTAAAGGTTTGATGGAAGGTGAATTCAAACACTAGTTATACAAGTGTAATTAAGCAGGAAAATATGAGAATATTTCTGTACCTTCATATTCATTGCAATTATTCCCAGTTCAAACATATTTTCCTTTCCTATTCGCTGGCGGATGTCCTGGACAACATTCTGGCATGCATCCATAGGAGACAAGCCCTGAAAGATAAACACAAAGTCCAAAACAGGTTTTCCTAATCACCCATTTCTGTTCTACGTGGTTGAATCCAGCCTTATTTGAATCACACCTAAAGTAGATCCATTGAAGGCATTGGGACTAGTTTGTCATGACTAACTTAAATCTTTTTCATTTCATTGTGTTTGCTTTAAGTATATGTACAACTACATGTCTCTAAGCAAGTTCTAATCCTTCCTTGCTCAATGCTGCTTAAAGGATTGACATGTAAAAGCAGACACACTTTACTCTTTTTGTGTTTGTATATGTATGTATGTATATGTGTGTGTGTGTGTATGTATAGATATATATGTATGTATGTGAGTATAATACATCCAAGCATGATTTGGATTATCTTGCAAAGGGCAACATGATATTCAGTTACTTAAAACAAAAACTACCTGGACAATATCATGGATTAATTTCATATATGAACAACATTTTTATGGTTCACTTGCACATGACAAATCTTTACCTCAGAACTGTACAGTGAATGATTCCTATAAATAACTATGGACAATTCCATCCTGTTAAATTGTTCAAGCCTACTGAGCCCAATGTTTTAATTTTGGAGGAATACTGTAGGTCCCATTTGTGGAAGACTGGTATGGAGTCTGGTATTCAGGCATCTCATCTGTCCATACGCATTTATTATAATATAAATAAGTGTATATATGTTCATTCGCTTTAAGTTCTACTTTAACTGTTTCAGTGCTTTATTGCTCTCTGCTTGAGTTTTGTATACTCAATCAATAGGCCTCTGTATAAATGTAAACAGAGACTGTACTGGCTGAGGCACTGATAAGGAAGCTCTTTTGTCTAAAGAAGAGCAATCGTCTTCCTCTGTCAGTCTGGTGGCATGGAAGAGGGAGAACTATACCCCTTCCCAAACCTACAAGAGTCATAATAATTTCTAGAAGCCAGTTCTGTTAACATGCATAACCCACACCTAACAGGGCTTTTCTTTTTCCCAGTCTCAGAAAGAAGAACCTTCACTCCTTGTTTGAGAACCTGAAATACCCATTTGGAACTGAGAGAACAACGTACAGCAGTGCATAGAGGATCACCTTATCTTTGAGGCTGTGTCACAGTTTGGCTGAAGTTATATGATAACACATTATTTGTTTATATTGGTCTGTCATTGCATCCTTTCCCCCACCCCACCCCCATCTGTTTGTCACCTGTAATCTGCACTCTGAGTGACTTAGTTTTACTTCAATGTATCCTTTAAACCTAAACTGAGCAGGACCTGAGTAGATCAGGCCCTCCAGGTCATTACAAGGAAGGGTCTCTGAAGGGCCCATAGTAAAATAAACCAGCAAACTTAATGCCTGGAATTTCCTAGAGCCTCCCTTTCATGCTGCAAAATGGCTGAGCAGAAGTTTAGTAGGGTTTATATGTACTAGTATTTCCTTATATTAAAACTGGGGTTTTAAAAGTGAGGTTTTCTCAACAGAAATTGATGTTTTGGATAACTTGGACACCACAGCACCACAAGAAGTTGGCTAGTTCAGCCAGATGTTGACAGTGTAACAGGAATAACACCTCTTTGAAACAAATCATATGGCTGCATCCTCCAGGGGTGCGTGTGTGCATGTTTAATTGCGATACTGTAACTCAGTGAAGAGGAAAAGCACCTGATAACATGTTAGCTAAGAATGCCTGGATGTAAGTGTGTTGAGTGACTGACCAAGAACAGCTAATCCCAGCACAGAGAACTTGGGGGACACGGGAGCAATGTTGAGTGTCTGTTCCCTGCCTTAAGGGTTAACTGGTTTCTTGTTGCTTCGCTGCCATAGCAACACAAGCCTGTGAAGTTCCCAGCGGTTCCCAGCAATAAATCAGATAAGGTGTTTTTCCTCAGAGTTCCTCTGAGAGTCTCTCCTGCTTTCGTTCTCATAACAATAGTATTTGTTTTGACTAACCAAGTTCCCTGTCCCTCTTTCTTCCCATGGTGTAAAAGCTGTTGACAAGTCACTACTTAAGAGCTGCCTGAAAACAGGCAGTGTGTATTCTTTTTATGTATTCTCTTTGCTACTGCTGTCTTTGTCCAGACATGGATTTTACCTAAGCTTGCTGCCCATGTAACCAAGCTTTGCTCTTCAATAAACTGAGTAGTTTTTAGACAAACCGGCTGGCCTCATTCACTGGCAGCTTTATGGGACTTGACAAGTTTTTGTCTTGCTTTTAAGGACGGTTACACTGTGGGTCATGCTAGCATTCCAAGCATGCCTCCTTGCATTTTCTGACAAGCAACACAGAGATGGAGGAGGATTTTTTTAAAAATAACATTCAGTTGAGGAGAGGCAGTTGAAGACAAACAGTTGGAATGAGAGTTTGAAACAGACTGTTGGAGGAGTCAGTTGAGAGTCAGAGGGGAATTACTGAATACTGGGTGACTGAGTGATTTAAGGTCTGACATAATCAACTGTAATAGTGTTATTGGTTTGGAACTGAGCTCTGGAACTTAAGAAAGGAGTTATTCTTGTTGTTGTTGTGTGCCTCTATGTCATTTCCAACTTATGGCAATCCTAAGGTAACCGTATCATGGGGTTTTCTGGGGCTGAGTGTGTGTGGCGCACGCAAGGTCACCCAGTGGGTTTCCATGGCGGAGCAGAGAAATAAACCCTTGTCCCTGGGGTCACAGTCCAGTGCTCAAACCACTATACCACATTGGCTCTCAGTTATTCTTTGCAGGATTAAATAAAATTAACCTTTTGTTATTTTATACAACTCACTCTGGACAGCATTATTCACTCAGAACCAAGTGTGGGTCATGCTTACCAAAAAGAACGCAAAGCTAACACACATACAATAGACCTCAGGGAGGCCATCTGAGGGCCTAGGACTCCAGATCCGTCAGGGATTTTAAATGAGGACTGGAGGACAAGATGACAGTGACAGGTTCACCAAGTTTGGAACTGTGAGGCAACTCGAGAAGGAATCTGGATTCAGATTATTATTATTATTTTCAGAACAATCCTTTTGCGTCATCTCAGGTACTGTTAACTTGTATGCCTGTCACATGGATAGCATAAGTTGATTCTTTCAACCAATTATCAACTGAATTCCTCCTCTTAAAGCTGGAAGCACAACACTCACCATCTATAATTCAGTGGTCTGAAGATATCATTGCCTTAGCTATATTTGAATGCACATCTTACAGTTGTCATTTTTATTAAGACATTTGGACTGTTAACATTAATTTGTACGTAATTAGTTGTCTGATCTTCATTAATGTCATTGTGAACTGGCTGTTTCTCTTCTTTTCCTCCTCCCCCCTTGCTTTTTTATTGTTGTTGTTGTTGTATTAGCATGATTTTTAAAGGTTTAACAGGACTGACAGGCTCCAATAATCAACCAACTGACAGGGTTTATTGCTCTCTCCACTACCCCAGCGTAAGGTGTTGGAACCTGGGAGGATTCCTCCTCTTAAGTCATTTGTCATTCTCATCTTCAGCTTTGGTTTACCAGCTGGTCCATTTGTAGCTTCTGTTTCTGGCTCTTTTCAATCACCCTGGTTTGAATATACTCTTAACTATTATTCTATCTAACATCCACCTCTCATCTTGAATCTTCCAGTTTTGCTTCAATCAGGCTAGCTTAAAATTCACTTATCACAAATTAGGAATGTACCTGTTTCATTAATAGGATTACATGAAAACAAGGACTGAAGCACATGATCATGTCTCCATCACCAGTAGCTGACAAGAAGAAGAGAGGAAGATGTATTTATGAAAACGACTCAGTGTGAAAGTTTACTGTTACTATGGTTAATAGAACAGAGTTGCCATACATCCATGCATACTAAACATTCTTATACTATATGTTTTGAGTACAAATCAGTGTTACATGGTTTAAGTATACACACACACACACACACACACACCACTTTATATGTATATAGATAGATAGACAGATAGAAATAAAAAAAGTCAGAATATAGTTTTTCAATTACTATTCCAACAGAAAACATGCACCTGAATCCAAATCAATGTTTTGTGTTATATCAAGAAAGGAAAACATGCATTGGATATGCATGTGAATGCAAAGCATTATTCACACTGCATTATTCACATTGTTCATATTATTCACATTGCATTATTTTGAAATGGTCAACTTTAATGAAGCATTATTGCTTTTACACATTGCAAGAGGGAGCTAGCATTCCAAACATTTAACTAGTGGATACCATTTTAAAGAGTGCAGAAATGTGCCTCTATTCTATTTTAAAGCCAGTAAGAATAATACAGATTGGTACTTGGTAGCATTAAATAGCTACTCACTGTTATATGGGGTAATAGTATTTTAACAATTAAAGAGAGATTGTTAAAATGGTAGGCATAATGTGGGACAATATAGCCTGAATCCTATTGTTAGTCCAGCTTAGAGCAGACCCACTGAATGAAGGGGGTTTATCTACTTATTAACTCACAATTCAAAAACTGATTTGGTCAGTCTAGTTTAGCCAGGACTAACTTATAGTATAATTCCAGTCTATACGACCCTAAAAAGTCACATGTAAGCTATAATTTAAATACCCATTGAGGGGCTCCGAATTTTAAGTTTCACAATTAAACCACAGTACAATAACTAGCAACTGAGTGGTATCAGCATCTGTTTCTGTCTAACTGATATGCAGTAACTAAGTGTATCTTTTAGATGACACACACACTGCTAGCTGAGATACATATTGTGGAAAGCTCTGCGTTGGCAAGCAACCTTTTTAAGAACAATGCCTCCCCCATTAGACAGGGTGTAAATAATTATGATGTGTTTAAATTGAAAGGACAGTGAGAACTAAACAGGCAAACATATGGATCAGTACTGAATCATAGAGAAAGTCAGGAATGAGTGAGCTGGAACTGTGTCACTTCTTAACCTAATAAGCCTTTAATATAGCTTGTGCTTTGTCAGACACCACTATGCCGTACTTCTTCTCATGGCATTCCAATAGTGGGTTTCAATTTTATAACTAGTCCTATTCCAGAAAACTGCAGCAATAGTAGAGAACTATGCACATGCTGAAGTGCACAGCTTGGGGTGCATCTGGTGGCATATATTTATTTTGCTGAATTTAGTTTGTTTCTTCACATATCAAGGAAGTGGAGAATGACACAGAAATATCAAATTCTACATAGCTGGTCTACATGCAGAAAGCCATTTCTTTATATAAACTATTTTCTCTGTTTAAACAAAATAGTCACAATGAAACAAATATTTGGGTCCTATGAAAAAGATATTTTGTAGGCAAAGCATTAAGATACTGAGATATCATCTTCCAGCTTATAACTGCAGAATGAAATTGCTGAGCAAATGCTGGGAGTTACACATTGGTAGCTACACTGTAGTCTAAATCCTGAGATCCACAGGAGGAGCAGAGGACATTCTATACATTAGGACACTGGCTATGTTTATTCATTGTGCTACGCAGTTATTATTTCACCAATTTTAATTGTTCTGAAACAGAGAAAGGTAACCCTAAGATTCCTTGCCTTCCCTGGGTAAGATTTCAGTAGGTACTGTTGTTGTTGTTAACTGCCAGCCAGCCAGCCATCTGCAATGCGGTGTCTCTCTTTTCCTCCTGTCTCCTACCTTACCAAGCATTCTTCTCTTTTCCGGTGAGTCATGCTTTCTCATGATATCCCCAAAGTACAACAGCCTCAGTTTAGTCATCCTGGCTTCTAGGGAGAGTTCTAGCTTGATTTCTTCCAGGACCCATTCATTTGTCTGTTTAGCAGCCCACAGTATCTGCAGAAGTCAGTCTCGCATTTCAAATGAGTTGAGTTTCTTCCTATCAGCTTTCTTCACTGTCCAGCTTTCACAACTATACATAGAAACTGGCAATGTGATGGCATGGACAATCTTAACTGTAGTATTCTTTATACTTCATGATCTTGTCTAGTGCCTTCATAGCTGCCCTTATAAGCTTTAGTCTTCTTCTGATTTTTTTTCTAAACTAAAGTCTCCAATCTGATTAATGACTGAACCAAGGTATGGAAAATCTTGAAATATTTCAACGTCTTCATCATCTACTTTATAGTTAAGTAAACTGCAGCTTGACTACAGCTTCTATTTCACTTTCTAAAATTATATGTTCATTTTCAAATGGTTCTTCCTTGAATGAATCCGTCAGTCTTTCATATCTTTTCTATATTTCTTCCATATATTATTTCACATCCTTTTATTTCTACTTTGTACTTTATTAGTACTTTCCTTACACACAAGTTGTTGATCAGTTACATCCAGGGTGCTAACTCTATTTCTGTCACCTTTTACTTTTGCTTCTTGTCTGTCCTAAATTCCTTGAAGAGTTTCACCTGTCATCCACTGAGGATTCTCTTTCTTTTTGACTGCAGACTGTGTCTTTTTGTATTCCTCCCTGGCGGTGTTTCAGTCCAGGCTTAATAATGCAATTTTTTTTTTTTACAGTCTCTTTAAATTCTGCAGAGATGTTCTTCAGGTTGTATTTTGGTATGATGGTTGGTTTAGTTTTCCTCTTTGGCTTTACTCTCATTTTTGGTATCCAGTAGTTCATGGTCTGTGCCATAATCTGTCCTTTATCTTGTTTTTGCAGAGAGAATTGGTGCTTCTCCTTCCAATTATGTAATATATTTGATTTCTATATTGGCCATCAGGTGATACTGAAGTATACCAGTGCATGGCGGTCATCTAGAGTATGAAGAAATTTTTCCAGTGGTATTGTTGGTTGTGGAGAAAAACACTGGTAATGCAATATTTTGACTAGGATGAAACTGGGAAAGTACTTCAGGAAGGAAGGAGATACATGGATGTAGGATGACCTTACCATGGTGGAAAGAAAGAAAAGGCTTGTCATATTTCAGCACAGCAAGTTCTCCCAATTGTCTCACACTTGTGATTGCCATTAAAAATACCACTTTAATAGTCAGCTGTTGTGAGAGTCTCAAATGGCCTAGTCATCAGTTGTGACAACACCAATGAAAGAGACCACGTTGGTATTGGTGGTTTGAGAGGAGGGCAGTGATACTGTAGCTCCTTTAAGAACCTTCCACAACTGGGTTTGTGAATGAAGTGCTTAATGCTTTAGAGACTGGTTGTGGTGACAAGAAATGCCAAACCTTGCTCATGTACATGCAAAAAACAGTGTAATACAGTTGGTATTGGTAGAGGCTGTTTTGATCTATATAATGCAGAAGAGCAGATTCACTGCCATTTGCAGCCATACAAAAGTTCCTTGAAGCTCTTAAAGCAGATTCCAGTTTAGCTGAGTTCATGGGGTCCCTTTCCATGCAGTCAGTGTAAGCAGCCTGTAAGTCCAGGTAAAATACATGACCATCCAAGTGGGTTAGAAGGTTTGGTGATTGTTCAAATTGAACAGTGTGATTCTTGGAGAGCTAGAGAAGTGGAGCAAACCAAGATTGTTGTGGCCAATATGGTGTGATTACAATAGCATCTACTTTCTCCATGCAGATCTTTGCCATCACTTTCCCTATCAGAGGGAATAGGGAAAAGAGGTACATGAGACAACCCAGAATGTTAGGAGGAATGCATCTCCTAGGGACCTATGTCCATTCCCTGCCCTCAAACAGTATCAATGACATTTCTTGTTGGGTGCTGTGGTAAAGAGAAGTGCCCAAGTGATGGTGATGAGTTGGAATGCCTGACTCAAAGTCCGTTTGTATTGAAGATGCCAGTTCCAGCTCAATGCATCTGCCAGTAAGCTGTCTGTTCCTGCCAGATCATAGAATCATAGAGTTGGAAGGGACCACAGGGGCCATCTAGTCCAACTCCCTACCATACAGGAACACACATCAAAGCACTCTCAACAGATGGCCATCCAGCCTTTGCTTAAAAAACCTCCAAAGAAGGAGACTCCACCACACTCCAAGGTGGCCTATTTCACTGCTGAACAGCTATGACTGTCAGGAAGAGGTTTAGCTGGACTCTCTTTTCCTGTAGTATGAATCCACTGCTCCTTGTCCTAGTCTCTGGAGCAGTGGAAAACAAGCTTGCTCCTTCTTCCATATGACACCCTTCAGATATTTAAACATGCTTTCATGTCCCCTCATAACCTTTTCTTCTGTAGACTAAACATCCCCAGCTCCCTAAGCTGTTCCTCATAGGGCATGGCTTCCAGACCCTTCACCATCTTGGTCTCCCTCTTCTGGACATGTTTCAGCTTGTCAATATCTTTCTTGGTGCCCAGAACTAGACACAGTATTCCAGATAAGGTCTGACCAAAGCAGAATAGAGTGGTACTATTACTTTTCTCGATCTAGATACCATACTCCTATTGATGCAACCAAGAATCACGTTGGTTTTCTTGACTGCCACATCACACTGGTGACTCATGTTCAGCTTGTAGTCTACTAAGACTCTTAGATCTCTTTCATATGTACTGTTGTCCAGCCAAGAGTCTCCCATCCTGTATTTGTGCATTTCATTTTTTTTCTGCCTAGGTGTATGACCTTACATTTCTCTTTGTTGAAATTCATTTTGTTAGCTTTGACCCAGCTCTCCAATCTGTTAAGGTCATTTTGAATTTTGGTCTTGTTCCGGGGTATTAGCAACCCCTCCCAATTTGGTATCATCTGCAAATTTGATCAGCATGCCCTCTATTCCTTCATCTAAGTCATTGATAAAGATATTGAATAGCATTGGGCCCTGTGGCACCCCACTAGTCAGTTAAATGGATTTGTATCCTGATGCACTAATTCCAGAGAATGGTGGCAAAATTGAGAAGAGTGGATGAGTGGATACTGCCTTGACAATTCATATACCACACTGCAGCTGTGTAATCTTTTGTAACTCGAACCATTCTGCTTCAAATGTGACAGTCAAAAGCATTCAGAAAGCTTTCACCACAGCAGTAGCTCCAGTGCGTTGGTATGGAGATAAGCCTCTGCCTGTGTCCAATGGCCTTGTACCAACATATCTGCACAATGAGCACAACAGCCTGTTAACAAGGCACTGGCACTGATAACATAATCCAGGTTTGGAAACTGGAATAACACCCCTGATATCAGGTTTGTTTGACCTGTCCACCATACTAATGATCTGAAAACATGGTGCAGTATCTTGTATTGGAAGTCCCAGGGAACACTGAAGTGTCATGGCAATGCAAGCAAAACTTCAGTCATGAGGGATAAGTGACTGCTGTTGCATCCACCATTAGCTCCAGCAGCTGTTGTATAGTAAATGCTGATTGTGAGAGATTTTTGATGGCAGAAATCACTTTGTCTCTCAATGTGAATGCCCTTCCTTTTGGAAGATAAGCCCTGTCTGTTGTGGAATCCAATGCTGCTCAAATGAAATTGAGTGTTCTGGTAGGCTCCAACACTGACTTCTTTGGCTTCACATTAAAGCCCAAGTCATGAACAATGTGGAGACCTTCTGGCAGAGTGGTAATGAGGTTCAAAAACATGTAACCTATTCCTGTATGAAGAAGAGTAAGAATGGTATGAAGAAGGCATCTCTCTCCATAGGTATTACCAATGGTAAATTTCTATATATGATACCAAGGTAAAGGGAGAGTCCTCACTGTAATGGTAGTGTGATAGAGCCTGGGGGTGTGGCTAGCAGAGCAGCCCTGTAACAAGGGGTCATATAATCAGATTGGCTCTGTCTGAGCAAAACCCAGCCCTAGTAAGAGGGAGGGGCTGTGGCTGAGACAGCAGAAGACATGTATACAGAGAGCATGAAGTGGATTCTAGCTTCCTTCAGTGAGGTTCTTAGAGAGAACTTTAAGTCAGAGCCTTCAATCAACCAAAGAGGGTTGCCTGAAAGGAGGCTTGTCTTTTCAGTGGCCCACTGTGAGAAGAAACCAAACCACTTCTGGGTGGGTCAGAAAGCAGGTCCCTGAGTTGGGAGATATACTTTTGTGGTAGGGGGAGCCAAAGGTATGTGTGAAAACTCTGTTCTTGAAAATTTGTTGATTTGAAGAAATCAGTTAAATATCTTTGAGGAAGTGTTATGTTGTTTGAACATTCTTGGAAAACGTCTGTGCAGGTGCAAAACCTGTGTGAGGCACAGAGACCATGAAGAAGAACTTTGTATTTTTCGTCAGGAGTAATATACCTGCAACCTTTTCTTTATTTTTTATCAATACTCAGTTTTCCTGATCTTATACTTTAGCCTTAGTCTGTTAATGCCAAGTAGTGTGTTCCTTTCTGCATTAGTGGGAGTGTACTCTCAGAACCCTAACTGTATTTGTAACTAAGATGGACATTAAAAACACACCTTTATTGTAACAGAAAACCCATATTTTTGCTGTCACTACCACAACAAATTGAGTAGCAATAGCAGAGGGTAGAGAATAGCCCCTAGTAGGTTTAGGGAGACCAATGCACAACCAGACCCTGCTTTAGAAGATAATGGCCCCATATAAAATAAGCTCAACACCTGGTACCCAAACAGACAAATCTCCAAGCAATAATACCTCCTTGTTTACCCTCGTCCAATCCATTACTGTGTTTAACACTGGTCTTTCCAAAGTTGCAAAGATTAAATTTTCCAAAATTACTTGTAGAGAACTCCACATGAAGATAATTTCGAACAGTTTAGTCCCTGTTTATGCATCAATAAATTTCAACACAAACTCAAAAATGCAAAAGTTTATTTATCATGACATACCTGCTGCAGCTCCTACCTAGAACAAAATAAAATATTATTTAAGAAGTAACAGTAAATGATATGGATTGTTTATTCTTACAGCAATAAAAAAGCTGATATATTCAATTCATGGACAAAACTCTGTATTTTTAGCACTTTAGTTTTTGTTATTTTAAAACATTGTACTTTCTATTACTATTGTGAGAGAACAAAATGAATTTTGAAAATACAAATAAATAGGAAGAACACATAATCCATACTGGTTAATTGCACCCTTTCTGACAACAGTGTAGCTGTATAAAAACACGGTTTCTACTCTTCCCAAAGGTTATATCCCTGAACCATTTCTTATTTCTGTTTATCAACCTTTTTATATTTAGGCAAATTATTCTCATGGATTTCCATCCTCCCGCTCCAGTGTTTGGATTGTTATTTCTGTCACACTCAGAACAAAATGTCCAAGAGATACATATGACTATCTATATGCAAGTTTCCAAAACAGAAGTGCTAGCTATCAATCCTAGTGCATCAGTCACTTGGTTACTGTTCAACTACCATTTAGGACTGTTATTGTTGACTACTACCAGAAGTATCTAGCCAATTTTTATTAAAGTTTAGGGATCTGTAAGCTATGATTTTATTTTCTAAAGACTAGATTCAGCATATATTGAAGTATTTTCCAAGCAGTGTGACTTAATCGATACAGTGGCCCCTTGACTTTCACAAGGGTTTGGGGCGCAGAACCCTTCTGAAAGTTAAAAAAAAAAGCCGCTAGTAACTCCCCACCCACCCAAGTGAACACTTCCCCTCCCATTCCTTTCCAGGGCTCCCCTCCTCCCATTCACTTGTGTTTCACCTGGGCATGCTGCCTTCCGAGTGCCTGGGCGATAGGTAAATGAATGGGAGGAGGTGCCAGCCTTGCACACAGACACTTCTCCCTGTGCATTCACTTGTGTTTCACTCAGGCACTCTGCCTTCCAGGCACCCAGGTGATAGGCAAGTGAATGGGAGGGGCAGCAACATGACTAGAGAAGGCACGCACACAGGACTGACCCCTGCCATTTGCTTGCCTTTTGCTCACAGCCTGAAAATAAAGTATTAAGAAATAACGTGTTATGTTAACTTGTTGGAATTATTTTTAAATGAAGGGAAATGACTTTATATTTTGCTTTTAACTTAAAGCCTACGCTCATTATTTTTAGCATATCAGTATCAGGTTTTCCCTAGGTTTTTTCCATTATTCTTCTGCCCTTCTCTGCAATTAATCCAATATTTTAAAAAATTGGATACTGGAGGTAAGGTACTCTCTGAAGCCTAGCAAAATTTTGCAGTAAAATGAACCCTAATTTGTAGCTCTGGGAGGTTTTGCACAGACCAGGAGCACCGGTGGTCAGACTGGCAAGGTTTTACAAGAAATAGGATGTTTAATTTGCAGACCACCCCTAGTTTCTGTAAGAACAATGATTAAAACAGTCATTAATGTAACTAAGATTCTCACTACTAGTAGTAATGACTGTAAATTAGTGTTAATGAAGTGATTTAACGTTTAAGTAAGCATTCCAAGCTCTGTCTGTGCTGTGGATTATGCTATCTCTTTGGACTGTGTTTGATTTCTGTCAATATGAAATCTAGAACTTCTTTTTGTCAGCATTTGCTTGCTTCCAGAAATCATGTTACATTTCTGCTATACTTTTACCTCACACAATTCTTAGGAGACGTTGGCATACCTCTTTATCAGCATATAGCCCACAACCTGGCAGTGGAGAATCTCCCACTCTTCCTGGATGTTTGAAAGGAGCTCCAGAAGTGGAAACCCCTAGATATTAAAAAGAAAGATGAATAATATTAGTAATTAATGCTCCTGTAAGCAAAAATTCAGGTGACATGGAAGCCTGATGAAGGTACTATGAAACAGTGAAAGAACACGGTGAACCACAGCTGTATAGGCAACCATACTGTGATGACAATCCAATTGGTCTTATCATCGCTAAACTTGACTGACATCTTGGTAACTAAAGGAAATGGAGAACACAGATATGGGTGTAGGTTCTGACTCCCATGAAGCAAGACTTCCCCCAAATATGTCTGTCCGCTGCACTATGTATTGCAATCTCTTTAGCATTTCCTCTTGCAAGACAGGACACACATGTAGATTAGCAGAATATCCCACCTTTGTACTAGTAGCTGAAACATTACCTACGGCAACTGTATAAATATGCTTTATGCCTGAAACCATAATACCACTCAGTACTTAATCTGAAGAAGTAGGTTTATATCCACAAAAGTTCATGCTAAAATAAAAACCAGTTAGCCTTACAAATGCTTACGCGATTCTTTTTTTCTCTCCTCTTCCCTTCCTTCTATTATACTTCCTATGGCAGAGACAATTCATAGGTGGCATGACTGAAATCCCACATATATGCTCTCATCTGCCACAAGATGGACGGCTATGTGCCGCAATAGATGGAGAAACACTCACTGCCTGAACACCCCTTGTTTCTTCACATAAAACATTATCTGCGGCAATATGCATAACTGTCCCTCATACCTGGGTTCAAAACCGCCTTAATGAGAGCCTGCAATTGTTACACACTGATGTGGGGAGCACATTCTTCAGGGAACTGTTCACTGTGAATCTCTGTTGTATACTTCACACCCAAGAAAGAGGCATTCAGTTCCCAGAGTGAGTGCAGGCTCTTGGAAGGGCATCTGAGATGGCATGCTGGTCTAATATGTTTACTACATAAACTGTTGAGAGAAAAGCTTCTTGAGTCAATTGCCTTTTTCCCAGTCCCAGTGGATATGAACCACTGCTGAAGTGTACTTTGAGTCTGATGAAGGGAATTGCTACACTTGTACCTGCTCAGAAGGTGCAACAACTGGGGAATTTTACAGGTTGTAGAGAAAGAAACCATGGCTACTTCATGAGCCATGTCTGTGGCCATTTCTGCACTACACTGTTACAGTGCTATTATTCCACTTTCAATATCCTATGGAATCTTAGGGTTGCTAGTTTAGGGAGAGACATTTAGAATTCTCAGCCAGAGAGCTCTTTGGCTCCAGTAACCAACAAACCCCAGAATTCCACAGAATGTTGAAAGTGGAATAATACCACTATAACAGTATAGTGTGGAAATGGCCTATGCTTTTTCTTGTCTAATCATTTGGAAGCTTCTGTTATTGAATAAAGTTATGGTTTGCTTTCTCATTTCTGCCTGAGAGTCATTCAGTTAAAGTATTTCAAAGAGAAATTCTGTCATGCAATTCGCACCCCAATCCCAACATAAAACACATTTGACAAGTGCTGTATCTACCTTAGGCCTCAGATATTAAACTCAGGGAGTGGTTAAAAGGTTTTAGGGACCACATGGCTGATAGGAGTACAACACTAATCTCTGTCTAAATAACCCAGTAAGGAAATCTATTACATATTTTTGGTGGCAGTGAGATTTCTCAACAGACAGTTCAGAAGGCCTGGAGTCTGTTAAATCATTAAGCAGTTGTAAACTTTCATTTTGTCTCCTGTTCTGCAATAAATTCAAATGAAATTTTATCCCCTGAGGATATAGATTTTGTTGATTCCAGACATTCCAAAAATCTTGGCTCATGATTCGTAATACTGTCAAATAAATAAGGATCAACTTTTCATTGTTCATTTTTATTTTCCAGATTTGGTCTTAGCTGCTCTGATGTTGTGGTGAGGAGTTATACAGACGTTTGGCCAAATCACTTCCATCAATGTCAGAAAGTATAGCCATATCCCTGAGTCCCTTCCAGTCCTTCCAGTTACTGTTGCTACAGGTGCTTGGAAAGCCAGTCTTCCCAAGCCATAAACTGTTTCCTTTCTAAGATGTTTGCTTATAATATGGGGCTTAATTATGCCTACATAAGCTTCTGCATCTCTGCAAGTGCTTATGTTTTCACCATTCGCCAATATTTCTGTACAATCTCTATTCAGGACCCATTATTATAATTATACTCTTGTGAAGGTCCTAAAGTCAGCTATTTTTCTGTCCGCCTCTGCTTCTTTAGATACCTCCCTAGATTTCAAACTGTCAGCAGCAGTAGAGGTTAGCTGTTTACCTGCCATCTCAGACTGAATATTCCTCCTATTTACTTGCTTGTGCCCTATTGGTACATTTCTTTTATGACTGGGCAATTATAGCCATGCTGACCTACAGTCCTATAGTGATAACATTTCTCAGCTTTTGTGGTTCATCTGGCCTGAGGAGTGATTTTAAAACCGACCTCTACCATAAGACTTCTACCATAAGTTTTTCTTTCAGATACCTTGTTATTTGGCTGGGTTTCCCTTCATAAAAGGCTAGTTCTGTTTCTGAGGTAAAAGTTTTCTTTCTGTCTTCTCTTATGACTACTGAATCCATAATTTCAGGTATTTTTGCCAATTTTTTTTTGGTTTTTATGCTACACTGCTTGTACCTTTGAGGAAAGATATTATAAAACTGCTTATGTTGCTGTGTCCTTTCAAGTTGCTTTCAACTTAAGTCTAGGCAACTTAAACTAAGGCAAATCTATCACTGGATTTTCTTGGCAAGATTTGCTCAGAGAGGGTTTGCCACTGCCTCCCTGTGTGGCAGAGAGAGCATGACTTATCCAAGTCACTCATTTGGTTTCCATGGCCAAGTGAGGATTTGAACCCTGATTTCCAGAGCCCTAGTCCAATGCTCAAACCCCTACACCACACTGGTTCTCCAAAAACTGCTCCAGCCCAAATAAATCTATCATATATATTTTGGTATCAGACTTTGAACCCTTCTGTCACCCCACAGAAGCTGCAGTGACCTTGATTTTAAAGAATTTGGTTACTCTGAGGATTTATTCTGTAGATATCCTCAAAAGGTGATATAGGGATAATGTCCCACACCAGAAGCTTTACAGAAGATGTCAATGAGGAAGCCAGAATCTAGGAATTTGAATCATAACCACCCATTTTTTAGTTGACTATGCCTGCACAAATAAAGCTTCCATCTTCTGGAACATTCCCTACAGGGTCTAGTCTGAAGCCAAAGAGTTCAAGGCTATATGGTGTGAGGAGATGGAGTATGGATCTTGACCAGGAATTTCTCCTTCGGAGCACGAGATGACAAAGACACACTGTTGGATGAACGATGTTCAGTTAACACAGCAAATCTCTCCAACATTACCACTGGGAAATGGAGATGAGTCTTGCTTGCACTATGGTTTGTCTGTCTGCTGCTGGGCTGCCTGTTTCTACCTTTCTCTCTCTATGGACTGCTGCCTGACATTTGCTCCCTACTGGACCAGGCCCCTATGCATTGTGCCAGCTAGCCAGCTCCACCTGTCCCCCTCCTCCAGAGGGACAAATGATGGTTACCTGAGGTGGCCTGAGGGGGAGTCAGAACAAGGGCACAACCAATATCACCACCACCACCACCCCTCAGACAGGAGAAAGGCCTTACTGCTGTTTTCCTATCCCCTCAAAGGAGGGGATGTACCTTTGTGGGGAGCCATTTCAGGGACAGAATGAGGGTGAGGGTCAATCCTCCTGTTTGGAAGGTAGAGGAGAATTGTTTTAAAAGATCACAAATACATTTTTAAAAAATATCCTGCCTGCTGGCAACCAAAATAACAAATATGGGGTGTATGGGAGGGGAATGGATCCAGTGAGCAGCCATTGCTACATTAACAGGTAGAGGAAGATACAATGTGGGGAGACACTGCTATAACCATGGGGAAGTGAAAAGTCATAGTATTTGCTGCTCCCAAACTGTCCTTATTTCAAATAGTGTGGATAGCCTTGGCAACAGGCCTCCTTGGCTAAAAATGCTGCTGTAGGTCAGATGAGTAAATAGAAAACACCCTTGATTCAGGATTTGATACTGGAGGAGCATACTGGTCCATTTCCAGACAGAATTCAAGGTGCTGGTTATGACCTATAACACTCTATACAGCTTAGGTCCAGGCTATCCAAAAGGTTGTATCTCCCTAAGTTTGCCTACCCAAGTTTGAAGATCATTGATGGAATGCTTTCTCTCAGTCCCACCACCATCACAAGCACCTCTGGGACACAAGAGAAAACTTGCTCAGTGGTTGCTCCCACGTTAACAAACTCCCTCCTGCAGCAGGTTCAGTTGGCACCCTCTCTCCTTTCTTTTCGCTGGCAGGCAAAGACCTTCTTATTTAAGCAAGCCTTTGACTTATAATTTATATGACCAAAAAAGGGAAAAAAAACTTTTAATAAGGTGGTGCTTTTACTATGTTTTTAGCTCATTTGTTTTTTCTTTTTAAACCATGTTTTAATTGTGTATAGTTTTAACCTTGTGTGTTTTTTAAAATTAAACTGGCATTAAATTGTTTTTTAACTTTTGTATGAATAATTTTTTTAAACTGTACCATGTTTCATAAATCTTTGGAAGCCACCACCTTGGATCCTGTATTAGGAGAAAGGCAAGATATAAATAAAAGAAATAGACATAGAGTTTCTTGCTGAGGCAGAACATTCATTTCTGAGATTGTGATTGGAACAGTTGTTTAAGAAGAACAAGAATCGCATTCCTAGTAGATCAAAGAAAGGCAACCTGCTTCCTTATCCTTTTGGTTAAGGACTTTCCTCTACAGTGTCAGAAGAATGATGTCTTGATTTATTTATATGTGCTGTCTTCTTGTGTTTGTCTATTTACACAAATGTATGTGCTTTCTATCCAGGCACACTTGTACACTTAATCTGTACTTTGGATTTAAGAGGACTATTGTATATGGGTACTAATGGGAAATGTGGGCGATTTGGTGGATCTCTCTAGCAGCCCACTTCCCCACCCCCCCAAAAAAGAAAAATTCTAGCAGTGAAAGAAATCAAACTTGGTCTCCTGAGTCAGATATATAAAAAGTAGTTTAACTCATAAATACCTGTGCATAACCAACACAAGTTCACCTTCTTGAATAAAATAGTTTCAGAGAGAGCTCCAAAAAGCACATACTTTATGGTTGGCAGGGAGGGAAGAGGGGAGACTGAGCAGATGAGACCAAGAGAACAAAGGGAAGATATCTGTATGACGCAGGAAGAGAGCAGGGGTGAACAAACAGGAAATAGCCATAAACATGCTGTGCCTAAATTCATAAAGAGTAACATGCAACCTAACTCCAATGAGTATAAGGTATGCAGAGATTGCAAACTCCAACAATACAGATCAGAAATGAACAAGTAAAGAAATTCTCACAAACATTTGAACATGTGTACCTATAGTATACCCACCATGGTACTACCCTTCTGTGGTGGTGGGACTATGTGCTCCTATGAGTCAAGAGGCTATGCTGACAGTAGCAGTGCTGCTGGCAGGATCTCCCATATCAGAAACAGTTTGCTGAAGAACCAGACTAAATGTACCAAACACTTACTGGGCAGCAGCATTAGTGGGGTGTGGGGGGTGATACCAGTGGAGGATATTTCAAAGACAATGACAGTGTCACCATAGCTAACGCTTGTTAATATCATGCAGGTAGAGGCACAGTAACCCCCTTTTGAATGTGTTTTCCCATGAAAACCTTATCTAAAAGGAAACAAGAGATAGTGCCAGAAGGTGAGACTCCCAGATCAGAAGGCACTCAATGAGCTACTTGGGTACAGCAGGAGAGAACTATGAGTAGCGCTGTGGCTAATGGTGCAACTGGACTCAAGCCAAAAAGATATTTAGCTGTTGACATGCTCAGAGGTGACAGGGAAGCCCAAAGCACCACAACACATAATATAGAAACATGGTATGTAAGAAAGATGAATCACAGGAAACAAGTAAAACAAGAAGTATAACGTATAAACATTGCAAAACTTCAGATGAGTAAGCTAAAGTGGACAGGAATGAGACATTTTGAGTATGAGAATTACATAATGTTTTACTGAGGAAATGAAAATCTGAGAAAAAATGGGATGGCATTAATAGTAAGGAGAGATGTAGCAAAATCAGTCAAAGGATATAATGCTAAGTGGACTGAATAATATCAATAAGACTTCAGGGAAAACCTGTCAGTATAACTGTAATCCAAATTTACTCTCCAACTACAAAGGCAGAAGAAGAAAATGAAAGATTCTATACAGGGGTCCAGGAGGAAATTGACCACATACCCCAACAGAACTTGTTGTTAATCATAGGCATTTGGACTGTAAAAGTATGAAATGGAGCAAAAACACAAATTATAGGCAAGCCGAGGAACACAGACATTCAACCTCTTAAGCTTGAGGAACGGATCCTATTACACCGAACTAATTGTTTCACCCAGTGAGGTATATGGGAAAATGAGACTGAAACTGTCAGGAATCCAGCCTTCATTTAGCAGAGTCACACAGGGAAGCGGTTAGAAGTTTTTATCTAACGACTTGTGGCTTCAACCTGGTACTTGGAATAAACACAGACGCAGGTAGCTTTGAATAAAAGACTAATACTTTACTAATGACTCTTCATTTACATCTGTATTGAGAGAGCCTGCTACCTGTCTAATCTAGTGAATAGGAGATTCTTCAGTTTAACTCACCATCCTCCTTGATGGGACTCAAACTCGGAGCATGCGAAGAGTTCAGGGAAAGCAGCCATTGAGAACAAAGAGAGAGAGAGATCAGAGCAAGGGGTCTTAACTTTTATAAGACCGATGACCCAAGCAACTGTCCTGGGTCACATGATCTGAGCACCAAAGGTATTTATGATCATGCAATAAAAGACAGAGAAAGGCAAATGGAGAAGATCTGGCATGCACCAGAAAGGGAGGCCCTATCTGGCTATTGCCCATCTGTTCTAACAACAAGATGGCGGGGGAGAGAATGCTGAGATTTCCAACAGGTACGTCATAGAGGCAGCTGATAAACTTTCAACTATGTGCTCCTGCACATACAAGGAGGCCAAGATTACAGACCTTCTCCTAGGAAATCAAGTGGATCCTCATAGCTTCAGTACCACCCATAGTTTAGGCTTTTTGGTGTCCTCACTACATAGAGGACTCTCTTTCTCTGCAGTGGTGGTTGCAGTCCATATTTTTTTAGTGATTTGTCTAGACAAAAAGGAACTGAGGGTTTTGGTGGGAAGATGGTTGTATAGCCCAGGGGAAGGAGATGGGGTTCTTGCCAAAATACATAACATAATGCTCTAGAAGGTTCCAAACTGCGCACTGTACAGACATAGATGACCCATTTGTGTGAGTCACAGAGATCACAAAGAAGAAGCAACTATCTCAGAGCAGCAGTAGACAATGTGTGGCACATAGGCTGCATACCTTTTATTCCTTTTTATGGTCCTAACTCCTCAAAACCCATTCAGGAAAACATATGTCCACAAAATGATAGGTGTCTCTAAGAGATGTGATGTGCTATTTTAAGCCTGGGTGTATGTCTGTCTAGGCCCATGTTTTTTTCTCCCCTGCAATCAGGAAATCACCCAATTTTTTTTCAGAGGTGAGAGGACCCTTGCCTCCTCTAAAGGCAACCAGGAGAACAAATCAGGCAAATCAGAACAACAATTCCCTCCCCCTCCCCCAGAAAAATTTCTGGGCAGATTTCTGTGGACAGAGAAGGAAAAAGTCCCACTGCACTAGCAGAAATGCACTGGTGCAAACTGTCTCAGCCCGTTACACCTGTTTGGTATTTTTTGTTTATGGCAGTATATAGACTGTGCTGGGTTCCTCTGTGGATCAAGAGCAATTTATAACTTGTGAAAAACACAAAAACAACACAAAACAAACAAAAAACCCAAAAAACAAAACAAAACAACCCCCCCAAAACAAACAAACAAACAAACAAACAAACACTGCCTCTCCTCAAATGAGAAGACCACACTGCCAGAAGTGGTACACAATATAAAACAATATGAATACAACGAAGTTTGTGCCATTCTCTCTTACCAACTGTTATGTTTCCATAGGCATCCAAGGCAATCAAACCTATTGAAAAGACAAGAATAAGGTTTAAGTACTGAGCAACACTAAGAATATTAATATATCTGCCATTCTGAAATTTCCCCATAAAAATAACCACAGTAACAGTTCTCTGAAATGTCCTTTGAGGTTATTGGAAAGGAATATCTGTTTAGATAGGCTATCAGTGGAATACTTATTGGAAGATCAGAACCCGCATATTACTAGGCTAATGGCCAACTTTCTGGTGGAGACAACAAACTTATGGTCTAAATTTTAAAATGTCAAAGTTTTATTGTAAATGTATATGTTGTAGTATGCCTAATAAAGGTTATGAGGTGTGTGTGTGAAATGTCCTTTGAATTACAATGAAATCTTGATGGCACCTTCAGTTCACTCCCAAGCTCACTCTCCATTTCTTTTGTTTTTTTAAAAAAACTTTAATGGATAAGCATGGCTGATCTGGACAATTAATATGATGAAAAAACTCAGAGATGGAGATACCTTAAAGAAGAACAGATCCAAGCAAGAGATTTGCATATTGCACATATTCAATCAGTGACAATCAACAGTCATACCTTCCACATGAACAATATTTTGCATTCACATGTCACATTACATCAGATGTCTAGTAAAAGTAAATATTTACACTCTAGCTAGCAGTAGACTAAATCTTGAGACTAACCATGGTGGTATCACAAAACCTGCATACTTTGTGTTTGTGTTGAAATTGGTTGTATATATGTTTATATGGGTAGCTATGTTTTCCAGGCATCAGTGTGGCCAAGGAGGGAGTAAGCCATGCTGTATGTAGACTCTTACTTGGGAATGTCATTGTTCAAGTAAAAATCTGTGGATCTGAGATTTAAAGTTGGATCTGTTAATTGGGTATTTTGGACTGAATATAGACATAGTAACGCATATAGTAGACCCCAAATTTAAATGGGACTAATTCTCAATCTAAGTCTGAATCCAACCCAATTAAGTTCACTTGTCTAGAAGATCCAGTATACTCAATTATAGTGCTGAAAAAAATATCTCCAAGATTATACTGTAAGATTGAAACTCTAACCATTATTACAGAAGAGCAGGCTCCACAGAAGCAAGATGGACTCGCTTTTACATGAGTAAATACTGAGTAAACACAAAACTGAATGACAGTCTATGTGATAGGTTTTGTGTGGCAACTTCAAAGTGGAAAGAAATGAAATATTAAACAAATATATGATTAGGAAAAAAAGTATCTCAGAGAAAAGGATCTAGTATTCTAGTGAAACTATGGGCAGAATTCCATACTAGGTACAGAATTCCACAGGATGTTGAAAATGGAATAATAGCACTAAAACAGGGTAAGCAGAAAAGCCCTAAGTGCTTAGGCTAAAACTTCCCTTGGTAGCCCAAAGGCACTAATTTATCATTCCCTGATTACTTAGCAGATGGCAGTGCAAATAGTGAATATATGGCTTCATAAAACTAGAACACTAAACTGTCATCATGAATTATCTTTTCAATTAAAGAGAACCAATTCCAGCAGATCAAATTTTGGAAACAGCAAGTGCACCTGATTTGTAGGCAGAAGCTCATGCTGCTAATCCAATTAATATGCACTTCCTAGATTCTTCTGAGTTACAACTCTCCACTGGATGGCTCTCCTTCACAGACATATTAACAATGGTCATTTCTGCATTAGACTGTTACAGCACTATTATTCCACTTTCAGCATCCTATGGAATCCTGGGGTTTGCAGTTTAGGGAGGGGCAATGAGAATTCTCAGCCAGAGAGCTCTTGGGCTTCAGGAAACTACAAACTCCAGAATTCCACAGAATGTTGAAAGTGGAATAATACCATTATAGCCATGTAGTGCAGAAAGACCCAATATCCCACAAGATAACTCTCATTTGTTGAATAGGCCAATAATCTTAAAAAGAAGTTCACTGAGACAGAAGTACAATGACAATCAATAGTTAGATTTTGGCTGGTGATTTTAATGCAAGTATTGATCCATACAGTCAGGTCATTCATAAGGCTATAGGAAGTCCTATGGATGTATGCAAAGATTTGGAAACCAGAAAATCTAAGGATATGAAGATTAGTGATTTTGGCCTTACCCTTTTATGCAATAGTAATTAAATTAAACTTATTAGTAATTGAAATGTTCCAACTATGTAACTCAAGAGGTGAATTTACTTATATAAGTAATTTTGGGGCAAGAGGTATAGATTATGTGATTTCCAACTCATTTAGATCACCAATGCTATCTTTAGAAGCTGAAACTGGAGCTAGCAGGGATCATCAGCCATTCTTTTTCTCCTGTGGTCTAATAGTGCAATACAAGCCCTGGTATTCACTTAAATTATGATCAGGCACAATTAAGATCAGATAGAAATGGAATCCTTGGATGCAATCTGATTTCAGACAGAAGCTTTATTCAGAACAACTATTAGAACAAAGAAACAATCTGGTCTAAGTACCCAGTACCAAAATAGCAATACATATGAGTACAATTTAATAGATTCTCTTAGACCTCTTTTTGTGCAAATGGTAGCCCTATCAAAGAACTATTAAATTAAAAAGGGGTTATGAATGATTTGATGAAGACTGCAGTAAACTGAAAAGATAGGAAAAGTGGCATGGTTTTATCGTAGAAGTAGTTCTTCCATGATCCCCTCCTAACTTTACGAAATGTGCACCAAGTATGAGAGAGTAATCAGTGAAAAAAAAGAAGATCTGTTATTAGAAATAGTGGAAGGAATTAGACCTTGCTCTTCGGGGGAAACACCTAAATAGTGTTACCCTGTGAATTGGGGGTCCTGGGAGGGGTGCCCAAACAACAAACCAAGCCAAGCAAAGATGGGGAAATTAGCTGGAGCACTCTCTTAGCTAACGAGAGGCAGGGTAACTTAGCAGGGATCTTTTACCCTATGTCTACAGCGTCAGGTCAGTGAGCAGTCAGGCAGTTCAAAATAGCAATAAGATTTATTTAACAATATCAGGAACAACACAACCACACTCCTAACTAGAAAAGGAAAATAGAGTTCAAGGGAAATGGGTGATATGCCACCTTTCCTGCAGTCCTGGGGAAGCTGATTGTAGAAGAGGAAACCCGGTGTGGTGGCCGAGGGGAATTCGCTGAACCGAGCGGCAGCAAGGCAGTGTAGAACTCCAAAGCGATCCGGCGAGAGTTCCAAAGGACTCTCAGAACTGGGGGTTTTTTATCAGGGAAAGAACGACTGTAGGCTAGTCTGGTCTTGGATGCAAACAATAAGTTTTGGGTTGGAGACAATGCCCCCGAAAGGTCAGAATTTACATGATTAAGTTATGTTCCGAACTGACAATAGTATGGCTGGTATGTAAATGCGGCTAGCTCGGCAGTTGAGCACTTAGCTCGCCAGGGTGCCCTCTCAGGGCAGAGGGTCTCTTTGTTTATCGCGCCTTGGTAATGAGGGTGTTTGTTTCGGGAGGTCCCCTAAAGCAGATCTGGCAATCTCTGGCTTGGTTTGGTGTGAGCAGCAAATAGCAGCCATGCCTAGCTTTGCGCTTGTTTGGTGGCCTCACAAATACTTGGCTGGTGGCAGAGTAGGGCTGAATTGTGATATCAAAATGATATCTTTGGTTCACCAAAGGCCAGGCCAGTACACGGTGGTAACAATAGGTTCTGGGAGATACCTTAAAGGCTGGAAAAGAGATCTGCTCCTGTTCTTGTCAAGAATGAATGGAAAAACCATTTCAGGAATCTCTTTAATGTGCCCAACCTTCCCACTTCCTTTTCCAAGGTTTGCACTGAATGTAAATGGAAACACAGGGCTTTTCTGCACTATACTGTTATAGTGCTATTATTCCACTTTCAGCATCCTATGGAATCCTGAGGTTTGCAGTTTATAGACAGGCATTTAGAATTCTCAGCCAGAGAGTTCTTTGGCTTCAGTAAACTACAAACCCCAGAATTCCACAGGACGTTGAAAGTGGAATAATAGCACTATAGCAGTTTAGTGCAGAAAGGTTCACAGTTAGGCAAGAGTTTCAGTGGACAAGGCAAAGTCATTAATTTCAAGATTAAATCTCAGAAAAACTCCTGGACAAGACAACCTTTCACCAGACTCTTCTACTATGTTTTCAAACTGATGGAGGGGGGCAACATATGTATCATTATTTTCTTTAATTAATATTTCATGTATTTCACCTTCTAGCTGATATATAGCTATTGCTTAAATTTATAAAAAGAGATCTAAGAATGATCCAGCAAACAACAAAGCAATTAGTCTATTACACATACTAGGGAACATCTATGCCAGATTCCTTCTCAAAAATTAAGGATTGGATTGGGTTCTGCCTGGGCTGGTCAATTTTAGAAAACACTGGAAAAGAATGGAATTATAAAGGATCCATGCATGGTTTTTACTGATCCGAAAGCTTTTTTTGACTGATTCATCAAGAACATCTATGGAGCAAACTGCAGTCTACAGGCATTAATTCACAGCTTCTAAAATGTATGACTTTATATCCTGGGATATCCCTACAGTTTAGACTTGATGGTGGACCTCTATCAGTTTCTGTTAACAGTCACAAAAGAAGTGAGACAAGAGTGTTTACTTGCCACGCTTCTTTTTAATTTATTGATTAAAAATGTAGTAGAGTTCCTATATACACTAAATTAGAATTAGTTTGTGCAGAACTGGTTGTAATAACTATCAAAGCTTAGATTAGCTCTCCTTTTTTTGTTAAAAATTACAGCTGAATCAATCTTAATGAAGAGGCTCAAGGATACAGAGATACAATCTCTGTTGGCTGGGATTAAGTTTAACAATTTTTATACCGTGTTCATTCCTGCATATATCTCACTTCTACTAGAAAGTATCAACCACAAACCTCTTTTAAATAATAATTGTATATATCAACAATAAGCACAAATAAAATCAATTCTTAGTAAGCAAAAAAGCTATGTGAAATTACCAATTATGTTTTGAACTTTGATTTCACTGGAAAGGAAGGAAGGGAGAGAGAAAAAGAAAGGGGCAAATGCTGACTGGCTGGTGATCAGCTCGGCTGTCACTCAGCTGCTGAGCCTACCTCCTCCCCAAAGTGGAGCCTGCCTGCCTCCTTTTGCCTTGGTTCCCACTGGGGGGAGGAGACAGGCAAAGCAGCCTTTGAGCCTTTCACAGACCCCCTGTGAGGGTACTGCAGACCCCTAGGGTCAGCAGACCCCAGATTAAGAACCACTGAATTATAACTAAAATTATTAATTTTTATGAGACTTCTCTAGTGCCTTTCAAAACAGTCAAATGAAATATGCAAAGCATCTCCCAATACTTTGTCTCTATCCAATGAAATTCTTACCTGCTTAGTTGTTTTGGTCAGGAAACTGTTAAAATTACAGCAGATTCAATAATCTGGAGCTTATGCAGATAAACCACCAGAACTGTGTAGACTCGTAGTAACAGAAACTGTATCTGTAATTTAATACATATTGGCCCTACCTCATCATAGTAAAATTACTAATGACCTCAATGTTGGACTTCTGCAAAGTGCTATACATTGGGCTACCTTTGTACAAAGCATATCGCACCAGTATTAAAATCATTCCTCTGGCTGTCAATTAGTTTCCCAGCAAAGTGCAAAGTGTTGGTAATTATCTTTAAAGCCTTATATAGTTAGAGTCCAAGATCGCCTCCTCCCATGCCATCCAGCCCATACATGCACTCGGGAGGCCATTTAGGTAAACCAGCCAGACTAGATTGGCAACGGTCACCCAGAGGACCTTTTCATCGGCCACTCCTAGATTGTGGGATGGCCTGCCAGAAGAGATTCAACAGCAAAACATGCTGTCTCAATTTAAAAGAGTACTAAAGATCTATCTCTTCCAGCAGGCCTACCCAGTCAATTTGTAACCATGAATTTTAAACTTGTGTACTTTAAATGGTTTTACGCGTTTTTAGCTATATTTTCAACTATCATATACTCTTCCTTGAGTCATGGTGAGAGGGGGGTAAGAAATAAAAATTTATTATTATTATTACTATTACTATCATCATCATCATCGTCACCATCAGTAGTAGTAGCAGCTGCTGACAGCTGTCTTGACAGTTTTTACATTAGGTATTTTTAACCCGAAGGACTTCAGAGTTAAAAGTACTTCATCTCAACTTGACTGTGGATCACAGCCATAGACTAGGGTTCAGCTGAAACACACTATCACAGTTGGTTTTCTGAGCCCAAGCATGACCATGAACAGTGGGCCCAATAAATGAGGATCTGAAATCAGTTTGAAGCTGCTTTGCAAATTATACCCTGTGCTAACTGGTCTATAATTGCAGGCTATCAACAATTCAGAACAAGCAGACAAGCACCTCAAAATGACAGTTTACCTCTTCTATATCTAGCAGTACAAACCATGCTTTTGATTTTTAACTATGATTAACATAAACCATGGGTTGTCTTACAACAAAATACACCTGTTAAAGAAGTTTAACATTTCTTATTTCCTTCAAAGTTTAGGATTCAATGCACCTAATGTTTATCTTCTTGTAATGGACACTGTAAGCCCCACCTATCATCAGAACTGAAAAATCTCTAAAAGGTTTTCAGTCATTTCAGCAGTTGGTTCTACCCATCATTTCCTTTGCAGATGATTTTCAGTTTTCTTTTTTGACCTTAGCCGTATTAAACCACAGTACCCTCTTGAGGCCAAATGAAGAACTTCAAAGAGTACAACACAAAAAACTCATGCAGCTGCTGAACTTAGCCATCAAACGGGAGGATCCCATACTTTGCATCATCATATGCTAGGACAGTGGTTCTCAACCTGTGGGTCCCCAGATGTTTTTGGACTTCAGCTCCCAGAAGCCCTGAGCATTGACCATAGTGGCTGGGGCTTCTGGGAGCTGAAGTCCACAAACATCTGGGGACCCACAGGTTCAGAACCACTGTGCTAGGATTTGTTTTTCTGAAGACAGACTCTCTCCAGTGCAAGGTAAAGCAACCTAATCTTGCTTCAACTAGCATGTGTTGGCTGTTCCAATCCCTAAATTCTATTTCCAAACCTAATATTACAGAGACTAACTGCACTTTTCTGACACAGTGACCTGAGGCCTCATAATGGATGGAAACAAACAGTTGGGGAGGGGGGGATGCCATATGGAGAAGTTTTACTGCCTCTGTTTTACTACCTTCGTTCCCAGGCAGTTCACAATCACAGGAGCTGAATTTATTTTCTTATCTACACATCATCTAAATTTTTTGCTTCCCATATAACATCCCAAAGCAAAAAATTTAGATGATGTGATCATAAGACCATCAGTTTTCTTTGCCTGCATGCTATTTGCTATCTTTTCCTGATGAAGCAGCCTGTGAATTTTGAAAGCCAATATGATATATTTCATATGGTTTGATTGGCCTAATAAAAGTGTCACCACAAGATGGATTTTTGATTATGTTTTATAGTGGCCCCTCCACTTTTGCAATGTTTGGGGCACAAAACCTTGCAAAAGTGGAAAAAACTGCAAAAAACTCCCCCCTCACTCCCCTTCCCATTTCCTTCTGGGGTCCCCTCCATTATTTTGCTTTTTACCTTGGTGCACCAGGACAAAATGCAAGGGAATGGGAGGGGGAGCTCTTGAGGGGAGAAAGAAAGTGTGTGCGTGCCTTCCAACCCCCCTATTCCCTTGTGTTTTGTCTCATTGGACATTCTGTGCTCTAGGGCAAAATGCATGGGAGTGAGAGGAGGACGAGGAGCTCTGGAGGGGAGATGGTAGGCACACGCGTGCCTTCTCCTCCATTCCCTTGTGTTTTGCCTCAGGGTGTGTTCTTCCACCAGAGCCAAATCAATGGAAACGGAAGAGGGGAATTCCAGAGGGGACAATGTGCGCACATGCCTCCCCGCTTCACTCTCAGGTGTGCTTGTCTTCCTTCACTATGCCCACCAAATGCAAGAGAATAAGAGGAGGAGAATGGGGGAAGACACGTGTGCACCTTGCAAATAATCAAATTCACAAAGGTCAAACCCAACACTGTAGGGGGAGGGCTATATTGCTGTTGTTGTTTTATGGTAAACATGGCTACCCCTGCAACTTTTCATGCAGAACAGAATCTTAACAAATTTTTCTGGAATGAGATCCCCAGTACTGCACAGGGACGAGTGAGTCTGCAGGCCCTCAGTGATCCCAGAAATCCATAATATGCTTCTAACAATTGGGCTCTTGAGCACTGAAAAGAGTAGCTAGGAGAATAAACTGGATATCATCCTCATCTTCATATCTCTAGGACAATTTTGCCATGATTCATTTATTGAAAGCTTTATGGCTACCCCCAAGTGAAGTTATATATGAAAAGAAGTGAAAATTAAAAGCTATTTTACTTAGGGTGTTTTACCTGGATGGATATACAGGGGAAAATCCACTTTCATAACACTATGATCTGACAATTTTACAGATCCATTTTACTATGACTTTCACTGTACATGCATTGTGTATGTCTGTCTATATATACAGTTCTCCTTCCACATTCATGGGTTTGACCTTCACGAATTTGATTATTCGCAAGGCATGTGCCTACCACCACCGCCATTTTTCTCCTTCCATCCTTTGCCTTCCTCATGCCAGGCATGTGAGGCTTGTGTTTAAAATGCATGTTTTTTCCTTTCGGGTGAGCAAAGCCACCTCCCACTGCTGAAAGTGCGGCTTTTCTGCCATGTGGTTGCACATTCTGCTTTGTATAGGCTGCTGATTGGTGCTCCTTTCTCAAGATGGCCACTAGAAGTAATTAGAACTCCAGAACTCTCCTCTTCTCGGTTTGAGGAGAAAGTACCGCTAAGTCTTTTAGGTTGTCTCCCCTGCTTCCCAACACCAGAGCCAGGGGCAAAGGAATGGAAGGGGGGAAGCTCCAGAAGGGAATGGGAGGGGAATGGAAGGGGGAAAGTTATTTGCGGTTTTTCCACTTTCATGAGGGTTCTGTGCCCCAAGCCCTTGCAGATGCAGAGAGCCTACTGTACAGAGAATGAAAGACATGTATGTGTACCTGCCATGTATGTCACCCTATACAATGGCCTGCAAATTTGCTACAAGGAAATCCAATATCTGTAGGAAATTTCATATTTGAAACAGCCCATCTTCTCCTGCCCCAATATTTATTTCAGAAAATCAACAATGCTTATCATCAGTAATTAATCACTACTCCATATATGTGTATCAGTAGGCAGATCCATAAACCATGAATGATCCCATTTTTTTAAAAAAAATGTTACAATAATGCCTCCAGAAATACAAAAAGGACTTAGGAAGACTCAGTCTGTGCTATGAAAGTATTAATTTAATAAAAACTATTTACCCAGTGTATCATGTTTCTTCACAGACTTTCCCTTTTCTAAATATTCCTATAGAAAATGAAAGACTAGAATGAATTATACATTCAAATATCACAGAGTTCTAACAATAGTTTACCCATAAGTAAAAACCTTACTTAGTAGCAAGAAGTACATGCATGAATATCATACCCAAATATTGAAGTTGTTTGTCAGCTTCTTTTACTGGATATTACTTCTAAGTATTTTGCAGTTTACTAGACTTGGGCCTAGATTAAAGACCAGAGACTAAGAGTAGACTAATCTTGTGCATGTAAACTTAGGTCTTAATTCTACAAAGCTTACTTGACTGGAAATAAATCACACAAATCATTGAAATTTATTTTTGAGTAACATTTTATTAACTTTGTCTACTAACTTGCCCTACCTGTTATGTACAGAGACAGCATAAAGATGGAAAGATTTCAAATGTTGATATGTATGTATGTATTTTATTTGTAAGCTGCCTTTCTCCTGGCATAGGACCCAAGGCAAGTTTCTAGGAGTTTCTACAATTCATGAAGTCCTTCTAAGACTTTTTCATAAGATTCTACACATTCCTTACTGAAGTCTAGCATCAGTTCATCATACCAACTTCAGTGTAGTAAGTTTCCACCCTGGCAAATGATACATACTCCAGAAAAGCCTAGACATCTTTGAGATGAAAACTTGGCAGATCATCCACAAAGTTCTGCATCCTTTTTGTAGATATAGCTGTTATTCATGTTAGCCCCATTTTAGATAGATAGATAGATAGATAGATAGATAGATAGATAGATAGATAGATAAGATAGTTAGATATAAAACATTTACTCCCAAATTTAATTCTTTGACCTTCACACAAATTCATTCATATCAATATTGGTCCAAAGTAGAACATTACCTTATAAGCTTCAGTACTCTGTGTACTCATCATACTTCTGTTATCTTCCACAGTAAAGCCTTGGTCTTTCGCAAAAGCCATAGCTCCATCTCCAACTAGAAAGCTATGGGGAGCCTCTTCCATGACCTTTCGTGCTACTGCAAGTGGCGTCCCAATTCTTTATCAGTAGAAAGAGCATGGTTTAAAATGGTTTAATTCCATGTATACGTTTATGACTGAAACATTATGACTAAATCTAATGATAAAAATATGAAACGGTCAACACAGGAAATCACTAAGATCTTAGGAAAAATATTCTGCTTCTAAAAACATGACAGAATTAAAAATGTAAGCTAGTAATGTTATGCAATATACACTTGAAACAAGCATGATTGCCCAGTTCTATCTCTGAGACTGAAGGACGGAGGGTCCTTTCCACTTGTCAGCTAATTCTGGCTTCTGTCTGAAGTCACCTTTATCAATGTATGGCCATCAAATTTCCCAGTTTATGATAGTGGTTAGCCTAGACAGATCAAATTAGCATAAACACCCCACTGAAATATTTTCAGGTCTTGGCATTCCAGGATATTTACATGGGAAGGAACAGATTCTTTCAGTACTATATCAAGCTGTTTGTTATAAGTATTAAAACAAACAGATATACATGTACATATACATCCCCCACCAAGAGAGAATCACAGACATAGCAATGTCTGGGCTCTTCTGCTTCGTTATGTTCCATACCTTTATACATAACATATCCTTTATTAAGTCATATAGCTATCATGTTCATCTAGACTTTCATCTTACTACTGAAGCAAGTATCCATGACAGAATACAATCTCATATGTTGTTTTCAATGATTAATCTTATATAAATCTTCAGTAACTCTTACTATATTAATAGCATGTAAGCATATGCTTTCCATCTTAGGCCGTTTCCACACTACACTGTTATAGTGCTATTATTCCCCTTTCAACATCCTATGGAATCCTGGGGTTTGCAGTTTAGGGAGGGGCCTTTAGAATTCTCCGCCAGAGAGCTCTTTGGCCTCAGTAAACTACAAAGCCCATAATTCCACAAGATGCTGAAAATAGACCAATAGCACTATAACAGTATACTGAGGAGATGGCTTTAGCAGGATGAATCAGCACTTTAGGGTGACATATCAAGAACTTTTCTCAGGAAGGCTATATTGTTGAGTTGTCTGCTATGCACTGGAGGTATGCCTAAGCAGCCTAGTGATGTGGCCCCCAGCTTAGCTCTTTTATTCTCTCCTGACACCCACTGGGTTTATGAGGTATACAATCAAAGGTTTACATCTTATCTTTTTGGTCGATACACATGATTCAATGGTCAATGATACACGTGGTCAATACACCGAGGACGTAGACAAGCTCCTTGGAAATATAAGAAAGACAACTTGCCCTCTCAATCCCTGCCCTTCATGGCTGGTCGTCCATAGAGGAGTTGCAATAAAGACTCATTTAAGATATATTATTAATGCAGCCCTCAGGGAGGGCAATTTTCCAGCTTGTTTAAAAGAAGCAATTATACAGCTGCTTCTAAAAAAGCCCTCTCTAGATCCCCCAGATATGAATAATTATAGACTAATCTCCCATCTCCCATTTTTAAGCAAGGTGATTGAGAGGGCTGTTGGTCTTCAGTTCCAAGCTGTCTTCGATGAAACAGATTATCTAGACCCATTTCAAACTGGCTTCAGGCCAGGATATGGAGTCAAGACTGCCATGGTCGCCTTAGTGGATGGTCTTCACCTAGGTATCGACAGGGGAAGTGTGACCCTGCTGGTACTCTTGGACCTCTCAGTGGCTTTCGATACCATAGACCACGGTATCCTTCTGGAACGCCTGAGAGGGCTGGGGATCGGGGGCACTGCACTTAAGTGGTTCCGGTCCTATCTCTCAGGTAGATACCACATAGTGATGCTTGGGGACAGCTGCTCCTCGAAAAAGGAGCTTAAATTTGGCATCCCTCAGGGCGCCATCCTGTCCCCAATGCTATTTAACACCTACATGAAACTGCTGGGAGAGATCATCAGGAGGCATGGAGCAAGGTGCTATCAGTATGCTGATGACACCCAGATATATCTCTCCATGCTCAGATAACAGCATCAACTAAGGGTGGCATCTCGCCTCTGAATGAATGCCTTGAAGCAGTAATGGACTGGATGAGGAAAAACAGACTGAAGCTGAATCCAGATAAGACGGAGGTACTTGCTGTTAAAGGCCCTAGCCCAGGTATGGAGGTTTGTCAACCAGTTCTAGACGGGGTCACACTTCCCCTGAAAGACTGTGTCCGCAGCTTGGGGGTGCTCCTGGACTCGCCACTTCGGACGACAGCTCAAATAGATGCGGTGGCCAGGAGTGCCTGTTATCAGCTTCGGCTGATACGCCAGCTGCACCCCTTCCTGGAGCTGGAACACCTAAAAACAGTGGTACATGCGCTGGTAACTTCATGGCTTGACTTCTGCAATGCGCTCTACATAGGGTTACCCACCTGCTTAGTCCGGAAACTTCAATTAGTTCAGAATTTGGCAGCCAGGTTGGTCACTGGTAGACCTAAAACTGACCACATAACACCAATTCTGAAGTCCTTACATTGGCTGCCTATTAGTTTCCGGGCACAGTACAAGGTGTTGGTTATTACCTTTAAAGCCCTTTATCGCTTGGGCCCAGCCTACCTGCGGGATCGCCTTCTCCCATATAATCCACCCCACGCATTAAGGTCCTCTGGGAGGAATTTACTGCAGCCGGCCAGAACTAGGTTGGCTGCGGTTGCCCAAATGACCTTCTCTTCTATCGCTCCCAAATTATGGAATGGCCTGCCAAAGGAGACCCGGCATATTACCAGTCCTGACTGCTTTAAAAAAGCAGTCAAGACTGCTCTCTTCTGACAGGTCTTCCCAGACTAGTACCGCCACCGCTTCTCACCAATTGTCTTGCTGTTCTTTTAATGGCCAGTTGATTGTTGTTAATTGTTAATTGTTGTGTGTTTTAGGGGGTTGGCTTTAGGTGGGTTGGTGGGTGGGGAGGATTGGGTATGTTTTTTAATGTAATTAATGTATTATTGTTGTTCGCCGCCTTGATCCATGGGGAGAGGCGGGATAGAAATAATTTTATTATTATTATTATTATTATTATTATTATTATTATTCTGCTGCACATCCCACTTTCAGTATACACCCTAGTACCTCTTGTCAGTTGTCCCTAACTTACTAACCCACAAGGTGACCTGAAGTAATTCTTTGGTTTGGTCTTGTTTTGTTTACGTTCTTTAAAGCAGTCGTTCTCAACCTGTGGGTCCCCAGATGTTTTTGGACTTCAGCTCCCAGAAGCCCTGAGCATTGACCATAGTGGCTGGGGCTTCTGGGAGCTGAAGTCCACAAACATCTGGGGACCCACAGGTTGAGAACCACTGCTTTAAAGGGACATCTGGCATTCTGCCCAGACTTGAAATATAAACAAGCAGTTTCCTTCCTTCTTTTACAAGACAGAAAACAGGCAGACACTGTCATGAATTTTAGTCTCTATTCTACCATCTATAGGTTTTACCAGCTTATATGTCCTCATTTAATGATACATAAATATTTTAATGGTATATTATATGCACAGGCTGAGGAGCTGTCAACTAAAATCTGTCTGGCTGTTGGGGCATGCCTGGTGAACCTGAATCCTCTTCCCACCACAAGTAAATAGAAAAAGGATTGAAAATTTTGAGAGCTTCCAGAAATCACTGTTATCAGACACTACTGTTGTTCATAGTTTAAAGCAGTGTATCTCTTAAAAGAGGTCAATGTGTTTTTCTTTGTGTGTGTGCATGTGTGTACATTGGAGGGAGGTTCTCTTTAATGCAATATAAATGTAAAATATACTTAATGTACATAATTTATAATGTAATATAAATGTAATAAAATAAACTTTAAAAAGTGAACTGCAGATTACACAAGAACCTATATATATATATATATATATATATATATATATGAATACAGCTTTTAATCTCCTGACTTCATTGTAGGGATTATTTATCCACATCCCTGCCATAAACACGAAAAGTGCTATTATATCACAATATACAGACAGGAGAGTATAATGAAGTAGGATGCCAAAAGACATAGTCATGACCTGCCTAACACCAAGTAACATATTTGGAACCATCTAAGTACATTGATTTTAATGGACTGAGGAATGTCTACCTTTGCACAGGATCAGGCGACACGTTACACTCCAGAGTATAATGCTTACCCATGCAAAGCTGCTACAGCTCCAAAACGCCCAGGCTGTCCTTCCATTATTGCTGCATCACACTGGATTATACCATCTTTATTTGGGTAGCCTCCTCGTCCTATTACAAAGGTCCCTGTCGTTTCATCATTCTCAATATCTATAGATAGATTCAAAAAGTAGTTAGAGTCCTGTGAATAAGATTTTCAAGATTTCACATTTGCATTTGAAAAAAATTAGCATTCAGAGGCATCCAATTTTTTCTTTACCACAGACCCCCTTTAAATATCTTTTGTTGCCACAGACCCCCATCATTTAAGATTTAAAACCCTAATGTGCATCAAAATTTATTTAAAATTGCTCACCAAGAGTCTTCAAATTGGGAGAGAACTGAGAAATAAGTAAATGCATACTTCCCTGGAGGGGGAGGGAAGACTTCTTCCTTCCAGTTTAAGACTGAAGTGGATTGAACAGCAACATGTAGGCCCAGCCGGCCAGCAAGCATCAGCCCTTCTGTCTCTCCCCTTTTCCAGCCATCCAGTCTAAAGAAAAAGCTCAACCCCCGCTTTTTTTGCCTTCTTCACCAAGGAGGACAGGTGACCAAGACAGGCAAAGGAACAAGGGAGGGGAAAAGGCAGGAGACACCAAAGGCAAAAAAGATCCCAAGCATGCCTCCTCATTTTCATTCACAAGTGCACATACTGTTGCCTGAGTCAAGATGTGGTTTATTTTGCCAACAGTGATCCAACACTCTACCTTCCGGTTTCTTGCCAGGGGGTGGCACCTGCTGCATCAGCACCCTGTCTTCTCATTTGGCCCCACTCTGAGTGGAATCCTCAACACAGCGTGGCAGCCAGCTCTGGAAAAGGATAGCAAAGAAGAGTTGCTTCAACTCTCCCTTTTTTGCCTTCAGCCTTTCCCTCCCCTTTTGCCTTTTTTCCTTCCATCCCTCCTTTGCCCATCTCAGTCTCTTCTCCTCCTGGGGAAGAAAGAAAAAAAAGGGGGGGTTAAAAAGCATTTCTGATAGTAGACTGGCTTGCTCTCCACTGGGAAGGAGGGGAAGGCAGGGAGAGAGAGGGAGAATGAGGGAGAGAGGAGGGCAAACCTGGCTGGCTGTCAGTTCTGCTGTCACTCAGCTGCTGAGCCTGTCTCCTACCTGCAGTGGAGCAGTCAAGTGACAGCCAAGGTGCAGGCCCGGCCAGTCTGCCCCCTTTTTTCCTTGATTCCTGACACGTTGCCACTCTGTTGTGGGGAGGAGACAGGCTGAACAGCCTTCAAGTATTTCATGGGCCCCCTGTGAGGGCATCACAGACCCCTGGGGGTCTGTAGATCCCAGTTAAGAGCCACTGAATTACAGTTAAAATTATTAATATTTATGAGACTTCTCTCATGCCTTGCAAAACAGTCAACTGAGCATTTGAAGCATTTCCTAATACTTTATGTGCCTTCCCTGGACCCCAGGTTAAGAATCACTCATCTAGTGCACAACTCACAGAATTATAACACTAGAATGAACTAGTGGAGAATTCTGAGTACACCAAAGAACTACAAATCCCAAGATTCTATAGGATAGAATCACAGCAGTTTAAGTGGTATTAAAGTGCTGTAATTGTGTAATGTGCATAAGCTTCCACTTTTTTGTTGTTGTTGTCCACACTCATCTTTCTTCTTTTTCTCACCACCTCCCTTCCTCGCAGTATCTTTCACCTTCATTCTGCTCCATCTTTTTTTCCATTTGTCCTCTCTTTAAGGGTCCTTTTAGAAGTTTAAAGAAAGAGACAAAGGGGAATCTCAATGTGCAGTGACTAACGACCTTGAATAGCCAATATATAGCATTGGTTCATTCCAAACAGCCAGAAGAATGCAATGCAAGCCTAAATTTCATGGGGATGCTTTACAAGGTCAGGTTGCCTACAACACTGTAGTTATCATGGACTGCAAAGATTTGGTTTTCCAGGTCAAGATTGCAAAAATGCATGGAGCACACAAGGGCCGTTTCCGCACTAGACTGTTAAAGCGCTATTATTCCACTTTCAACATCCTATGGAATCCTGGGGTTTGCAGTTTAGGGAGGGGCCTTTGAGGAGAGAAGGAAGGGGAGGCCTTTGAGGCCCTTCTCTAAACTGCAAATCCCAGGATTCCAAAGGTTGAAAGTGGAATAATAACACTGTAACAGTCTAGTGCGGAAGTGACCTAGGGGAGATGGCATTTGGGATCTCCCAAAGCACCACTTCAAGAACAGCGAGTTAAGGAGTCTGCCTATCAGCCACTTAAGTTTTTATTGCTGCTTTTATTTTGTAAATAACTATCAATTTTATTTTTTACTGAGTATTATTGCTCTCCTCCTTCTCGGGCACTGCCGTCACCTGCCATGGCCTCCTCGAGACAGTCAGTCGCTAAAGCCCCCTGAAGCAGCCGCTCCCTCATCCTTCGCACAGCACGGAAGGAAAAGGCCCACGTTCCCGCAGCCGCTGCCATAGCAACGGCCGAGCCGAGGGGGCGTTGAGGAAGGGGAGCGGGCGTTGACGAACGGCCTCGGCGAGGACGAGTTCAAAAGACTCAATCTCCGGGCTCTGATTGGATGGCTGTGGTCCCGTCGGTGAAGGCAGAAGAGGACGGCGGTGGGTCACGGAGGCGGGTTCTTCCATGGCGAAGACGCGCCTGTTTCCGCAACGTCACTTCCGGGGGTGTGCGCGCGGGGGAAGGGAAGCGGCCTGGTGGAGGGAGCCGGGGTGGGGCTCGTCTGCCGTCATTCACTCTCGCCATTCTCTTGGGAGCTTGTGAAGGAAGGGCCATGGATACGCTGGGCCGGAAGGTGGTCGTCTGCGACAACGGCACCGGGGTGAGGAGGAGGAGGGGGAGGAGGGAGCCGTTGTGGGCAGGGGCGGAGGGGGCGCCGTATTCCTTTCGGCGGGGACCGGTTAGGAAGGCGGGGGGGCGAGAGAGAGAGAGGGCCCTCCGCGGCTTGGATGTGAGTCCCCGCCGGACGTCCCCTCCCCAAAGCTGAAGAGATTATGCGCGTCTTCGGAAGTAAGCCGAGGAGTGAGGCTTCTCCGAAAGAACCCCTTTACGCTCGGTGGTGGGCTTGGAGGTCTTCCGGAGCGCTGGCATGAAAGACTTGGTTGCCTCTCTCCCCCGCCACTTGCCCGTCCCTCGGATAACCCGCGGGGGTGGCTGAAGCAGAACCGCTTCCCTGTCTCCGCCCCATATTTGCCCCTTCAAGGGTTCGTGTGTGTGTGTGTGTGTGTGTGTGTGTGTGTGTATTTTTTCTGAAAGGGATCCGTCCAGTAGGCATTACACTTGCAGTGTCTGATTGTGGACCGGGTGTGTGCGCAGAAAGGTTACAGGATGGGTGCGTTCCTCCTCCTCTCCTTTCTGCTATCCCCCCCCACTTTTTTTCCTGTATCCGCGGCCCCGGTACCAATGGATGTGGCCCAGATGCTCCCTCTCTCCCCCGCCCGCCATGTATGGGCTCCATTCCCGGTGTGTCACTCCGGTTGGATCCCACCCCCGGCCTTTAATCGACGACCCAGGACTGTCTCTGGTCGTTTCCGCACTAGACTGTTACAGTGCTATTATTCCACTTTCAACATCCTGTGGAATTCGGGGACTGAGGCCAAAGAGCTCTCTGGCTGAGGATTCCAAATGCCCCTCCCTAAACTGAAAGCCCCAGGATTCCACAGGGTGTTGAAAGTGGAATAACAGCGCTATAACTGTGTAGGGTGGAAATGGCCTCTCTGTATACACATGGCGCAAATCCTAGTTGAGTCCTGGAATTGCTGAGACCTGTCTAAATAATCTAAATGCCTGATCTTTATGCTACATTCCTTCTTCTGAGCCTCAGTGCCTATGTCACACAGCCACTTATGTAGGCTAAACGTTTGCCCCCCCCTTTTTTTTTGCTGGCGAGGCTTACAGTCAGCAGTATTAATAGTAATACCAAAAGTCATCTGCCTCTTGAAGTGTGCTCAGTAATCACACATCTTTGACTGATAATGGCAATATATATTGACCTATGTGATGTATATATGTTAACTTCCATAACAAAGACTAGAATGACTGGTATTCTCTTTTAAAGATAGCCATATCTCTGACAACCAATTTCCAAATAAAATGTTTCCATGGAGTAGATTTACTAGTGATTGTAGTATGTCAAGGAAAGGCAGCATTCCTCACCCACAGAGATATGAGTTGTATCAAGCTAAGTGAGGGTGTAATTTCTTTTGTTCAAAAGCAGTAGGTCTCCCCCATCTTAATAAAGCAATGGGTTTTTATTTTCTTTTAGGGGGGAAAAGTCTAATCCTACACTTTGGTTTTATGATGGAGTAATTTGCCTACAGTTTTTCTTGTGAATTGTTGCATAATGAAGCTATGATTTCTTTCAAAAACAAATGAATATTGCTTATTCATTTGTTTTTGAAACAAATAGCTTCATTATGAAATAATTCACAAGAAAAGTTATACATCTACAACTTGGTTCTTTTTACCTTATCTAATGAGTAATTCCAGGGTGGGTCAGCCAAAAAATGAATGAACTGGTGGACTGATTGCTACTAGTTGAGACTTTCTGCAGCATGGGTGAAAGATGGGTGGGGATGTCGGTTTTTTTTATTTGTTCTATCTCTTGTTTAAAAGCTCCTCCTCCCCATTGTTTTTGGTGGAGGAGGGATGAAGAAGAAATTAATTGCCAGCTTCATGTTGGTGTTAAGCCACACAAATTTTGAATCCAGCAAATCAAAGCCAGAACATCTCATTTCAGGGCCTCTTATAGCCTGTAGAACTGTCTCTGTGTGTACCAGGGGTTATGGCAGTGGAGATAATTGTCCATTATGTACTAATAGAGTTCTTTCCTGACAGAAGCAGAAATACTTCCATGCCATTTAAGCTCCCTCAAGTCAATAGATTAATGAATTTGTTTGGCTTTTTTTCTGGAACATTAGAAAACATAAAGCTTCAGTATATATTGCAGGTATATCTCACATAATGAAGTGGATGTGTTCCTGTGCTATGTTAACAGAAACTTTGGTGGCAGAGGTAGAAATAACATGGAAGGAATAGATTCCTACATCACAAAAGGGGAGAGCAGTTCAGCAAACTTTTCATTCAGAACTAATATTATTCACATGTGAAGTGAAACAACCAGGACAGATAAGCCTTGCATAAGTAAACAAAAACATTTTGAATCTTCTAGAACCACTTGAAAACATCTTTCAAAATGCATCATGCATTTTTTTTTCAACAGCCTCCACTTTTCTTAAGTTTTCCATTTTGGTGGCAAAATTTATGGATCTATGTGTTATAGATCTATATGTTTTCAACATGTCACAGTAGCTGGTGAGATAATTAATCAGCTTTTCCGTATTCTTTTTGTTTTGCTCTTTGCACGTGCTCAGTTAGTGATTCTGAAGTCAGTTATTTACTTCCCTGTTGTATATAAGTACACACAGCTACAGTAGGATAACCTAGAATAGAATAACATTCTTTGCCAGACCAGGCTATATTGCATTGTTTATTGCAGACACATTGCTGCAATCCAGTATTGAAATTCTGTCTCCAGCCTTCCTTCTCCATCCTCCCAATATCAGTGGTAAATAATTTTTTCTAGCTAGAGAAAATACAAGAAAAGGGGGAATGGGATGGCCTTTTGTGAAAAGACTCTGTAAAAAGGAGCTTCTTTGTCGCCTATATATATGAGATTACCTCTTGAATAGCATCTGATATCTGCCTATATTGCTAGCATATAATATGTGTGTGATAGAGTTCTTCTTCATTTTTTAATTTCTGTTCACATAAAATATACAAAGATGTAAGCATTTCAGATAAAGTCTAGAAAACTAGATGAAACACTACAATGGCTCTACTTAAATACAGTTGTCATGGTTATCATGGTATAAAGCCCATTAAATTCGTTTGAATTTATTTTACATTTGACAGACATACTTGTTCTAGTAGACATGCGAATACTCTTAATCTTACATCTCTTACTAATTTATCAGAAATCCAGTACCTGGCCAATTAAGGTCATAGATAACTAGAAATTAATAAAATTAACCAATAGTGTATCTTCAAGTATACATCTTGATTCTCATTTTTTTAAACCATTGCTTCATGTATGATTTTTCTGTTGGTTTTCATTATGATTAATTTTTTTTGCTAATTAAAAAATCATTAGAAAGTAGACTTTGACAAACCACTGCACATACTGCATAGCAGCAGACAGGTATTGCTGTTAAGTGTATTTTGGCTGTAAAGCTACAGCAGACAAGGGAACTAACTTTATCTTGTGGAAGTAACACTGCACCATTTTGAGTCACATCATCTACTGTCCTCCCCTCTCCTTTACAAAAAAATCACTAGTTGGAAGGACACTCATTCTTCGTGTCATGCCTCTTGGAGAGAGGGGTATCCAAGGCTAATTTGTGCTCATTTGATGCTATTCACAAGAGTCAAGCAGAGGTGGTTGCTTTTGCAAGAATTCATGCTGAAATGCTTGCAATACCTTTTGTTGTAGGGCCTTTCCTAACCTTAAAGGAACTGTCAACATGAATGAATAAAACTGATTTTATAAAATATTTATTAAAAAGAATTTTAGGAAATTACAAAATATTTAAATATGCAGTTCAGGTAACCCCATGTATATTTGCAACATATAAATGCTTGTTAAAGTGTCGCCAGCATGCCAGTTTTACTGACCAGGAAGTGAGACTTACTGAGGTCACACAATATGTTTTATGGAAGAAAATTGAGAGCTGGAGGTCAGTTTTTTACACCTACATTTAAGTTTACTGTTGCTTCCTACTAGACAAGAAAAAAGGTTGCTGTTGAGCCATAAAGATGTGTTAAACTTTGAGAGATGGCAGCGTTTGCCTTCTACAGTATTGTGCATGCATACAAATGAATATTTAATTGATTAAAAAAAGCAAGTTTTCTTTTAGATATAGATGTTGATACACGGAAATTGAAGATGTTTGAATGATCACCTTAGATTGTCTCTCCTGCAAATTATATGCAATGTGATGTTAACATTCTGCCAGCCTATGAGATTTTGTGATCTACAAGGATGCACAAAATTTAAAAAAAAACCATGAGAAATCAGAAGAGAGCATTATTCTACTATCTGTTTCTTTCTGAACCTGCTTTCATCTTTCTTTATCCCTCTAGGTCAGAGCTTTCCAAACTGTGTGTCGCAACACATTTGTGTGTCAGCTCCAGTGTGTAGGTGTGTTGTGCGAACATAACAGGGCTGCCTCTCCTGCCACCATTGCAGCCGCCCCAGGCCAAGGAAGACCCCCACGAAGGCGGCAGGGTCAGCAGTCCAGGCCTGAGTGGAGGGGCTGCTCTCCTGTCGCCACAGCTGCCACCCCAGACCAAGGAAGATCTCTACAGGGGTGGTGGCGGCGGCGGCGGCAGCAGCAGGCCAGGCTCGGGTGGAGGAGCTATCTCCACTTATTGAATTACTTGCTGAATTACTGTGTCGCGAAAGAATTCATGTCTAAAAAGTGTGTCACCAACATGAAAAAGTTTGGAAAGATCTGCTTTAGGTTATCAAAGCTGTCTCCTGTTTTCTCTAATGAGTCCCAAATGATAAAAATAGTGCAAATTGATACCAGCTCTTTCCTAAAGAGGGCTAAAACTCCCTGAAGAAGGGGAAAATAAGCTTCAGTCTTGAGAGGTCTTTTTTGTGTCTTGCTAGAACCAGTGCCTAAATACCTTAAAGGCATTAATTCCTGCCTGATCTTAGAAGAAACGCAGGGTCAGCGTTGGTTAGCACTTTGATGGGAGACCGTCAAGGAATTCCAAGTGCTGTAGAATATACATCAGAGGAAGCAACTGACAAAACCACCTCTGAGTATTCCTTGCCTAAGAAAATCCTAAGAAATTCATGAGGTTGCCATAAGTCGACAGCCAGCTTGAATGCACATCAACAGAAGATCAGAATCTGTTCCCCAACAGTCACTTTGAGTTGTAACTTTGAGGTTGGGTGATTTGCTTTCAGGATTTGTGAGGAGAGGAAGTTAAACCAAATCCAAGGTATCTCCAGACTGGATGAAAAGTGCTCCGAAAAAAATAAGTGGGAGGGTCTGGAAACTTTTGCAGCGAGGAGGAATCTTACTAACACAGAAGAGTTCCCTGGAAGGCGCATAATATCTACAGGCCATAAGACTCATTCCTGATAGACACTCAACAGCAAGCTTTAGCTAGTATCTGTTATCTTACACTTTGTCAGAGTTATAGTTTGGCTTCTTCTGTGTGCACTTAAAAACACTGCCACCCTGAGCATAAAGAGTTTTTACTGATGACCAGCCTGAACATGATATTAAATGCACATTTGTGTTTAATAAGCAGGTTTTTTTAAAAAAATAATGAAGATACTCTACCAGCTGCTGAGTACTGTTGATAGTTGTAAGTTAACAGATAGGGAGGGGAGACTTAACCTTTTCCTGCTCTGCAGCTGGGTTGGTGTGGATGGAATGCAACCCTGCACAAGCAGAAGGTTATAGATTGGTTAATTTTTTCTCTACCCCGCGCCCCCCCCCCAAGTTCAGCTGAAAAGACTTTCTAAAGGGTATTAAAGTCCTTGAGTATGTTGTGAAATGTGGCCATTGAGGCTGCTGTGGTGGTGGTGGGGTTTGCCCCAAATCTGATAAAGGTTGCTCTAGAAATGTCCTATTTTCTTTTTTCTCACAGCAGTCCAATAAGGCACATTTCACCATGTTCTGATTGGCTCTTCAAGACCTTGAGAAACTTTTCTAATTGGAGAAGGGAAAGATAGACTTTCCTTTCACTCCTGCATTTTTTAATGTATGTGGGAAGATATTCCATTGGGCATCAATAAGGATTTCATCCAAATGAAAATATTGGTTTTAGAAGATATTCAGAAGAGAAATTTTCATCTGAAGCAGCCATTACTGTAGCAGTTGGAGTTTCTAACTCTAGCCTTAGTAGTTTATGTTGTCAGTGTCTTGTGCTGAACATTTCAGCTGTAGTTTGCAAATTAGCTACTAGTTGTTAGATTTGCAAGAAAAATCTTTTTTAAAAATGTTGAAACCGTTGGAGGAGCATGGGGCCTTATGTCAAATAATAGTTGTAAGAAATTTTGCAGGAGGCCTCTGCCTTTTGACCTAGCATTATCTGGCAACTCACTCTTTTGATGCTTCCAATTAAGGACAAGTTCCATTGATTTGATGTGAGGTCCATTCTTTCCTCAGTAAGTCCTTCATGTTCCTTAGAGTAGATGGGCCCTGCTTTTCAAGCATTTCTGCTTTCTGACAGTGCACTAGTTCCTAACCTGTCAGATAAGCAGGGAAAGAAGCCTATATGTTTATGTTAGCGAAGAGCATTCCAATGAGAGATTGTGCCCTAGATTCATAAAATCTCCCTGCCTCATTGTTTTCTTTAAACATACACACTTTCTCAAGAAAAGAAAGAATACCTGCTGCATACCCATAATGTGTGAACACAGCAGCATCTTCTTTGCTCAAGTTGTTTGAACTACTGGCTTTGAACAACTGGACAATATTATAATAGTTGTATTGTAATATTTGTCTTCACCTATAAATTATTTCTGGCTGTGACAGCTGATAGTTACATCATAACTCTCATAATGAAATAATTATTAATAAAGTGTACACAAGTCATTTCAGCTAGTGTTCTTGTATTGTGTGTACATTTATATGTGTGCCGAACATGGGTGCTATGCTTTCAGGATTTGAAAGCAGTGGCTGTGGAGATAAGCATAGTTTATGGTAGAACATGGAGAACAGTACACATCCAAAATGTTTGTAATAAGATCAGTGGGGATGCTTTCATATTGACAGTATTTTTCAAATTTAATGACAGGTTAGAACTGCTGGTCCAAAATGCTGCAGCCATTGTTACCTGGGGCATGTTATAGCTTCACTAGCTGCCAGTTTGTTTCCAGGCACAATTCAAAGTGCGGTTATGATCTGTAACGCCCTACACTGTTCAGGTCCAGGCTATTGGCATACTGTATCTCCCTGTATGAGCCAGCCTGAGCTCTGAGATCATCAAGAGAGGCTCTTCTCTCAGTCCAACTACCATCACAAGCATGGTTGCTGGAGAGGACCTTTTTCAGTGGCTGCCCCAAGTCCTTGGAACTCCTTTCCCCGGGAGGCTAGAATGGCCCCCTTCTGGTTGTCCTTCCAGCAGCAGACTAAACTTCTTATTCAGACAGGCTTTTAAGGCAAAATATCTTTAAAGAATGTGCTGGGGTGCTTTATCACTTTAATTATTATTTTTAAGATTTTTAAATCTTTTTCATTGCAAGGTTATTCTTTACTGGTCTGTTAGTTTTTCAATACTGTAAATAGCTTAACTCTATTTTAATTAATTCACTTTTGTGTTTTCTCAATTTTTAATTGTGAGCCGCTTTGAGTCCAAATTTTGGGAACAAAATGGGATAGAAATTATTAGTATTAGCATTATCATTGTGGCAAAATGCCACAGGCTGTAAGCATTGTCTTTCAACTGGAGAAACAGTGGATGACTACCTTATCTGGAATTTAATAATAACAAGACTGTTTAACGTTAGCCAGAAAACTAAATTTGGATGTGTGACACAGTCACTTGCAGTTTCCATTACTTCTTCACATTTTATTACTGCTTCATGATTTAACAGGAAGTGAGACAGCCAGTCAAAACCACAGTGTGATTAGAAGGAAATATATATAGAAACCTATATGAAAGATTAGCTTTGCAAATTTTTCTAAAAATGTTCAAGATATTAATTTAATATGTATATTTATAACTGTGAGGTTAGCTGGTTTCGTATAGGCTTTTTTTTAGAAGTGGAAGAAAAGATGCTTAAAAATTCACAAGCGTTAGTAAAATATTATCTTCAGGGTGGTTGTAACCTGTAATAGGCATGACACAATGCTAATGGATTGGAGAACACAAAATTTCTTCAAAACACAAATTTACTATTGATTTAAATATTTGTTTTATGCCATACCTTTCTCCCAGTGCAGGATCCAGAGCATCTTATAACATGAATTAAAGCTGAATGTAGGTATAAAATGATTACATTGCAAACAATTAAAACAAATTAATTATCATTATTAAAACCAGAAACTAAATTAAAACAATTTAAAAGAATTTAAAATATAGCAGAATGGAGGGAACTAAGGACGGTACAGCATCTTTCATTAAAATACCTTTGTGCAACAACCAGTTAATGGCCAAAAGCATATCTAAACAAAAAGGTCTTTATCAGTCAGTACAAGGGAGCAGAGAAGGAGGCTAGCCTAACCTTCTGTGGAAGGGGCTTCAGCATCTTGGGAGCAGCCACAGAGAAGGTCCTCTCTTTTCTCCTTCTTGGGGACCAAGAGAAAATCTACCCATGATGATCTCAAAACTTGGGAAGGCTGTTATGGGGCTCTTATGCTACAGAAAGACTTCAAAAGTACATTGTTCAGAATTTAATGAGTCATGATCAGGAAGCATTTTACAAGAAGAATTTATAAGATCTGCTCAATGTGCACAAATACATGTTGGTTAATTAATAATTCTGATTATAAAATACTCATCAGATTCCACCTTATATTGCTGCTTTCAAGTGAAAACTCTGTCTTGTTCAAGTGAAGGAAGGAGTGTCTCACTGAGAGATTGATTCCCTTTGCACTTTCAGTTTCAAGGAAATTTAACTTTTTTCTGAATCAAATAGAGAAGCTATTACACTAGAGTTTTCACCATTCTCTCTCAGATTTTAATGCCTGTGATTGTATGTCCTAAGTTATAAGAGCAATCATCACTTATAAAACTGCATTATTTGAATGGAGTAGAGCGTGCTTACCAAGAAAATAAATTCTCCTTATGTTAGTCGTCCTGAAATGACCTGTGTGAAGAAGAACTGAAGTTCCCTTCCCTATCTGTTATTGTTACATGCTGTCAGGCTGGCTTAGACTCATTAACTTGGCTTATTTCATTGACCATATGAATGAGAGACTGAAGAGGTCAAGTTATTGAAATAAAAAAATATAGTAAAAAACTAAACAAAACTCAGGGCCATAGCTTACTTGATTGAGTCAATCCACATATGGTGCTCCCTTCTTCTTTTCCTATTGACCTTAAACTATTCTGGCAGTATCTTTTTCAGTGAGAAATTTGATAGCCTCAGTTAAGTCGTTTTGGTTCTTAGAGAAAATTCAGACCTCATTTGCTTTAGGACTCATTTGTTTGTCTTTATAGCTCATGTTATCTGTAGAATATGACATTTGAAAGTAGATTTTTTTTTCCTGTCAGCTTTCTTCACTGTACAGATTTCACAGCCAAACTTGGAAACTGGAAATACTATGGCATAGAGGGTCCTTAGTATTTATTTATCTTTACATTTGAAGAACCCATCTAGTTCCTTTGTAACTGCCTAAGTTGCATCTTTCTCTGATTTCTTGAACAATCTCCATTTTGAATGCTGACTAAGTAAAGGTATAGAAAAATATCTAACAGTTTTAATGACTTCATCATCCATTTTGTGTAAAGTTATGTAATCACCTTGTCATTATTTTTCTCTTCTTTGTATTCAGCTGCTTTTGCACTTTCTTCCTTAACTTTCACCAGTTGTTGTTCCAAGTCTGCTAATAATATGTTATTCACATATTATACGTTATTGATGTTTCTTCCTCTAGTTTTCACACTTTCCTCTGAATCTAAATTCACTTTCCATCTATGTTCTACATTGGAATTACACAGGTAGAATGGTAACATGTGCCCTTGTCTTGTCTGACTGCCTTGCAAACTGAAAACCATTCTGCTTTCAATATTCTGTCCTGACTTATCTCTTGTCTGAAATACAGGCTATACTTCATGTTTTGTTTTTCCATATGAATTAGTAGATTTTTATTAGAATTTCAAAGGATTCTCTCTCTCTACCTTAAAATAGCTCTATTAATATGCCGTCTATTCCTGATCTTTTCTTTCTTCCACATGATTTGACAGCAGCTTTTTACTTTCTAAAAATGGTAGGTTCTTCATCAAAAGGTTCTTCTTTGAAAGAATTTGCAGTTCTTTCATCTCTTTTCTATAGTTCTTCAGTGTATTGCTTCCTTTGTCTTTTTTATTTTGATCTGATTGTATAATGTCTTCCCTTATTGATCATTGCATCCTTACTCTGGGTGTAAATTTCTCTTTGATTTCTCAAAACCTATGAAGAAGTTGCTTATTCTTCTCTTGTTGTTGTCTTCTATTTCTTACCCTTATTACAATTATTATCATTAAATTATTACTATAATTTAAATATAGAGATAATTATAACAGTTATCTTTGTTCCTTAATAAAAATCAATGAACAGTGCTGGCCTTATCTCATTTTTTTTTCAAGAGGTCTCATCAAGAATTGGCAACACAAGTTTTAAGCCTTTTGTTAAATATTTTTCTTAAATGCAACTCCCCGACCCTCCAAAAAAACTTCTTTAAATGACAGCAGGAATTGTTTGAATTGTTTTCTTGTGTTCTAGTTTGACTGTGCATAGAAATTCAGAATACCAAAGTCCTTGTTTTTTGGATTTGGAAGTATATGTAGCAACCAGAACAGCTGGCATTTGCTGATTTTGCTGTAACTGTGAGTTTTTGTACTGCCATAAATGGAAAATCTGAAGAACTCTAAATGTGGAATAGTTTAGATGATGATCTCAAATATTCTTAACCAGATGAAACTTCTCTGTTTCTCTTGTCTCTTCACAATTATTTCATTCCTTTATTTAAAAAAAAGTTTGTGTTTTTTAAATTATGATATTCTGAAGCATTTTTAACCTTTCTAAAATGATATTGAAAAAGGTCCAGCTGCTTCTAATAAGTGTCGTGTTGGCTTTATGTTAATATAACATGATAGCACTGATAACCTGTTAATTATGCATATCAAGAAACTAATTTGAAATTGTTGGTTTTTTAAATAGTTTGTGAAATGTGGATACGCGGGATCCAACTTTCCAGAACACATTTTCCCAGCTTTGGTTGGAAGACCAATTATTCGCTCAACTGCAAAAGTGGGAAACATTGAAATCAAGGTAATACCTAAGGAATTATTTGTTTTGCATGGTAAATTGTGCTATTTTGTGATACATTGCATGGAGCTTGCGGATAGGCCTGCAGATGTTACTTGCTTGCAACAACAACAAGAAAAAATCCCTCTTAAAGATGTGTGGCAGGTGGGAGAGAAAGAGGGTTCCTTCCTCCAGTGGTTTGCAGACTTTGTGCTACATAAATGGAAACTGGATTGTGATGTCACCATGGATAAAAAATGTTGCTAGTGCTGTATAGACTTTGAATTCTGCAGTATATTAATCTAGGTTTTGGGAAAGCTAGGCTAAGCTGCAAGCCTCACAGCTTAATTTTGGGCCAGTCAGTATGTCTCAACCTAACCTGCCCTGCAGAATGTTGAAAAGAAATGCTGAGTTTATCTGGGACATTGCTCCATTTATGTGAAAAATGCTGGAGGATGAGTCCTCTTGATCCTCACCAATATTAACTCTTTCCATTGGTCTTCATGAGCTATACTCCACGCTATGTTTTGGATTGCTGTACAGATTATACATATGTAATACATTCCGTTATAAATAGTAAGGAAATCTATAATGTGCCATGAGCAGTGGCTTCCCATTCCTTCTTAACTGCACTAAAATGAGACAAGTAAGTGTGTTCTCATTGTTACTTAGTTTTTTGTTGCCTCAAATTCTCTGTACTAATAACTTTCTAATAATTGGTTATCATCATGAATAATTTTCTTCCTTTTATTCTTGCTATCCTTGTGAGATGTGAGGTCCATAAGGGGGGCCCCTACCCACTAACACTAGTTTCATTAAGTAGTGAATCCCCGCTGCATTATAGAGTAGATAGCAGGACCATACTTTTGACTAATCAAGCTCCTGTTCCCTGAAGAAGTCTACACTAACCTGTTTTCACACTGTCACTAAGCACAAGACTCCATCTTTGTTCTTGACTTCAACCTTTTCCCCTGCCTCTTTTGTTTATAAAGCAGGGACTGTGAGGTGGTTCTTGACCCACATCTAGAATCTTTACAAAGGATGGTTAGCTGGATTTTTGGTGGCAATGTTTCTTCACTTTCCCTTTCAGGTCCTTTTCATTTCCTCATTTGAGTCAGGCATCCTTCTTCAGTCTTCTTATTCCTTTGAGCTTCAAGAATATACTTACACTGGGGTTGGGATTTTGAAGTCCTGATATTGCCCCAGCAAGTTTAAGGCACAGTTAATGGAAGCAATTAGGTCAGAATATATGGCTAGGAGAACAGCAGAGAACTATAATGAAATCAAGTGGTGGTCAGTTTAGGGAAGCTGGCTTCCTGAAGAGATACTTTGCTTAAACTTATTTTGTGTGTAGATTTTGATGAAGGGCTTGATTAAGCAAAGCAATGCAATAAGTGATTTAGTGCCGTAGAAGACAGGTGGGAGCTCTGAATACGCTAGCAAGCTCAAACCATGGGTGCTCCCATTATCACTTTAAAAGACTACTAAGCAGTCACAGATAGTACTAGTCCCAAGGCTAGTACAAAAAGTAGTAGAGGTGATAAGTATCAAGTCACTTAAGGGATTAATTAAATGTAGCAGTGTCAGTCATCTGTTTTTAGCGGACCTTTAAAAAGAAATTACAGCAGAAGTGCTTGTGTTGTAACAAATCCATTCTGTTCCCCTGCCTTTCGTTGTCTAGAAATGTTATTCTCTCATCTGCTGTACCACTCTATGTCAGAGTGCGTGTTCATTCTACTTTTCTGACCACTTAGTGGAATCACAGAGATAGTATATCGAATTTTTGTGCACTGAAAGTGAAGCATTGTATCAAGACTGCTATATCTGGGCTTTTTACAAGGGTTTTTGCAGCCAAATGATAAAAATGCTTGAACAAATACTATCTGGTGTAGGAACCAGGCCAGCCTTGTTCAACTAGATATTGCTATTTATTTATTTATTTCAGGATTAACATGAAAGTATTGCAGTCTGCTTGATAATTAATTCAGTCATTTGTCTATATAGCCTGCCCAATCTTGAACACGTGGAGCAGATATCCTTAAAATGCACCAACAGAAAACAGGAGAAAACAAGATATACATACAGTAATTTTTAAAACCTCCTCTCACCCAGCCTCTGGCTATTAAAAGCCATCCTATTTAAGTTTGACAACATTTTAGATGACTAGACTTGTGTGATGGTAAAAGTTCAGGTAATCATAGAATCATAGAAATGTAGAGTTGGAAGAGACCACATGGGCCATCCAGTCCAACCTCCTGCCCAAAGCACTCCCAACAGATGGCCATCCAGCCTCTGCTTAAAAACCTCCAAAGAAGGAGATTCCACAACACTCCGAGGCAGCATATTCCACTGCCGGACAGCCCTGGCTGTCAGGAAGTTCTTCCTGAGGTTCAGGTGGAATCTCTTTTCCTGCAGCTTGAATCCATTGCTCCTTCTCCTGGTCTCTGGAGCAGCGGTAAACAAGCCCTCTCCCTCCTCTATATGGCATCCCTTCAGATATTTAAACATGGCTATCATGTCCCCTCTCAACCTTCTATGAACAGCTTCTGCATGTGTGTGTGGTCTTTATTTGATTAATAAATGGCAGTTAACAAGTGAGTGTGGTCTTGGAGACTGTGTAGGTAGGAAGTGTAAGAAAGCAGCAGACCATCAGCCTCTACCAATGCCTCCCTGAAGGGTACTGCTGAGTTATTTCTTTATTGAAAGAGAAAGTGCTTTTTTTCCCTGAAGTCATATATATCCCACTTAATTTCAAATTTTGCTGGCCTAGAAGCAAGGGGAAGGAAGGGACAATAAGAAGTATGAATAGATTTCTAAAGTCTAGCTTCTGTTTGTACAAAATTGTGTTTTAAATAGGAGCCTATTGCTGCCCTTGTGTTATTAAATTTCTTCCAAAATCTAATATTAACTGGAAGTGTCTCCATTTAATTCTAAACATATGATGGAGGAAGTGGGGCTTGTAAGCCTGAAGAATATCAAATACATTGAAATACTCTGCCAAATTGACATATCTGAACATTAGATTCAGAATTTCACTTAAAAGATGTTTAGGAATTGTATGGGTAGCTAAAGTAGCTTCCAGTGTGTGCATAAATTACATTTGAAGAAGCTGCATTAATAAATGCATATAATAATTATGGTGGAATGCAACTGCAACTGTTATATTATTATTTATTATTATTATTATTAAACTTGTAACTATTACAAGTGCAATAATTACAAATGTAATAATTACATAATTGCTGGAATCTAGGCTAAGAGTGGTAGGTTCAGAATACAGTTGTATATGCCTAGAATATGTATGTACAGACAGATAGAGGCAGCCCTGCCCCCCCCACAAAAAGGAATAATTATTTTATTTTTAGGATAGCTTAGTAGGTAGGATTTTATTTTTAGGATAGTTTATTTTTAGGATACTATTTTAGGATAGTTTTAGTGATTTGGTGTTCCTGTAGTCTAGCTGTAGTAACATTATCTTTGTATATTCAAATGTTATGTTTTCATGACATCCTGATAAACACTAAAATAAAAAGCCTGCATGGTTTTGTTTCCAATTATTGTAACAATTCCAACTAAAGGTCTCTTAGCACTTTTATAAGCCTGGGTGCTGTTCTTGCATTACTGAACTTCTCCCAAGCTGTTCGGTAAAACTGGCTTATCTTCTTCCAGCTCTTACAAATTTTAAAGTATTTCAATAACTTATCATGAAAAACATTATTTTTTTTTTTAGTTCTTGTTTTTGTAGCCACTCTTCACCCTCCACATGCATAACCTTCTCTGAAAAAAGTAGACAATTGCCAGAGGTTGTAGGGTTGCATTAGTTCCTTAAAGAACTTTAGGAGATTGAAAGAGGCACAGCAAGGGATTACAGATTATTTTGAAATCACAAGCTTTTCTCTCCAAACTGGTCATAAATCCATTTTACTGTATCTCCTCACCCCTACACACACAGACTGATTTAGACTAAGAAAAGGTCTTTTTATTTAACCAGGAACTGAACCAGATTCTATCCTGGGTCTAAAACAGACCACAGAGACCAACAATATAGCAGCTTTTGGAATTAAAAAAGCCTTTTTTGAAAGAAAAAAACATGGGTGGGCTGCATTCCTCCCTCCCTCCAAGCTTAATCTCAAAATACTGGCATTAGGAGTCTGAAAATTGATTGGGTAACATATTCTGGATTTTTTCCTTTGGCATTCCTGAAATTACAGCAAGCAATATAATATATCGTATGGTTTTCCTAAGTGGCATGGGACAATATAGACTGCTTATCTTAAGTGCATTAGACAAATAGTACTTGGATACCTATGCCACTCCTTTTTTTCCTTTTGTTTGTCAACCAAATTGTCTTTATAGCCATATAGGTTGAAAATCATTTTATTGGTTAAAGCATAATTGCCACAGTAGGGCGGGCAATAGGTTAAGACCGGATTTCAGTAAGAATTTGGCATAGAATTTTCCTGCTTAGCAAATCACATGAGAATGTCTGTAGTACACTATTTGTGAATACAAGACATCTGCCATTTCTTGACTTTGGAGCTGTCTGTTTTTTGTTTGGTTTGGGTGTTCTTTTGTTTTGTTTTTGTTTTAAGCAGTATCTTTCCTTTTATCTTTCCTAAAGTACGCTGAATTCAGAGCATTTCTACCTATCCCTGCATCTGTGTTTCTGCTTTATGTATCTTATGTATATTTGAAATAACTTGAATAAAAATTTCACCTGGGCCTCTTCTGATTCTCTTACTTCTGCCTTTCCTTCATCTTTCTTGACCTGTTGAAGTAGAATAACAAAAAGATGGTAAGTGAGGAGACCCATGTGCTGTCATTCACTCTTTTGCTTGATGGGACCTTGTAGCTTCTATGATGCTTTTTCTTTTTTCCTGTCCCCTTTATGTTTTCAATTCATATCTATTTTAATCTATCTTCATTGCTTTGATTTGGTAGCTAGTACTTCCTTCACATCGTTGTATGCATTCTGCAAATGTGACATGCCCCAATATGTACATGTAGATGCAAGGCATCTATAGGCTTGATGGTCAGTATAATGTTAATACTTATGTTAGGAATCACTTAGAAACAGTCTGAGAAGATGCTGCTTCCATGTCATTAGCTGTGTGACATAGGAGTGTTAAAAGAAGAAGGCTCCTTCATTCATACATACTGACATCTTTTTGTGTGGCCCTCTTATTATTCCCATGTATATAGCTTACATGAGGAACTGCATGGTATTACATGGAGATATAATAAATGCATGTGTATGTGCAATGGTCATAAACTATAAAGAGATATATGGGTGCAATTTCAGCAGAGATATAGTATGACAGATTAAGTCTGTATAGGAAATACAGTTGGCCCTCCACATTTGCAGGCTTGACTTTCATGGATTTGATTATTTGTGAGTTTGTCCAACCATTGTCCTCACTTTGGCACTTCTTTTCTGGAGGAACCTTCCCTCTCAGTGTCTCCAATCAGACTGTGAAGCCCATTAAAAAGCCACTTCTGGTCTTCTTCCTCCTTTACCAGCTGCTGCCTGGCCGGTCAAGGATGGCTCACAGTCCAATTTCTCAGTACCACAGATTGTCTCCTGATGCCACCCACACACTCAAGGAAGGAGATGGGCAAGAGAGAGAATTTATGCAGACCCACCTCCCTTCCACCTCCTTTTCTTGATCTGGTTTCGATCCTTGGAGTCCACTCTCCCCACCACAACTCAGCCCACTTCCCATAGACACATACACGTGCACATTTTGGTATTTGCAAATTTTCCACTTTTGTGAGGGTCCTGTGCACTTAACCCTAGCAAATGTGGAAGGACAACTGTAGTCGCAAAATTCCCTATGCAGTCCTGTATCCATGGCTTGTTAGGAACTGTTGTTTAGAGAGGGAAAAAGCAGCTGGTTTTTCTTTTTGAATATGTACTTAGTATATTCTGTGTTGTCATGTTCCCACATGATTGACCCTTACTTAGACTTTTTAAGTCAGGATAATATTCTCTTCATGCTTCTTTCTGACTGGCAATTTAAGCAAGTTCTGTCTGAAGCATGTGCTGAACGCTATGTGGGCTGTACAAATTTTGTGTGTTCCTCTTCTATTAATTGATTTTGAAGATGATAAAACATGTAATATTTTAAATGTAGCATCATAGGATTAGTGCAGCAGAAATGAAAATGGAGGATTCAGAATAGACCTCTTCAGAGTTCATCCAGTTTTGTTTATGAATAGTTAAATTCATAACCATAAACAGAGTATTCAGCTGAAACTCATATGAATCTGAGAACATTGTACTGTATTAGTATGATGCTTCTTGGGCTACACAAAATAGTGTGCATACTCTTACAGTAAACTAGTAAAGATCTTGAATGGTGTAATATTAAAATACTATTTAAAGAAGTTTGCATTTTGTTTCAACAATTGTAAATTAAACTGCATTTTTAAATATGTATTTTCAAGTTGCATGAAATTTCTGCAGATGACTGAAGTCTTCAAGCTTACCACAGAGGCTCAAATGTTGTCAGTTAGTAGCTGAAGACTAGCTCTTCTTTTACATATTGTTGTTTATACATATTGTTATATGTATTGTTTGCATCCATATTTATTGGGGAGCAGTAACTTCAAAGCCTAAGGACAAATTTCGTATTGTCCTTTTTTAATATCATGGTAATTAGAATATTGATGGAATAGAAAGCAGACTACGGGTAGCTTTCTTTTATGCCTGTATTGCAAGAAAAGGGCACGTAGAGAGGTAACATCACTGATTTGTAGACTAAAGGATTTTGTGTCACTTCTGAACAGCTCATGGGACCAGTTAATTGTTTAGCAAATGTAGATGACAGCTTAGGCATAAAATTCATATTTTGGGGGTTAGAAAGACATTACTACAGGCATGGAATAAATGGTTCTTTTACCTTTCAGGAGCCAGTCTGCTGACATAAACTAATATCAAACATCTCCCCCACCCTTCAGCCAGTGTGTAATCTGCAATCCCTTATTTGCTTTTGCTATTTGTTCTCCATGCTTGTGCAGCACTTGTTATTCCCATTTAGTAATGTGCACATGCATGGAAAGTTTATTCTGCTAAGACCACCTATTCTTGTAATTCCACATCACCTGGTGTGTTCACATATAAATGTTTGAGAGAACAGTCTTGGAGAACATCGGGAAAGTCTTCATATGAACTCAGTCCTTGAATCTCCCACAGGTGCAGTGGCAGCTTGTTTATAATGTAATACAGCTTTCAGGAGGGCAGGTCACGCCAAATCATTCTTGAGGGGCTTGGCTTCTGCATCAGGTTACTTGCATGAAAACAAACCATAATCCACTAAATTTACATGCAGTACCTTGGTCATGTTAAATTAAATGCTTAAATCTGTCCATCCCTCTAAATAGTGCATTTTAAACCTAAATTAACAGAGATGTTTCTTTTGAATAGTTTCTTTAAAAAAATACAGACTGAATAAAAGATTCTTGAATATGTCAGTTTACCAATATCCATTTCTAACTTCTAGGATCTTATGGTTGGTGATGAAGCAAGTGAGCTGAGATCAATGTTGGAAGTGAACTATCCTATGGAGAATGGCATTGTCCGGAACTGGGATGATATGAAACATCTTTGGGACTACACTTTTGGACCAGAAAAACTTAACATTGATACAAAGAACTGTAAAATTCTTCTCACAGAACCTCCTATGAATCCAACAAAGAATAGAGAAAAGATTGTAGAGGTAGGTACCATTTCAGGAAGCTGTATGCCCTATAATCAGTTTTTCCTAATTGGAGGAGACATTACCTTTTGTGCAAAGAAATGTAGGAAAAAATTATTCCTTTAACATCATGAGTTGAATCTTAATAGTAAATTGAACACAAATTAATAATATAGCAAGCCACTGTGTTTTTCAGATTACTTTGCTTTTGGTGGCTCACTTCTTCAGGAAAAATTCTAGGACCCTAGAAACCATTCAGACATTTTATTCAATTTCATGCTAATTCTGTTTAGAAGCTGTTGAAATGACTGTGGAAATTCAGGTATTTGCAGATTTCTTCAATGATGTTAATATATGTTTTTTTCAGTGTCTGTCTCCCCTTGGCTTATCTCTGCATACTCAGAAGTGTTTTAGACCTTCTTAAAACATGAAAGATTGTTGATAGCCATATCTGTGAACCAATTTAGAGTGTAAGTAATTGTGTGCTATTGAGCACTCAGCTTTTTCATGATAGGCAAATAGATAGAAAAACAGGAAGTGAAGAAGTCCTGCAGCTTCTGCTTAGGTATTCCATGGCAAGGTCAGCATGCCAATGTGGGCACCTGAAAAAAAGTCAGATTGAATTAAATGAACTTAGATGTCCCAGTAATTCAGATCAATAAGAATTAGACTAACTCAGACAAGAACTAAATTTGTTGTTCTTACTTTCCATTACTCACTGAAGGAGGAGGTTTTGACAGGAGATGTGGCTCAAAGTGTCCTTCTCACGAGTAGGCTTCTGTTATGCACATGATCAGAGAAATTTTTGTCTATAATGTAATGGAGACTGATAGCTGTTTGAAAACTGGATGCATAGTCTGTACCTACTTATTTTCAAGTAAGTATGTTCATGATTGGGCCCTAGATCTTTAGATTGGGTGGTGCTTTAAAAGACTCACAAATGGAAAGCATGTTCTGTGTAAAGAATGTCAAGAACTATTACAAAAATGCAATACTGTTTGTCATTAAACATCCTAAGTGTTGTAACATTGTGACATCGACATTTTTTTCCTATACATAAACAGGTAGGTAATATTGTAGAAGTGGTCAAGGATAATACTTCATTGTTTGTCACATACGTAAATTAGCTATTTAAAAGGTAGTCTTAACTGGTAATGATGTCAAAGGTGTTAACTAAAGGAGCACCCTGCTCAGATTATTGATCTTTAGATAACCATTTACATTTATGATTCAAAATGCATTTATTGACCATTGTGATATTGTAGAGGTTGGAATGTTTTCTGTACTTGAGATGTTTCTAATACTGATACATTTTCACAAATGTACAGGATGTAATATTATAGCATGGATAACTATGTGGAATATGTGGAAGCTGCAGGCATATTCTGTCTCTGTTTTTACTGTTTCTTCCTGGTGCTATGCTCTCCTGCTGTAGGCTAAAGCTTTTGGCATATGTAAGAAGGCAGTGAAGCAAGAGTTGGATTCAAGCTTTGGAAAACATTAATGCTTGAGATTTATCTTGTTCTCTGTAAGGGAGTAGTTGGATGTAGCTGCTTTATACTCAGCATAACTGATGAGATGCTCATGACTGCATACCTTTAAAGAGATGTGGTTGATGGGAACAAAAGTTCTTCACTTATTCAGGGCTTTTTAGATCTCAGCTCCTAAAGTGAACTATGTGTAGAGGAAGTTAGGAAGCCAGCAGACACACTTGAGTATTGATGTGATTTGCTGTTGTTAATACACCTGTATTAGAATGTGGGTTGTCTTATTGTGTGTCATCTAGAAATTTTGAACAAACATCAAAGGTATCCTCACAATCTCAGTGATGATGATGATGACACGAAAGCATGAATGATTGTTCCCCTGATAGCTCGTCTTTAAAGGGCATACTCTCCTTGTCTTTTGGTACTAAAAAGAGGGAGTATTGACCACTGCTGCAGACATCCAAGAATATCTCGTGCCCCTAAGCCTGAGTAATCAGGAGATGAAATAGCATCTGTGGTATCCCTACTTCCCACATTCTTTAGGCTTACTTGTGTTCTGTGTGTCTTGTTTTAATGATCTTTATTTGCTTGCCTGGATTCACTTGTTAGGCAGTGTATAATGAAAATTGGAAAGAGAACAGAGCATATTTAGGGTACTGAACTCCAAACCTCTCTGCAATCTTGCCTAAAATTTACAAAGTTGAATTGGGTCATAATGTAAAACCCTGATGATGTAAGCTGTTGACTCTTATCAGTCTTTGCAAACCTTATTATCCACAATTTGCGTTGGGCTGTGTCTTTCTTTATGCCAGCCAGCATGGCCTTTGGGTAAAGTTTGTCTTTTTCGAGGACTGCCTTGTTTTTAAGAACTGAGAGTAGAGTAGAAATACTCACTGAGTGCTCACCAAGTCGTGCGAAGAAATTTGAAACATTTCATAATTCCTGATGCAGAAGATTGCAGAGTGCTGTTCTGTATTATTACTTTCAGATGTACTTCACATCCAGACCAAAGATTGGACTAGCAGTTTTGGAAAGTAATTAGCCTCAGTAGTCTCAAGCAAGTGACGTTTGGAAATAGCAGTAACTTATCTTTCACCCAAGGGTGTCTGTCTATTTATTTATTTGGAGGGATTTGGAGCCGCCCTATCTTCATGTGCATTGTCGTCTGGCTTTTTCTCTGCAGTGACAAATTGAGAGAAAAAAGGATAACACTAGTCAAAACACTAATTTGGAAAATAATGTGAGTTTTTAGTTGATCCTCTAGATGAGCGCCTTTTCTAATATAATGAAGATATTAAAATACTGGTAAAGGCTACTGAGAAGTCCATAAAAAGAAACTGGCCCTAGAATGGAAACCCGGGAGATCATTACAGAGTTAAAAAGGAATGAAACCTTCTTCTAATAGATGATCTATAGATGGGAGTGACGCTGGTTTTCTGGTTCAGAAAAATGGTTAATTACAATGTTTTTGACCTACAGTCCAGCCAAAGTAAAACTCCATTAATCCCCATAGTGTTTTTTGGAGATGCTTGCTCTTCTCTTCTTTTGAAATCCATAGGACCTGGGAATACATTCTGGAGATTTATATCAATAAAATGTTCTACAGGGTAAAGCAAGTCATCCCTCCACTTTTGCGGGGGTTAGGGGTGCAAGACCCCCAGAGAAGGGGAAAACATGAATAAAAATAAAAATTGCAAATACTGTTTTGTTTTGATCTGAGAGCACTTCTCTAGGAATCTCTAGGTCCTCCAGTGCAATTCTGTGGTCAGTTTCTAGTGGAAGTGGGCCATAGAGTCACACTGGAAGACCTGGCAATGCCTAGAAAATCCTAGTGAGAACATTTTTTTTTGTCTATGGCAGGGGCATACACAGCGGAAAATATTTTAAAATAAATAAGTTAAAATAACCTGCAAATAATCAAATCCATAGTGAACCCCCAAAAGTGGAGGGCTGACTTTATAGCTAAGTATACAGTATGTATGGATATAAAGCCTCTGAAACACATTTCAAAGTGGTGTGTGTGTGTGTCTGTGTGTGTGGTGTGAATAAATGAATGGATAAATAAAATGTGTGTGCAGTGTTTTCTGTTTCACTGATAGTTATGTGTATCAAATACATGTGTAGTCTGACCCACTTACTTCATTTGGATGTTGTTGACTTTCCAATGAGTTTTCTGTTTTGAATTCTATGAATTACAGATTGCATTCTGGAGAAGTAATTGCTTTTACTGTAAAAATGGGTGGCATCCAGTGTCCCGTAAGCAGATTTTCACTCATGCAATAGAACCTGCATTTCCTGTCCCCCGTAGCTGAAGGAGAGATCCTCTTCTCCAAGCAGAAATTCTCTGAAATAGGGGCAGATGGAAAGCTGCAGCAGGGAAGGGAAGTCTGTTCTTCCAAAAGTGGCCTGTATAGGATGCAATCCTTTACTGTATGTGTGCATCCTTTACATGAGTGAAGTGAAAGAAGAAGAGGAGTGAATGTTTTGACACCTTGTCATCGTAGTTTCATTCATGCCTGTGAGACTATAAAATAGGAGAGGAGAACTTCAAGTTCTGTGATAGATCCTTCCTAGGACTATGCTCCCAAATGGCCACAGCTCATTCCATGACGCTATTGGTGGTTTCCCAGTTTTTGTATGGATTTTTACTGTGTTCTAAAAGATTTAAATGTCCCTTCTAAAACTTGGTTGCTGGTGAGATTTGAACAAAAATTTACTTGTAGTTTCATGCTGTCCCTTTGATCCCTCCCTGAAATGTGGCCACTGAGAACCTCTCTGAAATTGTAGTTGGCACAATGGCTAAGATTGGTTCCCTAACCCTTACTGTAAAAATTGGTGCTTCGATTCCTGTCTTAAGCCACATGTTTTTTATATTGTCCAGGGGAAAATATTAATTTAATTATAAATTATATTTAATTAAGTATTTGTTTAAGGTGTTATGTTTGCTGCTGTGTCAGAATACCTTGAACAAGTACAAGTTGAATGTCAATGCTGAAGCATTTGATTTTGTTATATTTTATCCCACATTTTTATTAAAATCACGGTCATGCTAAAATGAAATTAAACAAAAACCTTAAGTTATAATATCCTAACATGTCTCATAAGACCATGTCATTTGTTAAAAACAGCATTTGACTCTTCTTTTAAAAAAGGTTCGTTTGTTCCAGGAAGGTGCACAACCACGCAAAGGAGCACTAAAGGCTATATACATCTGTACTTCAGAACACTATTCTTGAGACTTCTCTTGCCTTGGTTGCTAACAGTGCCCTGTTTTTTTGTTAACATTTGCATCCTGCATTTTGAGACAAAACTCAGCACAATTTCTAGTATCATACAGAAACACAACTAAAAAACAATATAAATTTAATCAAACAATAAAATAGGAGAGTTAAAAAACAGGCAGAAAAATTAATTAGAACAATGCCTGCCAAGCAGGAATGCAGAGGTCAGCCAGCTGAACCTAGCTAGAGTGGTTTTTACCTTTTCCTTTAGTGTTGTTAATCAAGAAGAAGCCCCTGCTCCCTTTCATTGTAAGATTAATACCTAAATGTTCCAGGGATACCAACAGTTCAAGCCGTCCCTAAAATATGTATATGAATGCTAAGGAACTGCACTTTTAATTAGAACAGATATTTTACTTACTTTGAAAGAAGGGAAATGAGTTGCAGGAACATGCTTCTGACTTACAAACCTACTTCTTAGCAAGTACAGAACAAAGTCAGGAAGTGGTGGTCATCTGTGTGTATTAAGAACCACTACGAAATTTACTGTAACAGAATTCTACAAGGGATTGTTTTATTTTTCAGGTAATGTTCGAAACATACCAGTTTTCTGGCGTGTATGTAGCTATTCAAGCAGTTCTTACTCTGTATGCACAAGGTAAGTAAATGTGGGTATTAATTTGAAATGTGTGTATCATAAAAAATATCAATCACAAAGAGTCCTTGGACCATATGTTTCGCTGGTGAAGCAAACTAACAAACCTAATGGCTAGTGTTTCTCAAATGATCTTTTGCCCTTCTTAAAGAATAAGGAATAAGTATGCCTAGTACATATTCTTTGTACTCCATTCCTTTCTGCCAATGAAAGAAAGATCACGATTGGGCCTAGGACAATACAGTGGCAGATACCTACTTTGGTCAAGTGCCTTATTGCTAGGTCTTGAGATTCAGAATGCTTCCTGCATGCAGATTTCATACGGAAACAGACTGTTTCACACATTGATTCAAAAGCCTCCAAAGCCTGCACTGTTGGCCGCTTCATTTTCTGAGACTAGAGAAAGACAGCTTAAGTTCTGAAACCAGAACAGAATAAATGTGCATCAGGTACAAATGGAACCACGATGGCTTAGATCTTAGTGTTACACTGACACAGCAGCACCTGGGGAGCAGAACTGTCCTCCCCTCTTCTTCCCTCTACAGCCTTGGAGCCCTCCAAAAACCAGTCCTCCAGATTAGTTGTTGTGGGGGTGCTGCGATTGAGAGGGGAGATGGTCATTCCCAATTTCACCAAAGTCCAATGTTAAAAAGTGTTCAGTGTGTGTACGTTCAGTTAAAAATTGCAGAAAAGTCAGCTTGATAGTGGGGAACTCACATTATTTAACATAACCACCATTTTCTTTGTAGCCTTTATTTGCTGTTATCTATTTGTTACAGTTGGTGTTAACATAAAAAAAAATTTTTGGCCCAAGTGCCCACAGCTAATGTATACACATACATGTACATACATATACACAGCCAATAGTTTGCATCCATATTCATCAAAAAATTTTTCTGAAAGGAGAGAAACGTGCATATTGTGCTTTTCTTAAAGGGAGGAAACAGAAAATGAAAGAAGTTGCATCAGGAATGGCTGATAAAGAATTCCTGTAAAGGAAGATGCTAGGATTTAGTTAACCTGTTTATGATGGCATTCTTATGAATCTTGTCTTCTGTTCTGAAGAAGAAGAAATGTACATAATCTGAAACCTCTTGACACAGGATGTTGTAAAAGATAAATTGTTGGACTGAAGAAGGATTTAGCTTTATGTAGCTATTTATTTATTCTTTATTTGATTATTAATAAGGATGTTTTTGGTATGAAGACTACAGTGGACCCTCTGTATAAACAACCTCTGTGTCTGAAACTTCCACCTAACACAGGATGTTGTGTCCTATATCTAAAATGGCAGCAATATAATTGTGGATGTGCTGAAGCCATTTAATAATATGGGAAGTGAATGTTTGCATTTTTTCCTATTCGTGGGCATTCCTGGTTTGGAACCCCTGCAGGTACAGGTGGTCCATTGTACTTTTTGGCTGTTTCCAAACATTCAACAAAATGACAGAATAAAGTGATCCTCATGGTTTGAGTATATAGTTTGGACCCTATTGTTACATTTTTGCATGGGACCAGTGAAGAATGCATGAAAGGGAAAAATTAGAGTAAAGAAGGAGAAGCTTTCACCAAAAAGTTTTCTCTCATCCTCCTTCTCTCCTGTTCTTTCCCCTTTCCAGTTCAGGTATGGGGATTTGTGCATGGGAGAAATCAGCTGTATATTCAGTTAGACATAAATGTACTTAAACCTAGCAGTGGATGTTGATCCATGCTGTGTTGTTTTCTGTGGGAGATGTAGTAGCATGAGCTTTTCACTAAAAGTGTTGCGGCACACAGTTGCACATCTGATCCACCAAATAATATGTCAAAGCCTATCTTCATGTACAGATTATCTTAGATTGGATGCTTCATAGATGGATATTTCATGGAAGTAGCTCTGGGGTTTTTCTTGAAACCAGGAAGCAGATCTCCTGTGCAAATTAATGAGGCTTAGAACTATAGGCTCCCAGCTTGGGAGCAGCTACCAAGGTGGCTCTAGGGGTGGCACAGCTGAAAGAAGGACTACCCTGTAGTTTTCATTCCCCCTGCTACCTAATGTTAGGCAAGTGGTGATAGGTAAGGTGGTTTGAATGCTGTAATGTGTCCCAGAGGGAAGTCCTCCCAGAAAAATGTGTTGTTAGCTGTTGTCAAGTTGGCTTGGGCTTAGGGCTTAGGAATGAAAGGCCTCCAGATTACCTTGTCATCAGCCACCTTGTTCAAGTCTTAGAGACTCAGGGATGCTTCTTCCTTGCTTGCTGTAATGCGATCTCCCTCTTTTCCTGCTTCCTTCCATCTTGCCAAGCATTATTGTCTTTTCTAGTGAGTCATGTCTTCTCATGATATGGCCAAAGTCCAACAGCCTCCGTTTAGTCATCTTGGCTTCTAGGGAGAATTCCGGCTTGATTTGCTTGAGGACTCACTTACTTGTCTTTAGCAGTCCATGGTGTCCGTAGAACTCTTCTCCAGCATCACAGTTCAAATGAGTTGATTTTCTTCCCATTAGCTTTCTTCACTGTCCAGCTTTCGTAACCATTCGTAGAAAGATCATATGAATCTAACTTTAGTACTCAAAGATAAAGAAAAGTTTGCTGCTAAATTTGTTGTCTTTTTTTTTGTTTGGAGTGAGGCTAATATTTTGTTTGCCTAAGCTCTCTAGCATGTTACGTATGATACTTGATTTCTGACTTACTGTTCTCATGGTTTTATTGCTTTGTTGTACTTTGTCACTCACTGTGGTTTTTAGTATTGAGGGTTTTTTAACATAATTTTTATTTTTAATATGTAAATTGGGAATTTTGTAATGAAGGGCAGAATATGTATATTAATTAAGTTCATGCATTTCACAAGTAGAATAAGGTAATACATGTTTTTATTATTTGGCTCTGCATCTTGCAGAAACCTGACTTGTATTTTACAGCAGCCAACCCATCTTTTTTCTTTAAGAAGAGAGTGGGCAACTGCCGTTCATCAAATTTTTTTTTGGACTATGACCGACTGGTTTCTTAAAGTACTTATAATCCACTCTATATACAAAGATCTCAGAGCAGTATACTATGAAATCAATTTCATCAGTTTAAAATGTAGATGATAATGTGCAGTCAGATTAATCTGAATCATCAACAAAGGAGCAGAAAATACAGTGCTGATAGAAATGAATAATAAGGGAAGGTGCGGCAGCACAGATGCCTAATCCCCTTCAAGATTTGGACTTGTCTCCTACAAAACTACTTTATTCTCTGCTAAAAATACATGTATTGGCAGTATGGTGCTCGTGGAATTCAACAATGCTTGCAGAGAAACATATTCTTCAGTGAGTTTGCAGACAGTCAAGTAGATATGAATTTAACGTGTGTTAAGCAGTGGCAAGGAATGAACTCCATTCCTTTTACTTGTTACAGAAGATTGCTGCCAGCTATAACTGTTGATGAATGGTGTTAATCATTCCCTGTCAACTAGTACAGTGAGTTTAGCTAAGAGAAAGGAAGTTCCTTTATATTTGGCACAAAACAACAACAACAACAAACAAACCCTGAAGGTATACAAGAAAGCTTAAAAAAAATCAAAAAAATTATCATCATGTTGCCTCCATGAACATCACAGAGATATCACCTCTCAGCTAGCTGGGATGGAGGAGTTAGGTTGAAACTGCTGCTGGAACCTGAGATATGCAGAGGGAGGCAGGGGAAGGTCAGAAATAGGATCCTTTGAACAGCAAATGTGACTTCCGTTTCACAGTTTAAGGCTCAGGGTAAAGAAGAGAATAGTCATTCTGAGAACTCCTTATGATGGGAGGCTAAACTGTCTGCCTTCTTGTTCACTTCCATCAGTAGGACTTGCTCAGCAGTCCTTTGGCCATTATGTGTGGATCATTTAATTCAGGTGGATGATGCCTTTTGTTTTTGCTTTTGCTGTATTTTTATTATTTGGTCTTAGATGTTTTTAAAGTTGTCTGCTATAATTCATCTGTTTTTAGTCTTTAATAGTCTGGGTTTTTTTTAAACCTGCTCTATTGTCAGATACTTTTCCATTTGTTGCTGAATGGCTGGGGTATAAATCTGATAATAAATTAAAAGAATTACTCTGAAGGTTGCACATAAGATTGTGTCAGGTTTGTATGATAAAGTGGGCCTTCAAGTGTGCAGTTCCTAAGCAGTTCAGGTGAATTCAAACCAGTACTTTGAATTTTTCCCAGAAAAACAGACCAGCAATCAGTGTAGTTGTTAATTACTGATGAGATGTTTTGTACTGGTTTAGCAGCTGTATAGCAGCACAAGCAGCAAAACAATGTAAATCTATTTATGACAGCCTAAAATGATTTAAAACAGTGTATACAATGTGCACTGTATCAAGGTTCATTAGCCTAGTCAGGCCATAATGCTTGGGTCCCAAAAGCTTGGTGAGAGTGCTGAAATAAAGCCAGTGTCAGAGCCAAATGGGTTTCCAAGTGAAGGGTTTTCTACAGCAGGGATTCCACAGCCAGTTTGATTCTTTCAGAACCAGTGTCATGTAGTTTCCACAAGGTATTTTGCCAACAATCTAGCACTACTGCATAAGCTATAGCCTCTATGTTGTCTTCACGGGCAGTCCCACCCATAAGGCATTGTAGTAGTTACCAGGGAAGTTACTAGTCCCATGAATTACTGTAGCTAAATTATTCCTGTCCAAGAAAGACTGTAATTGGTAGACCACCTTCCTAAGCTTGGCATTCCAAGCTATGGAGTTTACCTGGGTCTTTAGTGACAAGTTTGGATCCAGAAATACTCCCAGACAACACACCACCTCCTTCATGGGGCATGTGTCCCTTTCCAGACCATGACACTTACCTAGTTCCTAGGAGCTACCATTCCACAGAATGTCTGCCTGGTTGGAAATCATTTTCAGTTTAATCACCCCTCATCCAGCACATTACAGCATCCAAGCAGTGGTTCTACACTTGCAAAAATGGCCTCCTTAACTGGTTTTAGGTAGATATTAAAGCACAAGAGACAGAACTGGACTACAGCAATGCTTGAAGTGGGGTGATAGTCCACCCAATATTTTGTAAGATAGAAATGTAACCATTCCACTTCTCAGCTGGACATAAATGAGTCTTACCTAACTTTCTTACTTTTTTCCACTCCAACTTCATCAAATCATGTTAGTCCTATAGCTCCGTATTGAAAAAAGAAACACATTGAAATCACAAATCCAAATTATAGTCTGTCCAAAAGGATGGTATGATTTATATTGTCAAAAGTCACTACCAGAGTTCCAGGAGAATCAGCAAGGTCATGCTGATCAAACAAGGTAGTTTTGGTTCCAGAGATAGTCCTGGAACTAGATAGAAATGGCTCCAGACTTAAATATTCATGTGCCTTTCACCATCGTCTTCAGGTTTACTGACTGGTGTTGTTGTGGATTCTGGAGATGGCGTTACCCATATTTGTCCAGTCTATGAAGGCTTCTCTCTTCCTCATCTCACCAGGAGACTAGATATTGCTGGTAGAGATATTACCAGATACCTCATCAAGGTAAGTTGGAGAACATGTGCCCATTCCTCTACCTCATTTTTTTACAAGCCTATAACAGGAATAGACAGAACACAGCCAACTGAATATTTCTGACAGAAGACTAATATTCTTCATAGAGCCTTCTCAGTGGGCAGAGAGAGCTCTGAATATCTTTTCCAAAATATGTGATCAAGGACTGAATTTACATTCCTCAAATTTATGAATGCCCAAGTGCCTCTGTATCCTCTTCTTCCCACCTCGTTTTCTAGCTGCAACAGAGTTTGTGACTTGTATTTGCTAGCAAAATGCATGTTACATCTCAAGGTATTCACACAAATGCATATATAACAGTGCGCAACAAAACAGCTTATGTTGAGTGTTCAAAACTTTTGTGTGAGAAATGGAAACATTGCAAGATTATTCTGTAACTCTTTGCTTGGGTTCTCTTGGAGAAGTTAATTTCCTGTATGCATATTTCATGGCTTTTTTCTGTAAATATGCTTCTAAATTCACATTTCTCACAGTACTGAAGAGGACGTGCTGATGTGAACTGCCCCAGAGGTTTACTGATATCTTACTATGTTAATTAGTAATCCTGATAGTATCCTAATATCAGTATGATCTTTCCTTTTCTTTTTGAGGCTGATTAGTTTAGTAGGACTTGCAAGATTAAGATTTCACATCGTTTTCATCTATTTCAGTATAATTGAAAAATCTTAAATACGTTTTCTTGTTTTTAAGGAAAGTCATTGTGATTGCAGAACTCCTGAGATAGGGTAGCCACTGTAGTTCTCTTTGAAAATGCCTGGTTTCAAAATCTGCTTTGCAAGAAAATCTGATGAGTAACTTTGTTTCTCTGACCATTCTGAGAGTAGTGGCCTGTACTCTCTAAACCACAAGGGATTCCACTGCTAGAGGTATATGTTCTAAACTTAGTTATGTACTTATGTCACAACAGTAGATTAGCAAGAATAAATATAATATAATGGTGGTTGTTATCATACAGAAACATTACAGCATTGCTACATGTCTTATGGAAAATGTTACTCAAATTTGCCACTAATAAACTTTTTAAAAAAATACTAGCTGCTTTTGTTACGAGGCTATGCCTTCAATCATTCTGCTGATTTTGAGACTGTTCGTATGATTAAAGAAAAGCTTTGCTACGTGGGCTACAACATAGAACAAGAGCAAAAACTGGCTTTGGAGACAACTGTGCTAGTTGAGTCCTACACGGTGAGTATGCTTTCAGAGTTATGCAATGGCAATCTCATGATGTAGTATATTAGCACTACTCCTAATGCTGGTTTGAGTAAAGCCTGTCATTCTTAGTTTTTTTAGTATTTTTTTAATTCTAGTTAGTTGCTTTGATCTCAGATCTGTCCTGATATATGTAAATATGCTCCATTTAATTTTATGAGGGCTAATGGAAGTTGATCATTTATCAGACAGTAGAGAATAACTCAGTATATCTGCCTGAAGTCTTTTACAGAGTGACTATCACAGTTATGCAACTTATCACTTGGCTAAAGAGAGTATAAAGCAAATGCTTCCAATAAGTCACTGTCTTCCCCAGCCTCTTCTACCTTTTTACACTAAATTTGTGCACACTTGAAACAACCTTGAACCTGCTGGTGAGACAGTTTTCCAGTGATAATAGGAATTGTCAGAATACTCTTTGTATTTTCCTAGTAACTTGATACTCTGTCCTCTAGCTCCCAGATGGCAGAATTATTAAAGTTGGTGGTGAACGGTTTGAAGCACCAGAGGCTCTCTTCCAGCCTCATTTGATCAATGTGGAGGGGGTTGGTGTTGCTGAGCTTCTTTTCAACACAATCCAAGCTGCAGATATAGACACCAGGTAAGAGCAGAAAATTTGTAATTCTTAGACCATATGTAGAGGTAGAAGATTGAATGAAGAAGGGTCACTTCTTGTTTATGTATCTGTACAAACTTTCAGAGAGAGAGAGAGAAGTCTTTGAAAAGACAGTTAAATCTCAAGTATTAGAGAAAAGGATATCCAGTTATGCCACCAATCATACTGTCAAAATCTAAAGAATATTCCTCAAGAATTTAAAACAATCACATAAAGAACAGATATGCACTATTCAACCAGAAGAACAGTAGACCACAACTAGAGATATTATGAGAAAAATGCCAAAAAAGATTATATATGTAGCCAGAAAGGAAATGCATTATCCCATGACTGATGAAACTCTTTAGACAGTTAAAGACAGGTGAGAAACAAAAAAGGTAACAGAAATAGAGTCAGAATCCTGAAAGCAACTGTTCAGCAACTTTTATATATGGACAAAGAGAACGATTATAATAATTAGTGCAAGGAAACAGGAGAAGAAAACTTCCACAGCATGTAAGAAATCAAATGAAATTTAAACCAAAGGTAAGTATGCGGAACAAGGGAACACATTGTAAGATCAGGACAAAATAAAAAGATGGAAGCAGAACACTGAAGAACTATACAAAAGAGATGAAAGCGTGACAGATTCCTTCAAAGAAGAACCTTTTGATGAAGAATTTACATTTTTAGAAAGTGAAGTAGAAGTTCTTAAAGCATTCAGAAGGAATAAATCATCAGGCAGAGATGGCATACTGGTAGAGCTGTTTCAAGCTATGGAGGGAGAATCCATCCGAAGATTCTAACCAAAAAATAAAAAAAAAAAAAATCAAAAGGTTTGCTAACAAATAGGGAAAACAAAGGAACGGTCCACAGACTGAAAATGTTTTATTTATTTACATACACACGTGTGTGTGTGCGTGTGTGCGCGCGCGCACGCGCGTGTGTGTGTGTGTGTGTAAATAAATAAAACATTTCAGTCTGTATATATTCAGTCCCTAAGAAGGGAGACATCAAAGATTGCAGTAACCATGAGAGTTGCATTAATCTCCCTGTAAGCGAAGTGATACCAGAAATGCAAACTGGATTTAGAAAACAGGCAGCAAAGGCCATACTGCAAACATGCACTGCCTAATAGAATCTATTAAAGAACTTCAGAAGAAAATCAGTCTGGTCTTCATAGATTACACCAAAGCATTTGTGTAGATTGATCACTACAAATGAAATGAGAGTAGGGATGGAAAGAACATTTGAAAAATTGAAAAAAGAAAAGAGAGCTTCAGTTGAGAAGCCACAAAAAAGAGAATCTTTGTCAAAGCCCTTCTGTTGAGAATTCACTGCTCCCTTTCTATACCATTGAAGTGAAGACTAACTTAAATATATATATATATATATATATATATATTATATATAAAAAAAAATAAAAAGAGAGAGAGAGAGATTGTGATGGAGAGAGTGAGGAAGAGGAGACCTTTTGACAGCAACAACAAGGAAGTCTTCCCTGGCTTGTGTCAAGGAAGGCTCTAGCAGCACCTAGGGATGATTTCAGCAGCTGGCACGGAAAAAAATGCCACATCTGGGAAGAGTAAAGTCACTGGTGGCTGTGAAGTGGGCAATTTAGAGAAAGGAGTTGGGTGATGTGGGAGGGAGAAGGATGTAGAGACAGATGAAAAGAGAGAGTGGGGAAGCAAACCAGTCCAGAGGTAAGAAAGAAAGAGAACAAGGTGAGGAGGAGGAAGGGAGATGAGAGACAGCAGTAGAAAGACCAGCAGGGAGATGAGATGAGAAGGAAAGAGAACCAGAGAGAGAGAGGATGGACAGAAAGTGAGGAAAAGAACAGGTGGGCAAACAGACAAGACTGGAACAAGGAGGGTGGCTCTGAACAAAAGGCCAACCCAACAACAGTGGAAGGACCACAGAGAACTAAAGGGGAGATAAAGACAGGAGAGGGAGAGGGAGTGGGAGTTCCACAACATTTAGTTGTTGTGATATGTAACTTATGCCTTGGACATGAAGCCACTGTTAGGATGGTATATGAGTGGCTAAGCAGACTGATGGGAATTGTTGAAATGGACAATGTAGCATACAGATTAAAAGGCAGAGCTCAAAATGAATTTGTGTCTGAATGGAAATGACTTGTTATTTTTTAAGGAATAAAAATAGCTTTTTTATGTCACTACATGAAATGTGGGAGACTAGAATTTAAAGATGCATTCTGCTTGTTGCTTGAAATTTTTTTAAAACTTTTTATTTGGATGGGGAGTATTACTAATTCTTGATGTTTATCATTATTTTTATTAATGATACTCAGTACTACTATCTTGTTGAAAGATTGCTATTATAAGATAATGTTCTATTACTGGAATTAAATATATAGATCAGAATATAGAATACTAGTGTATATATTCGGCGTTATCCAGGATTTTATTTTCTCACAAGTAATACTTGTTAGAAGGATTTGAGATCCTGTGTGTCTAATTCCCCAAACTGTCTTGTCCAGTACCTGTAACTTTTCCTCATATTCTCCAATCCAGTCTGTATTCAGAGTTATTAACATACAGAGATTGGGTTCCTGAGGAATACACTGCCCTCCTCCTCCTTGCTGCTAGGCCTCATCTCCATAGCAGTCAGCCAAGCCCAAGAGCTCTCCAGCTGAGAATTCTAAAGCCCCTCACTAAACTGCAAACTCCAAGATTCCATAGAATCTTCTTAGGCAGCCAGTCATATGAGGTCTTCACCTGACACAGCCAATCATATGAGATCTTCACTTGCCTGACATAGACAAACAAACTTTGACTTAATATATTAGTAGATATATAGAATGTAGAATAGGTTAATAGTGATTTAACTTAGTAAATTAAGTAGATTGTAAGTAGGAGGATAAGTAATCAAATAAGATAACAACACAAATAGTTATAAGGGATAAATGATTAATGATAAGTGATTAGTAGCAACTAATAGTTATTGTTGTAAGGATGGATTTACTACTTAGATATAAGTGTTTAAATAATATGGACTGTCTGCAACAGGGTGGGAACCAACCCTTTTTGTTATTTGTAGTTATGTTGTTTTCTTATGTGGAATTATATATTAGTATTGTCTGTATTATTAGTTTTTGTTCTAATTTGTGTCTTAATTTTGTTCTAACTTTGTGTAGATTGTATGTATTGTTAAATTTTTCTTGTTGTTTTGTTCTTTGTGCGTAATAAAATATACATATACATATGGATGGAATATGGAGAAACAAAATGGTTCTTGATTGACTAGGATGTTAGGCCTTGACTTATCCTCCTGGATGTATAATTTATGTACAGAACATATCATACATTGGATTAAACTTGGAGGAAGTGTGAAGGAGAAGAGAACTTCAATAATTTAAGATAAGCAGATGATGCCATAATATTAGTAGAAAACAACAAGGACTTGGACTGACTACTAAGGACAGTTAGTAAGAAAGTGAAGAAGCAGAATTACTTTGATATATATATATATCTATATATTATAAAAGGAAAAAACAAAAATACATAACATGATAAACATAAAAGTGAAAGAAAAAAGTTACAACAGAAAAATGCTTACATTTCTATTTCTCTCCAAGTCTATTAACATAATATACTTATTCAACATATTATAAATCATACTGACTATATATTTTTGTTATATGTATCTGAACCTCATTGTCATTACATCTATTGTTATTATTTATTCTCATTAGCATTTTAAAAAATATACTATTAGTAATTTCATTCTTATTTCTATCCTTTTCAAACTAAATTTAACCTATTGCTATTACTGAATGTAACCGTATTACTAAGTATGCTGTTACTAAGTGTACCCTAAGTGTACCCCATCCCCAGAGCCAATTATGTCTCAAGTTACTCCAGAATTACAGCTGAATACTAATCTGATCACAGATGATTCACATGAATTTAAAGTGAATGACAAAGAAGTCAAAGCTGTTAGGCATTTTCTATATCTTGATTCAATTGTTGCTCAAAATGGAGACTGTAGTCAGGAAGTCAGAAGAAAACTATGACTTGGAAGGGCTATGAAGAAACTGTTAGATCTTTATTTGATCCTCAGCTGTAAAGACACATCACTGAGTACCAGTCAGCATCATCCATGTGGTAGTATATCCAGATTCTGTTTATGGATGTGAAATCTGGGCAGTGAAGAAAGCTGTCAGGAAAAAAATTCATTTGAAATGTGGTAGTACAGGAGAATTGTATGGATACAATAGCTATCAACAAGACAAATAAATAGGTCTTACAAAGAGCCATCATGATGTAGTGTCAGAGTACAACTCTGAAGTCCAGGATTCGAATCCTTGCTTGGCCATGGAAGTCCACTATGTGACCTTAGGCAAGTCACACTCCCTCAGCCTCAGAGAAAGGCAAAAAGCAAACCTCCTTTGAACAGATCTTGCCTAGAATACCATGTGATGGGTTCACCTTAGGGTTACCATAATTTGGAAGCAACTTGAAGGTATAGAACAACAAGAGCAAATGCTGAACTCTCACTAGAAGCCAAAATGACTAAACTGAACCCATCATGAAACACCTTGACTCTGTGGAAAAGAGAATTGTGCTTAGTAAAATTGAAGGCAGTAAAAAGAGGAAGACTGCATTATGGGTGGATTGACTTCATAATGGAAGCCACAATCTCAAGTTTACAGAACCTGTGCAGGGGCTGTTACAAGGTTTCTTCCCGAGTCTCTCATTCATAGGGTTGCCATAATCTGAAGCTAATGTGACAACATATAACAAAAACAGTTATGCATGCAATTTTTTTATTGACATAGAGAGTTCTAGCCTTTGCCTAGAGGTTTACTATTGTGTATTTAATAGTACTTTCTGTTACCCTTTATTAAAGTGGGAAGTATGTATTTACACAATGGAGCTGCTGCATAGATGCTGGTTGTTTAAATTACAAAGAATATATTCTGTCTTTAGATCTGAGTTCTATAAGCATATTGTGTTATCTGGAGGTTCCACTATGTATCCTGGGCTGCCTTCACGACTGGAACGTGAACTTAAACAGCTTTATCTAGAAAGGGTTCTGAAAGGTGATGTCGAAAAACTTTCAGTAAGTACTTAACCATCAGATTACTCTTTCCTTGATTAGGTCATATGTACAGCTGTCACTAGAGGGAGCAAGGTAGTAAACAATATGGTGGGATCATCTGGATAAAGTGTGTAAAGTTTGAATAACCTAATAGAGATTATTCTTATTGTACATAAAAGTTCTGTAAGCTGCTTGCTGCCTGAGGCTGCGCTAGTCAACGTGTTTGAAGTCAACATGTTCAAGATCTCTCTACTGCCTGTTTAGGAGCAACCCCTATATTAGAAGTAAAGAGGAAGTGGTTTATTCATGCTTATTACTTCATAGCATGCATTGATTGATTGATGCCCTTAGAAATTTATCCTTGCTACTGAGAATCATCTAGTGATCTATCTGTAGACTCTAATTTTCCTTCTGCCTGTTCCTGGTCTAAATCATAGAACTTTGTTCATGTAGTTGGTTACATTTTAACCAATTTAAAAGTTCTAATCAATGTTTTAAAAGATTTAAAAGTTCTAATCAATGTTTTAAAAAACCCGATTTATTAGATAACATCTTTTAAAAATTCCCAAAGGTACAGTCTTAAGAGGCTTTCTCCTGAGAGGAGTTTTTCTTTAAGATAATACCCCTTGGTACATATGCATAATCCAAATTCAAAGAAAATATTGGTCTGTTATTAATCAGTTTTTAAGGGATGAAATTGTGTCAATCACTTGTGGAATGATGTCTGCCAGGGGAGCAAATTCCTCCTTTGCCTACATCCCATAAACTTGCTGTAGAGAGTTGGAGGACCCTCTAGTGCAGATTTTGTGGGTGCATAGAGGGTGTAGAAGGGAAGGAAAGGTTGGAAAGAGTATTCTCATGAATGGAAGTTACTAACGCAATTTTGGGTGGATTTGGATTCTCAAGAAAGGGAGTTAATAAAATCTTTCCAGAGTATAATGGAATATCAGTTATAGAATTCAGAGGAACTTACACTAACACTGGAATGTTCCAATACTTCAAATTTGTTTCACAGTTTAGAATCATACTTAACTGGACTCTGTGCATTACATTTCCCATCTTAAAAGCAAGAAGTCTGTAAATAGAGGTACACCCTCCCTCTCTTTCCCACTAGCAAGCAACAGCAGCAGGGGTCCTTCCTGGGACTTAACAGCTGCCAGGTGATGGGAGAGAGTGGAACTGTGTGTACAGGGCTATGTGCAGATGTAGGGCCTCAGCCATTGTAAGTTAAGCTGTGATAGTTCAGTCACTGCCAACCTCCTAAAGAGAGTTATATTTCAGGTCTTCAATTACAGGTTTTTTTAAAACGATTTCTGTCAGTAAACTCTAATAACAATCGTCCATCTTCTCTCCCTGTAAGAAATTTAAGATTCGAATCGAAGATCCGCCTCGTCGAAAGCACATGGTGTTCCTCGGTGGTGCAGTTCTTGCTGATATTATGAAAGACAAAGACAACTTTTGGATGACCAGACAAGAATACCAAGAGAAAGGAGTGCGTGTGCTTGAGAAGCTTGGTGTGACTGTTCGATAAACTCAGAAGCTTATTCCTATCATAGCTTTGATGCTCTCATTCCTTTATTACCAACCTTTGAATTCATGCAACTACATGACATGGAAAGGCCTGTCTCTGCCCTTTGACCCAAAGGCCAGGTTTTGCTCTGGTTCCCTTTGTTAGGTATCTGATAACGTAGCTATATTCGACTACTTAATTGGACCCCTTCTTTGCAGACAAAACAAGGGCAATAGTGGCCAGTCTACTACATTGTTCCTTCCGAGTAGGCAATTGAGTAATTCCACTAGGCTTTTTTCCTCCTTGCTTTATTGCTGTAATGCAGTTGGCTTTTGTCTGTAGCTCATCATGGAAGGAATCCTTTTCTTAGCATGAGAGAAACTTTGGGCAACAGTTCTTTTTACTATTGTGTGGTTGTTGTGATTTATCTTTACATCCTTCTGCCTTCAGTGTCTTTATATCTTGCTGAGAATTCTGAAATGAGGTCAAATTGCTAGCTTATTTTTAAAATACTATTTCAGAGTATTCTGGATTTCATTAAAAAAAAAGGATTATGAAAATCAACAGAATTAGGAATTGGCTGTGATGAATCTCTGAACCAAGCAGCAAAACTGAGAAGAAATTACTATATTGCTTCTCCTAAAAGATTAGCAGCTTGCATAGTTCTTGTTCCAGTTCTCAGTCTTCTGCATTTTGTGTCATAAATGTATATTTCTTGTTTTATGATTTGCATAGTCTTTTTTCCTATGGAATGCATACGGTTAATTTCTTCCAGTATTTTTCCTTTTGTTTGGGTACCATATTTTCTTTCATTGCCATTGGGTTTTATGGGCAATATTAGAATGTCATCTGGGACTGGATTTCCTGGATATAATCTATTCAAAGGAATATGTTTTAAAAAAAGACTGAATTACTGGTACAACATTACAAAAATTGAACTATATTAAATTTTGAACACACCATAACTCAGTGCCAAGTAATTATTGGAATTTTTTTATGTAACTGTTAAATGTTATTTAAAAACACCCAGATATTTATATATGGAATTGTAGGTAGGTTGTGAAAAATGACCTATAATTTGTAACAGTTAAGAAAATAATAATAATCTTGGAATGTAGGGCTCTTTATTAACTGGTAAATACTCAATTTACCTGTCTAATTGTGACTTTGGGATGAAAAGAAATAAAGCAAGTATATGAAATACTTTTTCATTAAATGCAAATGTGCTATTATAAAAACAAAATATAGTGATTATTGTAACTGTTCATGGTGTTATCTACCAAGAAGAAATCTGCTTTTCACTAGAGCATTTCTAGTAGATATATGTTGTTATTTAGTACATATGCATTAAAAGGGTAGTTCTCTCAAAAACTAAGGTCTTGAACAGCTTTAGCCAAAATCACAGACAGGTACAAAAAACACAGGGTGACTTGTAGTTTAAAAAAAAAATGGGATGTCTCAAGAAATAAACTCTGGCTAAGTAATATGTCCTTTCTTGTACATTGTTGATAGGCTTATCACTTTCCCTCCAGTTCATGTTGTGTTAAAAAATTTATTTGCTAAAAACAGGCACAAATCTGCAGAAATGTTTTTAGTGTCACTCAGCCATCCAGGGTCCTACGTGGAACCAATGTGGCTCCACCCAGCACCTGACAGATATCTGTCTCTGGTTTATGTTTTGTGGAAGCCCTAGTTCAGCTTTTCATATTCAGAAGATGGTAGGACAGAGCATTAAGTTACCTTCCTACTAATATATAAATAAATATATTTATTTATTTATTTATATGGCCCTAATGTAGCAGAAGTTAAGTAGCACCAGGTTCAGTTTCTTGGTAGGTAAGTTGTGCCTGAGAGTCATTGTGATAGAGAGGGTTGTGTGTTGGACTACAGCTCTGGATACCTGGGTTTGAATCCCTACTCGATCATGAAAACCCCTGGATGAGCTTAGGCAAATCAAACTCGTTTAGTCTCATAGGAAGTCAATGGTAAACCCCCTCTAAACAAATCTTGCCAAGAAAAGCCCATGATAGGGTCACTGTAAATCAGAAAGAACTTGAAGGCACACAACAGTAACAACAACAGCAGCAGCAACTGCCTAACCTATGCTGAATTACATCCCTGGCTGTAGTCCTAGGCATTCTTAGTTGTGCAACTGTTGTGCAAACTTTTTGAGAATTGGAGACTAAATAATTTTGCTTAGTGCCAAAAGAGAGACAGAAGTTCTGTTTTAGGACTAATAAGTGTAAATGAAACTTCCAGTTAACATTTTGGAGTTAAAATGTAAGCAAATGAGAAAACAATCTTGTCTTGTGTCCTAGAAGGAAAAATAAGAAAGAAAACCAACTCTCATAGGATATAAATAAACTGCAAACATTTTATATGAAAGAGAAGTCTCAGAAGGAAGAACATTGTAAAGCTAATAAAATTCTTGTATGGAGAATAATCAATTCATTTGAAATGTGGTACTAGTGAAAAGTTCTGTGAGTGCCCTGGACTGCTAAAAAGACAAAAGAATGGGTCCTAAAGCAAATCAAGTCTGAACTCTCCCTAGAAACCAAGATGACTAAACCAAGGGTGTTGTACTTTGGGCATATCATGAGAAGACATGACTCACTAGGAAAAACAATAATGCTTGATAAGGTAAGAAGGAAGCAGGAAGAAAGGAACACCTCATTAGAGATGGATAGACTCAAGGAAGACACGTCCCTGAATCTGCAAGACCAGAATAGGGTGGTTGATGATAGTGTGACCCAGAAGTCTCTTGTTCATAGGGTTGCCATAAGTCAAAGTCAACTTGATGGTAGTTAACAACAGTAGAGATTAGGACAGGGAATGAGTCAACTACTAGCAGTGCATTCTGTGGAATAAAATGTTAAGTTTAAATGTCAATGAGTTTTTAAATACATGTAATGTGAACAGATTTGGCTTGCGTGTCTCCGGGTAGAAGAGAGGCAGGGGTAGTCAACATTTGTATAATATCCCTAGTCAGTCATGATTTAAACATTTTGTCTCAACAGACAAAGGGTGTGGAGTCCACTAGCCTCATCCCCTACATCTCCAGTTCTTTCTCAAATGGATAGTGGCAGATCTGAACAGGAAAGCTTCTGCTATATGTGGAAGCCCTCCAAGATCCCTTTAAAAAGTCCAACAACTAAAGAGGTTAGGGATGTGTTCCTGCTCCTTTATTACCAAATCTCTGTCTTTCAGATCTACCTGGATTACCTTCTCTTCTCAAAGAGGAAACTTAAATATATGAAGGGCTTGGTAAATAGAGTTAACACTCATCCAGATGCCTAATCCTTCACTTGTACCCTACTTAGAAACTTAATTGCTGCCCCTGGAGGACTCCAAGAAAGACAATTTGGCCTCTCTTTTTTTGATCTGAAAATGGACTTTTTGGAGGGATCAAGGGCCACAAACATCCTGTGGGGTTCATGCAGCCCCAAGGCTGCAGTCTCCCAACTTTGTTTTAAACAGATCACAGCCATCCTTTCACTTTTTAACATCAAGGGGAAAAAAAGAGTTTCCCCCCAAAACCAGAATTGAACTTCCAGCCATTTGTACCACCACTACTCTTGTTTTGGCTGTCCATGTGGACCTTTCAGTTGCCAGAGCGATAAAATGGCTCCTGAAGCAGCCATCGTTGCCACCCCTGATTTAGTTTTCAAACTTCTTACTCTTAATCCAGTTTTTTTAGATCTTAGAATTCAGAATTGCAAGGTAATAGAGTTTCTCTTCTTTTTCTTTCGGTCATTCCTAGTCCAGATGCCTTTACTGATGTCTGGGACATTATGGTGCTATGCCCCTTCAGACTCAGCCACAGCTGCTTTTCTTGTCTGTCTGGTTTTTCTTCCTTTTCTACCAGTTTGCCCTTGTTGTTCCTGTTTTCCATCAGTCTCTCAACTGCTACCTTCTTCCATTGCCTCTAAGCTGGCCTGATCATCAGGGCAAAGATTTTGTAACATTGACCAGGGTATTACATGCAGCTTTATTCCTCCTAGTGTTAGAGATCCTAAAGAAAATACTACTTTCAAGGAAGACTCAAACCAGTAGGTTTGACAAACCAGTAGGCCTCTGACTGAATAGCTACTAATAAGACAGATTTGAGAAGGCAACACTTTTCTTTCTCTCGGGCCAAATATTCTTACAGCTGAAGTTTATTGGAAGACTAGAGTGGATCAGAGACAGTTAATAGCTCTTTTGCCCTCATAAAGCATTTAACTGGATCTAGTGATCAGAGCATGAGGGGGCAGTCCATGGACCACATGTGGCCCCCCACCAGAACTTTGCAAGGATCAAAAGAATTGCCACCAAAAGTCCGCAGACCTCTAGACATGAGGGTATCTCATCAGGCCTTTGAGGTTCCCAGGAAAGGCCTGTTAAAACAAAAAGTGGCCCCATTTGCAATATTAGTAGGGCGAGAGGAAGCCTCCAAGTACAGAAATTACAGTACTGGGTCCAGAAGTTACAATCAACTTCTGCTTGTGACTTTGTCTTCCAGCCTTGTTGCAAGTAAACTATATTGAAGGAAGTTATTAAATGCAGTTTTTAAAGTGCTGAAGAAAAATCTCATGTGAGACGAAGTGTAATATCAGACTATCAAATGTGATTTTTAAGATTTCAGTTTAATTCTTTAAGCACAAGGGCATTCTCTAATCACTGATAGAAACAAATATGACAGGAACACTAGAGCCATGAAAAGATAATGTCTTTTTTGCACAGAAGGTCCAGTTCCTTAATGCCCATGTAACAGAAATTCTTGCTACAGGAATAGAGCTTGCATGTAATACTAAACTCTGAACTGAGGCACAAATAATCTTCCCCAGTCCCTCCCTCTTGCAAGACACATCCTCAGATAACTTTATGAAGTGACAGCCAATGCAGTCTCAGTAGCAAGTGTTAGGACTGGAGCAAGTACTTCTACATTAAACTGTGATTGACTCTTAAGTGTGTGAACTTTTAGGTTTGTGTGCTCCTTCTCCCTCTGACCTGGCACTGTGGTGTAATGAGGTGAGGGGGAGGGAGAGCATGGTGACCTGGTACAGTAAAGTCAGGCAAAGGAGGGGAAAGGAAGAAAGAAGCCAGGCAAGGCAGTGGTGGCATGTTGAAGGAGAAGCAAGCAAGGGAGTTAAGCCAGCAGTGATGGATGTCACACAGGAGTGGGGAGCAGTGAAATTCCCCATTCTTGTCATTCCATTATCTCAACAAGTGCCTTTACCTAACAGACAGACCAACTGTGAATAGCATTTAGCATTTTAAAAATGTTTTCCAGTACGTCTACATCAGTGTTCCTGACAGCAACCTGAGTCAGGTAGGTATGATTGTTCTTGTTTGCAGATGTGGGGATTAGGCTGAGCATAGGTGCAAGTAATGTAATTTTTTACTCTTTACATAATGGCCACATGGAGGGAGAAGTCTCCATAATTGTTCATGTGTTCACCAAGTTCAAAATGTTTGTCAAATGTCCTTGTTTGAATTGCTGGCACACTCCATGCTCAGGTGGATGGAGGCCTACATTACATGGGAAGGAGTTACATAAAAACTTCCTTCTGTTTCCTGACTATAAATTAGCTTGAAAAGAAATTAGTGATGCATCTATCAGATGAATTTTAGAATGATCAAGAAATAACATGCAAATGAGGCTTCCCAAATTTGGGCATCTAGAATCTAGCCACTTTAATTTTTCCATAGTTCTAACCTGCGGCTTAGGTTTTAGAATGAGTGCAGTATCTCAGTCAATGCACAAGTATCCCCTATGCAGAATATGGCCTTCAGATATCCCAAGAGGTATGTACAGACCTCTTCTTCCAGACTTTGGTGAAATATGTAGCCACGTAACTCAGCACTGGAAGCATCTATTTGAAAAAGAATTAGCAATGCTTAATTAAACATAAAAGGTTATATATTTAAAAGATCATCACTAATGTTAGAAAAATTATACACAGTAGGAATATTTGAGCCATATAGGAGCGCCCTTTCTGATAGCCCTGGAAGCAGAAGGAAACAGAAGAAAAATGCTGAAACCTAACCTTCAAATTCCCCAAATTACTTGATTAATAGATGCAAATGTGCTTCTTTTGATTCTTCAGAGTCATTATAATTGAGGAAAAGAGTCAGTAATATGTCCTAGTAAAATGATACATTACAGTGTACTGTATAGGAAAAAGAGTGACATTCCAACTCTTATAGCCTAGAGGCACAAAACATGGCAGATTGTTTCAATGGAAAATCTAGCAGCTATTAAAAAAACCACACAAGTTTACAGAAACTGGCTGCTAAGTTTTTGTGCATCAGGTATCAAATGGAATATTAAAAGTATCTATTTTTCCTCAACTTTACTGTTGTTAAGTGGAATTAACAGCTTTTAAAAATTCCAGATATTAGATCTAGGAATGCAGGTTAAAACTGGGTCCACTTCTTCAATACTGGGCCAGTGATTCTCTACGTATTTGCAGGCATTTTTAACTTTGCCACTTTTATTCATCTTTTGGGAGAAGACAGAAGCATATCTGATTTTGTTTTCACTATCTTGAAAGTGATACCATAGCCTAAGAAAAACAGGATTTTTTAAAATCAAACTGCTGCTAGTAGCTCAGGCCCTTTTTGCACAGCATTTGCCATGCGAAAGGGCCTCCGGAGCATTGAGCGATTGCGAGGAGCGTTTCAGACGACGTCCTTGCAATTGCGCGATGCTGCTGTGGCCAGCAGGCGCCGATTGCGCACTATTTCATTTTCCACTTGTAACTGAAAATGGTGCTCGATTGTGCATCACGTGTGCAGAGCCTCCGGAGCTGCAGCGCTTGCGCTTCCTCCCCCAGCGTAGTCTGGGAAAATGCCTGGCTGTGCTGCAGAAGGAAGAGGCGGAGCCCTCATGCGGAGCCAAAGAAATGGGAATGCGAGAGCCTCTTGCAAGACGCTGCTTGCGTGATCCTCGCGCCCCAGTGCCGAGAAAAGGTAAGTTGCGGAAAGGGCCTCAGTTGGAAAATGCAGATCTCTCCTGACTGCAGTTCAGGCATATCTTCGTTAATGAAGTAGATGTGCACCTGGATGTTACTTCTTTAACAAAAATATTGGTACCATAGGCAGAAGTGGAAAGAATGGGGATAGGTCCCTTGTGGTTGTGTACCTTCAAGTCATTTCTGACTTATGGTGACCCTAAGGTGAACCTGTAATGGGGTTAGAATTTGTTCAAAGGGCGTTTGCCTTTGCTTTGCTCTGAGGCTGAGAGGGTGTGAGTTGGCCAGGTCACCCAGTAGGTTTCCATGGCTGAGTGGCAATTTGTACCCTGGTTTCCCAGTGCCCTAGTCCAACATTCAAACCACTACACCATGCTGGTTCCTATACCATAAAAAAAGAAGTTCAACATATTTCAGGAAACTTTTCATTTATAGTTAACAAAATGCATATGTGACATGAAACAACCAGGTCAGCCTTATATAAATAAACAAAAATATTTTGAGCCGCCTACAAACCACTCAAGGGTTTCTTTCGAAATGCAAAAATGTCTCCCCTTCCTTTTTTTTTCTTTTATGACTTAGCATCTCACTGTAGCTATCAAAAACCCTGAGCACAATTCTCTGAGATTTGTCCTGAAGGACTAGATTTAATCATCGAAAACTTGAATACAAAGGGTTAACCTATACTTTACTGAGTTGGGAGGGGCCTTTGGGAATCCACCCTAGCCACTTCCTGTCTCTATCTAAGGACAGGGTTAATCTTATCCTTGCAGGATTAACTAAATACAGTTTTTAGTTCCAGTAGATCTTGGTTAGCAACCTAAAGAGTTTCATATCTGATCTGTTGCTATAGAGAGGGAGCTGATTTACGACAACGTCTTCAGGCCTGTTGGGTGAACTGGTGCCACTGGGAGGCTTTTGTCTTCCAAATGGAAAAGAGCCCATTTCTAGACAAAAGCCTTCATTAAGAGAAGAGTCCCTAGTAGGCTCTTCATAAGATGACAAATGGCTATATAGCAGTGGTTCTTAAACCATTTCTTTAGCAGGGAACCCCTTTAAATGTCTTTTGTTACCACGGACTCCCAAGACTTAACTCAAGATTTAAAACTCTTAAGTGCATCAAATATTTATTTAAAATTACTCATCAAGGGTCTTCAAATTGGGAGAGAAGAATAAAATAAGGCACACTTCCCACAGAGGCACTGGAGGGGAAGGGAAGACTTTTCTCCTGCTTCTTCTCACCAGTTTATGGCTGGGCTGGAGTGGATTGAACAAAAACGCACAGGCCTAGCCAGCCAGCCTTGATCTGGTTCCTCTCACTTGGCTACTCTATTGTCGCTCAGCTGTTCAACCCGCCTCCCCTCCACAGCAGAGCAGCACATGACAGGAGCCAAGGCACTGGCTGGCAGGGCCTGCACCGTGCTGTTCAATCTGCTCCAGCCACAAATTGGGAGAAGCTGGAGAAAAGTCTGCTCCAGCCCTGATGTGGTGGTGGTGGTGGGGGCAGCAGAGGTGACTGCTGCAAAGGCAAACAGTTGCAGTTGAGATCTCCCAGGCCTACATTTCCCCCCAAACCAGGACTATGTCACCAGCCTGCTTTGTGAAGTAGATCAGGGTGAGGGAAAGAAGGAGGTGGAGGAAAGACACTCAAGCAAAGGAAGAGTGAGTCATCTGCAGACCTTTTCTACATCCCCTCCCACTGCAAGCTCAGGTACAGATCTCTCCCCCACCAGTGGTCTCCATCCCCAAATCCTTCCTAGGTGGCAATTCAAATCAACAGTTCACTTGGATTGGGTGGTTTTTGCCCAACACTGAGGCTGCTCTGGCATGTCAGAATCTGGCCTCCATTGGTGAGCAGCAGTGATGCCACCCACTTGTCCAATCCACATGATCTTTAGCAGTGAATTGCCACCTGAGAAGGACCTGGGGATGGAGACCACATGCAGGGGAGAGATCTCTGCCTGAGCTTGCAGTGGGAAGGGGTATAGAAAAAGTCTGGCAATGACTCACCCTTCCTTTGCAGCCCTGGCTTCATGGGAAAGATAGGCCAGGGAGAATTTGAGAGACCAAGGCAGGGGGTGGGGAAGAAAGAGTGGATGTACTGGCAAGCAAAGAATCTGGCAACTCTCCTCAGCACTGGGGTCAACTAAACTCCTTCCTTCCTTTTTCCCATCTTGCTATTCTCCAGGCAGGCTGGCTGACTGGCAGGCTTTCAGTTCAGTTGTCACTTAGCTGCTAGCCCACCTCCTCCCTGCAGCGGAGCAGCCATGTGACAGGCAACACACAACACTGCCTGCCTGCCTGCCTGCCTGCCTGCCTTTGCCTTGGTTCCTCTCAGGTGGATGTGCAGTTGTGGGAAGGAGAAGAGCTGAGCAGCCTTTGAGGCTTCACAGATGCCCTATGAGGACACTGTGGACCCTCAGTTAAGAACCACTGCTGTTTAGCATTTTGATTTCACTTTAACTGCCATGGTTGCATCCTATGGAATCCTGGGACTTTTAGTTTGGTGTGGCACAAGAGTTCTTTGTCAGAGAATGACAAATGCCTCATAAAACTAGCAGGACCCCAAGATATACTCATGGAAACTACAGTGGGATCAATCTGTTATAATTGTGTTTCATGTAGGCATGGTGGAAGAGATAGCATAAGGTGAGCATGTTCTATTAGGTTAAACCTTTCCAGTTCTGGAAAGTCTTTTGGGAGAGTTTGTTTGGTCGAGACTGTTGTGTCCATTGGTGTTATACCCCAGCCCCTGGACTCAAGTGCAAACACAGGCAGGACCCTCTCCAACAGCTACAACACAGAGACATGAACAGGACAATACTTACTGCAACAAGAATAGTTGAAAAAGGGAGAGCCCACAATACTCAGTGTTTTGGTGAGCTTGTATCTGTTGCATTAAGGCTGATCGTGTGACCTGAGGCGGGCTTGCTTGCATGCTTATTAGGGTTCTATTGTTCTATTGTGTTTAGGTCCAGACAGAGTGAATCAGAGACTTGGTTGGGGGAGGAGCTAGCAGCTACTAGTTCTCTATATACCCGTAGCCCCAATTCCTGAAGCTCAGCGAACAGGTCATCTAACAGACAGCAAGACCAACAGGCATTTTGTGTGGATGTTTAGGAAGGGAAGTCCAAAAATCTGTTTCAGTGCCTACTTAAGACTACTGAATATGGATAGTGAGGGAGCTGCCGCAGTCATCTGCAACACCTGTATATTTGTGTTCATGCCAGAGAAGGTGATTAGCTATGCCTGCAGCAAGTGCAAGTTGGTTGCCCTATTGGAAAAGAAGGTCCAGCAACTTGAGGCCCATGTATCTACTCTTCAGCACAATAGGGAGGATCAGATTTTTCTTCGAGAGAGCAGACCAGACTGTCCTGGATGAGAAATACACAGACAATGTCTCTTGAGGATGAAGTCAGTTCCCAAACACAGGAAGTAGACATTTGGAGGAATGTGTCACACAGAAATAGACAGACCAGGGATCTTGCTGTGAGTTCAGAGCTACAAAATTGATTCAAAGCTCTCTCCCTTATCAGTGAGGACAAGGAACACGAACAAGAACAACAGTGTCAGTCCTCAGAGAATGTGCAGGGGACCTTGAAAGATTCAGCACATGGATTGGCCCTTGCCAATCCCCAGAGGAGTTGTGTGATGGTATTAGGGGACTCCCTGCTGTGGAGAACAAACAGTGATTTGTGGGCCTGACAGGATGTCTCAAGAGGTGTGTTGTCTCCCTAGGGCAAAGATCCATGATGTAACAGAATGGCTCACACGATTCATCAAGCCCACTGATCATTAACCTTCCTTTTAGTCCACATGCAGACCAATAACATTGCAAGGCATAGCCTTCAGATGATGACAAGGGATTATGAGGCTCTGGGTTGGAAGTGAAGGACCTTGATAGTGAAGGTTGTCATTTCATCTCGTCCTAGTTGAAGGACATGGCCAGGAAGGGAGAGAAAAATAATGGAGGTAACTGGTCCCGTAGATGATGCCAGTGGGAATGGTTTGGTTTCTTGCACCAGGGTCTGCAGTTTCATGAAGATGAACATCTGGGAGGTAAGTGCTGGGTTGCACCTCACAGTAGTTGGCAGGAACGTTTTGGCTAAGAGTCTTACAAACTTGATCAGGAGGGCTTTAAACTGAGATGTGGTGGAGGGAGACTGTTCTTGAGAGCAGTATTCATCAGGTGCTGGAAATAGTAGTCTAAATGTTACAGGGAGAACTTGGCAAATAGTACAAGAATCCAACAGTGGGAGAAAAAGAACTTAAGCAGCTAAGGGAAGTGACCCATGGCCTTAGATGTCTCTACACTAATGCACAAAGGATGGGAAATAAACAATAGAGAATATAACCTTTTTCAGAGAAATATATTAAACAGGAAAGGTGGAGGAGTAGCAATATATGTCAAGGATGTTTATACCTGTGAAGAGATCCATGACTTAAATCCTGGAAGACAGGTTGAGAGCATCTGGGTAAAAATCAAGGAGAGAAACAACAGTGATGTCATTGTGCAGGTCAGACTGAGGAATTAGATGATGCCTTCCTTGAACAGATGACCAAACATTCAGAAAGGAGAGATGTAGTAATAATGGGAGCTTTCAACTATCCTGATATTTGTTGGAAGTCAAACTCTGACAAGAATATAAGGTCCAACAAATTCCTCACTTGTCTTGCAGATAATTTCATTGTCTGGAAGGTGGAAGAGACAACAAAGAGGTCAGCTATTTTAGATCTGATCCAAAACAACAACGACTAAATTAATTGAGTTGGAAGTGGTAGGATTGTTAGGTGGGAGTGACCATGTTCTTTCGGAGTTTGTTATACAGTGGAAAGGGGAAGCCAAGTGTGGCCAGACATACATTCTAAACTTTAAGAAAGGCTGATTTCACTAAACTTAGGGAAATACTGAGTGTTATCTCATGGTCAAGAATACTAAAAGAGAAGAGAGTTAATGATATATGAGAGTTTCTTAAAAGTTGAGACACTGAAGGCACAATTCCAATTCCAGGTGGTTCTAATGAAGAGGAAATATGGTAGCTCTCTAAAGAATCCAGGGTAGATGGCTAAAGAAATTTCAACTGAGCAAAGATTTAAAAGGTACAAAAAAGTCAAAATGGGGAGATCACTGAGAGGAATTAAAACAATAGGCAGCATGTGTAGGGAGAAAGAAAAGCTAAAGCACAGAACAAGCTCAGTCTTGCTAGGAAGTTAAAAATAAAAAAGGCTTTTTTTGTTTTGTCCTCAGGAAAAAAAAGGAAATGGTAGGGCAATTATGTGGAGAAGATGGTGGAATGCTAACAGGGAACAGGAAGAAAAGGCAGAACTATTCAGCACCTTCTTTGCCTCAGTCTTTTCGTAAAGGGAAACTAGCAGTCGACCTGGGGAAAATAGAACAGTTGATGCAGTAGGAGAAATGCAGCACCGAGTAGGTAAAAAGGTAGTACAGGAATACCTGGCTACACAAATGATTTTAAGTCTCCAGGGCCAGATGAAGTATTTCCAAGTGTATGAAAAGAACTGGCAGAAGTAATCTCAGAACCAATGGCAATAATCTTTGAACATTCCTGTAGAAGAGGAGAAGTCCCAGAAGATTGGAGGAAGGCCAATGTTGTCCTCATCTTCAAAAAGAGGGGAAAAGAGGACCCAAACAAATACTGCCCAGTCAGTCTGACACCATAACCAGGAAAGATTGTAGAACAGATCATTAAACAGACAGTCTGTAAGTACCTAGGAATGCTGTGTTCACTAAAAATCAACATGGGTTTCTCAAAAACAAGTCATGCTAGATTAATCTTATCTCCATTTTTGATAGCTTGGTAGATGAAGGGAATGCTGTGGATGTAGCATATCTTGATTTCAGAAAGGATTCTGACAAGGTCCTCCATGATATTCTTGCAAGGAAGCTAGTTAAATGCGGGCTGGACAAAGCTACTGGTAGGAGGATTTGTAACTGGTTGACTGACCTAATGCAAAGGGTGCTCACAAATGGCACCTCTTCATACTGGAGAAAAGTGACTAGTGGGGTGCTATGGGGTTTTGTACTAGGCCCAGTGCTGTTCAACATCTTTGTCACTGACATGGATGATAGAACAGAGGGCATTCTTATCAAATTTGCAGATGACACTAAATTAGGAGGGGTTATATCCCAGAGAACAGGATTCAACATGACCTTAACAAGACAGCTGAGCCAAAATTAAGAAAATTAATTTCAATAGGGAGAAATGTAAGGTACTACACTTGGGCAGAAAAAAGAAATTAAATGTACAGATATAGGATGGGTGACACCTGGCTTGATCATAGTACATGTGAAAGAGATCTGGGAGTCTTAGTAGACCACAAGCTAAACATGAGTTGGCAGTGTGATGCAGCAACTTAAAAAGCCAAAGCGATTCTAGGCTGCATCAATAGAAGTATGATGTCTAGGTCAAGGGAAGTAATAGTCCTACTCTATTCTGCTTTGGTCAGCCCTCACCTGGAATATTGTTTCCAGTTCTGGGCACCACCATTCAAGAAGGATATTGACAAGCATGAATATGTCCAGAGGAGGGCAATCAAAATGGTAAACAGCTTGGCAACCATGCCCTATGAGAAGTGGCTTAGGAAGAGGAATGTGTTTAGCCTGAAGAAGAGATGGTTCAGAGGTGACATGATAGCCATGTTTAAATCTTTGAAAGATGTCATATGGAGGAGGGATCAAGCTTGTTTTCTGTTGCTCCAGAGACTAGTACACAGAGCAATGGCTTTGAACTACAGGAAAATAAATTTCACCTAAATATTAGGAAGAATTTCCTGACAGAGCAGTTTAACAGTGAAATGCACTGCCTCAGAGTGTGGCGGAGTCTCCTTTGGAGTGACTGAATAGCCATCTGTGAGGAGTGCTTTGATTATTTATTCCTGCATGGCAAGGGGTTGAACTCAATGGCTCTTGTGGTCTCTTCCAGCTCTAAGATTCTATGATTCTGTGTGTAGTGTGACAGAGACCTGGGCAATCTCTCTCAAGAAGTTAGTGGGAGAAAAAAGGTGGCTATTTTACTTTAAAAAAAATGCCAGAGGAGATGTAGGAATTATTGGGGCATTTTTGTATTCATGTGTTTAATATATTTATATACTGTTTTCCAAATCTACAGGGACATCTTACAAATAATAAAAAAGTAGAAGCAGCAAATTGTTCAGAAAGGAGGTTCTAGTAAGTATCCTGCTTTGAAGCCATAACTGCTGTCTTTCCTGATCTGTTGTCAGAATAGAATTATATGCAGTGCCTGCTGATTTACTGATTGCATAGGGAGCCCTTGTGACTGGGAAGGGATACAGAAATACTTTAAACAAGCAGACAAACTTACCTGAGAACGGGCTCATAGAGGAGCAGATTTTCTGTTGACTTTGAAGACCTTCAAAGATTCAAATCAACACTTCAGACTGAACCATGAAATTAGTTGGCTGTGTCACTGGTGAAACAACTGCTTAATATCTGCCGCTTCCCAACACCTGATAGGAAATGTGTGATAGCATCTTGCACCAATAGAAGTTTCAATGGCAATCCATGTCAGTGCCACATAAAATGCATCTCATTTTCATCATTTTATACAGTCAATGGCTGTGCCATGCTTGCCTCAAAATATTTTCATTTTAAAGTACCAAGTTAACTGGTAAAACATAAAATACTTTGTTTTCATATCACACTGAAATAACACTTGAAGAAACTACCATTAAAAATAACTGTCAAAATAAAAACAAGGAATGAGGAAACTCAGCCTTGAGGAATACCTGTCTAGAAACAATTTATTCATTAATAAAATGAAAGGAGGATGGTGAACCAGTGACCCTTCAGATGTTGTTGAACTTGGATTACAACTCTCATATCCCTATGAGCCAAGATGGCTGGGGCTGATGTGTATTTGTGTGCAACAGCATCTGGAGGCTTGCGGTTGTTCAGATCCAGTGGAAAGGATAGTTGGAGTCATTAGCTGCCAAGCATTCCTTGCCAATATTTGATCTACCTCAGCCTTGCGGCCACCATCAATGCTGGCACTTTTTCTCTTTTGGCAGTGGTGGATATGGATTTTAGGTCTGTGTGAAAGCAGTGATCCTTTTTCCTATACTCCCTCATCTACGTATATTGTCCTGTAGCAGCAGCTCCTCTTCCTCTGAAAGGTGGCTGGACAACGACACTGGGAAGCAGATTGTCAGGAGATGTCACTGGCCTCCTAGATAATGGTACAATGTGCCTGCTTTTTTAGGCAGGTGGATGAATGACTCCCTCAGAATATGTTCACTACAGCACAACCCTGTCAATTTCTACTCAGAAGTAAATCCCACAAAGTTCAGTGGGAGCTAATATCAGAGAAATATTTGAAGAATTGTTTGTGTTCAAAGTGAAAAATAAATGTATTTTCATTATTTTGTAGTATGCATATTAACTACAGAATGAGTGCTAGCTACCCTCAAGAATGTTTCTGGACCCTTCCCCGAATGTTTAGCATTCATTTTAAATATTGAATATCTCTATTTACTTGTGAACCAGCATGCAGGCAGTGTGCCACCCAAAATATCCACTCACACCTAATCTTGGGCCCAGTGTTTCCAGTGTTCTGGTCACAAGAGCTGTACTAATGGACAAACATTAAGTGCTTCTTTATAAATATGATAAGAGATTACAAAAATTAAAATTTAGGTGCTGTATATTTAAATTCTGTTTATTCTGCACTCTGATTACATATACACCTGCATTCCAGTATATGTCCTACAGGTTTTCTGAAGTGCTGACACACAGTACTCTCATTTTTGACAGTAGCTGTTACTTGTCATTTTTGTGTGGTCACCACTTCTTTCTGCTTCCCCCACATGGTGATCTCTGGCGTGCAGAACATCCTGGATATCTAATTTCAGTCTCACTGAGGAAAGTGGTTGGGGGAGATATATCCAGGAGAAGTGTTCATTATGTGAGGATGACAAGGAGAGATACTTTTTATATGCCAAAAATGGAAGTAAGAGTTGGGTTGTGATATCTTCCAAATCTGTACTCTCTGTTACTGGAAAAGGGAAGAAATTACTTTTGTCTGCCCTGCATTTGAGTACTGTTGGTCTCAAGAATATGCCTGGTCTGTTTTCTTCAGACTGTAGACTTGTCTGGTAAAGTAATTATCTCTGAGGCAGACGGAGAGGAAAGAATCACATCTGCACAAAGCAGGATGACTGGGGCAGTAGAGAGGGAGGAACTGTGGAAGGAATCCCCACTAGAATCACAACTGCCCACCCTGTATAAGAACAGAACTTGTCAAATATGTTCAAGCTGACTCGGATGGAAAGACTAGCATGCAATAATTTGGAATGATATCAAACTTGGAGGGAAGGAAGGAAGGAAGGAAGGAAGGGGACTGAAAACACTGTGGTTTCCCCCCTCTAATTCTATTTCATCACATTAATAAAAATGAATATGAAGAAACTCCCCAATCTTGTTTCCTATCATGGAAGTATAAAGGACTGTTGATCCCTTGTTGCAACAGTCTGACTGTCTGTGGTCACAATTCATGGTGGTGGTCATAATCTATAAATCTATATATACTACTCTGGGGAATATGAGCAATAGTAGCGTAGCACATATGTAATTAGAATTTGCAAGCAGAATGTGAGCACTAACTCTTATAAGTAGGCTTACTTCTAAATACCCAAAGTTTCATAATGTCTCGGGGGAGAGGCTTTATAACATTTGCTTTTTGAAAATGGAGGAGTGACAAATGGAGGGTGAAAAAAAATCAGACTAACTGCAAAGTAAATGATAACAGGAAGAGGGATGGTTCTAACAAACTGGAAACAACATGAATACAAACTTTGCCTACTTTTTTTAGAGAGACACGCAAACAAACAACTACTGAGTAGAGGCAGTTTAAAGTTCCTCCCTCTAACAACTTTTGAGTCCACCCTTGAAGGGCCATATTTTCCTATACAACCCTGCTTGTACTTTGAGATCTCTGAGACAGGCTTTTCTTTTGACCTCAACACCCTCAGAGGCCTGTTTGGTGAGGAGGCACAAAAGAAAAGGACTCCATGCTGCTCCCAGACCCTGGACCTCCCTACCCTGGGTGACCTGACTGGTTCTGTGGCCCTGCTCCCTCTAAAAGGCAAAATACATGTTCAATCAAACAGGCCTTTGGAATTTATAACAGGTTACTCTTGAAGGGATTAAACTGGTTGAGTACTGTTGAGTACTGTTCTTTCTTTTAACTACGCTTTTAATTTTTTTATATATATTTTGGTTGTACTTATTTCAGTTTTATCGTTGTTTGCTTCATTGAGTGTCATTTTTGGCATATGGGAAGGATATAAGTTGAATAAAAATAACTAATATGAAATTTCTGAAAGCCAGTAATGTATATTGCCGCAAAGCTCAGATAGTGACAAAAGGATCTGGAACAGCCTCCTCATGGCAATATACATTGCTAGCTTTGGAAATTAGTAACTAAAGCTTCCAGTAAAACAGTGGTTCCCAGTTTTTTGTCCTCAGATGTTGCTGGACTAATGCCTGTTGAAACTCTAACTATTGGCCATGCTGGTTGGGGCTGTGCCTGGGGACTTGTTTAGTAGATAAAATAACTTTCAGCTCATCCACAGCTGCTAAATGCTAACCAAGCAGGAATAAAATGAAGCTCTTCTAACAGATACAAAGCTATGACTTTTCTATGTTAACTTGCTAGAAGAAAGCAAAACCAGCAGAATACCTTTGAAGACACAAAGCCCTTTTCTGAGAGAAAGAACAGGAAATCCTCATTTCGTTGCAGAGCTTGTTCGGGGACATATCCAAGGATCCCACAGCTGACATGACCAGCAGCTTTTCTAAACACTGCATCTGAGGCCGTAAGTTATATACAGGAAAAGAAAGAAGACCACCCTTTGAGTGAGGACAAGGAAACTTACAAAAAGCTGAAAAGGATGATTGCTGTCATTTCTCCACAGAAAGGAAGGAAGGTGGGAAGAGGGAACATTGGGCAAGCGAAAGACAAAAAGGGAAATTACTTAGGTGGAGCTTTTATTGTTGTATATCTGAAATAAGAGGAAGCAATTCTATACTACAGACTTAGTTTTTCACAGTCATTCTTCCCCCTCATGGAACAATGGAAACAAGTTCTGTGAGGTTTGCAAAAGTACTGGAATCACACTACAGAGGGGCCTGGGGTGCAAAAGTTCACATAGAGTGCTGACCAGAAACACTTGGACCTTTTGTTTTTCCCACCAGAACTGAGTGTGTGCCTAAGAACACACCAAATGGTTCACTTGCTTGCCAGACAGCTTGCGGATGAAGTAGTGCTCCTTCCCTTTCATTCAGAATGCAATCCTGCTCACTCCATGAGCCACCACTGTCTCCCTGCTGCCGCACATTGTAGAAGCAGATCCATAGTGAGCAAGCTGTCTTTCAGATGAGCTGGCTGACATTACTGAGCTTCTCACAGGGAAAGTCCAATAAATTTCTAAAGAGCTTGAGAGGTTCCACACAGCTCCATCTCCAAGCCATTCAGCTAGGGATCATGAAAAGAATGGTATATTATAAACTAACGTATATACCTGATATTACTAGAAAGAACTGAGATCCTATGTCTCTAATTCCCCAAACTATCTTGTCCAGTACTTGTAACTTTTCCCCATATTTCCCAATCCAATCTGTATTCGGAGTTATTAAAATACAGAGGTTAGTTCCCGAGAGAAAACATTGACCTCCTCCTCCTTGCTGCTAGGCCTTGTCACTATAGCAACCAACCTATTCCAGACAACACAGTTGACTGAGGCCCAAGAGCTCTCTGGCTGAGAATTCTAAAGGCCCCTCCCTAAACGGCAAACCCCAGGATTCCATAGAATCTTCACAGGCAGCCAATCATGTGAAGTCTTCGCCTGACACAGACAAACTTTGATTTTTATATATTAGATCACAGAATTACCTTCAAAGCCTTCATGCACATTCTTTTACTAGTTGGGAAAGGGGCTTGGAAAAGTTACCCATTTGGCTTAGAATTCCCGAAATCTCCCAACCATAGGCCATATCAGATGAAGAATTCTAAAAGTTGTCCAAAACAATAACTTTTCCAGTCTCACTTGAAAAAACCATGAACCCTGCCATCAAGGTCCTCATATCCAATGTCCGCAAAAACAAAGAGGAAACTTTGCATAATGCTGGCCGCACTGACACTTTGTAAAACCACTTTGCTTTAAGCATTGTGACAATAAACATTTCTTAATTCAGCCCCCAGCCCCCACCCCCGAATTCAGCAAATAATCTGTGTTGAGGTAAAATTGTTCATATGCAATAACTTTTGGAAAGACGGGAAACAACAACTGTGAGCACTGACAATCTCAAAAGAGTTATTTCTTAAAATAAGTTTTCATAGGTTCAGTGCCTTGCAGTGCTGTCCCATGTGAGTAAGTACAATTACAGCTTTTAACTTCTTTTCAAGAGGCATGAGCTGCAGGAGAAGAAAAAAACTTTCTTCCTGTGCGTGCACATACACACAAACTGTCTATGTGTATATGCATGTGCATGTGCATATATTCATAGCAACAGGGCCACCACGTAATGCAAGGCCCATATGTTGAAAGACTAATTGACTGTAATGAGAATTGCTGCATTTTGGGGGCAGTGTAGTGGGACAGATATGCAGCAGCTGTGGCTTACTCAAGCAGCAGCTAATTTAGCAAGCTGAACTTAAACATATTTCCCAGAACTGCAAAACAATGAATAGCAGCATTGTTTAAGATCGCCGCAGAGGGGCTTACATCCTTCCCTAGCTGGACACTGGGGGAGGAAGCCTTTATCTATGCTTCTGGGGTAGAAGTGCATGATTTCTGACTAGTCTATCAGACATAGCCCCCAGGGGAAGGAGCACAGAGGACTGAAGTTGAAGGAAGGAAGTTATGAAGGATAAACAAAGAAGAGCGCCTCAGGAAAGCACTTCAGATGGGCAGAGTGGGCTAAGAAGGCCTAATCCTCTAGGGACCTATTTGAGTTTGAGCTACATTAACTGGTTTTAGAAAAGGATAAGGGAGGGGGAGTCCCAACAGCGGGCGAGAGTTTGTCTAAAAGTGTTTCCAAAGCATGCTGGCCTCATGTTCTATATATTTAGAGTATCTTCTAAGCTGCTGTATGTGTTGTTTTGAATATAAATAGAATGTTTTCAGATCATGCAGGTCTAAGTTAAGCTTCACTTAACAGGGCTTAAGCAGTATTTAAAAGTTGTGAAAGGAAAATGGGGTGAAACTTGAGTCCTCTGAGAGCTGATGCAACCTATTGTGGCGGTGACTGAGTGTGCTGCTGGGAAGGGAAGTCCATTGTTCAAGTCTCACTTCAGTCGTGATGAACTCACTAGGTGCTCCTAGTGAAGCTTCTCCAATCTTTCTTGAGATTTGAGGTGAAAATGTACCTCCTGTCTCAGGTGCCATTCATCCTTCCCAATGTATGTTGTCTACACTAGCATCCTAGGATATTCAGCTACTCTCTTGCAAGTCATGCAAGCGTCAGCCTACTCAAGCAGAGTTAGATGACTGCCTCAGGTAGGAGATGCCAAGGTTGGCAGTGGCAGTCTCTCTCTTGACTGTTCCTTCCCAATTCCCTGGATACTTCCTCTTGCTATAGGATGGGGCTCGGTAGGCTACATAACCTATCCTGGGATCCTTAAACTAGTTTGTTACTTTGAGTGTGGTGAAAGACACTATCCAATTCCTGTGGTTCAAACAGGATTCAACTGAGCATTTCCAGCTTTTACATATAGCCTGTACTTTGCTTCAGGGAGCAATCTCTGTTGGGCTGGATCTGAACAAGGCCATTGCCAATGTGGGACACAATTCCTTGCTGTTTCATTTCAGCTTTAGAAAGCCCTGTTGCTTTGCAGCTGGATGACAGCAACTCAAAGCTAGGGACATGCTGAGTTGCAGTCCTATCACAAAGGATTCCAGTGGCCTGCTTTCATTTTCTTCCTATGGTTGTGTCCCTAAAGAAAGGGCTCATTTTTCTCTTGGCTTTACAATTAAAGTGGAATTGAGGCAAATCACTGTATACCTTAGTCCAAAATCTATAATTCTTCAAGGTAAAGCCACTAACATTATGTGGCCCAAAAGCCCTACTTGTGATCCCTGAAGCACTGACATCCTTCCAACCTTTTTAAAAAAATTCAGCCAAAAAGGACCAGAGAACACAATCTCCCACAAAAATGTGGTTGACTTCCCTTGTTCCTTACGATGCCCCAAAAAGCCCACCACCAAGTAAATACAAAAATCATCTATATTTTAGACATTTTCTGGAACCAAAACTGATGTGATATTACTTCTGGCCACACTGGGAGCAGCCACGTGGCACACAAAGAGGTATGGGAGAATGCCCCGCTTCTTCTGCAGTTGTCCACCCCTGATATAAGGTGATTGATGAATTAATATGTTAATTGCAGAGAATATGGTATCCCCCTAAATGTTCTATCCAGGAGTGCTGAAGGTAACATGTTAAAATGTACTTCAGTAAATGCCTTCCTTTACAATTTTGCAGATATTTAACTTGAAAATGAACAGAAACTAGATATATCCCAATGACAAAGGAGATGAAATGGTGTCTTTTTGCGTGCGTGCGTGCTTGCTTGCATGTGTGTGATTTTGTGCGTATGTTTAGAAACAACTATTTCTGTAATACATTGGATGATGCAGGACCCATCTTTATGAAAGGGCCTTTCCGCCCTACACTGTTATAGTGCTGTTATTCCGCTTTCAATATCCTGTGGAATTCTGGGGTTTGTAGTTTACTGAGGCCAAGGAGCTCTCTGGCTGAGAATTCTAAATTCCCATCCCTAAACTGAAAACCCCAGGATTCCATAGGATGGTGAAAGTGGAATGACAGCACTATAACAGTGTAGGGCGGAAATGGCCAAAGTTAGATCACAAAAGGTGCAGTAGAGAGAAACCTTAAATATCACTGCATATCTTCATCTACAGGCTCACATACTGCTCTAACTGTGCTAACGAGAGATAGCCAGCTGAAAGAGAAGGGTATATTTTAATCTTTTTTATTAGATATATAAAAACAAAATATCAAAAACAAGCACAAAAAATAATAGCAATAAAAATAAACACAAAAACGTACATACATTTATAAAACCTACAAATTCTAGTACGTAATACTTAGTATCTTACCCACTAAAACAACAACAGCAACAAAAATTATAATCAGCACTCCAAACTAAATTATTTTAACTAACTTAGAATCTATCTAAACTGATAAACGCATGACTGTACATAATTAAAAAGTGATTCTCACACTCGCTAACAACCCATAATAAATCTATAAAAGCACTAATATAGTAAATTTTTGAAAAAATCACTACATTTAACATTTGTTGCTTGATCTTAATTCTATAATATAAGATAATTAAGACAGTAAATTAATATATCTATCTATCTATGTATTTACTTACTGCTTCACTCTAAAAATTAAACAAATTAAAATACTTATAACCTAAATATTAATTCAACACCTTTAAACTCTTAAATATCTAATTAAGCACATATCGTATAATAATATATGTTTATAAAAAAGAATATTATAGCAACAAATTAAGATCATATATAATTTTTTAACTTGTTTGCATATCACTATATATATTCATTTAATCAAAACAAAGCAAAACAGAAATAGCAAGTTCAGAACTTTAAAATCACCATTTCACCCTCACTCTCAGATATTCAATCAGTATTTGCTAATTCCTTACAAAATCTTGTTCTCGAAGACTTTTCAGTTTATCTGTCAATCTATCCATTTCTACAGTTGTCATCAATCTACTGAATTTGCTGGTGGGATTACTATTTTCTTTCAATACTTTGCACAAACTAATCTCACTGCTAGTAAGATATATTGAATCATTTTCTGTCATTGTTTGTCATAGCTTGTATCTTCTGACCAGATTTCCAGTAAAAACGATTCTGGGGACTTGGTGATTTGGCATTTCAAATTTTTTTGAATTATATTCTGTATCATCTTCCAAAACTGTTTAGCCTTATCACAAGTCCACCACATATGATATAATGATCCAACATGGTCCAAACACTTCCAACAACTATTATTAATCTCTCTGTACATCTTAGAGAGTCTTTCTGGTGTAAAATACCAGCATAACATAATTTTATAATAATTTTCTTGTAGGTTGTAGGCAAAGTATGTTTTTAATTTCTTTTGTCCACAGTTTTTCCCATTGATTCATAGATATGGAATATCCAAAATTCTTTGCCCATTTGATCATATATTTTTTCACCTGTGTGTCTTCTAGCTCCATTTTCAACAAAAAATTATATAATCTGGCAATCAAATGTTCATCATCACATAACAAAATTTTGACATCCGATTTAGTTTTTCAAAGTTCTTATTCTTTTTATCTTCCAGAAATCTCAGGTAAGATTGCCTGTGTGACAGCCATTGTATTGTATAACCTTCCTTTTGGAGGAGTTGTGTTGTTTTCATCTCACAGTCTTGATCTTGTTTCCTTAGTAAGTAAGTAATAGTAAGTAAGTAAGTAGTAGTAGCAAGTAAGTCAGTAGTAAGTTAACCATGATTAATCTGCTCTTATTTCTGTTCTATAAAAGACTTCTTGTCGTGAAATCCAAAGTGATGTCTTTGGACATAGTCGCAATTTATATTTAGTCCAAAGTTTTAATAGGGCATATCTTATACAGTCGTTATTAAATTACATTGATCTTAGATTTTTCATACTATACATATGAGTGCCACCTAAATCATAAAGCATGTCATTCTAAATTCAAAAGTTTATTATCTTTTAAAGAATATCCATTTTTTTAAATGCAAGTCTTACACACACCTGCAAAATAAATTTTAAAATTAGGTAATCCAAGACCACCTAATTCTTTAGCATCTTGTAAAATCTTTTTGCCTCCCCATATGAATTTTTAAATGTCCTTTTGCCATATTTTAAATTGCATTTCTTTAATCAAAGTTGAAATCATTTGAAAAAGAAACATTATATTCAGGAGTATATTCACCTTTACTGTAGAAATTCTACCCAGTAGTGATAAGTTTAGCTTCTGCCATTTTTCTATATCAGCCTTTATTTCTCCGCAAGTCTTAACATAAATGTTATCATACAATTGGCTTCTACTTCCAGTTAGATTAATACCTAAATATTTAACTTTCCTTTCAATTTTAAAATCAGTGTTTAACTGTAACTTATTTTTGTCTTATATTATCATATTTTTAGTCAATGCCAGCCAATCTTCCAGTTTTTTTTAAAAAAATCTTTGTACTTTCATTTTTGATTCAAGAGGGTTTTGAAGCATTATTACCAAATCATCAGCAAAAGCTCTTAGTTTAAATTCTGCTTTTATAATTCTAACTATGTTGATTTCAACATCTTTTCTAATTGCAGAATTCATCACCTCCATCACCAAGCTGAACAAAAAGGGAGACAATGGACAACCTTGTCTTATCCCACTATAAATTGGGAAAAAAAATGTTGTATCTCCATTCACTAAAGGGAAGGGTATATTCAAGGAAGCAAAGAGGCCAGGCCCTAGTCTCTTCAGAGCTAAGAGGCCAGGCCCTAGTCTGTAGTCACTCAAAAGTGGGTTGTGGATGATGCTACTGCCTGCTAATCAGAGGTACAAGACACACTTTCTTCCTCACCACTTTGTGTTACCTCAGCACTCACAAACTGGCACAGAGAACAGCACAAGGCAAGCCTTGAGCCATGGAATACTCCTCGTGTACCATTTAGTGAAATTACACAGTCTAAATAAGAAATAAGGGAAAAAAAACAAGGAAAAGAAGTTAGTTATATTACAAGAGGAAAGGTATTATTCCTCATTGGTCCAATTGTAATGTAACAATGGCCCTTTCCGCACCGGGCTATTAAAATGGTTCAGAGCGACCTCCGACAGAGGTCTTCTGCACTGTAGAGTGGACTGGGGCGGACTACTTGTTGCAGTTCTGCACCTCAGCCTGCTCCGGAGCGACCGGAACTGGTCGCGTGGCATGTTTTTTAAAAACCTCTTTAAAAAGCACAGAGCGCGCGACTCCGTGTCGCTCCGTTGCCGTGCTCCGGTGCAGATTTGCAGGCGCGCACTAGTGGCCTTTAGGGAGGGCTTTAGGCTGGCGAGCTTCTCCGGTTGGTGGAGAGCTTCCACCAACCGGAAGCCGCCATTTTGGATGCCGGAGCAGTGCGGAGCGACAAGCTCGCACTGCTCCTCATCCCGACGGACTCAACCAGACGCTGAAGAAATCCAGTGAGTCCCGTTTTCGCGCGGTTCCTTTCCCACATGCGGAAAGGGCTGTAATTATACCTGTGGTGTTAATACTGTTATTGGGGAAAAGAATTAGTTTACTTCCAAGCTCTGACACACTCTGACACATACCTTACCCACAAACAGGTAAAGAAATGGACATGAAAAATTGTGATTATCCATAGGCTTGTACATATGCCTGTGGTGTCTTCACTCTTTCATTTCAGTAATGTCATCCAGGAGGTACCTGCCTTCTCTGCCATGTATACTCTCTGATGAACATATTGCCCACTTCATCCACCCTACTCATGGGAATTATTTGCTGCATATTTAAATTTATAACCTACGTGTTGACTTCTTTCTATGAGGCAAGAAATATAACCACGCTAAGTAGTATGTCCAAATATAAGCAGATAATATGGACAGTTTGCCAGTTGTTGTTGTGTGGCTTGAAGTCACTTCTAAATTACAACAACCCTAAGGTGAACCTATCACTGTTTTGTTTTGGGTTTTTGTGGTGAAGATTTTTTTCAGATGAGGTTTGCCTTTGCCTTTGCCTTCCTCTGAGGCTGTAAGATTTTGAATTCCCTGAGGTCACCAAGTGGGCTTCCATCGTCAAGTGAGGATTCAAACTGTGATCTCCAGAGTTGTTGTCTAATGCTCCAACTATTAGAAAAAAGAGGTCAAACCAACTGTGATAAGAAATGCACTATTGCATATTTTAAAGATGGAAATATCTCCCATGAAATCCAAGATGAGTAAAATTGGGATCATGGCTGAGAAAATTAACATTTTCTCTTCTGCCACCATATGCATGAACATAACTCTTCTGAAACTGCTGCTCGCATTTGGAGGAAACTTTTTCTTCTTTAGGTCTTGTGCACAGAAATTATCATCCTCAGCAACAACAATAACAACAAACAACAGAAAAAAACAACGCTGGCTCAGGTAGGGGGATGTCATGGCTCAGTGACTCAAATTAATATTGTGCTTCACCTCAGGATTAGTGTCACAGTCTTTCTTTGTGTAATTTGCAGAAGCACTGGATTTCCCACTGATGATAAGGGGAAAACACTAGTGAACAAGTGTATGCGTGTATGATGTGATGTACCTTTGTAATATGTGTGTGCCTTCATGTTGCCTCTTGACTTATGGTGACCCCATGAATTTCATAGTGTTTTCTGAGGCAAAGAATACTCAGAGGTGGTTTTGCTATTCTTTCCTCTCAAATAGAGCCGTCAGCACCAGATACTGGTCCTGTATACTAACCAGGTCTGACCCTGCATAGTTTCCAAGATCACGAAGGATCTTGTGCTTTTAGGGTATTTAGGCCTTTACCTTTATAATGGTGTACCTCTGTTTAGTCATTTATCTCTGCTATTATACAATGTTAACTATGATTTAATATATATTTTTATATACAACACATTTCCTTCAATGGATGATATACAGTGTGTGCATCCTATGTGCAGGAATTTTGTTCCAGGAACACCCGTCTAAAACAACAACAACAAAAAACAGTGGTCAAAGGACACAACACACATGTTGCTGCAATAGCACAGGTGTGTGCCCATCACACCCATTGTCTGTACTAGGATGTGGCACTTCATGTAACCTCGCATTCATGTATGCAGAGGTCATGCCAGAAGAGGGTTCACTGTATATTTCATTTTTATATTTACAACAGACTAAATTTTTAGATATTTTTCCCCAGGCTGATCTGATAACAAATTACAAAGCATAATTTTAAACTGTGTATTAATGAGTTGTCTACAGCAGTTTTCAGCTGGTATATGCAAGCCGGTCATACAAAAGCAGAGTAAAATGTCAATATTAAATTCAGAAGAACAATATTAAATTTATAAGGATTAAATTTATAAATAAGCACAATGTGACCATCAGAACATCCACAGTGCAATGAAAAGTGGCAGGATGTAGCAGCCTTGGAAATAAGTCTACAAAAGAAGCTTACTGAAACTTTCCCAGCTCACTCCATCAGAGGCACCTGTGTTCGTAATCTCTATAGAAAGATTCCAATTAACCTCTGGCATCTCTTGTTCAAAGCAAGCAGATTATGCTGATGACATACAGTTAGACACCTTCTCCAATAATTAACTGAACGAATAAAAAGTGCAGCCTAGATATAAACACTTAAGATTTGTCGTGCTTGTTTGCTTTTTGATTTTCAGACTGTCATAAAAAGCAAAAGGTTTGTTAATCAGTAGCTCTGAGTATAACAATGCTAAAATAAATTTGAGAATACTAAGAGCAGGAATGTCAAAGGAGAAAAATGGTACTGCTTATCATATGCATGCAGAATATGCTTGTTGTGATGTGAACTGCATAGCAAAGGGCAGATTATAGAGTAGTCTGGATTTATTTTCACAGGCAGCTATTTTGCAGTCAGTAGAAGGAACAACCACGAATAGAGAAGAGCAGACAGGACACAAATTACAGCATTGACTAAAAGAAGAATGCAGATCATGTGGTCCTTAAAAAGGCAAGCCAGATGTCTTTAGAGATGCATTCAATAGCTCATCTCCCTCCCCAAGGAGTGGGCTGCAGTCATACCCTCCTTCAAGGCAGCTTCACAAACAATTTTCCCTCTACATTGAAAGGAAAGGAAAGGGCATGGGTATAGTTGGGCAACCTGTTAATGTTTATACCAGGAGCAGGCAACCCAGCACCCTTCAGATGTTCTAGAATACAACTCACGTCACTCATGGCCATGGTTATTGGTGATGATGGAAAGAGTAGCCCAAAATATCAGAAGATACTTATATCTGATTTATAGTTTTTTAAAAAAGCTTATTGCAGGTGTGAGCCACACCTTGGGTCTACTGAAAGGATGATTTTGCAATTTTATAATTTAAGTTGAAAGGGTATGGGACTGAACTATATGTTTTTGGACTTTAATTCCCTATACGTAGCTCCATATGATAATAAGGGTACAGGTCAGCTCCTATAAGAGTGCTGTGTGTATATGTGTGTGTACGAGAGACACTCTGTTTTTGTTTATAAATATAACACAGACACATACAAAATTACTTTCTCATAAGCTGTTGTGTATATGTTTTGGAGACGGAGAGCAAAGAGTTCCTAGTCTTCTTTCTCCTTAAGTATATTACTTACCTCATCATCTTTAAACTTCATCTCTAGCTTCAGTTAATTAAGTAGATATCACAGTTCTCTTTAAGCTTCTTAAACCCCATTTGTGAACCTTACAAAGTTCTTCATTCTGCCAATAGTTTGTCTCCTTCTTGATTTTTATGATGTGCTACAAACTCAAATGGGCTCTCAAGAATGACTACACAACATAGAAACATAACTACAGCAGCATAACATGGAATATAGCATTCAGTTAAAGACAGCAGAACAAACAGCAGGGAACTGTGGCCTTAGCAGATGGAGGCACATTCAGTTCTACCACAGTCTTGGAAAACACTCTGAAGATACCCTCCTCTCCCTGCCACACACACCTTCCTTCTGAGCCACCCCCAAACTTCAAACAGATTACTTCTAAGGGTGGGTCACTTGTCTCACACCCACTGTGCTTCTTTTGTCCTCCCATGTTCTCACTTCTACAGGTTGCCTCTTCCAACTATCCCATTAAACTGTCTACCTTCCATCTGTCTGGTAGTCATACAGGTGGGAAGAAACTTATTTATTTACGATATTTCTGTATCACCTCCTAGGCCACAAAGACTCCTGAGGGGATAAACAAATGAAAACAAAACAGTCCAAGGATAAAAGCATCTGAAAAACACGTCAAGATACCACTTAAAGACATTTAAAACGACCTAAAAACAACGTTAAAATACAGTTTTAGCTAGTTCTGTAATTGGCCAACAGACCAAACACAAAGCTCTTCATCACCAGGCCCAGGGAAGAACCCTGAGACATCCCAAAGAGATTTAACCTGAACTTCTTTACTGTAAGAATTATTGGATAATGGAATATAGTGCCTTGGAGTGGATGAGATTAGTTCTTTGAAGCTCTTTCAACAGAGGTTGAATGGGCATGTTTCAGGAGTGTATTCCTGCATGGCAGAGGACTGATCTAGATGGCCCTTGCAGTCCCTTCCAACTCTAAGACTATGATTCTACTGATGGAAGGAACTCTTCTGTCCATGGGAGGCTTGGGTTGCATCTCACCCACTGTCTCTGCAGAATCAATTTCATAACCCTTGTCATAGATCATTACCCTGATTTATATAAGTCTCATAAGTTAAAAAAAAAAGCTTTTGCTGTCACAAGCTCATTCATCTGTCAAATGTGGACTAAAGGTGGTTAGATGCAACATTAGGTCAACATAGTATTAGGTTCCTGGTTAAAGGCTGGAATCCTGTTAGTTAATCTCAATTAGAGCAGAGCCATTGAATAGTGAATCAAGATATAGGTAAATCTCATTGATTCACCAGTCTGCTCTAAATGCCACTGATTCACCAGGAGTTATTACAGGTTTTAGACCTCTGTTGTTCCCTACATAAATTGTAAAGCATTTTTAATAGACTTCTATGGTAAAATGGTACTATAAGGTGTTAGGGATCTGGTTTCTTGGCTAGATGTTCTGATACACTCACAGCATATACAGATGTGTCTATATCTTTCATTTGTTTATCACAGATATAAAGGTAGTGGTAACTCAGTCATGATTTTCCAACTGTCATGATAACGTATGAGAGACTTTTACAACTTGGAAGGGAATATTCTGGGAGGTCAGTGGAGCCAGGACAAGAAGCAGACAAAAGAAAACATGTGCAGGAAAGAGGCCTGGACCGAACTCAATGTTTACTATGTATGAATGCAACTTATTCATTAAAAAAAACACAACAGCATGTTATTAAGGATTCTGGAACTCTATTGAGCAAAATATCACATGGGTATCAGGACTGGGGTGGATTTAGAAGAATCTGAGGTGAACTTCAAAAGGTGAAATACAGTGCAGTATACAATGAACAGTACAACCTGAGGGGCACTCAGAAACCACCATAGGTGACCCCCATGAATCCCTAATGATGAATAACAGTACAGAGGACAACAACAGGGCAACAATTCCATACACAAGAGGGAGAGAAGACAATGCAAACAACCAAGAACCCAAAAGTGGTATGCTAGTAGCAAAAGAGCCATAGGAAGCCTCAATGAAAGTTATTAAATGCAACATCACTGGTCTGTGTTTAAATCACCATCAACTGCTGCTATCATTCTTATCATTATTGGTTTAAAAAGAGTGTGAGTAAGTAAGCAAGAGAGAGAGAGAGAGATGTGAAGACACCCTTGTAAGGGAGTTGCTCCATCTGAGAAAGAAACGTTCTGGGAGGTCAGTTAAATAGAAGGGTGGAGCCAGGAGGAGAGGCAGACAGAGAGGAAGCAGTTGCTGTGTGGGAGGGAAGCCTGAGCACAACATCTCTGGGAGTTAATGTGTAATATGTATGCAACTTGTAAATTAAAAAGCAGATAACATTTTATCAAGCCATCTGGGACCATCTCTTCTGCAAAACGTCACATGAGCGACAGCAACCTCTTAGTCAAAGCAATAATTTAGTAGTTTTGTCATCAAGACTTTTCCACTCTCTTTTACAAAGCTTTACATTGGTTTTATATGAAGATTCATTATGAAACATAAACAATCAAGATCAATAATACATAACAAAAACAATTAAGGCAATGTATTACAGCACTGCTAATTAATTTCAGAGCATAGGGGTTGTCCCAATGTGTCTTCCTGTAGGTTTTCTATACAAGCAAATAGGAACCGTGACAATGTGTTTTGGCAGCTCTATCTGCTCCACCAGTCTGAGAAGGGAAAGTTATTATCTTAAAGCAATTTATTTCAAAACGCATTTGGAACCCTCCCCAACTCATTATCATTAGTGTTAACAATTGCATAACACAGCTTACTTGCTATTTTTAATATTCTTTTCTGGAAAAAAATGCATCCAAATAACTAAGAATATAGCCAAAATCTGGAGGAAATCCCCTCCATATACCGTCCAAAAGCATCGTCCCCAACCACTAATGAATAAAATGAAGTAATAAATACTACTTGTTTCCTAAGGATGTGCAGGAATAAAATTACCAGTCAATTGCTGAAATCGTGCAATGATTCATGTAAGACCTCTCCCTCACCCATGGGCGGTCATAATCTTGGGGCCGCTGCCATGGTGGTCAGGGAAAGGAGGGGGAGGTGCCTAGGCAGCACCCAGTTGGACCTGGGAGAAGAGAAATGAAGTCACTCTTCTGCACCTTCAGTGACTCACCAGAGATCTGGGACAGCAGTACCAATCCCCTACAGACAGAACTGCAGTCAAGATGGGTGCTGCCTGGTCACTTCCCTTCTCCCTGCCCCCAGCCAGTAAACAGCCATGCCAGTGCCCTGGGATTGGACATTGCCTGAGGAGCTAGTGGATAACTTCTTGCACAACATCCAAAAGAAGACATACAGACATGTAATTCTAGTGAATGTCACCAACAGGATTCCAGATATTGCATTGTAATTTAATAGGCATCACTGAAACCTGGTGGGATGAGTCTCATGATTGGAATGTAAGAATAGGGGAGGTATAACTGCTTTTGCAGAAATAGACCAAACAAGAAAGGAGGAGGAATAGCCTTATGCATCAAGGATGTTTTCACCTATGAAGAGATCCATGACTTAAATCCAGGAAGCCAGGTTGAGATCATCTGGGTAAGAATTATGGGAGCGAGAAACAATAGGGATGTGATTGTGGGGGTTTACTACAGGCTTCCAGGCCAGCCTGAGGACTTGGATGATGCCTTCCAGGAGCAGATGACCACACATTCAAAAAAGAGAGATACAGTAGTAATGGGAGATTTCAACTATCCTAATATATGTTGGCAGTCAAATTCTGCCAAAACTGCGAGGTCCAACAGGTTTCCCAATTGCCTTGCAGACAATTTTATAGTCCAGAAGGTGGAAAAGGAGACAAGAGGATCAACTATTTTAGATCTGATCCTGACCAACAGGGATGACCTTGTTGATGAGGTGGAGGTGGTGGGATCCTTAGAGGGGAGTGACCATGTTCTATTCAGTGGGAAGGAGAAGCCAGGTGTAGCCAAACACGCATCCTAGACTTCAAGAAAGCTGATTTCTCTAAAATTAGAGTTACTTGCCAAAATCCCATGGTCAAGAATACTGAAAGATAAAGGAATTCATGATGGATGGGAGTTTCTTTGAAGTGAGATACTGAAGGCACAATTAAAAACTGTGCCAATAAGAAGGAAAAATGGCAGGTGTCTAAAGAAACCAGAATGGTTGACTGAAGAACTCTCAACTGAGCTAAGTGTTAAAAGAAACACATACAGGAAATGGAAGAATGGTGAAATCACCAAAGAAGAATACAAGCATATAGCCAAGATATGTAGAGAGAAAGTCAGAAAAGCTAAAGCGCAGAATGAACTCAGGCTTGCTACAGACATTAAAAACCATAAATAGCGCTTTTTTTAGATATGTCCACAGCAAATGGAAAAACAAGGAAATGATAGGGTCACTATGCGGAGAGGATGGCCAATTACTAACAGGAGTAAGAGAGAAGGCAGAACTACTCAACACTTTCTTTGCCTCAGTTTTCTCCCAAAAGGATAGAAGTACTCAACCTAGGGGGTGGGGAGTAGGTGAGGAAGCAGGGGATGCAGCACAGGATAGGCAGAGAAGTAGTACAGGGATACCTGGCCACACTGGATGAATTCAAGTCTCCAGGACCAGATGAATTACATCCAAGGATATTAAAAGAACTGGCAGAAGTCATTCCAGAACCACTTGCAATAATTTTCAGAACTCTTGGAGAACAGGAATAGTCCCAGCAGATTGGAGGATGGCAAATGTCGTCCCCATCTTCAAGAAGGGGAAAAAGAGGACCCAAATAATTATCGACCGGTCAGCCTGCCATCAATACCAGGAAAGGTCCTAGAGCAGATCATTAAACAGTCAGTTTGCAATTACTTAGAAAGCAATGCCATAATCACTAATCCAGTCAACATGGATTTCTCAGAAGTAAGTCGTGCCAGACTATTCTTACCTCTTTTTACGATAGAGTTACAAGCTTGATAGATGAAGGGAATGCTGTGGATGTAGCATATCTTGACTTCAGTAAGGCCTTTGACAAAGTTCTTCATGACATTCTTGCAAGGAAGCTAGTAAAATGCAGGCTGGACAGGGCTATTGTTAGTTGGATTTGTAATTGGTTGACCAACTGAACCCAAAGGGTGCTCACCAATGGCTGCTTTTCATCCTGGAGAGAAGTGACTAGTGGGGTGCCACAGGGTTCTGTCCTGGGCCCAGTGCTATTCAACGTCTTCATCAATGACTTGGACAAAGGAGTAGAGGACATGCTGATCAAATTTGCAGATGACACCAAATTGGGAGGGGTCGCTAATACACCAGAGGACAGAATCAAAATTCAAAATGACCTTGACAAATTGGAGAGCTGGGCCAAAGCTAACAAAATGAATTTCAACAGAGAGAAATGTAAGATCCTACCCTTAGGCAGAAAAAATGGAATGCACAAATATAGGATGGGGGACACATGGCTGGATAACAGTTATGTGTGAAAGGGATCTAGGAGTCTTGGTAGATCACAAGCTGAACATGAGACAGCAATGTGATGTGGCAGCCAAGAAAGCCAACGCGATTCTTGGTTGCATCAATAGAAGTATGGTGTCTAGATCAAGGGAGATAATGATAGCACTCTATTCTGCATTTGTTAGAACTTATTAGGAGTATTGTGTCCAGTTATGAGAACTTCAATTCAGGAAGGATATTGACAAGATGGAGTGTGTCCAGAGGAGGGTGACCAAAATGGTGAAGGGTCTGGAAGCCATGCCCTATGAGGAGCGGCTTAGGGAGCTGGGTATGTTTAGTCTGCAGAAGAGAAGGTTAAGAGAGGACATGATAGCTATGTTTAAATATTTGAAGGGATGTCCTGTTGAGGAGGGAGTGTGCTTGTTTTCTGCCGTTCCAGAGACTAGGACAAGGAGCAATGGATTCAAACTGCAGGAAAGGAGATTCCACTTGAACCTCAGGAAGAACTTCCTGACAGTCAGAGCTGTCCGGCAGTGGAATATGCTGCCTTGGAGTGTGGTGGAATCTCCTTCTTTGGAAATTTTTAAGCAGAGGCTGGATGGCCATCTGTCGGGAATGCTTTGATGGCTGTTTCTGCATAGCAGGAGGTTGGACTCGATGGCCCCTGTGGTCTCTTCCAACTCTATTATTCTATGATTCTATAACAAGAGACAAAGTACAATTTATAAAAACAAAGATATATCACATATCTCACCTCAAATTACATATACATTGTCTCAATTGTATAAATGCCTATTAAGACAAATAAACTTATACAGGTACAAAATAATACTTAACAATATATTAAAACCATCCGAAGCTTATGCATGATATTCATGTAAGTAATATCCCCAGTACGTTTTGATGTGTGTGGAGTTGCTATTGAGCACCACACAATAACAGCAGGCATTGGTTTGATGTTAATTATGCAATTGGTTGAACAATGCTGCAATCCAGTACTCAGGATGATCTAGTAGATTCATGGCTTAGCTATATTAATATAACTTTATGCTATCCAGTTTCTCTGTTGCATCTTTGCCACATTATACGTTCCTATTGTGTTCCTTCAGTATTCCTGCAAGCTCCTAGATGTCTGCCTGCTTGCCTGCCTTTGCATACTTCTGTAGTTTTGCAAACCTAGGGATGTGTGAGCATGTGGAAACCACATGTGACCCTATATATATTCCATATTGATGGGCACTTGAGCACTCTGTTTCCTTATTAGAGGGAACAATGGGGACACATGATAGAAGGCAGTGAGTGTGTGGAAAGCTGCAGTGTAGTAGGCTTGACATTAGGTCATGTAAAGATGAAAGGCCAAAGGAAATTGGGATTTTTGGTATGTTTTGTGTTAGAGTCAAAAGAGAAATTTACTGTTGTAATATGCAATTCCTATGATGAAATATTTCCAGCTTAAGAATGGTGGCAAGGAAAGCAGATCACAGGCTTCATTGTACAAAGGAAAGGCTAAGTGATTAGTCCATGGTTTCACACTGGTATCTAAAACCAATTAGGTGGCTCTATCTTTAGACTCAGAGTAAATCATTCAGTCAAGGGGTCTGCCATATTGTTCAAAGTTCATCCACAGCCAAAGATTGACAAAATCAGATGGATGGTGGTGCCTTGATGTCCAGCAATGCAGGGTGCGGAAAGTCTAAAAATTTCTGAGAGATGCAAAGCTAGTGCACCAAAAATACACACATAGTTTCCACCCTTGAAACTTTTGGTCTGAAGCCAAGCATTTTTATATTTATTTTCACTTGTGTCATCAAAACAATAAAAACACATAATGGCATTATGTTTGAAAGATGTTTTTATTTTTGTGGTTTCCCAATGTAAATCAGAGACGCTAAGAGGACAAGTCATCTCTTTGATTATTGTGTGATGAATACACCAAAAGGTGGTAGTGCTACCATTTTCCTCTTTAGAAGCAGACTTGCCACACTGCTTGCAAGAAGAGTTCAAGAAATATAGAAAATCTCAAAGCAGGGTTTCTGGGCAGCTGTAGGGAACCAGGATCTTTAATTAGCTAGTCCTTGTCCAGTACCTTGAATTGTGCACTTTGCCGCAGAGGCCATGTATGTGTGCTCACAATTGTCTGCCTTAAGTCTTTATGATTCCTTCTCTGCTTTTTCATGCTGGGAATTAGCCAGCAGTTGTATCTCTCCATTAGCAATTTTCCACATGCTTAGCTTTGGAAATGAATATGATCAGTGCTGAAAAGACACTCAGACACAGATGTCCAGTTCTCATTCCAGTATTGATAAGCATCATTCTGAGGAAGGAATGACAGCTCAGTCATGAAACACATGCTTTCCATGCAGAATGTTTCAGCTAGAGCAGTGGTTCTCAACCTGTGGGTCCCCAGATGTTCGTGGACTTCAGCTCCCAGAAGCCCCAGCCACTATGGTCAATGCTCAGGGCTTCTGGGAGCTGAAGTCCACAAACATCTGGGGACCCACAGGTTGAGAATCACTGAGCTAGAATCTCCAGGTGGGGCTAGGAAGGAATCCTGCTGGTAACTCTGCAGAGCTGCTGTTGGTCAGAACTGCCACTACTCACTCCGGATAGGGAAGGTTCCTCTGTTTCTAGCACTCATGACCTGTTGTACTAGCTGGATGGTGTTTTAGTCAAATGATGATCCACAAACTACCACCTCCAGAACTCGGAAGTAACATGGAACAAGTAGTAAAGTCAAATGAAACATATTACTGGGGGAGGTAATGAGGGCACAACTGAGTCATTTTTGCAAATGAACATAATGACCTGTAACACCTTTACATTTTTGGTATAGGAAAATATAGTAATTTACTCATTACTTCTAAATCACGCCCTTGTATCAGTGTCCTGTAACACTAGGCTCAGTACCTGGGCCCCCAGCAACTTTCTTATGAAGATATTTTTCCTTCCTGACTTTCTGTGGAAGTTATGTTATAATCCACTGGACTATTTGTGTCAAAGCTACCACAAGACACAGTGGACCCTGGCTTGCAGCAGAGTGAAGGCTGGAGCTTCAGACATTATTTTTCAAAAAGGGTTTTGCTACTCACTCATTTTTGAGACAAATTAATTACAGTTACTCATTACTCTGAGACTGGCACATGGATAGTTTTGCATGGTACTTTACATTGCTATTTTTTTTAAAAAAAGGACCCTTGATACAGTTAAAAAAAATGAAAATGCCCTCACATCCCCACAGATGACCTGAGTGAAGTAATGTTTTAGAAGTAACAAATAAACCAGGCATCTTACACCAAAAAACAGAAATGATACTATAGTTGCTTCATTATTTTGCAAAAATAAAAACATTATGCTGTCTTCATTCTCCAAAGTATTGTGTTGTAAGTAACACATTACTTGTATTATTTCCAGGCTCTGCTAATGAATTTGAGTTAATATTACTCAGTGCAATAAAAGAAAAGTAACAGTATTATGAATATTTATCCCACTTTGCCAGAAAAACCTTGATAAAACAAAAACAAAAAAATTGCTCTTGTTGCTTCTTCTTATGTATTCCCCCAAAAGTAATGCATTTCCAGTAGCATCATTGATGGTAAAATGTTACTTCTAAGCTCCTGTAAGAGCAAATTTGACTCCTGCTATTAAAGTAGGTAAGGGAGAAAGGCCAGACAGAGAGAAAGATATTTCAGTTAATCACTGTCTTGGGCTTTGCTGGTAATCTTTATTAACATGTTATAAGGATTATAGGTAATAAGATCAAATGTTATAAGGATTATAGGTTTAATAAGCTTATGTCTACTAATTGTTCAATAATAATTGACAAGTTTTTTTGACAACAGTTTGCTCTGCTTTTTTAATGGATCTGAATGAGAGTTCTTCCAGAAGGAGCAAAATGTGGATCGTCAGAGGTCAACAGGTGATTGCAAATGTGACCCTGCAAGAAAACGCTACAGTGCATGTGTTCGGGTTGCCAGATTGAAATCTGGAGAGAGTTCCTTTAATGGTTGTGGAGTAAAAAAGCATTTCAGCAGGTGTTGCTTGTCACACAACTGGGTAACAACCAACATCTGTTGAAATTCCCTTTCTTACACAATCATTGAATGTACAGAAGCCATCTCCAGTTTTCAATCTGGCAGCCCTCACACTGTGTGTTGATTTGTGCTACAATACCTGAGCTTAGGAGACTGAAAAAGATCAATTAGTATCAAAGGAGAAAGAGCTGCTTTAACATGGCTATTGTTGCACGTAGAAAACTGAATTCCTTTCCACCTTCTCCTCCTCCTTCTCAGAGCCGTGTCTTGAGATTTCAAAATAGGATCTTAGTGTTAAACACCAGGCAATGTCATGGTTCACTTTGACTTTTTATGGACCTATGGATCCTTTGGCTTTTGTTTGTTAGGGGAGGTGAGAGATGGAGATACATAGGAAAAGCCACACAGAGAAAGAGATATACAGAGGTAACTGCCCTTCTTCCCCTTACCCTCTCTGTGCTTGTGGAAAAATAGTGTATTCTTTGGGCAAGATTTTAAGGCCTTGTGTAAAATTTTGCAGGGGACATATTTAACATTAAAAAATAATATCCATTTTCAAAAGAAGAAGGGAACTTCCAGCTATTTCAGGAGCCATCTTTGCTTGTTTTTGAAAGGAGGTGTTTTTGGCAGCCTATGAAGTCCCAGGGATAGAAAATAGGCCCATGGACTGAAGTGCACCAGGATGTTTACTCCTGGATATTCACCAAGGCTTCTGGGTGGCTAGGTGACATTGTTGCAAAGAGCCCTATAAATACCAGTGGCATCCTTTTCTGGAGAGGAATGACCAAGTTACCACAATTCAGACCATCTGGATTGGTATACTATGATTTACTTCATGTAGGGCTACTTTGGGAGCCAGCATGATGTGGTGGTATGAGTTTTGGACCATGGCTTTGGAAGTCAGGGTTAGAATCCCTGCTTGGCCATGGAAACCCACTGCGTAACCTCAAGCAAGTCACACTCAGCCTCAGAGGAAGGCAAGAGCAAACTCTTTCTGAACAAATCTTGCCAAGAAAACCCTATGATAGGTTCAGTGTTGTTGTTGTTGTTGTTGTTGTTGTTGTTGTTGTGTGCTTTCAAGTCATTTCCACCTTATGGCAACCCTAAGGCAAATTCATCACTGGGTTTTCTGGGGCTGAGAGTGTGTGATCTATCCAAGGTGTACGTCAGAAATGACCGGAAGACACACAACAACAACAAGGGCCACATTCCACTTTACTGTAAACTATTTCACTTATCTTCATATTGTGCATTTTGACACGAACAAACACTAGAATTTGTTTTCCTTTTAAAAGTCAAGCAGCGGGGGGGGGGAATTAACTTGCTCTCTTTTTTGCATGTCAAACTATTGAAGGTGCAGGATCAAGGTATAGCTTGTTGCCATTAGTATATACAAGAACATAATTGGGGGTATGTTCAACCTTAGAGAGCCAGCGTGTTGCAGCAGTTGGAGCACTGGACTATAGCCCTGGAGACCAGGGTTAATTCCCCGCTCAGCCATGGAAACCCACTCAGTGACCTTGGGTGTTTCACACACTCTCAGTGATAGGTTTCCCCTTGGAAACAACTTGAAGGAATACAGCAAGAACCTTTTTGAATGAATTTCGATATTTGCATTTTTAAAATCTATGTCCCCTCTCCCTCCCTCCCTACTGTTATACGACCTGCCTCTTAATATTTCAAGTTCCAAGCAGCTAGTGAAATTAAAATGTTTAATGTTAGAGAAAACAGTGCTAGAATTGAATTCTTTTTTTTTTTAATATCACCCCATAAGACAGGGGTGGGGACATCTGGTTTCCTCCAGATACTTTGAACTACAGCATCGATATACTCTATCCAACATGGCTACAGTAATTGTCAGGAATTAAGGGAGTTATAACATCTGTAGGCAGTAGGTTGTCTGCCCCTGCAATAAGGAAAATAATGCTATGTATCAAAGCATCACCTGCTGTGAATTCTCACAAGTTACTTCCAGCATGTTTGATTTTTGGAGCTCAGGTGGGAACATGTGGTCCTGCAGATGTTGTCAGATTGCATCTCTCAACAACCCCTGTCAGCACAGTCAAATGCGGAGAATGCTGGGAACTTCAGTCCAACATGCAGAGGGCCATATAGTTCTCACCTCAGCTATAGAGAATCCACACTACACACCATGACACAATATAGTTTCAACATTTATTTCATGCAGGATTCTTTGGCCTGGAGCAGTCTCCATTCTGTAGCCTTCCATGGCACTTGAACTCTTTTCCAGCAGTTTTCCAAATCTTATGGGGCAGCTTTTTAGCATTTATGAGGGTATACTGCGGGTAGGAGGAGGATTACCTCCTTCTGCTTCCACTTAGGAAAACACAATATTGGATTTGGCCATGAGTTCAGTCTTCCATCTTTTCAAATAAAAAAAGCCACCTTAGACGACAGCCACTGGCTTGCACATTTTAATTAGAATATAATTGTGTATAATTTCTATGAGCATGATGTTACCAGGTCATATGTGTTGACTGTGTAAAATCAGTCAGTAGAAACAGCTAGGCAGAAGAGCAGAGAGATTCCCATGTCTTCAGTCAAATACAGAAAATGCCAAAATGGAAGTATTGTTTTGCTTTAAACAAAAGCTGTGCATCTGTAGTTCTTAGTTTTCCATATATAAAACAGGAGATCCACCAACCCATTTGTGAAAGTGGCATGATGGCAAGCAAGCACGATAGAATCATGTTTGCTATTAGGCTTGAAATCCTGTAAGTTTTCCTTATAATATTCCTGTAAGCTTGGGCTAAACATCTGTGATTTGTCCTTCCTTCCACTCTTTATAATGCTCTTTTTTTCCTTTTCACTTCCTCCTTGAGTTTTCTGTGCAGCTTTTTCAGATGTTTCTTCTTCTATGGGATTGTATGTGATTGTGCGTTTTGGAACTCCTTCTTCATGAATTCCCATCCTTGGTGGGTGTCTTTTTTCTCTTTAGCATCCTAACCATGGGATTCTGCCCAGTATTTTCAGGAGCTTGTTAAAATCAACTCTTCTGAAATTTTAACTATGCTCTTTTTTGCCCTGTTCCCCAATCGTGAATTCTAGCATTACATAGTCACTTTCCCCTAATGTACCAACTACTTTTACTCAACTGACCAACTCCTCTCTGTTGGTTAGGATCAAGTTCATGATCCTTTCTCTACCTTTTCAAATAGGAATAGGTCACTGGTGATCTGGCCATTTAAGCAGTTTTGGCTGGAGGCACTAGGTAACAGTGGGTGGTATTGTTTGCAATGTTGAATCTGTTAATTCTAAGTACTAAGTAATTTGCACCCCAAGTTCCTTAGAGTGTGCAAAAAGCATGTTGTTAATTGCAGTCAACTTTGACTTATGATGACACTATGAATGAGAAAGACCCCCCAAGTCTCCCTGTCATCAACAGCCCTGCTAAGGTCTTGCAGACTTAGGGCCATGGTTTTCCTGATCAAGTCCATTCAATTGTAATGCTGTCTTCCTCTTTTCCAATGCCTTCCCCCTAAAAAAAGTACTGTTAGCTTTTCTAGTGAGTAATGTCTTCTCATGATATATCCCAAGTCTGATAGTCTTAAGTTTAGTCATTTTGGCTTCTAGGGAGATTTCAAGATTGATTTGCCTTAAGACTGACTTTAGAAAAGAAATTTTTATAAAGTGGGAAGCTCTGTAAAGACTACCTGCTCTTTAGAGTTACAAGGCTGACCACTTCTATCATTCTACCACCTACAATGACATATAGAAATTTGTTGCCTTTTCATTTTTAAGCATTTCTGGCTAGTTTCTGAGCCTTAGAGCACATTAGCATTACATATTCAAACTTTAATCAATTTTAGATGCTATTAAAGTTGGAATCTTTTTAGAAGGACAATGGCCTGCTGAAACTAGAATTGTGGAGACAGCTGACCATGGTATCAAAATACCAGGCACTGCAGATGACATCTGTGAACTCTGGAAATGAATGGTTGCTTTATAAAGGTGGCTACCTAGCTTGTGACCTCAGTTGTTCCTGATTTGGTTCATCCCCCCATGAATCTACTGAAGGGCATGGGGATGTGAGAACCAGCATCGTGTAGTGGCTTGAGTGTTTGACTGGAATTTAGGACTAGGAGATCAGGATTTGACTCCCCACTTGGGAAATGCAAACCTGTTGGGTGACCTTGACTAAGTCATGCTTTCTAAGTCTTAGAGAAGGCATTGGCAAACCTCCTCTGACTAAATCTTGCCAGGAAAACTCTGTGATAGGGCCACCATAAGTCAGAATCAACTTGAAGGCATATAACAACAAAAGGGGGCGCAGGGTGAAAAGGGAGAGGATCCTCAGTACCCAGGAATAGCAACTAGCAACATGAAATCTGTTTTTATACACCCCACAAAATGTAAGGCAGAGAGGATCACTCAGAATCCTGAGATAAAAATAGGCTTGGGTGCTTCAAATTCTATAATGAAATTTTAATTAACTGTTTTTTGGAAAGTTTTGATTGGAGACTTTCTTCCTCTTCCCATCAGATAGAAAATGTCAGTACTAGGAAAATGATGTTTTAATGTTATCACACTAATAGCTTGATCCTATGAAATTGGAAGTTAGTCTAGCTTCATTAAGTGGAGCCTCCCAAGTAAGTGCCAGTCATGTTGGTAATTGGCACCCGTGAAATTTGTGCAACCACTATCACTTTCACAAACAACTGAATCTCGTGTCTTGCAGAAATATTTGCAGAGACAAAACTGTGTTCTTTAAAGGGTGGGAAAATGTGATTTCCTCATAACTTTGAACTGTGGACTAGTTTATGCACCCACATTTCTCAATATGAGATCACAGGAAAAAAAAATATTAACAATGGTGTACATGTAAGGAAGCAGATACTATTGTCCTGGTGACACTTTTTACCTCAACTTCCTTCCATGAAGGAGACAATTCATGGCTGTGTCATCCACCTGTTTCACACAAATGACACATAGAGACTGACCTTGTAACTATTTTTTGTTACCCAGACCTTCAGTTTAAGACTGTCAAAGTATCTTTTGTTTTGATATGATGTATTTATATTTACATGGTACATTTTAAAGCAATAGCTACAATGATCATACATATTAGAAACAATAAAAAAGAAGTTAAGAACTAAAATGTACATCATACACTTGTATATATATTCTTTACACAGAGGTAAAAAGGCTTATAAAAATCAATACAACAGAGTGTTTAACTTTTAGTATACAGATACATAATGGAAGTTTGCTTCAGGCACTTAAATTTGTTAATGTGAGCAATAGCTTGAAAAAAATGTCATGACTGGAAAAAAAAACACCTTTTGGTTAATGGATTGTTACCACAGATACAAAAATAAAAATCTGAACAATTTCTCAGATGATTAATGTCAGTACTGAAAAGCTGACAGGAGGGAAAACTGCACACACTTTTCACCTGCAGTGTGGAGAGCAATGGGAAATATTTACAAAAAACCCTACCCCCTCCCAGCCCCCCTTTCCACCTTTGTGCCCTTTTTGCTGCTCCCTTCATGAAGAAACCAAAACCACGCACAGAGCGAGAGACAAAAGAATATGGAACAACTCTAATGTCATTGAAACAAAGCCAGGGAGAAAAGACGAGGGAATTTACAGCAAGGCTTCAGATTAGCAAAATAAATAGGGGCACTTGAATGGAGAGGCTTGGCAATCCTTGCCATCTCTTCTGTAGTGTTGTGCTTTGTAAAGGGGAAAGATCTGACAGAAATGAAAAAAAAAAAAAAGTGGGACAACTTACAAAAAAAAAGTTTCAACACTTTTTGTTTTGAGGCTGGCTTGATGGTTGCTAATCACCCTTTAGAGATTTTGTCGTTTGCTACCAGGCACAAAAAAAAAATGAAGAATTTCCCTTACCATTTAGCATCGTTTTCACAAATGCAGTATCTAACAATTGCTATAACACTGAAATCTACATCACATGTGTGTGTATATATGTTACAGACAAATCCCATCTTGAATATCAAATAGGAACAATGGAGATCATAGAATAAATGTAGTCATTACGAACAATTTTGGATTGTATCATAGCGATCTGTGGTTGCAGCAATGATATTATTATTATTTTTTTTTAGAAAATGCTTAATGCATAGTAAGCTAGCATTCCAAAGAGAAGCTTATATTCCGTCTCTCTCATCTGCCAGCTTGCTACAAACAAAAGGCTGAAGTTTAAAAAAATCAGAAAGGTACTGTGACTCCTATCTACAATCTAAAGTGGCATAGTTTAGACTTCTACCACCTCATTCTGCACAAAACTTGGCCAAGTTTAGGCTTGGAGGATCTACCTGGTTTCTTCGTCCTGTAAACCTGAGTCTCTACCAACTGAAGGCAAGAGCAGAATCATTATTTGGGTTGATGGACCTATACCAAGTTAAGAAATAGGTTATTTCTGAGCATATGCTCAGCCCAGGAGCTACCAGAACTGAGCTTTTTCAAACAAAACTTAACTTTGGGTTTTCCTGGTTGATGTGTGTCTTCAAGGCATTTCTGACTGATGGTGACCCTATCACTGGAGTTTTCTTGGCAAGATTTGTTCAGAGGGGGTTTGTCATTATCTTCCTCTGAGACTGAGAGTGTGACTTGCCCAAGATCACCCAAAGGGGTCATGGCTGAGTGGGGATTTGAAAATGGTCTTCCGAGTCCTAATCTAACACTCAACCACTACCACATGCTGGCTCTTCAGCCTTTCCTTCAAGCATTCAAATTTCAGCCATATCCTTTTTTAGCAGGGAGGAGAGCTATTTGTATGTCATCATAAAATTAGGAGTCAGAGACCTTTGTAGACGCACTGTAAATCACTCACAGATCTACCGGATCTTGCCTTGCTCACCTGCAATGTGAATGGGCAGGTCTTGTGTCCTTCTTGCTTTACTTTGGGTGATATGGGAGTTACTGCAGTGTGCTCTTTTCTAGGCTTCAAGCTCATATGGGAGGAGGCATGCTGCAGCTTCTCCCAGAAAACAGGATAACATTAGCATGGGGAAGAAGCTAGAGTGCAGGCTCCTCCACAAGGGCCTGGAGCTGATGGCAATCCCTAGAAAGGGGCCCCAGTTCAGCAGCTCCCATGTGGCAAAGGCAGTGTGAGGAGGGGTCTGTTAAAGATCTTCTTAAAAGTGGTGCAAACATCAAAGCAAAGTCTTTTTCTTCTTCTCAGACTACTCCTGGAGCTTCTTTGAGAAGAACTTGTCAGATAGCAAGTGGTGGGAATGGGGAGGAGGTGGGTCGGGTTCTGGAAGGAGGCCTCAAGTACTGCTCACTGCCAGGCCCACATATTTCTGGACTGGTCCAATGCATACTGCAATGAGCCCAAGTGGGTAGTTATAAAGAGAAAAATGTCCTCCATCCAGTCATGAAGTCAGTGCCTGAGTATAACCAGATGTGCTGGAGCTCCAGGATTTGACTATAACATCACATACACACATGCACTCCTACACACTCACACACACATTCAGTGTTGCATATGTAGTTAAATCTGATAAAAGCTATGAGACTCCCAGAAGGAGCTTGCTGGCCCAATCCATGTGGAAAAGGGTGGCAAGCACGTTGCTATCGTATCTCTATTTGGCAAAAATAAAATTCAGTTCCTTTTCCTTTAAGACTTACATCAATGTGCAATAAGGAGGGAGGGGGCAAGGGCATGCACTCACTGGCGTTGGCTGTAGAAAGACATTATGGCAGGATCAGCGGTGCCAGTTCTCACAAGCCAGTGCCTAGCTGCCTTGGAATATTCAGATTGTACTATGCTATATTATAGCTAAACTGCTCTACGTTATTCCTCTGAATAAAAAAATCCTTTTGCTATTCCACTTCATATATTAGAAAAATATTATTTCCCCAGCTAATTACAAGCCTCATACACAAGACATGGCTTTAGACAAAAACAATTAAACCCACACAAAAATTTATTTTTTATCTTGCTGTGTGCATTTCCACAGCAAAATAAAGAAGCCTGTTAGACACAGGTCCTGAAAAGCAGACATGCTTTATGCACTACCAAGTCCAGCTGTCTTTAATATGCTGGATGTCCACTGATTTCAATAGGGCTCTTTCTTTTCTCTCCATAGGCTGGGAAAAAAAATACTTCAATGTTCTGAGCATTTTCTTTCAAGGCAGCAGGGTGACTAGGGGCCTGGGATTCATCCACCCACTACATCTGCACTGTGTTTTCTGCAGATCCCAACTATGCTGGTTCAGTGCATTTGAGAGCAGAAAACCACATGGCTCTATGCTGACCCCCTGCTTGATCCTGTAGTAGTCTGCACAGCAGACAGAACTGTGGGTGTCAGTTCAGGCCACACAATGGAAAACCCTGTAACACCACACCCACCATTGCCTTGATAACTTGCTGCTTCCTATCTGGGAATTAATTCTCTGTACTGGGAACACACAGCTGTAACTTGGAAGTGACCCCACCAGAAATTATTCCTGCTTACAGTGCAAATGCATTTACTTTGCAGGTCCAGAGGACTGAGGAATGTGAGGGACTCACTACCCAGATGGGGAAATCTTTCTACACCAATTTCATTAACTCACCCTCTCACCCCAAAGTTTTAATTAAATTGTCATCTCTTCACTCACTCACTCATTCACAACCCCACCCCCACCTCTGCAGCCTGCCTCGAGAGGACCGTTGCAATTAACCAGCTTAATTAAAGTCACACTAGACTTCTCTGGACCTGCTGTTGGAAGAGGAAAACTATTTCCCAAGTTCACTTCTGCATGAAAGGGAATAATAATATCCCTGTGGATATTATTACTAATGGGAGGGGGGACCGAACAACGATTTTAAAAAGGCCATGTTCTTCCTGCCTATAGTTGATTGACTGCCGAATGCCATGCCAGGGGGTATGGTAGGTGGCTGTGGCAGATCCACACTCACCCTGACAACCCTAAATGCAGGCAGAATTGTGTTTTATTCTATGAGGAGAAGTTTCAAAGCACCCTCACATGTTCAAAGGCCTCCAAGGAAAGGGAGAGGCAAACAAACAATGACAAAAGGCATAACAAAACATATCTCTTTGCAGCAGAGGCTTCCCTGTATTTCTGGATTGGCTTGGAACTTACTGGAAACAGAAGGACCCTGGATCCAGTCCAGAAATGCTCCCACTATGTGGGGGAAGGGGGGATAACAACAATAAAGAATTCTTCCCCATCCTTTGTATATACAATGTAGACATGGATTAATATATAAAAAGAGAACTTCCCTCTTACTTCTCAAGGAAACCCATAAATATATATGTGTACATGTTAATTTAGTAACATGTAAAATTCCCCTTTGCTTCAGATGGAAACACTGTAGTTACAGTCTATTTTCATTGTGAAGAAAATCAACACTAGTGCTATATTCTCTAATGTCAAGTGATGAAAGATTAAGGGTGGGGAAAAGGGAAGACTCTTATTGAAAATTTCCCTTTCTTGTGTAAAACTGGTCTGAAATGAGTTCTCAGATTCTCAAATATTATATATGACACTAAGGCTTGTTTCCTACATTCCACTCAAATGTTTGAAGAACAGAAAAATCATTCAGAGACTGCCAAGAGAATTGGCGGACGCTTAAGAAACTGTATTTTGCATGGATTCTTCCAATAGAGATTGTCAGCAATACTTTATCTTGGTACACATTTCTTACTAGCATATCTTCTGTACACACATACACATTCCACCACACACACACACACACACACACACTCTCTCTCTCTCTCTATAATGGGCTGCAGGTTGGACACACTTGAAAGTGGGATTTCATTTCATTATACTGTACTTTCACATGCAGCAACAGCTTACTAAACACAGGAATCACCGTGAGATGTCCTGAAGTCCACCATACTCAGCCATTCATGTCTCAGTCTCGGTGGGCAAGAGAGGGAACGAAGGTATAAACACGTACAAGACATTCTGTTTGATTACAGATCAATAATACAAAAGTCTATGCTGCACATTAGTCTGTTAGAACTCAGTGAGCAATCAATGCATAGCAGCCAAGTGGGAGGGGGGAACATAATGGCCGCCCAACTGGTTTCTGCGCGGCTCCCTCCAAGGCTATGTCAAGGGTGTACGTAAAATCTGAGAATGCTCCAGATCAAGATGCTCCTTAGGGCAAAGGAGAAAAGGCCAAGTTCTTCCACCAAGCGTGGAGCACTCTCATCCGGCTGCCTTGTGTTTCCCACCACAGCACCTGCACATGACCCCACAGTGATAACAAGCCCGGAGGGGCAAGTAACAGCACATACAAGGAGCGATAAAAGACAAGGCAATAAGGGCCAACCACCGGAGGCAAAACTTTTCATCACTGGTGTCGCAAGAACAAGGGTCTGTATAGTCTCCTTCCGGATCAGACATACAGTGATAGAGCATACTGTCCGCACACCACATACAACTGACGCGGCGGATGCAGCTTCTCACTCTGTCTGGAGCATCCTGGCACTGACCCCTCCTGTTCTCCTCATGGTTGAAGATGTCCCTGCAGTAGACACACCGCGACCTTTCCCCATCTTCCTTCCGCCGCCGTGATTTGCACCTGGCAGGCTGAGTCTTTATCACTGCACCCTTAATGTCTTCACTGGGATCAAAGTCAGAGTTGCCTACATAAGGATAATTATAGTCGTGTTTGGAGGCTTCACTTTTGGCAAACCGCACATAGGAGTCCCCGTCATCCGGATCAATATACTTCCCTCGCATGGGGGTGTGGCGGTAGTCCTCATAACCTGTCACCCAAATCTTTTCCCGTGGATTAATCCGAACAATTTCTTCATCATCATCTGGGAAGCTGACGTGCCGATATGGCTGTGGGATTGACTATTCAAGGAAGATGACAAAAAGCACACACTTTTTTCAACAAGTGTTTTGCTGCATCATCATCACCATCATCGTCGTCGTCACCACCACCACCTCCACCACCACCACAATAATAATAGAAGGCTTTTGGACTTTTCTTTTGGCTGATCCAAGTAAGAAAGACAGAGAGGTGGGTAATGTTAGAGGGCCTAGAAGTCCATTTCTGCCCCAGGGACTCTCAGGAAAGAAAAGGAAAACAAAGAAGAACAAAAAAGTATCCAGAAGTCCAATTTTGTTTTGATAAACTGTGGGGGTGTTGGTGATGGTGAGAAGTCCCTGTACAATACAGATGTGCAGCCTGCAGTCCACATCCAGGCACCCAGAGCCATTTTTGTAGCCCCCCAAGGCGGGGGGTGTCAAAATATTTTGCTCGAAAATGCTCCCCAAACTCGTCTAGGGGATGTGGAGGGCATTTCCTATGTGTGGGCCCCCAGAGCTTCCCAGGTGCCAAAATTTTTGCTTTTTTTTTTCATTTCATCCCAAAATGTACTCCAGTGGGAATGGTGTGGTGAGCTTTTCCATATTTCGGGCCTACTATGGGCCTAATTAAGCCTAAGAGAACCTTTTTTTGAAACAGGAAGTGACCCACACTCATTTTCTGTTGTTAAAAAAAGGCCTTTCCTGAGCTGAAAAAAGCCTAGGAAGGCCTCAAAACAGAAGGAAAATTATTGTTTATCACCTAGAGGACATTTGGGGGTAAAAACATTTCTTTCTTTCCTTTTTTTTTTGCAGGAGAAGGGGCAGTGGGGAGGTGGCCCTCCAAGTTCTCCTTGGGGGACTAATGCAGCCCCTACCCTTTCACAGTTTCCCACCCCTGCTGTACAACATATTTAAGAGGTCAGTTTTTGCTTCTGCAGCCTACTGGTCATTCTTGCTTTCTTTTGGCCAGTCTGTGGAGTCTGGAGAGGCTGAGGGTTGCACTTTGCCCACATCTGCTATAACCAAATAAAAAAGCTCCTTTAAAAGCCAACTAACTTTCTGCTCAGTGGAGATGGAGAGAAATCGTTTACTGTGCATCCCAGCAAGCAAAAAGCTCGTACTTTTCTGATGTAACAATCTTGCTATTACAGAGACAAACACAACAGTTGATCTACTAACCCAGTTTTTTAAGACTCTTTGCTTTCTCTTATGTTTTCCATTTTTTCTAGTATCTTGTCTGATGAAGAATTCTCGAAAATATGAAATTTTATGCCCACAACACTGCCCATCTCTGTTTTTTTGACTCTATATAACCAAAAGGCCAAGTTACTGTGACACATGAAGCTTCAAGTTCAATCAATAAAGAATATAAGATCCAAAGCATCTTAGGGATGATTCCTACATGTAACACATATCTCAAATTCTGTCCACAAAATCTTTCAGCTGTATCCAGGGAGAAATAAATGGGAATTGGCTTTTACATGGATACAACTAGCAGCCATTCCCACAAATGGAGCAGCTCAGCTGGAGGACAAGCCACTGAAATTCTCAGTAGCTGGTGGCTGTATTCTGGTACAGGCATACAAATGTTTATGTTTCTTCTCATAATTCATACCCTAGAAACATACAGGAAGAAGTCTATTGTGGTGGGTGAGGAGTTACTGGCTTTCAAGGATGAAACTTCTCCCTAACATGAAATCACAGGGTTGTACAAATGCCTAGGTTACTTGTGTACACCAGCCTAACAGGAGTAGTCCTGCTTTGTTTCCTGAAGGCCAGCTAAACCAATACTGTTCTTGGAACAATGCGGTATTTGAGGGTTCTTATAAGAGTAACTCCTCACCATTACCATTCCTGCTAGAAATGCATGTACCTGTATTGAGAATGCTTAACTTTTCAAAGGCTTAAGTACATCTCAAGAATAATAGGGCCACTGCTCTGAAAGTGTGAGGAAGAAAAGAATTGGGGAGGAGAAGAAAGACTCACTTGTTCTAGATGGTAGTGGTCAGGGCTAAACTGGTCATGAATATGACCACGGGTGCAAATTCTGTGATGCTCACAGGATGGAGGAGAGGCTAGTGTTCGCAAAGGCTGTTCCCTCTTCTGAGAAGAATTAGAAGAGCTGTCTGTAGCATTCTGTTAGTAAAAAATGAGAAAAGCAAAGGGAAATTATACAAGTGCTGTTTCTGAAGATCTGAGATACAATACAGATCTCCTGTAGGTAAACACTGGGCGCTTCCACCCCATCAATACACAGTGTTGGATGGCCCACATTTGTCAAAACTGCTTCTGGTCCTGTTTGTGCTTAGGAAGGACCCAATTTCTACAGGATAGACTAGTATTTCAAGCATAGATTCACTCAGTTCTTACACTCCACTCTGCTGTCTTCTACAAAAGATGAAACTGGTCATAGATAAATGTTACAACACTTTCATACAAAGCTTGACATATTTTGTAAGAATATTTTAGAAGTTTTAGTTGCATCAGCTGTTGAGTTCTATTTTGGTGGCAGATTCCAGCTAAAATAAGTGTGGACAGTCATAACTACAAATAAGTGACCCCAACTGACTTCTTAAAATATCATTTGTCTGCTTTGAGAAGTCTCTGCCTACAGAATCCTTCCTTTTAACTCTTAAGCATAAGCTCATGAATGCGCAGCTGAAGTTGGGAGGAATTTCTAAAAGCTGGAAATAGCGAAGTCTGAATGCTGAGCATGTAGATCTGCACAATATATTTCAATACAAATTTTGAACTCAAATGCTTCTAATTTCAAACAAATACAAATGCTTCACCTGTCATCTTAGTCTTTCTGTATATAAATCCAGGGTGGGGTGGGAGAGGCTGCAGAGAGAAAGGGACAATGGAGACTCTTTCCAGAAAACAGTCATATTTCCTTTCCTTCTCTTTCAACCCTCTTCCCTCATCTTGCTTTAACACTCCCATCCCCCAAATTGGGCCAGAAGGCTAATTTAAGAATTGCTGCAGTTTCCACCCATTTAGGAGTACTAACAGAGCTTTAGGCCTGTGGTCAATGAATATCCCCACCCATTTTGGCAGCTCCCAATTGCCCCTGCTGCTCCCTCACTTAGTGCTGCAGTGATGAAAGTGTAACAATGCTGCTCTCCCTTTTAAATAAGGAGCATGTCTCCTGCTTGCTTTGTTTACAAGTGAAACAGTGCTCCTGGATGCTGAATTCTATTTGTAAGTATGGCAGGCAGGAAGCATGCATCTTGTTTAAAGGAAAGCAGCACCTTTTCAACTGATGCCTCAACAACAAATTCAATGGTATTGGCAGCAACAATAAGGGGGTAGCCCTCATGGATTTTGGGGAAAGGATGGACATATCCTCTGGCAGCTACTTGCTCCTGTTTGATTTTCTGCACTTCCTGTTCCTTAGTTCACTCTGGCTCATTCAACATCAGTCAATGGACCAGGAGAGCAAGAGGCTGGGGAAAGTTTGAACTACATGAGCCAAAACACCATTTCCCAGAGACTCTTTCATAGTCCAGCAGCCTGCCTTTGGAAAGTGTGCATCCCCTTGCAGGAAGACTGATTACAGTCAACGAAACAGGCAAGCAAGACTGTTAATAAAAGGACAGGCATCTAAGGCTGGGAGGCAGCCAGGACTGTAAGAAGCTGTTTCTCCTTTCCTGGCTAGCCCTCCGTTTTACAACTGTTCTAGTTTGCCTGCTGCATGGCTCCAGCAGACTAACTGCTTTTTTATTTCAAATGCGAGGAAGAGGAGGAGGGGGAGGGGGGAGGGTAGCTTTAGTAAAATGCATTAATGAAACTTCATATGCTTCTGGGAATTCATGCACATCTCCCTAAACAATAGGACAGAGGAAAGCACAAAATCAGTTCTGAATATGTCTAAACATCTTAAGGAAGTTATACAGTAGTAATCTGGCATTTGTTTGCCATGTGGTCTTTTATCAGCTTTCATTCTGCTTCAGCTATGATAAATCGGTCCAGGTCAGCATTATCAAGGAATTGGTGTGTGGGGGTGTCTCTCTCCGTTTGAAGAGACAGAGAAGCCAGAAACAACCTCAGAGACTAGCTCTGGATCCTTTTCCTTTATGGATTCCACCACAGCCTCCCTAAGGTCTTGCATTATAGGTTGCAAGGTGACTCCCAGTCCTTTTTTACTTTGTGAACAGGAAGCTGTCAATCAGTTCCTTGTCAGTCTGCCAAGGCTGCCGGCTCTACATGCCAAGCATGGCTGCCCAGTATGTCACCTTCTAGGACAGAACACAGCCATGTGCAGCATCACCCCAACTGAATGAAACCTCTTCTCTGCTTCTGTCCCTTTTTTCTTCCTTCCTGGTCACAAATGGATGAAGTGGCATTCTATAAATTCATTAAGAGCAATGCAAACTATTTCTTTGTATGCACAGAATACTTTTTAACGCTATGGTTTCAATCTAGTCCACAATCCAACTTTCAAGAATCCAAGAGAGCTCTCAGGAACATGAAGTTACCTAATTATGTGCATGTCATATTCTGACAAGTATCCGCATCCATTCACAAATTTTCTGCAAATTAAACTAGCACCAGATGCTACTGTGTGGTTTAATAAGATGTACTTATTTAACACAGCCTGTAATGTGCATCTAAGTCATTGTATAGACCAAAGCCAGAATCCAGGTAGGCCTTTGCATTGATGGAAGCAATCTCTCAGCACACCTCTGAGAAGGCAGGTTCCCCTTCTCACACATCCCCTGTAGGCCTTCAACAGAGGGCTGAAAAACTTGCCAGACATTTTTGATTGGTGTGGAAGCCCGGGGACAGGGGAAGAAAGATGGAGAGCATGGGGGTTGCATGTGGGAAGAGGAAAGCACCTCCTCCAGAATCTGTGGAAACTTCCATCAATGCAAGGACCCCAACTGGATGCTGGCTTAGTGCCATACACAATTAAGGAACAAGATGCAAAGCTACCCAGTTGGGCTAAATTGCTTCAGCAAACTTAGGAAGGCATATAAACATAAAAGCAAAACACTAGCACATAAAATGACCCTCCAAAGAACAATCGAGGCATCACTTGGAAAACTCAGAAGCAGCTGTAAGGAGAGATACTACACATTCACACATGCAAATCATTTTCTGATATCACATTGACTGAGGGGTGAACATGCAGGGGTGAACATGCAGGGGTGAGCCAGTACGCAAAGTGTCTAGCTCACTGGCAAAAACTAGGGTACCACATGGTAACACAGGATCTAAATGAAAGTCTTATGTTCTGTGCTGCATGAAAGGATCCTAATGGGAATACTAGGCAAGTTAAATGCCTCCAAAATGCTTATGAATCTTGGAATGTCTGCAATGTTCACTGTCACTCTCTCAGATCAGGAGCAGAAGCAACTCCTTATAATGGGGGGAAGTGATCTGCAAGATTCCCTGACATGGTGCATTCTACAGCTGAGAGGCACAAGTGATTCCCTGAAACACAACCACTGACTGCAAGGGTTACCATGCCACAGACTAAAGGGGTGGATCTTCTGCAAGAATTCAAAAGCTGAGGGGTACAGAAAAGCAATAGAAAACCAGAACTGTGGAAGGTCCAGGGCCTCCAGGCCACAGAACACAGCACTGGGAGGTCAGGAATAAGCACTCGTTCCAGGACAGTCTGGTTTTCCACAGGAACTCCACACCAAGGGCACAGTGGCCCAGGATTTAACTTTTAGCATTGCTCAAAGAAAAGATGCATCACCACTAGGTAGTAATTGATCTGATGGGGAAAAAAAAGGCCAACTTGTAGGCTAGGGAGGAAACCTATTAGGCCCTAATTCATTGCTTTTCAAACTGTAGTCAAAGCAGTATAGCTCCAAACATACATTCTGGATGTAGATTTAACTTTTCTTAACTGTAATGCATTCTCATTCTCTACCACCACCACCACTAATGGTATGTCTGATGAGCAGATGAGAAAGGATCCTCTTGGTAGCTCCAAGGGAACCATAATAATACTCACCAACACCATCATTGATATCCCACCTTTTTTCCAATAATGGCACTTAATATAGCTTACAAAACAAAACATTAAAAAAATTAAAAGCAATCTGCAAAGCATCAAACAGCACAGCAACACAACTAAAAGCCCATCCCAGCCAGTTTCTAAAAGCCTGACAGCTTGAATATTTTAACTTGCTAGAAGGAGGACAGTGAGGATGGGGCTATCCTGGCTTTCCCAGAGAGGAAGTGACAAAGTTCTGGAGCAGCCAATGAGGAGGGTCTTTCCCGTAGATCTTAGAGCTCTGTTGGGCTCATAAAGATAGATATGGTCCTTCAGTTAGCCTGGATCCAGCCATGTACAGCTTTATAGGTCACACCAGAAATGTGAATTTTGTCTGGGATGTTTGTGATTTGTATCTGAGGTGAACAGCTCGATCTGAAGTTTGCTGAGCATGTCTGATGTTGGTTAAAAGTTGGTCCAGACTCCATTCCCCTAGATCTAGACTGTGGTGGCTGAAGAAGTTTGCCCTTCTGTTAAGAGTTTTCTGAAGTGTTGGGCTGAGACTGAGAGAATGTCCTTCTCTGCCTAGGACAAGAGAAGGTGAGTGAGAGAAGAATGCTTCCTGCTTCAGGATACAGGATTTGTTGTTTCATTGTCTGTGCAGATCAGAAAGAAATGCTGGTCTTACCTGTGATATATTTTCATTTCCAGTAGGTAAGGGATGAATATCCTACAAAATTGAGTTGGCTCCTCCCACTGATCACAGTAGGCAGGACAAAGAAAGACCTTCCATGTTACCATTTGGGGGGAGTAACCTCTTGGAGGTCAGCTGCTACCCAACCAAAGAAAAGAAGAACATTTAACTCTTTACTAATACATCCATAACCAACATGCCAACACCCACAGGAAGAGGACGATGTTCAACCCTTATCTGCTGGAAATGAATGTATCACAAGTAAGACCTATGCTCCTTTTTCCCATCAAACAAAGGATTTAACATCCTGGAAGACTGGAACTTGCCAGTGCCTCCCCTATTTAGGGTGGGTGGTGCTGCAATCCTGCTGTTCTAAAGATCCACTACCTGTGGATCCTGCTGCTAAACACAGTGTTGGATGGCTTGAAGCTGTCTAGTTTATAATGTTTGGTAAAGGTAGACGGGGACTTCCAGGTGGCTGCTCTCCAGATATCCACTAGAGGAGCATTGGTGGACAATGCTACTGTCACGGCTGCATTTCTGGTGGAATGGTGGTAGCATGCCCTCTGGTAGTAGAATGTTCACAGTTTCATAGCAGGATACGATGCAAGACTGGTTCCACCTCAGTTTCTAGGAGCATGAGCAAGGAATCTGAATGTAAGCCAAGTTGCCTCCACCGATAGAAATAGTTGACTGCAACTGCTTCCTTCCATTCTGGTCTTTCTTTATATAGGCTTAGAGTCTTCCACAGCTGTTTGTCTAATTAATGAGCTTTTATTATATAATCACTCTGAGATGCCTTGGCTCTCCCTTTTCCACCTACACTGGCTGCCATAAGTATTGTCCCTCTCATGGTTCTGTGTTGTAACTGTTGGGAAGGGTCTTGCCTGGGCCCTGGATGGGGACACGTGTTCTGTGGAATGTTGTGCTGACCCTGGGAGCAAACGCAGAGTCCAGCTGGAGAACCACTGAGTTAGGTTTGATAATGCAGAGTTCTTTCCGTACTGACAGCATGCCTAGTTCTGACACTCTGTGAGCTGACATAATGGCAGTGAGTAGCAACACCTTCCAAGAGCAATGTTTTAGGGATGTCCCCTTCAGAGATCTGAAGGGGGCCATTGCCACTGCCTTCAACATTGCATGCAGATCCCAAGCTGGGAAGCAGTACACTATAGGTGGCACTAGGATGGACAGGACTTTCCAGAATCTGAACAAGTGTGGGTGAGACAATACACTTCCACTGCTTTCTTGTGAGGTAGCTCTGATGAGATAGCAGAGGCTTGCCTCTTGACTCTGTCAGGCTTAAGGATCTCACCAATGCCTTCCTGCAGGAACTCCAGCAAAGTTGGGACAGCAACTTGAAAAGAGTCCACTTGTTTCTGCCTGCCCCACTTGTGGAACACCAGAAACGTGCATTCATATGTCCTGTTGGGGGATATTTGCCTAGAGGCCAGAATGGTGCCTTTGACCTTGCTGGAGTAGTGTAGCCTCAACCTGGTTTGGAAAGACTGGCAGGAGCAAGGTGACTTCCTGTCTGAGGTCAGCTGGACTCTCTTTGTGGACGGAGTCAGAACTGCAATCTTGCCCAAGCAGGCTTGAAGGTTCTAAAGTCTCTAGAGCAGGAGGAAGGGCAAAAGAGACAAAAGGACTGAGATGGTTGCTTAAATGTTGATTTTCTCTCCTTCCTTTGCAGAGAAGGCATAGTGTTCTTGTCTTTGGTTTCTATGAGGATGTCCTTATGAGCATCTCCCCCCAAAAGCAAAATACCAACGAAGAGGACTGAATCTAGATATGCTCTATATTGTGTGTCAGCATTCCAGTGCTTGAGCCAGACTGATTTTCTGGAGGCAGAAATAGAGAGAGCTGACAACAGCAATGGTTATCCAGGGCATCTACTACGAAAACAAACATTTATAGATTGTTAGAAGTAATCGGTACAGGGATTTTGCATCTAAATCTTGGTTGGTGAAAATATGCTCGACTCAGATCATGGTTGCTCTGGATATCAAGAATAGTGTACGGGAGGCTTGGACAGAGAGGGCTGATGGCTCATGGGAGAGCTTAAAAGCAGCATCTGTTCTCTTCACATCTGGATCTTTAAAAGAAGAATCTCCTTGCCTGGGTCCCAAAGGACCCCTGAGGAGAGCTGAAATTGACCCATCAATAAGAGGGGGTTTGTAAAATTCCACTGCCTCAGGGTTCAGGGTATATAACTTTTGAGCTATATTTAGACCTTTCCTATCTGCATAGATGAGTCCCGTTCTGATTTAATGAGATCTTTAAAATCAGGTGCAGCAGGAGCGCAGAAGTTTTAAGTTTAAGAAACATAGTGTTGTTCCATGAAGTGTTCTCAGAGGGAATAGTATTAATGTTGGAGGCAGAATCAGTTTCAGCCTCTTGCAACCCAAGGGCTTTGACTGCTTTAGATAAGAGATGAACAAATCATTAAACTGAAAAGTCTCTTCCTTTTTGGTTCTTCTTGTTCACCGATGTCTGACCATTCTTCCTCTCCTAAATCAGGTGAGTCTCTCAGAGATGGAGAGAAGCAACATCTGAGTCCTCTATAGCAGTGTTTCTGCAACCTTTCTTTGACTGTGGCCCCTTTCTGACCTTGTTTCCTTCCTGTGGCCCCCTGTCCTACCGGTAGAAAGTAGCTATTTAAATGTTTTGTTTGTAAATAGAACACATTTTATTTATAATTTTTATAATTTATACAAAATACAATTACATAAAAATTTATACTTGAAGTATTTCTTGATGACCAGAAATAAGCTTTTTTATATCCGCTTCTATAGCTGTGAGGGATAACCAAAGACGACTTCTGCTCATTATGTTAAAGTAATTCCCTGTTTCGCTGAGTAAATAATTCACACAACTGAGACCAGATTCTACCAAATACAAAGTAGGAAATGCCATGAAAAACAATTTTGCTTTATCCCAAAGTTGTGGAAACTTTTAAGATATTGTACTTTTTCTCCAAAAATGGTGTTTTTCTTGACTGAAAGTTACTTTGGCTGCTATGCCGCCAAAGCACGTCTTGCAAAGAAGCATCAATGTCAGCAACATTCACAGCAAATGGATCAACCACCCAGGCCTATCTTCACTTCTCACTTCCCTCCGTGGCCCCCTAGTCTTGTGCTGTGGCCCCCCATTTGCATGATTTTCACCTGTGGCCCCCTTGGAAGATCCTGGGGGGCCCTGGAGGACATATGGTCCCTGGTTGAGAAACACTGCTCTACAGCATGGGAATGTTGAGTATTTGGTTAAGGCAAAGGGACTGAGTCCTCATCAGATGAGTTCTCAAAGACAGTAATGGCAATCAATGCAGACTGTTAGCCCACTTGCTAGCCATTTTTTTATGTGGGGAGAGGTGCTGGGTCATGCCTGAGTCTTTTACAGACTCTGTGACTAGTGGGAAAAGGTTGGATCATTCCTTTCAGTTCCTGTGCCACCACAGAGGAGGTTGATGAATCCATCAACTTTGATCAAATAAAGGCATGGGCATAGGAAAAAACACAGGCACTAGCCCAGGGATGGCATTGCCTTACTCTAAATGGCTGGCATTTATATGTGGGCTTCAATATGGCTGCTGAAAGAGGCTGCAGCATGTGAGCATGCTCTCTTGAGCCTGGTAGATGCTGTGGGAGATACTGAAGCTGCGGCAAGGATGGAATTGGAAGGGAAGCAGCCCCATCAAGGTTGGGTCCTATGTCCTCTTCCATAGTCCGCTCTGAATATTCATCATCGATAGCACCCTTGGAGGCTAAATCCTCTATTTCTAATTGTTACTGAATGGAAGTTGACTCAGCCATTATAAGGCTGGAGGTACAAGGAGGATCCATTTCTATACAAACAGATTCAGCAGCTTTATTAACATATGGCTCTGGTGGAGGCAGCCATTGCCATGGGGGTGCTGTTGTGTGTGTGTCTTTGCAGATCCTTGGGAGTGGATGTGCCTTTGGGCAGGATGGCTCCAAGAGCCAGGTTTAGCTTTAACCTTCCCCATTGCAAGAATGTGTTGGAGCGAGGTGTGAACGGAGGAGAAAAACAATAGAAAGGAACTAGCAAAGAAGAACGATTAATGGGAGGGGGAGACCAAAGGCTAAGGTGTTTTTTCTTTTTTTAAAAAAATATAGAATTGAAAAAGGAGAAAGAAGGAAAAAGTGAGATTTAAATGAAGAAACAAGGGCAGAGAAAGCAGAGGAGATGGACATATGACCTTTCCTTGGTGAGGCAAGAAGTAGTAGAAGATGAAGATCTGAAAGAAGTTTATTTTAAGTTAACATGATTTCTTGCCTAGTCTGGGTGGCAACAGGAATTAACTCATTAATGGATAGCTCCTTCTCTGTGGCTAAAAGTATCAGTAGAACTGGGTGTCATCTGCATATTGATGACACACTGAACCTGAAAACTCTGGGCAACCTCTCAAAATGGAACAGTGTAGGAATATCTGAAATCTATATCAAGCAGAGTGCAGCAGAGCCAATGCAATGTGAGCTTGTGGTAGAGACAAGAGAAATGACTCAGGATGTTCTTGCAAGGTTAAAAAAAAGAAAAAGGAAACTTCATGTTTATTGTTTCAGGAAATCCATTTTGGGATAGGAAAGGAGAAAGACAAAAGAAGCTGATCTAAAATTTGTTTGAAGAGGCCCTAAAGGCTGGCTTTTATGTGTGGATGTTGGCCAATGTCCACTGTGAAGCTGGAGCCTCAAGGATGCTCCTTTCCCAGACAAAGGGAGACAAAGGACTACCTAACCTTCTTGGGAGAAGAGTGAAGTAACCTCTGCAGGCAGGCAGGAAGCAAAAAGTCGTGAGTACATAGATCAAATAGAGAGGTGAAACAAAAAGGCAGGAATGCTCTCTAGAATCTCCTCCTTTACTAATCACTTTAACAAGTATTGATGCTTCTGTCCTTCCAGTAAACAGAACCCTGAGGGATCCTACAGGTCAACAGCCAAGAGGTCAAGCCAGAGTCCCTCAACACCATCTTTTGGGTTTGCCCCTCCAGGAAGGAACATGGCCACTGTAAAACTGTGCCTCTAAGTCCCATTCCAGCAAGGCCCAGAAGGATGCCAGCTCTTTGGACCAATGGAAGTTTCCAAGCACTCTTCAAAGGCAGCCTGACATAGACTGCATTCCAGTAATCCACATAAGAGGCAACCAAGGCATGTGTCACTGTAGCCAGATCCAACTTCTCCAGGAGAGGATACAGTTCGTGCGTTAGCTTTAACTGTGCAAACTAGACTGGCCTCCACCTTACTGTTGTTTTGCCAGATGGGATATTTATTTACTGTGGACTTTTGGCAACTCACTGGCTGCCTATAGAGGGGTTGTTGTACCCCACCTCCCAGTTACTTTTTAAAATTGCATTTAATTCAGCTCTTTTAACATGGTAAGATGTAATTATCTTTTAAGAGTATAACTGATGGTGCTTCCAGTTGCATCTGTTTATTAATGACATTGTGAACAGTCTTGAGTCCAGTCCTGGGAGAATGGAAAGGTATGAATATAGGGATGTAGTAGATAGCATACGCAACATGCGTGCGTGGTTCTTTTTAAGTGTGCCTTGCTCCTAGGATTTGGATGTGATATTGTTAGAGCCCAAGAAGAAACGCATCCAAGCAATTGCAATTGAGTCTATAGCTATTCTAACTGTGCAACTGTGCCTCTTAATTCTAAGCAAAGCTTACTATGTTGTTGAGATGTCCACCATTTTGTCCCTTTGTTGTTTGCAACACAGCTTCAGAATACAAGCATTACTGTCAAATTGGCAGTGTTTTGTCTGGCACCTTTTTGCTAAGCCTCTGTTTGTTAGAATCCATGGAAGAATGCTAAGCTTATCTGCATATAAGTTCTGCCTTTGCAATGCAAAGAAATGGGGAAAGATGTCCCCTCTCCTGTATTGCTTTGAACTAAGAGACAAAGCTGGCAAAATATTGCCCACTATCCTGATTGTCAGACAAGTTAATCATTGCATGCTGTCCCCCTCCAAAGTTATCTCCCTATGCCAACTTTATAGTATAGGCAGAACACATAGCGACTAAACTCCAACATTCTTGCATGAGTTCTTCTATATGGGTCAGAAATGTTGAAATATGAAGGATGGTAGGGTTTGAGCAGGCAATATTTGCATGTGCTTATCAGGCTGCACATGCACTGGGCATATGCACACAAAATATGACCCATTCCAAGTATGCTTCTATATTCCACCTTTCCTCTCTCCCTGAGATGAAAAATAAAAGAATTAAGATTATACCTGGTGTGTGTTATATGGTATGAGAAAGGCACCATGTGTTCCTACACTTCTGCCCATATGAATTGACCCTGCTGTATTTCAGGGCAACTATTAATTTAGGCGGAGTTGCACATTCAAAAACATCAATATCTGAACACTGCACTTTTAGAATACAAACAATTTCCTGGTCTAACAAACAAAATGCAGCCTCTCTTCTAATAACTTTTTTTTTTGCCTAGGCATTTAATAAGAAAAACGATGCTATTAAATCTATATTGTGGCAATGCTTTTATTAAGTTGACGAAAAAGACATGAAAAATTCTCTATGCAAGCTTTTGAAACTACAGGTGCCTGTATCAGGCAAAGATGATTTAAAAAAAAAACATGGGAGAAAAAGTTGGAAGAGTGACAATGTTAACAGTTACACAGGTCTCCTAATGATGCTGTGAGATGAGATGGAGAACAGCAATAAAATCTGGTTCTCCATTTAGGAATGCAAACCCTGTTCCTTAAAACTAAAAGCTATTTTTCTCTGTCTCTGCCTGATGAAAGAAACCTGTGGTTTGGATTTAAAAGGTGCACACAGAATTTGTCACCTTTTTGGTTAACCTAACTGTATTACCCCAATTGGGAATCTGGAATCATGTTATTTGGACATTAAGAGTACAATTCCATTCCTGCTCTGTACTAACTGTGAGTCAGTGTGGTTCAGTGGTTTGAGCACTGGACTACAATTCTGGAGATCAAAGTTCAAATTCCTGCTGGACTATGGAAACTTTGGGTGACCTTGGACAAATCATACTCTCTCAGTCTCAGAGGAAGGCAAAGGCAAACCGCCTCAGAACAAATCTTGCCAAGTAACCCCTGTGATTAGGCCTGTTTAAGGGTTGCGATAAATCAGAAACTACCTGAAGCCAAACAACAACATACTAACTGCACTTAACAGGTGACACACAACTTCTGAGCTTAGCCTTGAGAAAAGATAGCAGAAAGGAAAGACAGTTCAGTCCAGTCAACATTATAGTCATGGGAGTTAATGACAATGGTTCTGAAACTTTCTACTTCTAGAGATATCCAGGCAAGTAGCTAACAAAATCTACTACAGCAAAAGCAACAAAGAGACTAACATCACACTGAAGACAAGGACACTTTATTTAACATAAGCTTTTGTGGTGTATCTGATGAAGCAGGCTGAGTGGACTGCAGTCTACAAAAACTTATGCCAAATAAATATACCAGTCTTTAATAAAACACAAGACTCTCTGCCATTTCTATTTCCCAGGAACCCCCAAGGTGGGATGTACATTAGAGATAACACATCCTGATTACATTCATCCTGACATCTGTCCGTAAGAAAAGTTGGTATTTTTCCTCCTCATTGTTAGATGATTTAAAGATTTTTTTTAAAATGATGATGATGATGATGATATAATGTATTTTTGGAGAAAAATTTGCACATCTCATGGATGGTTTGGTGTTGGGAAGGAGGTCTGAGTGTGTATATGTGTGCCTTTGGTAAAAATCTCAGTATTAGAAAACAGGACAACTTTTCTTGGCTGCCCCAAACTAGACAACACTGGATGTGTTTTATATATGTGGAGCCTTCGGCAATCCAATAAATGAATACAAATCTTTGCATTAATATTTAAGGAACAGCTTCTTCTTACTTTCAGCAATTATGTAAATTACATTTATAATTTCTGCAGATGACAGAAAGCATGGCAAATGCCTTCCTCCTTTTGGCATCTTGGTTTTGTACCAGAACTGAGATTCTCAAGGTTGTTAATGAATACTTGCACTGCTGTCTCATCATGTCAAGATGGTCAGATGTGAGAAGAATCCAGGGCACAGAGAGATTCTTTGATATTCTTACCACAAATTGAAAGCCACTGATCTAGGAAATGCCAGAAACGCATATTCCTCTTCAGATTTGAAGTACATCAGGCAGAAGTGAAGCTTTGCCTCCCGTCACCTATTATATCTTTGGCTCAACCAACTCCGCTCTAGCAGATGACAAACTTGAAGGGACAATTTTCTTATCCTTCATTCCATCATACGTTGTGCAGCCCTTAACATTAAGGTATCATAGGATTTGGTTCCACAATCAGGCTTCAAAATCTTACTAACTTTCAGTGTTTCTACTGCTCTCCATAGCCAGGAACACTGTAATTAAATTATGTTTTATAAACAAAACTAACATGCTGCTTAGGAAAAAGAAACCTCTCTCTCTTTTTCCCTTTGGTTAGAGAATAAGATGTAAACTGGCTGCTAACTACAAGAATCAAAATCAAGTGTAGGCACACACATACTCTCCCATGCACAGTTTCACAGCATGGGTCTAACATACTTGACACCCATACGGGAGAAAAAAGTAGGCCAAAGGTTTCACGAAGGAGTCATTGGGAAGAGATCTGGTTTCTCAATTTTGGTCGTAGCGGGGACGATGTGGGAAGAAAGAGTGGACATGTTTTTGCATTTTACATTATTTATGCTGACTATGCAGACAAAGAATGTTTGATTTTGTTAGCAGGATCCATATGTCATGATAAATCCCAGCCATGCACTATATATGGTCCAAGCAAGTAGATATATATAAATGTGATTGGGAAAATCATCATTCTAGATATACCTATGGCTAATCTTGCTAAATATTAAATTTGCTGACAAAGGACACCTATTGTAAAGTCACTGAAAATTAAGTTTTTCAACTTTCCTAATCTCATATGTTGCATTAAATTCTTTTGGCCAGAAGAGATTATGAATGGGGCAGCAGTAGTAGCATGCTAACAAGAAACAGTATATTGCAATTGTTTTACCCACATGCTACTGAGATGCTCACCAACTAAGTAACAAGTGTCATGTCCCCAGCTGGGTTTGTTCTCCTTTCTTTTCCTGTGTGTGTGTGTGTGTGTGTGTGTGTGTGTGTGTGTGTGTGTGTCCCCTCTAGTCTTCAAGTCACCTGGTGACTTATGGTGACCCTATGAATTTTATAGAGTTTTCTTAGGCAAGGAATACTCAGCCAGTCCCTTCCTCTGAAATATAGCTTCCAGCTTCCAGTATTCATTGGTGGTCTCCCATCCAAGTACTAACTAGGGCTGACCCTGCTTAGTTTTCAAGATCAGACAGGATCTGGTGTTTTAGGATATTTAAGCTCTTAAATTTTTTGCTTCCACCATCACTGTCCCTCTGTCTCTCTACTGTCTTCATCGCTTTGATTCCTACACATTTCTTGATCCTGCCCCCCGCCCCCCGGAGCCTCCTCTCTTCTCTCAGTGTGCCTATACTGTGTAAAAAATGTTTTTCTAGTTTCCTGAGTACTTTTAGGTGTCTAGGTAACGAAGATTTTTTTTTAAAAAAATGGTTTACAGTTGATGCTAGGATGATATCTTGGAGCTCTGCCTCAAATCCCTCCCTCTCATGAAATCATTTAGCACCTCCCCTGAAGTCCACTTATGCATGATAGGCATTTTCCTCTGCCTTGTCTGCATTCCCAGTGGGCTGACTGGAGATAATGTGAGAATCTCCTTTACAGTGCTTACTTTCAGTACATGTGTAAAACATAAGACCTGAACGCTAATGAGAATCCTAATATTGATCCTGCACAGAACCCCTGGAACAGCCTTTCCCAAACATGGTTCTTTGTCAATATTTTTAAACCCGAGCATTCCCAATCTGCAAGACCAGTGGAAAGGTGAGAGCTGCAGTCAAACCAGAAAGACACAGAATTGTGGGTATGACCTCAGAATACATGGTCACATCCTGTAGCTTCCCAACAGCACTACTCTCATCTAATTTGGTGAAACAATTCAGCAAATTGGCAGATGCAGTTTTCTTTCTCCTGTTAGTACTATGTGGGATGACGGTGCTTAAAGGATTGTCAATAGACTGAAGAAAGTCCTTTCTCACAAAAAACATAAATTATGGGAATTTCCTGCCCCACAATGTAACGAAGGTCACTAATGAGGATGGGTTTATAAGGGGATTAAACAAATGCATGGAGGAGAGGGGCGATAGATAGAATGAATCTCCAGATTCTGGTAAAGAACCTCCAGATTCTGGTGAAGCTAGGGGAGGATTAACTGCTTTCTTGGCAAAGCTGTGGACTTCCCATGAGCACCTGACTGGCCACTGCAAGAAACAGGCAGCTAGCCTACATGGGCCTTGATCTGATCTGGTAGAGTTCCTCTTGCATTACAAAGGCACAGGCAAACATCATTTCTGAGGTTTATGTACAGACCTGTCGCCTCATCTCCCACTTTCACAAGCAAATGACCTGCTCTGCTGCTTCTTAGGGAATGCCCACCCCCTGAGTAGAAAATGGGGGCTGCCTGCTAGCACAGGCAAACTGTGCTGGGAACAATCTGTCAAAGTTGACCTATGGATGGAGCCCAGGCCTGTCATTAAATGACAAACTGGTGTGCAGTATTTCATGCTGCTCATTCATGAGGAGACCAACGAACTCACCACCTTGCAACCCAGAGAAAGAAAGGTTTATGCTGAGTACAGCTCTTAAAGAATTGCACACTCTGAAACCATTCACAGTGGGAAGAAATGTTAGTAGCAGCACTAATCAATATGCTAAGATGTCAGGAGGAAGGAACCCAGGAAACTACTGCCCATGCTTGGAAAGCTCCTAAGCAGTGCCAACTGTATATAAGACTCATGCGATGGTCCAGAGATTTGGAGGGTACACACAGACCTATGCTTTGTCATAACTTTTTCTGGCTACTCTTCCCAGTACAGCTGTGGTAATATACTGTGACAGTTTACAGGACAAAACTGAAGCACATTTAAAACTATCAAAGAAGTGCTTTGAGAAGCAGGAGGCCAATAACTTCAAGTAGATGCTTGCAGTTTGACATGGGATAATCAGTTACAGGAAGCTGTTTTAATGACTCTAAGCAGATATGGAGTTTGTTTATAAGCTAACATTTTATCCTTTGAGAAAGAATGGTCATAGCATTTCAAAAAGTCACAAATGAGATACACTTCCACCTCACCTTGTCAAAGCTAGCACCTGTATATTCACAGGCAACACAGTATGCTGCCTTGTGCATTTTTTCAGCTCCCAGAGATTAAATTGTGGCTAGTCAATACAAGGCACACACAAACACAGAGGCTACAAATAATTTTTTAAAAACAAGGTTTACTGTTGTCCTGTTGCAACAACCATGAAACAGTGCATTGGTGGGAGCTGCAACTTGGTGTCAGAGCCCTCCTTCAACAGTCACATAGAGTGAGATGTTCTGGACAAGAATGCATTACATAATAACTTTGTGGTACTTCTAATCATCCAAGGGGAAAGAAACTGTAAAGAAAGTGGATTAATTAAGTGGAGGCCAAGCACAATTACAACTCTCTGGCAAGGCAATGCATTCTCAATGGAGAAAACTCCTCTCCCCTCCCCCCGAATGACTGGCTTTACTCAGGTTCTCTCTAGAGAAGAACTAGCATTCAGCGTGCAGAGAGTGGAGAAATTTATTTCCAAGCATATGGAAAACATTTAGGGGTTGTAATGAGGCCCTGGAGCTAAGGTAACATTACATTACATAGCAGAGACACCTCCTAATGGGAAGCTTCATCTTTGGGAATCCAAAGGTCACCATTTCAGCCATAGCTTTTAGGACCCTTAGATTTCAGAAGAGTTGTGAGGTGAGGAAGAGTTAAGCACACAGAACTAAATCCAAGTGTTATTCCCAACTAAAGCAAACCAACTGACCAATGGAAGCTTGGTAAATTGACACGTATGTAAGTTCTATTAATTCAATGGATCTACTCTAGCTTAGACTAACAACTGGATTTAGCAGCTGGTTAACTGTCCCACAGAAATCAGTACAACTCAAATGAATTCACTTTATTGCCAGACAAAAATAGACAGATTGCTATTCCTGAGGATACAGAATTTCTGTGTTTGGGACAGTCAAGAAGAGAACTGTTTAGTTTATTAAGGCAAGGCCATCATGGCATGCATATTGCCATTTATGTTCTAAGCGCACTCTGCAGGACAAACACCTAGTGATGCTTTGATGTTTCAAAGCAACACACCCCGGGTGCTCATCCATACAACAGAGACACTCTCAGAGCACTCTGCTGGGCAATAGCTGTAGAAAAGTTATCCATTCCAGCTCCAGCACAGCAGCATCTCCCCCGCTCCCTTGCTCCACTTCCCTCTCCATCATGGAATCTATAAATCACTTCTGGCAGGTAGCTGGGAAGCAGCTGCTAATGATAGTTTTGCTCTGGAGGAGAGGAAGTCACCTTTTAACCCTGCCTGCTGTTGTTTGTCTTATAACTATGACAAGAGAACAGATGAAACAACATGCCAACTGTCACAGAGACTCTGGCCACAGTTGTTACAGGAAAAGCATCACAGGCCCAGAGCAGGTCGAGGATGTTTGTTCCCCTTGGTCAACAGATCTGACTGGGTGCATTTCCCAATTACTTTCCCACCAGTTTCTCATCATACAACCCCCCTCCATCCACAAACCACCAAAATTCTTGATGAGAAGTCTGTCACATAGCTAAAGTTTCTGCCTTAATACAAAAATCAATGCTGCACAGCTCTTTCATTTTCCTACTCTAACAAACATTGGATACTTTAACTATTTTCTTCCTCCTCCAAGGCTTATTTTATGAAATATATCTAAAGCATATGTGTGGCCAGACACATTAGGTTCCTTGTTCATAGAGTGGCAACATGATTCCCCAACCTACACACTGAAATTGTATTTCATAATCCTGTATGTACAGATTGAACAGCAAATATGGATATATAAGTCTCCATCTAATGCATCCATCTATGATCTCAATTTTCAAAGTATAAGTTCAGGGCCACAACCAACCAACCAACCAACCAACCAACCAACCAACCAACCAACCAACCAACCAACCATTTCTATAAAATGTTGTAATACAAACTCTTCTGGTAGTCATTGAGTCAGTTTATGCACTTTACAAGCTGAAACTCTGAATGATGAAGCCTTCCAAGTGTTCTTTGGACCTAGGCCTGTCATGGTTGATAAAATCTGACAGATGGCGTGGAGTGATAGGGTCAACATCTATCCATGCCTCCACAAAAGAAGTTGAGGCCCTGACTCTTCCTGAGGAGGTTGTAGCAAACACCTTCCCCATCACTTAACTGAAATGTGTTCTTTTAGATGCATTTTTGTTTGTTTGTTTGTTTTGCAGAGGGGAGGGCAAGAGTTCTGAACACATGGCTGCCAATCACCTCACAGTTTAGTTGAAATGGATTGTGTATCTTTTCTGTCTTGTGGTCCCTTCACTAACAAAAGTGTAGTTGGGGAAAAATAAGACACTAAGTTGTGACATTATGACACTTTACTGAACAACCTAAAAAGGAATGTTCATTAGGATCCAGCTCTGCTACTTCACTTAAACAATTTTTTTTAAAAGTCAGAGCCTGTGTATAAAGGCATTTTGTTGCCTTTATGCCGCCTCTAATCTTTCTTGTCTTTTACATTTTTATGATGCTGTTCTACTGATGTTTCTTGCTAGGATTTTATCCTAATATTTGTATTCTGTAGGGCATATTGAGTATGATTTTATCTCTGAAAAGTGGGATATATAGGTTGAGATCAGTACATAAAAACAAGCACTGGTATTTTCATGTACACTTTTGCCACAGCTCTTTAGGCTCTACAACCTTTGCAGAAAAGCATAAAACCATTCAGAAGACACAGAGGAGCAATACTTACTGTAAAGACGTCATCATCTCCAACTTCAGTCTCATTGTGGATTGTTGAGGATGAAGTTGTAGATCCTGGAAAGACATATAAAAATGTGTGCTGTTGCTATACATAACTACAACAATCCAGCAAGTCTATTTATTACACAGGTGCAAAGGAGTGTGTGTGCACATCTGGGATTTCACTTTGTTTTTTGGCAGTCTCTTGTAAGCTCCATTTTAAATTTGCCTGCATTTCAAAAGCCAAATAGTGATGGCGGTGGGGGAACTAAACAAAGACCCCAGCTGCATGCTTAGAACTGATGTGTATCTCCTTCTGAACTGGGGCCAACACTTTTTTTGTATCTGTTTTTACAGGAGCAATTAATTTGATCTGAATATTCTTGGTGAGTTCCCAAACAGATCTTCTAAAATGATAAAGAAAGCTGTGTCAAAATTAGGAATAGTCATGCTAGGGAAGTTAGAAAAACGTGACTAAGCTAGCTGCTTAAATAAATTCAAATTTCAGGTGCTTGCCCCAGCTATGTGAATGATTTAAAAAATGGAAGGAAAAAAAAGGAAAAGAAAATAAACAAACAAGTTCTTAATAAAACAAAAATGTAGCTCAGTCTGGAAGCATAAAATCTCTTATGCTTTAATTGAGAAAAAGGACAACTGAGACAATTCTCAGAAAGCAGATTACAAAGTCACATATTAGATTTCTTTAAAATGATTCAGTATACAATACATGATTCAGTATACAATACAATACAGTATACATACAAGTTGAGTATCACTGCAGAAGCTTTTCTTTTACTGTCAAGCAGCATCTAAGAGAAGAACTCCTAGATACTACAGAAAGCTGAATGACCTGAATCAAAATCTCCCTAATAAAACTGTAAATTGATACAAATGGCCAAAGTTAAAACAGATTAAAAAGGTTAAAACAGGTTTAAAACCATGTACCATTAGAAATTTGAGATAAATCAATGAGGTCCAAAGATTTTAATACATAGCCATGTTTCTACCTGGCACCTACCTGAAACCTGTGCAGCTGACCTCCATTGGGTCTCCAAGGGGAAGGTATTCATTCCATAAAGGCAGCGCCACAGCTGAGAAGGCCCTTTCCCATATCCTCACACAGTGTACTGACCTCAATTATGGGACACAGATAAGGGCCCCTCCCAGTAGACGCCAATCTTCAGGCAGGCATGTATAATAAAGAGGTACTCTCTTATGTGTTGAGGTTGCAACCCAGTCAGGGCTTTAAATTTAATCAACAGCACCCTGATTTTTGCATTCCCTGCAGCTTCTAAATAATTTTCAAGGGCAGTCCGACTTACCAGTGCATTATAGTAGGTTACCAGTGCAAAAAGGGTATTAGTTTAAAAGGGGTTACTTTGCCCCTACTCTGTAATTTTTATTTCTTATTTTTTTTTGTAAAAAAGATCTTAAAATGCTTTTCAGTACCTTCCATGAGGTCTTCAATGGCTTTCCTCACCCCTCTATCAAATGCACGTGCATCTGCAGGGCTTTGAAAAGTGAGCCCAAACTTTCTGTTATCAACTTTCCAGTGGTGAAATGTAGGGTTTGCTTTAGTGTAGACCAAGTCCTTCTTCACGTAGCATTCCAATACCACCTGGGGTTAAAAGTATGAAGATGTAAAATGATGTTTGTAAGTGAACGACATGGATTTGTTAACATGATTTTTTGGGGGGGCTGTCAAAAAACAAGACCGGTCTGCAATTGTTCTATAAAATCTCCGCTTTGCAGTTGCAACTGCAATTATATTATACCTCCACTTTTGCGGGTTCAGCAGTTGCAGATTTATTTGCGAGTTATTTTATTTCTTTATTTTAAAAATTGTTATCATATTTGTGCCTGCCTTGGAAAAAATATGTCCTTTCTAGAAATCTTTAAGTCCTCCAGAATGATTTCATGGTCCAGAAGTGGGCATACAGTCACACTGGAGGGCTAGAGATTCCTAGAGAGAACACTTTTCTAAGGCATTGCTAGGTCCTCCAATGTGATCCTGATGGCCCACTTCTACGGGCCCACTTCTGCCAGAAGCTGACCACAGACTCCAACTGGAGGATCTAGAGATTCCTAGACAAGTGGTTTTTTAAATCGCATTCATGATTATTTTCCACTTTTGTAGGGTTCTTGCACCCTAACTCCCACAAAGGTATAAGGCTCACTGTGCTACATTTTGTAATCTGTCTAGAGCAGAGTTTCAGTTCTCTTGGATATTGAAATCCTTCCACAAAATATGCACTCTTATCTTGTTCAGTATAAAAACAATCTACTTGCTTAACACAAATGCAGAAAAAAATCTAGTAAAGTTAATCTGAATATGCAATTTTACTATCTTGCTGTGCACAGTAAAATTAAATATATGCTCACAAAGATGAATTGATCCAATGGCAAACTGAATAGTCATACACATGCCCAGTCATTTTCTCTGTTTAACTTGAAATATTGAAAGAGCTTTACTGGACAGTGTGTCTTGGATCAGGAGACCTAAGGTCAAATCTCTACTCAACACAGTTACTGGGTGTGCTTGTACTAGGACCCATCCTAACCTACTTCACATGACTGATGTGAGGATTAAATGGGATAACCACATGTATACTGTTCCAAGCTCCTTTGGAGGTACCAAGGGAATAAAATAGACAAGACTTTTCTGCAAGCATCTCTATAGTATGAGGAGGATGATTTTAGGGCTCACTGCAGTCCAGGAAACAGATTTTTTTTCCTGCATGACCCAATGCTCAGGTTTAACAAAGTCAACAGTAAGCAATTCTATTATACATGTTTAGGTGTGGTAAGATCATATATATTAACAGCAAAAACATTATCTTGAGTGTTGAGAAATACCTACAATAGGCATAATACATTCACAAGAAGGAAATTTTCAGCAGGCTTGGAGAAGTCAAAGGTTTGCAGAAGATTACTTTCTTTCATTCTAAATAGGAGAAACCTTAACAGGGAAGAAAAGCCACAAAAACTGTCCAGCAAAGACTAATGGCCACAAGATACTCAGTGTCTGTTGAGGGTGGGGAAGACTTGAAAACTGGCAATGAGGGGAAAGGAATGGAGTACCATTTGGGGAGGCACAGTGGCTGACTGACCCCTACACTTCATGCTGCAACATCTTTTAGCAGTCCCCAACAGTAACATACAAAACCCAAGGATGCAACCTTAATCATTGCAAAATAATTATTTCTTTGGTTAAGAATAGCTCGATTAAAAGGAGCTCATGGGTAATCAGATGGACTTTCCTGGATATTTGTGCTGGAGTAAATCAGTTGGTAGCACACAGTTTTAGTAGCTAATGGGATCTTTCCAGCCTCATGATTTGAAAGCCATCCCTTCCTTTCCCGTTTTATTTTGTGCAAAGAAGCAGGAACTCTTGGTTCTATAAATGCCATGGTAAGGAGCACAGTGTCAAATCTGCAAGACAAATTAGCCTTGCATTTTTGTCCACCAGCCTATACCTCCAACAGAAGGTGGCATAAATAATTCATTGCCATTTTAAAAGCTTGAATTACTCAGTACAACGTGACTGGCTTTGTGGATTCTTTATACTTCAATCTGCTATGCTACAGGATTTTTAAAGGAAAAAAGTGTAAATTAAACTTTGTAGAGTAAAAACATGTTGAAGTAGGAGGTTCAGTGACTATTTCTGGGAGTCAACAGATAATGTTCCTTTGAATGGGGTGGCAGGCCTATCTCCACCAATCCCCCTGCTACCATGTACCATGCTTGGTCTTTTGAAATGTGAATAAAGCTGTTTTTGTGCTGGTACTGTGGTTGCCTGTGTGCATATATGGAAAGCAGACACTGAATTAGATTAAGTTACCAGTTTGTCTTTCTGCCTTTCTCCGTGGATCAGAAACCCACTTCTTCCATTGCCCTCTGGGCACATGACCTTGCAGACACCAACTCTACTAAGACCACCTCCTTCTTGTGGCAACCATCCTCCGCTGGAGTCATCTCGGGTCATAACCACAGCTTTGACTCTCACAATATAGCTGTCACTGTAACAGACAACAAGAAGAGAAGACCATCAGATCAGATAATATGCTTCACAGACTGTAGCATCTAGATCTAGAAGAAAACCAGCCGGCTTCTAGAGATGAAGACATGAACATAACAAATGTTCTCTGCAGCCACAGCCAAAAGTACAGATGCTAGAGATCCTAGGACGAGTTTGGGCTAGAGATTAACATCCAGCTAAAGCTGAAGGATTTGACATAAAACCACGTCAGGAAACTCTTGAGATTCTTGAAAAGATACTTGGTTTCCTCTGAATGGGGAAAACCAGAATTTAATAATAATTCAAATATTTTAGTTTGTTAAAATGCAGATGCAAATTACTCTTTGTGTGCACAAATCTACAGTACAAATACCCCATTTCCATGTAGCTAAAGGTATTTGACCTTTCACATAATTATGGCAATAATGGTTCACAAAAGCTCATGCCAAAAAAAAAAAAATGCTACGCTTGGTTGCTAAAAGATTATTCTCATATCATATTTTGGGGCTAGTAATTTGTTAACAGGAGTTCTAAAACATGGTTGAAGTGATATGGAGTGATCTGAAAACTATGCAGATGAAGCATCCAGAGAGGCCCTTTGGTATAAATTTTGAGACCAAGGAAAGACCCTGATTCTGTCTCTAGTTCCTTACATTCTGTCATGTCCAGAATCCCAGAGACTTGTTTGCCACCATTGTCTTGATAGAAAAAGCAGCCTTTATCTGCTGCATTCCCACTATGGCACAACACTTCCATGGTGACGCAACTGCATGCTCCTATAAGTCAAGAGGCTATGCTGATGACACCAGTGCTGCTGGCCCATATCAGAAAAGCTTTTGCTAAGAAGTCAGACTAAATGTGCCTAACAACTACTGGGCAGTAGCAGTAATAGGGGGTGACACTGGGGGAGGATCTCCCAGAGACAACAGCAGTGGCACCATGTGTGCATGTGCCTTTAAGTTGCCTGTTGACTTATGGAGACCCCATGAATTTCACAGGATTTTCATAGGAAAGGAATACTCAGAGGTGGTTTTGCCAGTTCCTCTGAAATATAGTCTACAGCACCTGGTATTTGTTGCTAGTCTCCCATAGAAGTACTAACCAGGGCTGATCCTGTCCAGCTTCCAAGATCAGACAGGATCTGATGCTGTTAGGGTGTTTAGCACCATAGCTAACACTTATTGGTGCTCCACAGGAGGTGGTATGGCAAGCTACATTTGAGTGTCTGTTGCCATGAAAACACTATGATGAGACAATCTGAAATGAAATAAGAGATAGTGCTGGAAGGTGAGAAGACACTCAACTGGAGTACAGGACAGTACAACCACAAGTAGCATTCTGGCTAATGATGCCACTGGACTCAAGCCAAAAGGACCTCCAGCTGTCAATGTGCTCAGAGGGGAAGGAAAGTCCAAAGATGCACAACAGACATGGAATATGAGAAGGATGAATCAGGGAAAACAAGTAAAATAAGAAGTGTAACATATAAACATTGCAAAACTTCAGATGAGTAAGCTAAAGTGGACAGGAATGGGACATTTTGAGTATGAGAATTACACAGCATTTTACTCAGGAAATCAAAATCTGAGAAGAAATGACATGGCATTAATAGTGAGGAGAGATGTAGCAAAAGCAGTCAAAGGATATAATGCAAAGTCTGACTGCATAATATCAACAGGACTTTGGGGAAACCCAACCACATAACCATAAGCCACGTTTATGTTCCAACTACAGAGGCAGAAGAAGCTGGAGCTTGGGAGGAAACTGACCAGACACCAAAACAGGACTTCTTGTTAATCATAGTTGATTGGACTGAAAAAGCAGGAAACAGAACAGAATCAAAAATTGTAGGAAAATTTGGCCTAGGATCAAGAAATGAAGTAGAATGTGACTGATTTAATTTTGTGAGGCCAACAGTTTGTTCAGTGTAAACATATACTGCAGGAACCCCCACCACATAAAACAAAAAGCATGACTTGTTATGTCCCATTTTAGTCAATGGATGTGAAATGTGTATACTTGTGGCTGTGCAGGAGCCTGTCTACTGCATCCACTAACTATAATCAGACACAACACTGTGCTGCCTCACATTCATGTCTGCAGAGGTCACAGTAAAGGAGGGCCTACTGTATAGAAATCAAATAGACCACATAAGCAGAAGCAGAAAATGGAGAAGCTCCATTCTCCTTGCAAAAACAAGACCAGGAACAGATTGTGGCACAGACCATGAACTGATAGATATCAAAAATGAGAGTAAACCTAAAGTGGAAAAATGTGCAAAGACGGGGCTATAGCTCAACAATTAGAAAAACAAGAATAATGACTACATTAATGGGGACTAGTCAAGAAATCAGAAGACTAGGACATGGAAGGGCAGCTATCAAAGAACTAGGCAATATCTTGAAGTATCAAGTTATATAATTGAATACTGAATTTAGGATTATCCATGCCATTGTATTTCCAGTTTTTATGAATGGTTGTCATGGCTGGATAGTGAAGAAAGCTGATAGGAAGAAAATGTGATGTTGGAGAAGAGTGGCAGGGATACCCTGGACCACCAAAAAGACAAATAAATGGGTCTTGGAGCAAATCAAGCCCAAACTCTCTTTAGAAGCCTAGGTGACTAAATGAGATTGTTGTACTTTGGACACATGACGAGAAGGCATGACTCACTAGAAAAGACAATAAGGTGTGGTAAGGTACACGGAAGAGAAAGATCGCATTGCAGATAGGTAGAATCAATCAAGGAAGCAACAGTACTGAGTCTGCAAGACCTGAGCAGGGCTGTTGATGAAAGGGTGACTCAGAGGTCTCCCATTCGTAGTGTCTCCATAAGCTGAAATGGACTTGATGGCAGTTTACAAAAAAAAAAATCTGTTGCATTATGCACAATATGGGAAGCATTCCCCATTACATCTCACTGCTTTTTACTGTAGAAGATAATTAGACCACTTGTAGACATGTTCCTAATTTCAGCCAGACCTACAGCCAGTTTTCTCATGCAAACAGCTATCATTTCAACCATAATGTCCTAAAGAATTTGCATCAGTTCTGTGCAGAATTCCATGCGCAAAGTATCAGACAGACTTTCATCTGCATAGCACTCCAGGCTAAAAACTATGAACGTTTAAGATAACTGAATTCTCAGCCATGTTCCAACTTAAGTAATTCTGAATAACTAAATCCATATTTGCCATGGAACAAAACCTACGTTCAGATAGCAAGTTATTAACATTACTTTTCTACAGAAGGTCACATGAGTTAAGGGAAACTTAAGAAACCAATAACCCTTTATCCTTCAAAACAGAGGCTACTGACATCATCACTATTATAAGTTTCTTTGTTATTTTAACTTGGAATACCAGGTAAATTCACCAGTGAAAATTAAGTTATTAATTTATTTCTACGTACTTAATATATCCCAGAGGTATAATAAATGGATACAATAGGAAGTTATACACGCTGTATGTTTATATTAACAATATCTTTCAAGAAATCCATAATGTCGTGGAACTCATCTGTATATGGATTGCAACCTGTCATCCAAATTTTATCCTCCTGATCTTTCCTGATCAATTCATTTATAACCTCAAATTTTAAAAACGTGTAGGTTGTATTGCATTAATTAAAAGTTTTATTAAATGGTTCAAAACTACGCAAGTGCAAGGAGAAACTTCCATACGAGCGTCTTTGAACACTGACTCTTACAGGGAGAAACACATTTGTTTTGAAGCTGCCCTAAAAATTTTTACGAAGATGGAAACTTCAATAAAGGTAGCCTCCACTTTTTGATTCCAATTGTCTGACTGCTTGCTCTTTTGATATTTCCAAATTAAGGGCAAAGTTCCATTAATTAAGTGGAGGTTCCACTCTTTCATCAGTTCTTCTCATCTACGGAAGCTTGCTTGGTACTTCTTGCATGCATGTACTACTTGGAAAATGAGCCAACAGGGTGAAAAAAGGCACTAAGCTGGCTGGGAGACTTTGCAAGCAACACTTGCACAGTTGGTCCCAAATGAGTCTCTGTAAATCCTTCATGCTCCATACAGTACAGTACATGAGTTCTGCTTTTCAACCAACTCCATTTTCTGACAGTACTCCAGTCCCTACCCTACCCTATCAGATAAGTGGGGGAAGCCTGTACAAGTAATCTATGAACAATGACAAACCGAAAGATATTTTTGTTCTTTTTAAAAATGTCTTTTCTTTTATTAACATAGCTCTGTGTTTGGGTTTAATTTGATCTTATTTTTATTGTGGATACTACCATAATGGCAGAACTGCATTTTGTATGTTGGCTAAAAGGAAAAATGAGTGGCTGAAAAACTGTGCAGCATCTGTGAATCATTATATTTCTATCCTTGCTTTTTGCATCAGGTCAGTTTCACTTACAACAACTTTATGAATGAGATACTTTCCAAGATTCTCAGTCCTCAGCTGACTTGCTCAGACCTTGCAAACTCAGGGTCATGGCTTCCTTGACTGAGTTGATCAGCTTTATCAGCATTATCATCGGTTCCAATGAACTATGTCCTCTCACGATATGGCCAAGTATGACTGCCTCAGTTTAGTCATCTTGGCTTCCAGGGAGAGTTCGGGCTTGATTTGCTCTAGGGCCCATTCATTTGCCCTTTTAGCAGCCCAGAGTATCCACAGTTCTCTTCTATAGCACCACATTTCAAACAAGCTCAGTTTCATCCTGTCAGCTTTCTTCACTATCCAGCTTTCACAACCATACATAGAAATTGGAAATATTATTCTTACTTTGGTATTCAGTGATATGTTTCTACAGTTGAGGATCTTATCTAGTTCATTCATGGTTATCCAATTGTACATTATCCAATGTATGTTTGTGACATGATCCTTAGTGCCTCTTTCTTTTCTGAACCCAGCTTGGGGATTTAGCATTTCTTCATTCCATGCATGGTAAAGCCTTTCTTGTAATATCCTGAGTATCACTTTGCTTGCATCAAAAATCAGTGCAAAAGTCTGATGGTTACTGCAATCCCTGATGCTCCATTTCTTGGGGATACTTGAGAATACTTATATATTATGGGCCATTGTTATGTTTTCCATGTTTGTTGTTATGGTTTCCATGATTTTTGTTAGAATTGGATGGATTCCATGTCCATAGCTCAGAACAGCTTTACTGGCAATTTATTTCTCCCACGTTCTTTAGAGACTTTTCCACTCCGCTTTCTAAAATTGTGGGTTCATATTCAAATATTTTTTCCCACTCATAGTTTGAAATTCCCTTTAATTTATCAGATCCTGTGGAATAAGAGGTCTTTTATTCTACCTTTTTGTTATCTTCTAGGTCTTTGCATTGATTATTATAACAGTTCTTTTTGCCTCTCTGTACAAATAACTGAACAGTTGTATCTGACTGTTTCTGTCTTGTTTTTAGTTTTGTTTCTCATTTGTACATAATTGCTTTGAAGAGTTTTGTCTGCCATCGAATGAGCCTTTCCCCTGCCTTTTTGGCTACAGACACTGTATTTTTCCATTTGTCCCTGACAATGATTCTGGTTTCAGTACAGAATTCTTCTGTTTCCTGGTCCATTAGGCTAAGTATGGGAAGCCCTTGCTTATCTGACTGGTTAGGGACTGGAGCTCTGTCAGAAAGTGGAACTAGTTGAAAAGCAAAACCTATTTACTGTAGGGAATATGAAGGACTTACAGAGACTTGCTTGGGACTGATCACAGGCGCTGTTTGCGAAGTCTTTCAGCTAGTTTGGTGCCTTCCTCCTGCCCTGGGCTCAGTTTGCAAGCAGCACATGTGCAGTCCCGAGCAAGCTGCTGTAGGCAAGAACTGATGGAAGCCTGCTGTTTCACTGCTTGCAACACAGAAAAGTTCCATTAATTTGACCAGTGGACCTGCTCTTTCTGTCGGCAAGTCTTGGGCTCATGCATGTATCAAATGTCAAGCATGCCTCCACAGGCAAGAAGAACTGATGAAAAAGCAGACCCCTGTCTAATTAATGAAATTTGTCCTTAATTTGGAAGCGTCAAAAGAGCAAGTTGTCAGACAATGGGGCTTCAATGGGAGGGAGCTTCCTCTAGCGCAAATCTGTTCTTTACATCTCCCTCTGTGAACCTGCCAGAATCTTAAGATCTACAGGGGAAGGTTTTCTCTTGGTCCCACCACTGTCACAGGCTCACTTGGTGAGGACATGGGAAAGAGCCTTCTTAGTGGCAGCTCCTATCCCTTGGAATTTCCTTCCAGGGGACAGTCGCTGGCCCCCTCCCTGCTCTCCTTTCGCCAGCAGGGAAAGACCATTTTGTTTAATCAGGCTTTCATATGTAATCGCTTGCAAGGAGGCTTCTTATAGGGGTTTGTGTTTTTTTAAAAAAAACTTTTGTAGGCTTTTAAAATAATTTTATACTGTTTTAATGGCGTTGATTTTAATTGTTTTTAGAATTTTATTGTCAGGTTTTAATTGATTCTTTTTGCGAACTGTCTTGGGTCTCATTCCAGGACAAAGCCAGCATACAGATGAATTAAACAAATAAATATACATAGTCTTTGAATTCTACAGGTGAGTTCCTCATGTTACAGTTTGGCAAGCTGATTAGGTCTCCTCTAATATTTGATAATAGCAGTTCATGGTCTGTACCACAATCTGCTCCTGGTATTGTTTTCGAGAGATAATGCAGCTTTTCCTTCCACTGCTTCCAATTTTGTACTCTATTCAATCTCTATATTGGCCATCTGGTGATATCTACACACACAATCATATCTTTGGTTGTCTACAGAACCTGCTTGGAATGAACAAACTGTTGGTCTCAAAAAATTTATTAAGTTGAATGAGTCTTTTCCTTTACCTCCTACAGTTCTTGATGTTAGGCCACGTTTTCCTACAATGTTTGCTTCTGCTCTGTCCCTACTTTTGCATTCCAATTATCTATCCTTATCAATACGTCCTGTTCTGTTGTGTGATAAATTTCCTTCTGGTCATCTTTGTAGAATCTTTTAATTTCCTCATTTGACTCTGTGGCAGGAGCACAAACTTGATCCCTGTTATATTGGTCTGTTTTCCATGCTAATATTTGGTCAGACTTCACACTGTGTACCCTGATTATTCTTGCTGCATCTCATCTCACTAGTAATACCACCCTGTTTCTTCTTTGATTTCTAGAGAAAACTCTAGGTAAATCCCTGAGTGCAATCCCATTCATGTCTGCTTTAACTTGCTCACATCAAGTATGGCTACATCTACGCATTCCATTTCTTGTCTCAAGAAAGAGCGGTGAGTAACTCTCACCTCTCAGCCTCAGATGGAAATAATCATACTGCTATGATCCCTATGATCCTGGTAGATGAGCCCTCTGTAGCTGTAGGCAGAACTGAAGCATTTCCTCGTTCAAAGATATTATACAGCACCACAAGGGCCACATTTAGCTTCTACCTATACAGCCAAAGAGATACTATTTCAGCAGATAGCCAAGCTTTAAACACAAGCCAAAGCTCACCAGCGTGCGCGTGCACACACACACATTTTGTTACAGAGTGGTTAGGGAAATATTTTTCTACCATTTATCTTCCTATGTACTAAATCAAGTTTTTCTTAGACTCAGACATCAGAAAGAAGGAATAGACTACTGGTGAAATTGCTGCTGGCACAAGAGATAATTTACACCAGTCACTGCAAATTTTGTGTGAGAACAAGAGCAGAGAAGTGACATTGCTGCAGAACATAACCAATATATCAACTCCTTAAGGAGAAAAACAACATAACTCTTGTACTGCACTGTACCTTACCAAGGGAACCATTCCATTGTGTCCCCAATGTGGCTAAATAGAAACATCCAGCAATAATAGAGGCTGTCTTCTGTATTACATCACTTCTTAAAATAAAAGGATATGCCAACTGTATAGTGACAGAGAACAGTCCCTGTTGCTACAGTGAAACCATCATAAACCCCACCTTATTGTTTCATGTACCCATTTTCCATAACAGAACTGCCAGAGATAAACGTCCTTGAATGTATCAATCCATTCACCAGCAAGCCTGTACTTATGGCAGCGTTTCATCTGTGCAATTCAGTCTTGTACTAATTAGCCAATTTAGCTACTTTAGCTCAATTTATATTGGCTGTGGCAAGAACACTGGGAAAATGCATATCTCCAAACTACTGAGCCATCTGGCAATGTGCCAGCTCTTTCCTTCACCAGGTCTCCACATTTGTATTCACCCATTCCAGGACAAGAATACTCTTTTTCCTCTAATAGCAAAGTGCATAGCCCCATGCTGATATGCAAGAAAGCAAAAGGGGCTCCTCACAGGCCAAGTCTTCTTTTTCTTTTAGTGTAACTGGGAAACATACTGTTATGTAGGTGAACACCACATAATTATTCCTGGTTCTGTAGGCTGACACAGTACCATCCAATTTTCTCTCTGTCATACACTTCAAAAGTATGACAGCAATCTGTCAAGAAGGCTTTCATGAGAACAGTTTCATTGGGCATTACACATCTATCCTGTGCATGGAATACTCAATTAAAAAAAAGTAAATGTCCAAATCAAATGGACTTTCTTTTAGGTCTGTATTACAGGACAAATACTGTAGCATCCAAAATCACATGTCCATGATATAATCAAGGCACAGATAGATTTACGTTAAAGTTCATACAGTGCTTTACCTATCATGCTGCATTTCTTTAAAATAAATTTAAACGAAATGAAACTCTGACTGATAGCGCCAATAATCTTTAAAATTTGCTCCACAGCAAGCTTCATGCCAAACGGATCAAAACTAGGAACCCATTTTCTCCACCCTCAAGTCTATTGATCAATTTGGATAACTATATCAACATAAGTCTAAATTTCAAGCTTGGTCCCATAAATGTGCACTTATGGGGGAGAAAATACAGGAATCTGAAGCATTCATCTGAAAGGTACCCAAAGTAGATTGGGTCCAAAACTTTATTAGCTTTTTGTTTGGTTCCCATTAGATGTACGCTTAGATGTATAAAACTAACCATTCTTTCTAAATATCTAGGTACCTGAAAGTACCTTCCCTTAGTTTTGAACTCTCTTTTCATTTATTTCCTTTAAAAGAAAAAGAAAAAAAAAGACACAAATAAGATAAGAGATAACAATTTGGTGGATCAAATATACCACCAGAAAAAAATTAAGCTTTCCTGTTAACATAAACACATGAAAGTTCACAGAATCATGGAGCCGGAAAAGACCACAAGGAACATTGAGTCCAACCCCCTCCTACGCAGGAATAAACCACCAAAGCATTCCTGACAGATAGCCATCCAACCTCCGTTTAAAAATTTCCAAACAAGAAGACTACACCACACTCCCAGGGAGTGTATTCCACTGTCAAACTGCTCTTACCATCAGGAATTTCTTTCTAATGTTTAGATGAAAACTCTTTCCCTGAATTTTGGAGCCATTGCTCCGTGTCCTAGTCTCTGGAGCAGCAGAAAACAGAGTTGCTCCCTCCTCGACATGACATCCCTTCAAATATTTCAACATGGCTATCATGTCCCCTCTTAACCTTCTCATCTCCAGGCTAAACATACCCAGCCCCCTAAGCCTCTCCTCATAGGGCTTGGTTTCCAGGCCTTCTATCATTTTGTGCCACATCAGACCAAAAGCATTCCCAGCAAGAAATAAATTAACTGCAACCTTCATCTTGTATTCCCCAGCATTTGAAGTACAGAATCATACTGCTTCTGATTTGGGAGGTGGATGTACAATCATAGTGACTGGTAGTCAGAGAAGGCCCCAACTTCATGAATTTACCCATTCCCCTTTTAAAGTTTTCTCAAGTTTTAGGAACCATCACTATGTTCTCTGGCAGTGAATTCCACAATTTAACTAAGAACTATGTGAAAAAGTACATTTTCTTTTCTGTCCTAGACAGAAGTATTAATAAAGTATTTATTTTCACAGCAATATTGAGAAATTCATCACTCTTACAACAGCTTTATATGATAGATCAGCAGAGTTCATCCCCATGTTACAGATGTAGGGCTCTGAGAGTGCTGGGACTGTCAAAGATCACTAACAGGACAATCCTACTTGTGTTTATTGTGAACCACATCCCCATGAGTTTAATGGGGCTTATTGCTAGATAAATTGGTATAGAATTGCTGCTTAAAGCAGACAGCAGATGTGTTTAAAACTGTACTGTTAAAATTCATAGTGGTTCAGAATCCCAAATTTGTACTGAGGTTCACAGCCACATACCTATTAACTCACCCTCACCAAATTCAAGGGGACTACTCCCAACATCATACAAAATTAATCACACAACTCATTATAATGTGGGCTCAATGGTCTCTTTTCAAGTCATTGATCAAGGTGAACATGTCAATTCGTAGTAAGATATTACCTTCATGGGTATTACTGTGGAAGAAAAATCTACTTTTGTTCTCAGATCTCCTCCTTAGTCTAAAGCTTGAAGGAGTGGGTAAGCTGAAGAAATAGACATGTTACTCATGCTAGTATTTTAAGTACAATGCAACTAGAGAATTGAAGCCCAGGGGAAAAAAACTGGAAAAATTGGGGGAAATGTTTTCCCCACTATTTTTTGCCCTGATGTATTTTTTTACTTACAAAAATTGTTTAAAAAATTTATGACAAGACTTTTTCTTTTAGAACAACAAATAAAATGGTTAAAACAAGGTGTTCCTATATTTACTCCTTCAATATTATTTCTAAACATTATGTAACACGAAGACTTGTATAGGATATATACAATATTGTTCCTGGGGATCAGATATGCACAATATATGATCATTGCAATTCCCGGTCTTGGTATCTTTTTCACAGTTCTTTTTATGCATAGGAGTGCTTTATGTCTGCTTGACACTATGGAGTACTATAAAAGATAAAATAATTTTGTTACTTTAGTGAGTACGTAGCATACAATGATACTTATAGCAATGGCAATAGCATGTTCATTTCTATACCGCTTATCAGCTAAGTGCTCTCTAAGCAGTTTACAATGTGTTAACTAATTGCTTCCAACAAGCTGGGTACTCATTTTACCGACCTGCAGAAGGATGGAAGGCTGAGTCAACCTGAAGGCTGTCAGGATCGAATTCACAATCTTGCGGCTGCAGTACTGGCATTTAACCACTGTGCCACCAGGGCTCCCTATATTCTTATATTCATGGCGTGACTGCAGTGTGGTATCTAGATAATACTTAACACATTTTTGTAAATTATTATTTTAATAAATTCAATAGTCCCAGAGCATCCAAAGTACACAGCAAAATCAAAACTGATAAAACCAGTACTCCCAACATTCTTTAGGAATCCTCAAAAGTAGATTAAACACAAAGATTTCCACCAAAAAGCAAAATCTAAAAGCAATAATATTGACATAAAAATATCCTAATTAAGACCAGCAGAAGTACTGAATATTATTACCAGCAGAAATGACTCACAGAGCAAAAATAAATATATAAATAAACCTAAAGCAGATGTTACTTCCAAAACACAGTCTTAAACAAAGTCTTCAACATCTGCCAGAAAGCTAATGAAAAAGAGACAAGATGGGCCTCCCACTGGAAGAAGTTCCAAAGCCCTGGTCTAGATGCTGAGAAAACCTTCCATCCCATTCTGAGATGAATGGACTATGAATAGGGTAGGTGGAACAAATAGGAGGGTATCTGTCAGTGATCTATGTAATCTGGTAAGTCTGTACAGAAATCAGCACTTCAGATACCATGGCTCCAAATAATAAAAGGTTTCACCTGGGATCTTTCTAGTGGTGGTCTGGAAGTTAACTGCTGGTCAAATTATCTAGGGCTTCCTTTTTTGGGTCAAGATATTAAGATATCATCAGTGAATCTGTAACAGATGACAGGGAAAGGAACTGAAGAAACAGGGATCTGGATCAGCCATGGCTATGATGACACAATATGGACTTGTAGACACAAACTGCCCCCAAACCTGAAATATTTACAGTCAAGTTTCATAATGTCATGTAGTACCACATATCTGTAATGGCTTGCAGTCTACCTTTGTACTGGATGTTGGGACAGAGACGTTTCATATCCATGGTTTTAAGGGTGGTATTCCCTGTAAGGCTATCAATAGATTAGTGTCTTCAAAAAGTCAGAGTGTCCTACTAGTAAGTTGATCTTCCAGGGACAGAGGGTGGGGTCCATGCTGATATAGCGACAATAACCAAAACAAGTAGTGATGCATGGTTTGTGTATTTTAGGTAGCTGACAGAACAACATCTATGTCAAGGCTTCTGTGACATACCTTACATATTTGCTCCTGCACAACAGGAAATTCTTTCATTGTATTATATAATTCTGTTGGATATTTCCTAATGGTTTTTGTTAATGTTACAACGCTCTACTAAAGTCTGGTATCAGAGAGTTGTTGCAAGCATTTATGTGTGAGAGACTGAGAAACAACAGCCTTCCTTTGTCAGACCTTTCAGTGATGTCATCAGAATCGTTTGAGGATGTGGATGGCCCCTAGATCTGTATGGCTGAAATTATGTGGCAAGAGAAGCTGCTTGCTGATTACCTTATCTTGGGCATGACAGAAACATTTGCTCTCCTTCTCCCTAAGTACAGTCTGATATTGCAGCTATCGAAAGGGATCCATGTAACCCCAAAGCACAAATTATGAAAAGTATTTGGCAGTGGTGGGGAGTTCAGGACAGGTCTGTGACCTTCATTAGGTAATACTGGATAGCTGGAGCTCTTACAAGAACTGGAAAAGGTGCAGCGAAGGAAAATCAAAAGGAGAAGGAGCACCTCTCCTATGAGGAAAGGTTAAGTACTATTTCAGTCAGAAGGGGCAAATAAAAGGGGGCAGGAAGAGAAAGTGGACAGAGAAGGATTTCTTCTCCTCCAAATTCAACCTGGGATCATTCAATAATGCTGAATGTCATAATTAAGACAAAAAGAAACATTTCTTCACACCAGTGCATAGTTAAACTAACAGTGTTAACTGACATTCCTGTAGCTAAATATTTGTAGAAGGAAACATACATCTAAAACACCAAAGCCATGTGAATACTGTCGTTAGGAAGATCCATGAATGGGATTCTGAAGGGATCTAATCCCTTTGTTTTGCTGTAAGACACAGAGAGGTTTTGCATTTGGACAAGACTTTTTTGTTTCAAATTCTCTGCAAGTATTATCAATGTAAGCAGGGGGATAGAGCAGTAAATGGAGTAACGTTGCTTAGAGACTAGAAGTAACACTGAGGCTGATTCCCAGAAACAATGTCACACCAGGTTCTTTGCTGTAAAATGGAGTAACAGCTCACTTTTCTATTTTCTAACTCTTGCACATCTTCAGTTGTGCTCTGCCTCCAAATTCAGGGTAGTGAAGAGACAACAAGCTGGACCTACCTATAAACGGAATCAGACTAATTCATGGAGGGTGAAACTATCAATGACTATTTCTCAAGACACACACACGCACACCCCTTTCAGGACTGGTTTTGTCATACCTCTGAGTACTGGTTCCTGAGGATGAACACAGGTAGAGGACACTTAATGTGTTTGTAGGAATATGGTCGGCCTTTGTGTAGGAACTGATAACAGATTATATATATGCCTTTGTCTTGATCCATCATGCCTCCCCTTAGAACTTTTTATTCAATATGAAGTTAATTTTTAATTGTTAAGCAAAAAACAAACAAACAGGAACAACCTATAAGCTGGTTATGTATTATATAGGCTTCCACTTCATAGTCTGTCCCCTGGTATGTTCCACATCTCCTTCTTCAGACAATAAGCTAATGAAATGTGCATTTATGGACCAAACAGGGGACGACTTAATGAAGAGGTTCATTACACCTCCTACTATACAAATGGCGCCTTTTGAAATTATTTCAGAACCCATGAGCTTGAGAAAAAGAAATACATGATTTTCGAGCCCAAACATTTCTAGTTCTAAATCTTTGCATATTCTGAGTTATGTCACATTGACGTGGTTGCATCTGAATCCATGGATGCGTGAAACCACACATTCTTACACAGTGCTTTATAATCAAACTTAGCTCATGGAGCACAAGCACCCTTATTTGTCCCCAGAAACATCAAGCACAAAACAAATCATTTGGCAGAGCAATAAGCAGTAAGAAAAGAGTGATCTTAATGACTTCACAACTTACAATAGAATAATCATCTGGCTCTAAAGCTCCCATTCAGCAAAAGAACATTATAGTGTCAGAGGTCAAAGGTGGAGGTTGTTAAATAGGAACAGACAAAAGGCAAGGGTGAAATCCAATAAAGAGGCGAACTAATGGCTGAAACTGCATTTAGAATCTGCATTAATTCCATTCAGCTTCACATTCTATCTGCATTCATATGATGTAATGGTAAAAGGAATGAACCAGATTGATCCAATTATTTAGAAAGAGTAAAGTTTATTGGATGCCTGGGCCTGACCTTGCTTAGTTTCCAACTTCAGATGAGTGGGGTGTGTCTTGGATGGAATGTACCCTGGAAATTTTTATATGTGCCCATACTCTGCCACAGATCTGCCTTTTAAAAAGGAGAAGTCAACTTTTTTCCTAACACTATGTACTTTTCACTGAATAGCATTATTACATTTCTAAGCGGAGAAATTTATGATAAGGTATTTGTCCTTTACAAGACAACTCACATCAATATATTATTCACACAAAGGAAATAACACTGTGAAAGACTGTACTATTTCAGAACTGCAGATACAGGGCATATCTCATGTTTGGAGGGATTTTCTACATAAAAAAACCTACAACAAATCCTACCACAAAATAGGCAGGGGGCAAAATAATAAGCTGGAGAGAAATGTTCAGTGCTGCTTTCATCCTGATGTTCTAATCTTACTATGCACAATTCTAGGCCACCATTACATTTGTACAATATGTGTAGAATGTTTATCACGACACAAAATGTTATATTAACACTACTTGTATGCCCTCAAGTAATTTGTAACTTATGGTAGCCCTAAGGCAACCCTACCATGGGGTTTTCTTGGCAGAATTTGTTCAGAAGGGGTTTGCCTTTGCTTTCTTCTGAGGCTAAGAGAGTGTGACTTGCCCACGGTCATCCAGTGAGTTTCCATGGCTGAGTGGGGATTTAAACCTTGGTTTTCCAGTACCTTAGTCCAACACTCAAATCACTGAACCATGCAGACTCTCACTGTTAATAATACAGTTGTCATTTTCTGTATCCAGCTTGCCTTGACAACACATATGCTGTGTATATACAGCCAAAGCTCAAATATTACACTCCATGTATCTGAAGAAGTTGGCTGTCTAGCAGGAACCCTCATACTAAAATATATCTCTTAGTCCTAACTGTGCAAAAAGTTTAATTGTTTAGTTTATATTAATAAATAGAATCTATAATGACAACAACTATTGATAAAAATGACACCAGGTAATATGAATTGGAACATACTATTTTAGCAGAATTCCTAGCTTATGCATGAATGCATTTTATTTTGCTATCAACAGGACAGGAAGAATGGCTCATAAAAGAAAATAGAAGAATATTACATGCCTCAGCAAAAATACTTTTCTTCAATGAACAAATAACCTCATGTAGAATTCATCATGGCTGTTGTATGGAGATAAAGCTCGTTTTGTTTTGATAACATTTGCCACATCAGGTTACACACTCACCTTTTTTTGGAAGGTGGGGAGAGACAAAGAGAGAAATTGAGAGAGGGAGCAGGGAGCGAGAGAGAGAGAAGAAAGAGAGAGAGGAACAGACCAACCTCATGCAGGAAACTGGAATGGATGAGATAATGAAATTTCCGTAGATGGACCAAAGCTATGGATTTCATTTCTAAGGAAGGGTAAACTTATTACTTGAAGCACTAGACCACTGACATCTAAGTCAAGAAGGAAAAGCCATCAAACATCCTGTGACCATTTGCTGAAAGGAGGCAGTTCTCCAATGGCCACTGCAAAAAGGTATTATGCAATGTATCACAATTTTCACAGCATGAGACAATGAACTGGTGATTAGTTTCCCATCCCGGATAAAAGAAAAATAAAATAACTCCAGTCTCGGGCAAAAACACTGATGCAGGAAGTGTTGGAAGATATTAATTCTTTTTTATCCCTGGCTGAGAAGAGGCTCATGTTTAGCCTAGCCAAATGGATAGCCCTGTCCCTCATGTCACAATGTCCCATCAGGCAGGAATAGATTAACTTCTGTCTTTGAAATAAAACTAAGCAGCAAACCACTCAGAGCCCTTTTCTTCTCAGCAGTCAGTTCCCCAAAGCCTGCCAAAACGAAAAAAAGAAGTCTTCACCTGCCAAAGGAAGAACACCAGTGAGGAAGTCCATCTGACCTCACCAGGAAGAAAGCTCCAGAGCTTGAGAGCAGCCACCAAGAAACATCAACAGTTTTCCTAAAGTTGTGTCATTCCAGGTATTGAAGACTTTTCAACCTACTTTGTGGAAGAAGGAAACGTGCTCCTATTCCCACTGACTGTGGGAAGAGCAATCAGGTGGCAGTTTCCACTCTTGCTGTTTCAGAAGCATCAGGATGCTCTCTGTTTCTCCAAGCTTCCTCCATCTAGATATTGCTGTGCCTCCTCCTTCTGTCAGTCTACTTGTCTCTGGGAAGATTTTACTGGGAGATATCAGAGCCTGTTCTTGTGTTGTGTTGGTCAATGCACAGAATCACATGGGTGGTACCTGGATATTCCTGGCAGGAAATGTACAAAGAATCCTTGCTAGTCAGCTCAAAGTCCTTCCAGATCCTACTGAGCACATTAACCTTATAGTTCTTGGAGTATCTGTGCAGTCTGTTTCTCCCTTGCCCCCATGCAACTCAAAGACATTGTTTTAATCTTACCTGTGTTTATATTTTGGGCCCCACAGCCTTTTAAAGGTTTCCTCGCCCATCATATTCCATTTTGTGTTTATTACAGAGTTCTTTTTGAATACTGCCTCTGCAAAAATTCAGGCTGCAATGGGCCAGAAGTGTAAGTTACTTCTAGCTAAAACCTGATGATAGTAGAAGTTGCTTCCTTTGCAGAAATGTATTCCTCTCCTCTTCTCCTCTGTTCCTCCACAAAGTCCCACCTCACCATGATATGGCAGTGACCCTGGGCTCATGAAGGCTACACTCCAGCAGAGTGTAAGCTCTGGCAGGTTCTACTGAGTATGGCACCAGTGGCAGACAACATACCTGCCATTTGCCGACCACTCTAGTTCAAATATGGAGAAGCCAGCCAGCAGAAAGCCAGTCACCAGGTGAGGTACTGGCCACCGCAACTATGTATGCATTTTGCATAGGTATCACAGATCTTTAAGTCATTCACATTCTCTCTTAGGCTGCATTTCCTTGTTTCATTTTTAAATCAGGGGCTGGTTCTTGTAGTAATAAGGTAGTTTTTCTAAATTAGACGCTGCTATACTAAAATAACTACAGTATTCCATCCTATGAGGGTGACTGGAAAGGGAGAGTTTAATGAATTATAACTCTGATAAAAACTAACATTTGGTCACTACTATATATAATGAAAAGAGGATGAAAACTGCTGGGTGACCCATCACATAGGTCTGTCTTTTTGCTATAGGAATTCAATCTCTGTATAAAGTTTTTGAGTAAAGAACTGCTTTTCAGGAGTTCCACTGAAAGATGTTTTAAAATGGAACAAGCAATATTCAGTAGCTGCCAGCTGCAATAACAGGTTTATACCTGAACATTTCTCTCTCTCTTCCTCCCCCCGCTTTGAGTCTCATAGACCATAAACACTGTTCTTAAAAACTAAAAAGTAAATGGGAAGGGAAAACACTAAAAATAAAAAAATAAAAAATAAAAAAATAAAAACCAGGCACCTTCAGACTAAACTAGGGTTTGTTTTTTGGTTTTTTTGCTTTTTTTATTTGGATGGTTTCACAATATGGAAGTTCAGGGATGTAGGATAGTCAATTTCAAGTTGAGAGGGTAAAAGGGAAGAAATCTTTCATGTAGTATCACTCTGTTAAAATCACATCCATGCCAGGGAGCAATCTGTCAAGAGATACAAAATTCTCTGTCTCTAAGATCTTCACCATTTGTTTTAATGAATGAACTGAAATCTCTCTACTAAAATGATTCCCCATATAAATGGATAAAGAACTGCAGGTCTGGAAGAATATACTATTAAAACTAGAAAGACTTAGAAATCGTCTGACTTTTTACTACAGAATCCTCGGACGGTCACTTACTTAAAATAAAGTTTAGGCATATTATTGTTAAAATCTTATTTACACAGATATACTATATAAACATAAAGATATCTTGTTAAAGATAGTCCACCATTCTATTTTATCAGTTTCTCTAGCTGTAATTTGACAACCAGACACCTGGAAAGTCAGTCTATAGCCTAACCGTTATAGTCAATCAATATTTAAATAGGTGAGCCACTGTAATTTGGCAAAAAGCAGGCAAGAGCAAACTGGGGGGGAGATCTATTCAATATTTTTTTTCAGCAAAAATGTCTTTAGTCTATCAGCAAGTTTCAATATCAATACATCTATGAGAGGAACAACACAAATCTACATGAGAAAACTAAAGATGGCAGGAAAATTATAGCACATCCTAAGGGCTCTGAAGGTCTCAGGGAGCTTTGAGATGGCTGGATTATGATGCAATTCTAGGCAGGCATGACACTATGTTTTATTGTGTTTTACAGGAAAACTGTTAATAGATCATTGTGCACTTACGGGTTCTGCAAGAGCAACCAACCATCAGGCCTTTAGCAAAATACAAGCATCACCATACACTTCCATAAAATTACTTCTACCTGTGCATTGATTTATCATCTTTTGCATCCATTGTGTGTGTGTGTGTGTGTGTGTGTGTTTTAAATGCTGCACAGAGCAAAAAATACTGAAATAGACTAACATGGCTATTTCACTGAAAATATACAAGAATAGCAACACATTGGTGGAGTACAAAACAATGAAGAATTTGGTCAAATGCAAGCCATTTTCTTTAAGTAAGATTCTTCCTTCTATTACAATGTTACAATCTTTAATTACAGGACACATTTTGGGGCAATGGCTAACTTATCATGACATCAGTCTTGCTGACACTTAAGCCATTCTTACTGATCTTCATATCTCAAAGATAATTTAGCTGCCTTCCAGTTAATTCAGTTTAAGAATGGCACTACTCTCCCAAGTGTCATACATCACTATTTAGAATTCCATTTTCCTCTTCACCATGTCCTCTGCTCATGAACAGGTAAGCACTGACTCTTCCCCCTCATTTTAGTTATAAGGGGACATACATGCACATGTTACTCTCACTAATGTAAGATCTGATCATTAAGAAGAAAAAAAATCCATTATTCCTTCCACAACAACAGACCTCATGATCTGTGGATTTATTTCAAAGACTAGGACTGATAAAAGAGGGGGTAAAGCTGAACTACGTGAGCAACGACATGCATGCAAAGGCTAAACGAGGAATGCACATACCTGCCAGCAGATGCCATTTCCCTCTACATTTTATACCCCAGTGTCTGCCGTTTTGCCACTGCTGCCACAATAAACCACACGATAAAATGGACTGCCTTGCTGACTCGAGCACCAGCTGGTTAGTAGAAAAGTGGCTTCCCCCATGCATGATTCAGTCTCCTTGACAAATATACTGCATTGTACTAGATGAGTCATCAGAGGACTATTCTGCATTTTATAGGCCAGTTGCGTCGTTCCTCATATTTCAGTATCCTGATTCCCACAATGAATTACACGAAGAACTGACCAACGACACCTCCACTTCATTCTTCAGCTCCTCCTTTAAAAAAAAAATCTCGCTCTTGCCAAGGTATTACTGTGTCTGGCAACAAAATGCAGACTCAAAATAGAAGTACACATGTGTGTGTGTGTGTGTGTGTACATGTGCGCACACACACGCACGCGCACACACACACACACATTATTCTGCGCTGTTTCTAACATAAGGAGAATTAAAAAGGGCAGCTTTGGTATTTTACCGAGTGCAAAGGAAGGACTGTAAGGAGCCAGAGGACCACTGCTGAAAAGGATACATATAACCTGTCTTCAGGCTATATGTATCAATACCATTCTGGTGGAACAGGCCAGATCTGTACAACCTCTGACCTACCAAGGCATAAAAGGCTAAATGAGCCCACAACATTTCTGTTTACCACCCAGACAATTAAATTTTCCTGCCCAAGGGCAGGAGTGCTTAAAACACATTAGAATCACTTTATCATATCCTTTGAATACTCTTTTTTTTTTTTTTTTGAGGGGATAGCAGTGGAATGCTCAGCTTTGGCTCACACACACCTCAATAAAACAATGGCTTAATAAAGGTTCAAATTATTACCTGATGTAGATCAGCGTATGAGCATTGGATATCTATTGGGGAACTGGCATGTGGCAGGAAAAGATGTGTAACCCCTTAAGCACTTCATAATTCTCTTTGTAAATTCACTCTCCCCTGTTCCCCACCAATATACTATTTCCCCTTTAAGTTATCCATATTTCTGGTTTTGGCACCCAGCCGAGAACAAGAGATGAAAAATTGCAGAATGGGACACTATTGCAGGGAATGTAATACAGCTGGCCGTCCACATTTGCAGGTTTGGCTTCAATGGATTTGATTATTTGAGAGTTTCTCCAACCCCTGCCCCCAGTGCCTCTTTGCCAGGCGGGGAGCCTTCCCTTTCAGCAGCTTTCATCAGGCCAAGCAGCCCTCAAAAGCTGGTCCCTGGTCTTCTTCCCCCACCAGCCAGCTAAGGATGGCTTGCAGCCTGATTTCTCAGCACCACAAACCTTCTCCTGATATCCACACATACCATAGGAAGGAGATGGGTGAGAGACAGGATGAATAGGGCCACCATGCCAACCTATCCCCCTTCTCTGACCTGATTTGGACCCTGGGTGCCTGTTCTCCCCACCATGCCTCTGCCCTGTTTACACACACATACGTTTTAATATTTGTGATTTTTTCCACTTCTGCTGGGGTCCTGCACCCCAACCCTAGCAAATGTGGAGGGCCAACTATATCAGCAAGTAATTATTTAAAGTGTGTGTGGGGGGGATAAAAGTGTAAATGGGGCAGCCAGGAGTAGGATAAACAAAGAAATGGCTGAATTTTAAGTTCACCATGTTTGGACCAGCCACCAGAATTAGTTGCAAGGATATGTATGATATATGTATGTATGAAGTACGCTGTAAAAGATGCATAACCAGGGTTTCAATCGAAATAGGGTGGTTTTTGATAGCTGAAAGAATCGGAGGAAAATCAAGCTTAGTAGATTATTGCTGCATACTTATGTAAATTTAGCCGTTTGTGTAACACAGCCTAATGTTTATCTAATCCTGTATTAAGTCTGCAGCCTACAGAGGATAAAGTGCGGTAGTGGAAGTTATTGAAGACACGATGACAGGTGTTGGTGAAAAGTACAAGTGAGTCAGATCAAAAGGAGCACACAGAACTCTGATGCAAAAAAGAAAAAAAGCAGCAATTAATTTATATAATCATTTCAAAGGATTTAGTCACAACTAAGTTACCAACTGATAGAGAGGGAGCAGAAGAGCTGAAGAGATCCAGGCTGCTGTTTGCAAAAGCACAGGATGATAATGAAAAAAGATGCACAGGGAAAACTGTACTATTTTTAAATACAGTTGACTTTGAAGCTCTAATTGCTTTTAATTTACTTGGATTTCTCAAGGTGGAAAAAGGGAAATTATGAAGTACCTTTGAAGCAGTTTCAACAGCACAGTTGGGCAAAAATGAGCAAGGTATTAAAAAGATTTCATTTTCTTTCAAGATACCAGAAATGGAAGGCTGTCTGATGTTTATTTAAAAGCTTACTTCCTTCCCAGAAAGATTAAACACTCACCCAAACATGTTGGGGGGGGGTTACTTGGAAAAAACCCAATGCTTAGTTTTTTAGACACCTGTCTTTTGGGAGCGGCACAGACCAAAAGGAAAGGAAGAATGATACTTTAGATCCAGATGAGTATACAAATCCCAATGTGCCTGAGACCATGATGTAGATAAAACCCCAGTAATGATTTTATAAAGATTTAATATTAATTAAATTAATTAATTTAAAATCACCACAATGTGTTAATTGCCAGGACAGGCCTCTCCACTATGCTCATACAGACAGACATTTCTTAACTTCAAACCATGCTTAACATTCATAGTTAATTACAACTAACCATGGACTTCACTGACTTTTTGTAGTAGCTACCATATCTTCTTCAAATGACTATCAATCTAGACACTAGGTTAGTAAGATATCTCCCAAGAAAACAGAAAGAAAAGAGCTGTTTTAAAATGTCTCCTTCTCTTTATCTCTCTAGTTCAGTGGTTCTCAACGTGTGGGTCCCTAGATGTTCGTGGACTTCAGCTCCCAGAAGCCCTGAGCATTGACCATAGTGGCTGGGGCTTCTGGGAGCTGAAGTCCACGAACATCTGGGGACCCACAGGTTGAGAACCACTGCTCTAGTTATTTGAGCAGCACTAAAGCAAAGATCTGAATCTGGAATATCACATCATGTTAGCTAAAATTAATGGCACAAATCAAGAAGAAGGAGAATCATGGTTTTGAAGGAAGGAAGAATATGGGAACTACCAAAGCAACGAGAAATCCACTGACATATGTTGTTTGTCTGGTGGCGGCAATTATATGAATACCACCACCATGGCTTGTTTGAAAACCGATAACCATAGTCTCGTGATTCAGAGGAAGCACACTTCCTGGTTTGATTGCTGTAGAGAGAATAACAAAGAGGTGACTCTGGGAGCAAAAAACCTTCTGCTTAATAAAGGCAAGTGTTCAAACCAAGCTCATCTGTGCCATCATTTCCAAGTCACACAGGAAAACTGGTTCCAGTATTCCCATGATTAGATGACTAGAAATTCAACATACAAGCTCAATAGGAAAGGAGACAATGAACAGCAATTCTCCAGACAAGATTTACTTTCTCTTTCAACTCTCAGTTTCTGTAAAGATGTTTCTGTTAAAAAAGTTTCCAATTAAAGCAAATAATCCTTTATCAGTACCAGCTGTGAGAAATTATGGTTAACACTAACAAATACAGATACTGATAAATGATACTATCAGATTGGGGCAAGATCCACAAAAGCCACACAAAGGTTATGTGCAACACAATAACTGAAAGGGATATTTTGCCTGTTTGCTGTTCTTTAAAATCCGCCTGATTTTCTAGTTGTTCAAGAGGAAAGTGACAAACAGGGTAGACCCAGTCTACCTTGTTGCTGTATCTCCCAGAACAAATGCAAGTAGCAAGGCCTGGGAGAAGAACAAGGGCAGGTGTGAAACAGACTAGGAGTCAGAAGAGTATGAACTGAAACCACAGTCTCAGCTTGGAAAAATTACTGTTTCGGATGACAACTCCCCAATCCCCCAGACAGCATTTAATTCAAAAAAGACCAATCTTCACTGCTTTTTAATTGGTCTGAATTGTTTTAGCTTAATTTATTAAAATAATTTCAACTACTTCAGAACCATAGAACTTACAATGCCATAGCTGAATGCTGTAAATTATTTATAATACTCTACAAATGTCCAAGCCTTTTCTTATCTTTTAATGTCATTCCTCTTAAAATCAATACTCCAAAGGAATTACTGTGACAAATTCTTCAAAGCTTATGCCAAAGGACAAGAGCAACTGCCACCAAATTGGCCCATCTAGCTGATGGAATTGCAGCACCAGAGTTTTGCTGGGGTTGGGTTAGATCAGTGGTTCTCAACCTGTGGGTCCCCAGATGTTCGTGGACTTCAGCTCCCAGAAGCCCCAGCCACTATGGTCAATGCTCAGGGCTTCTGGGAGCTGAAGTCCACACACATCTGGGGACCCACAGGTTGAGAACCACTGGGTTAGATGGCTGTGGAGGACAACTCTCACACTGCCTTCAGAATGTGCCAGCTACCTGCTAGAAGAAAACATCAACTCAGCCAGAGAGGTTGTGGTATAGTGGTTTGAGCATTGGACTATGATTCTGGAGACCAGGGTTCAATTACCCGCTCAGCCATGGAAACCCACTGAGTGACCTTGGCCACATCACATAATCTCTGCCCCAGAAAACCCTGTGATAGCACAACTTGAAAGCACAAAACAGCAACAGGCTGGAGATGCCAGGTAAACATGGCCACCACCCTGTTTTATCATTCCTGACTAACAGAGCTGCAGTGCTAGCTTCTCAGTACCTCTCATTCATTCCCCATACAAGTCAGAGGGCAAACTTCTAGCAAAGGTCCAAAATAAATAGGATGTTTATACCCCTCTAGACAAACTCAGCTTCCCTTGGTTATCAGCTTAGCTACAAAGGATACCTGGTCTCTCTGTTCTGACTTTTCCCTCTTCCTGAATCAAATCTTTTCACGAAGAAGAACCATGGTGCAAAAGCCTTCCATCAACTGAACACAAACACTTCCCACTGGCTCTGGACCAGTGGCCCACTCTCTTCTCAGTTCCCGGGGTCAGAGGGCACAGTCAGGATGAACTGGTGGTAGCATACATATTCTAGACTGTGAACATTTATCTGGATGGATTGGCCCCTTTCTCTTACTCCTTTTTTAAGTAGACACACTGAAAACCAACTTGGGGATTTCTACTGAATGATGAGGTAGAAACCTTTATAAATGACTAAGAGAACGGCCCTATGCATGCCTAATCAAAAGTAAGTCTGATTAAGTTAAATGGGCTCTAGTTCCACCTAAGCGTGTATAGAATTTCAGCCTAAGAATAAAGATGTGGAAGAATAAGTTCTGCATACAATCCAATCCCTAAAGTGGCTTCGCACATAAGAGATATCCTATCTTTTAGAGTCAGTTCCTAGCTTTTTTTTTGTTTTCTAAAAAAGAAAGCATCTCTTAATCTAAAGCTACTAAGCACCCTGATTTAGTCAGAGCTAGGAGTGAGCTCATTTTAGAATATGCAATTACAGGCAAGATTTCAGGAAGTCAGAATCAAGTATATATTTCAGGGGAAGGAGCTGACAAAACAACCTCTGAGCATTCCTTGCCTAAGAAAACCCTATGAAATTCACGGGGTTGCTAAGAGTCAAGAGACGACTTGAAGGCACATACACTGATACATATCAAAAACCAAGATTCCAATCAAAACCTTTTAACAGCAAGAAGACAACAAACTCCACAGACTGTGGCACAGCAGAGGTCATATTTTTGACTCCATCTTTTTAGAAACAGAAGTAGAAAGCATCAGTCAGTACGGATATGCAGATACTCAAAATAACCCAACAATTCCATTACAAAAATCCAGTCCTTATCAAGGAAAAAATGCTCTTTGAAGGCACTATCATGAAGGGAAATCCTATGATTGGCTGTGTCTGATGTCTGTCTGATATGTCAGTCTTATCAACCAATTATTGTGGCTTAAGGAAGGAGATCCAAGGAGGAAAAATCTACTCGGATGGTAGTAAGAAGTGGAAGATCAGTAGCATGTGACTGTCCAGCTATTGTTGGATTACAACTTTATGCACACAGCCAGTGGTGAGGAATGATGGGAGCTACAAGCCAGCAATACTGGGATGGGACACAATTCCCACCCCATTTTAGGAAATCAATTTGCCTGGGCTCCTCAACTGCTGATCTCTTTGTGATGGGAGTTAAGTCTTGTGTCTTGAGCAGTCATATAAAATGCAAATAACACTACTTCTATTAACTGATTTATCCAATTCAGCTGAAACTGCTGGGAAGCTGTTTGACTGTTTATTTCTAGAATTGTTCTATGGAGGCCATTAAACAATAAAGTCAAGTTGGCTTAGCCAAAAAGCAACTCCATTTTTTAAAAATAATCTAGACAGAGAACTAAGAAGGTGGGGAAGTTATATTTTAAGGATTAAAAAAATGAAAAGATACAGCTTCACCCTTGCAGGAAAACAAACTGTTTATAAAGTTGGCAAATTTTAACAATATAAGTAGCTCCCATTTATCATATACAAATTCTGTACAATGTAGGAGGAAAAAAATATAATGTAAGTACGAAAAGGAAGTGAAAGATTGGTTTGGCAACCCTATTTGCACAAGTAAATGCTCTATTTTCAACATGCAGATACAGCATGATCATTGATTTAAGCTAAAGATACCTGCACAGATTCCCAAGGTTTTTTGCAACATCAAATTTCACTGGCTTCCTCAAGGACAGTGGTGCACCTGTTTGTATAAACCCATCACTATTTCTAATCTACAAAGAAATCAGGATTGAGGATCTCATATGAATTTCAGTTACTGTCAGTTAAGGGATTAAAGTTAGATCCTACACTGAAACTCATCAAAAGCTTATATATTAGGGAATCCTATTGTAATCAACAGGATTTGTTTGAATGTAAGAGTCTATGGTAGTCTTTTAAACTGAAGTCTTCAAACAATCAACCAATTTCCTACCAGTAGCTAGGAATCAAACAGCTTAGTTAAGTGCATCCAAGGACTTGGGCATCCCTGGTGGGGGATTTGATGTTCATTTCTTTAAACACTTATCATAAAAGGCTTCTGAAAAATCCTTAATTTCCCTACATGACATGGGAAGTGGCTGCAGTTCAAGAAACACTAATCCAAAACTCTCCCAAGTCAGGTATCCAGAACTGACTGTGGAGTTCTTGCCACCTAGGCCTGTCTCCTTAGTTGCTACCCACAGGTCTGTTAAAATGACTGTTTCAGGATTATATGTATTTTGGTAATCTTTTCTGAAACTTCAGTTCACAGAAAAGGCTTACAAATCTCTTTTGATGGTTTATTTCCTTTAAAGCATCTGCAGCGTTCAGTTCTCAAGAATTTCAACTCTTTTCCTCTTGTTCACTTGGCTTATAGAAAGCAATGGGCAAATGTGGTTATTTCACATCTGGACACAAGGATAAGACCCCAGAATCCTCCTCCAGCTCTTTAAAAAGCAGCATATAGCAAAGAGAGAAAAAGGAACACTAATCTAAGTCATTGACATTGACTCTTTAACATGGACTATTTTAATGCCAACTATAAAACTAATTTTATAACAGATGATTATTTAGTTTTGTTAGTTTTAATTTTTTTTAAGAAATCACTTAAACTTAATTAAAATAGCTAACTCACCCTAAAATTACTGCCCCCAAAGCAACAAATTAAAATAATATGAAATGCTTATATTTTTTCAGCTCATTAACACAACTTATGTTTAGTGATTTAAATAGAAACTTTGAAATCATTGTTAAAGTATTTAATGCATTATGGGTAATAAATGATTTCTAAACTCTACTACAGATGGGGCAGAGAGAGAGAAAAAGTGACTTTAAGAAGTAATAGCCTACCTAAGGCCATGGACTCAGGTGGTGTTAAAAACAAAACCAAACCATGAACCATTATTCACACTGACCAACTCCACTGTTCCAGCGTTCATGAACAAAAGCATGAAGTCTTTTTCTCTTTGGCCCATAAGCTGAATGCCCAGCTTCTAACTCTTGATTGTTCAGCACTTCTTTCTAAAAGTTGTTGGACTATCCTTGCCATCCACTATAAGTTAATAGCTTTCAGGCAACAGAGAAATGTTCTTCCATATATTTTTCTGAAACTATTGGTATCAGGATACAGTATCAGGACTGAACAAGTCCGTGGGAATAGTTTAAACTGTTTCACCTGAACTACATTGCCTGGCATCCAACTCTTGAAGGTACCTGTTGAATCCTTACCAACCAAGCCAACTAAAAGGCCATTTCCATGGACAGAAAGGATACACTGTCCCTTGTTCGCCTTCTCTCACATCCATTCTTGGCTGTGAGTGGGGGAAAAAAAAAAGACCGGGAAAAGGTAGGCTATTTCAGAAGTACTCTAATTTTATATAGCAAATCCTGCTGCTGTTTAATGCCTTGGAATTTTATTTTTTTAAACTGGGTTTTACATTTTGTTTTTTTTCCCCAGTATCTTGTAAGCCGTCCTAGGACCCTGGCAATAAATCAGAACAAATAATAACAAAATAACTAAAATGCTAGATCCATACCAGACCTGCTGGCAAAGAGGAGAGCACTGAGACTTTGGGCTTGATCCAATATAAAGGCAGTTACTCACATGTGCAACCTTTACTTACTGTAGCACCTTTGCAGGTGGGGGATTCTGTGAATTGTTTGCTAGCATTTACACAATAAGGTACCACCCAAATGTAATCAAGAATGGAACTGAGGTTTAGATGACTAGTGAAAACTTAGGTGCATAAGCAAATCTAAACACACCCTGACAATTTCAAACAAAGTTAATGCCAGTGTCAAACCCAGGAAATTACATAAGTGGTTGAGTGAGCCATCTTGTAGACTACTATTACTCCTTACATTTTTCATATCCTTTAGATTTCTGGTTTATGCCCTGGAGGCATGTTGTTGTCATTCAGAAACGCATTACATGCCTCAACACAGTTTAAAATGAAGTAAACATATACAGATATTTGGATACTAGAAAATATCACGTTTTGACAACTGCTCCTGGCAAGCTTCTATGTACCAACACAACTTCCAATAATATACTCTTTTATTATGAAACAACGCTGTTCTTTTTGCATTTTTTCTAACAGCTGTTCTGGCTGTTGCATATCATCCAACAATGCTGAGGGAAAATCCCTGTGCTTTTGAGACCAAAGTTAAGGTTATCTCACGATGGCTCAACTTCCACGGAGCATTTCCTTACAACAGGTCTTTCCAAATGGTGTGTCGCCTGAAGTGTGTAGGTGTGTCACCTACAATCTTGGAAATGTATGTTATTATTTATAAATCATATATTTTTAAAAATATATGAAGAGTTTTCATGGGATATGTTGTGTCCCCATACATTCTGCTATTACAATTTATGTATGCGTCTGTCTCTCCTATAAGGAGTTACTTTAACCTCTGGTTTGCTAGTAAAACTGAATTACTGTGTTGCGAAATGATGCATGTCTAAAAAATGTGTCACCAACAGGAAAAGTTTGGAAAGCTCTGCGTTACAATTTAACAAACTCTAGACATCCACATTTTCGTGTGAAACTGTTCTTGCAAGAGTTGGACTTCACAGCGGCAGAAAAATTGTCACTTCTTTAAACACAAAGTGTTGGGGAGGGGGTTATTTTCACACAGAACTGCAACTTCCAAAAGCCCTCCCCTCCGTCATCCCTTGTTTACAAATTAACAAGTGACATTTGCCACTGCTGGGCAAACCGAGTAGGAAGGTGGGCTGCCTTTCTAGGTTGATCTCAGCCTCTGTTTGAAGCTTTGCACTTCGGGCTGGCTTTGCCCCAAAGACAGCCTGCAGTCTTCATGGTCTGGCCAACCCTGCCCTGAACTCTGTTGCATTTGGGCTGGAGATCAGGTTTGGATCAAACTGAAGCAAGACACTGCCAGAGAATTTGGCTGCTATTCTGTTCTCTGCTGTTTTCTCTAGCTGGTGGTTTGCATTCACCCTCTCCTCCTCTGGGTCTCCCCAATTTATTTCCTTGCTTAGATTCCCCACACTTCCTCAGAGCTGTCTTACAAAAACTTCTCATCTCAGTCTCCTGAAGCAGCATCAAAAGGGGTTGTGTTCCAAGCATCTTCCCAATTCACCTAATAATAAGTAGTATAAATGTAGGAAATCGCATTTTATAAATACAAGAACACCCATTGTGAATAGGATCTGCAATATTTCCAATAAAACAGTGCACCTCAGGGAAAACTCTGGAGTACTGGCAATATACTAGCTTCAGAAGGACATGACCTCTTTATTCTACATAGCCAAAGGCCATTACAGTGAAATAGGATCCAATCAGCTCAGGTTACAACAAGGCAAACATGCAGAGACTGGATAATAAAGCAAGAAAAGTCATTAGGTGAAACAAAGGATAGTCTTGAAACCACTCAGCAATAATATAAGGTACACCACAATTAATTAATTAAATGTGTTCCCAGACATTCCTCCTTTGACAGAAAATTTGGTAAACAGAAACATTTTGAATTTTCTAGAAACCTCCTGAAAGCTTCTTCTAAAATGCATCCACAGATAATTTTTTTCTGTTTTCTTTTGATTTCTATTTTGGTGTCCAAAAATATAGATCTATGTTTTTTTAATACAGTGAGGGGTACCTGATGAAGTAGGCTTATCTGCTTTCCTGTTTTGCGGCTCAAGCATACTCAGTAAGACATTCTGGGGGCGGCTGCTCTTTACTTTGCATATTGTAGGAAGGCACATGCAAATACATCAGGATCTGCTACAGTAGAATCTCACTTTTTTTGCAGCTCAAGGTTTATTGTGTTCTTTACTGCAGACACACTACTGCAACCGAACACCAAAAGTATGAGTTTCTCTAGCTCTCCTCTCCTCTCCACGCTGACACTGCTAAAAACTTCCAGCCAGAAGAGGGCAAGAATAAAAAGCGGAGGTTGGGCACGTTTTAAAAAAAAAACTTGTAAAAAGCAGCTTCTTTTTAGAGGTATGCCCATATTCCCATAAACCATTACTCTAAAAGGGGTGGGTGTGTATAGGGAGTCCTGGATTTTTATATTAAAGCTCATTTTTCATACAAGAGGAACATAAATCATTCATCTGCTATAGCAAAAATTACCTTGCTACCACAATGTAGAAGTGATTGTCAGACAATAATTCCACCACCACATCTTAGGTGTTTCACATGTGGATTACCAAACTGTCTACATACAATGGACAAAACAAATTATGCATCACATCTTTGATCTAACTGCAATCAAAAATATGCTTCCATTGGTCTAACAAAATTTCCTATCTCCACTGAAATACTAATATTCAAAATGAAAATGAGCATACATAAGATAACTTTGATAGCAGTTCAAACCCTTAGCTTTCAATGGGCAGGAAAAACTTAACTTTTGAACCACTGCACGAAACTCCAGTGATGGATGCCCATTTTGAGGTTCATGAATAAAGTACCACCAACATATTTCACCCAAATTTGGCAGAAGTATATGATATATCTATTATGACTGAACACGCTATGCAGGCCACTTCTAACTGGAAAAGCTATAATTTTGAGACAAGGTGAAATTCCTGAGGATAATTTTGTGGAAATATAGCATCCTGTCGTTTTCCCATGCTTATATAAATTGTAAAGCATTACACACTGAAGTCTATGTTACTCTGGTTATACCAAGAGTAGTTTCTAGTGGGCCAGCACCAAGGGTCATAGTTTAAAAACCAACAACACCAAGATCAAACGAGAAAGCTTATCAGGGTCCTGATAAGCAGTACTCGCAGATTACAAGTGCTTAAATGTGTGTCTCAACAGGAGCAGGAAATGACTCATACCCACTCAATTCAGAATGAGGCAGAGAAAAGCACTATCATTACCTAAGAACGTTTCAAGACCACTCTAATAGGGATAATATGCATATTCTACTTATTCTGATTTTTCAAAATACAGTATGTGCAACTTTTGTTCCATCTTCTTTAAAGACATTCAAATCATCCCACAAAAGCAGATGCTCTTCATTACACCATGTGCAACTGACAAACTGTCAACCTGCGACGGAGTACCCAGACTTGAGTCTCATGATTGTGATGAACTAGAGAGAGATCATCCCTTTCAACCTCTATCTCAAATTCTTCGTGGCTGAGTTTGACTTACTCAGTCTGCACTAACCTTTGGAGGGCCAGACTTTATACTGACTGAAGGATGAAAATTAAAACTGAAAGATTGAGACCACACAGCCCTATGGACTTTTAGGGCCTTTCCACCCTACATTGTTACAGTGCTATTGTTCCCCTTTCCACATCCTGTGGAATTCTGGGGTTTCTAATTTCCTGAGGCCAAAGAACTCTCTGGCTGAGAATTCTAAAGGTCCCTCCCTAAACTGCAAACCTCAGGACTCCCATAGGACACATGTGTCAAATACAAGGCCCAAGGCCAAATCCAGCCTGCCAGGCCATTTCACGTGGCCCTCACACCTCTCCTGCAGCTGTGGCTGGGGGGCAGAAAAAGGCACAGAGAGGGGCTGGGGAGCAGAAAGTGGCACACTTTGTGTATACTGACCAATCCGATGTTACTTTACAGAGATATAGGGACCATAAACTATGACCAAATAGCCCCAAAATGTCCAAGAAAAGAAAAGTTGATACAGAGGGAAGGCAACTTAAAAACCAGTAATAATCAAATGCAGAGGCAATTATTTCATATGATAAAAGAGTAGATAGATTTATATAGTCTTACAGATACAACCAGCCCTTTGAGGGAAACCATAATGCTGAGGTGGCCCAAGATGAAACTGAGTTTGACACCCCTGCTGTAGGATGCTGAAACTGGAATAATAACACTATGACAGTGTAGTGCAGAAAGGCCCATAGTTCTCCATAGGAATAAAATGAATGAATGAATGATAAATAATTAGTCATATGCACCAACATTGTTCTGCAGCAAGATGCACTGGTTGCAAGACATACGTTATGCAAGCCAATGTTCTGCATACACATACCAGTATTCCAGTTTGATACTGCTCTCTTTCATCAAAATGACATCTGTTCACAACCATCAGTGGCATATTTTGTATTCTTTTATTTTAATCACTTGCATTTAGAAGAAAGCCATAGATTCAGGAAATGTCACTGTGTTTCCAGGCACATGGATGATGAAAAATTATCACTATCACTATTTTATTGACTGTATACCCACCTGGAAGAATAAAATTAGAGAAGTTATAACACCAACTGACACACAGCAAACTGACTCACAGTGAGACACTAATATTCCATGTAGACAACTTCCATGTAGAGCAAACTGCACCACATCTGGTATTAACACCTGTGATAATGTGTTACGTGCAAGTGTTACCCCTTGAAAATTAGTGATAGGTGCAGTATTTCTGCTTCGATGAGTGGCTGGTCCATTCTACAACCAGCTGTTCGCAACATGAATCATCACTTTTAGCACAAATGTCCCACTCCTGGAAACAAATGGTTATGTACAGTAACAGAGGTTTCTTACAATTTCCAGGACAGTATGTGTAACATCAACTCTTCCTCTTTTAACATATGAGGTAAGAGGGGAAGCCAAGCAAATTAAAATTCCTAGGGCAATACTGAATCTCAATCTCTGCTTTGTTCGGCAAGCACACGTCCCATCAAAAACATTATACTTATCTAAGGGCTGAGTCTTTCTCAAATGTCAGGTAAAGATGGCATGAGAGAAAAAACAAGCTAGAACAAACCTGTACTGAAACTTTAAGAAGCTTGTTTTCCAGCAATTTCTTTCCACATCTGTAACCATGTCACATTATGTCCATGGTTGTAATCCTAAAACCTATTTATCAGTTTCACTGAGATAACAGGGATTTACTCTAGAATAATGCAGACGTTAAGACCCTAACTCTCATATCAAAAAGCAATATTTCTAGCTTATGCCAATGTATGTTGTTGTAGCAAAAGAAAAAAAATACAAAATTTCATTAATTCTTAGGCAAAGGCCAATGTGTGCTAAATTATTAAGCCTCATGGAAAAATCATTATAAATGGTGAATTTGACACCTGAGAGATAATACCAATTCACAATACTGAGATTAATACTACTTCACAAAACTCACCTACCCCTCTGGGATATTTTTTACCATTTAATTTCCTATTTTCATCATACTTTTGCAAGTATTATTCTGTCAGAGTGAGATGGTAGGTTGCTGAAAGCTACAGTGTGAGCATTTTAACACTGATTACAAATGCAAGTACCTTGAGTCAATTTTGAGAGGAAAAAAAATCACACAAATATTTGGCGTGGCAACCTTAGCCCAGCTACAAGTGTAAAGCCTGATCACATAAGAGTACTGTCTTTGGATTCCAGGGTTATTACAACAGTTCATAACCCCTGCTGGTCATGTCATCTCACTAAGACATCTTAGACCGCAGGTCAGATTCTTAGGATACAGCCACTTTGTCTAAAGTTACCCACCTGATTCATTATCTGTTCTGAAAACTACATAAGAACGTAGCCTTCAGTAAACTTTACTCTCCTTCCATTGAGTGTGTTTACATTTCTCCACCTGTTCAAAGGAGTTTTTTAAACAGTACATTTACACACACACACATACAGAATGAGTGAGAGAGAGCCCCATCTGCCTCCACCTTGGTCTACCAAAACTTCAGAGAGTATATAGTAACAAGCTACAAGCAGCTGAGCAAAAGAAAAGAAATATCAAAAATTCCTATATATTAGCTTTGCACAGGACTGAACTATTTCAGATTCTCAGTCAGCATATATATTTTCATCATAACCCACGCTAGAAATATTTAAAATATCACTGGGATCCAGAAATACATTCCAGAAAAAAACTCGTAATTAAGCTTGGTACAACTCTATTTATATGGTTTTACCCACAACTGCACATGTGCACAGAGGTCACATTCATCGTTCACTGTTTATTGGTGATGTTCTTCAGCTGAATGGCAAGTTCTTTTTTAAAAAAAGTATTGAGAGTCTCTCTAGAGCAGTGAAAGTTCTGACCTTTGGAACATGTAACTAAAATTTAGCAAGATGTTAAATGCACGTCAAGAACTTGCAAAAACGTGAATCGGTTTGATTAATGGCTCTGAAGAAATTGTTGGAACTCTATACTACAACAGGTGTTTGGAAAGCAATTTTGAAAGAGAAGCTTGAAGCCTTGTCCTACAATAATTATTGGCACCAAAATTAGCTCCTTCATCTATTAGAGGCACTAATGGGGAGGAAGTTGTAGCCCCCCAACTGGGGCTTAAGCCATTTACAACTTACAGATCATATCTCCTTACATGAACACTTATTGGTCAACTCAGCAGGCTGCCAGTTCACCAGGAACACAGTGGGTCAATAGCAACTTGAACTGTTCAGATTGGAGAGTAAATATTATCATCATTTGCTAGTATCTGCAAATTGAACTGTTGTTTGATGTTAGAAACAAATGAACAGAGAGATCTGTAAGAAAGACAGTAAGCCTGGAACAGCCGTATAAAAGCTGGTTGTGATTATTTTACTAGTGAATGAAAAGCATTCAACACATATGCACAGGTATCTCTGTTTTAATCTCGTTAAATTGAGTCGTGTCAATGAGTGCCAGGGATTAATTCTGGCTCAATTAAGCAATACTGTCAAGTCTCCCGCACAAAAAGGCTGCAAGAGCCACTGAACCTGCTATTCACCTGTCTGTCCAGATGGAGTAATAAATTGTTCGAGGCTCATAGAGAAATGGAAAATCAACCTTTAACCATTCTCTGGCTGCCTACCAAGTAAGCTATGTCTCCCTGGACTTTAAAGCTTTGAAGTATGTCAGTTTTAATTCCTGCTCTATCTTCTGGATTTAGGGACAGACTTAACAAAAAGAAGCATAAAATCAGTCATGTTAGAACCACTGTGCCATGGAAACAAGCTACATTGCTATGGCTACTGCCTGCTCCAGTGGCACATGGTTGGTGGGTGGAGGAGAGGCTGGGCAGGAGGCGGAGGAGGGGGGAGACTGTCCCCTTTCAAAACAGGTACAAGGCAAGTATAGGTTCCAGTATTTGTGAGTTACTAATGTGGAAAAGGCAGAGGCAACATAGCACCAGGCAACAATCAAACTATAGTCCATTTCGAGGCACTCTCAACTCTAGTGACTTGAGAACAGAGATTTCTGAGGACAAGGAATGCATTTTACAGATGTTTCCTTTCCAGACAAACTGACCTTTATCATACAGTGACAGCTTTCACCTTTTTGGCACACTTTGTTCTAGGCTTCACATCCCCAATGTATAAGTGAAACACAGAGCAATCCTGTTATTGCACATGGTTTTCACAGAGACCTTTGGTGCAAGACCTCTGCTGTATGTTAGGGCTGTCCTCAGCAAACATAGCTCTCTGGCCACTTTGCAGGGATAGCTTTGGTAAACACAGAGGAATGTTTTGCTGCTCTGCAGCCATTAAAAGGTACTGGAGAACCATTCACAATGGTGCTTGACTACTATCTCTGGTCCTGTGAATGGCTCTCCTGCTCTGGGAAATATCAGCTCACATGGAAATCCCCTGTCTCTTGCAAAGGGTTGGCAAGCAGGAGGAGAAGTGAGAAGAGACATAAGTGACAATGTTTACATCTGTATCCTTTCCCACCATCTCCAAACTAATTAAATTTCCTAAGCTAACTACTGGACAATTTAAAAGTTTGTGACAGGAACTTCTGAAGGCCCGGGATCCAGGTGTTTAGGATGGCTCTCTCACTGATTAAAAACCTAATCTGGTGGTACCGTGTAACTCAGGGGTGTGCTGGCTCCAGCACTTCATGGTCTGTTCTTTCCTAAAGCATATCCAGTTTCTACAAGCAAAACACAGGGATGTGTATGAGTGCACATGCTCTGGGCCTCAACAATGAAGGTACAGCAATCTAGTCATTTAATAATCCACATTCACTCCTCCCAAGGACATGTTTCCCCAGTTTCGCAGATGAGAAGCTGAGCCTCAAGTAACATCAGTTCAGCTGAAACTACTAAAGGGAGATCATGGCTGCTGTGAACCTTGAACCAGAGTCCTTGTGTTGCTTGGCCATCAGAAAACTCAGAGCCCTCCAAAGGTGGTAGACTGTATCCCCAATCACCATGGCCAGTGGCACCGCTAGGCAGACGCAGTTATTGCACTGCAACCATTTTTTCTCAGAGACGTTATAACTGGAGGCACACGCATGCAGGCATTTCAAGTACAATATTCTTATTATATGATCAGCTTACATGTTACTTTTAACATCTGTGGACAAGGTTTCAAATTATGATAGGCTAGTTTTGGAGTGCACAGAGGTAACAGACTAATAAATAAATCCTGAATCAAGAATTTTAGCCAAAAAAGGGCAAGAAATAATGAACAAACTCTTCTACATTTATCAGGCAATAAAAATGTGATTTATACCTACCTGGCCTAAAAAGGTCTGTAAGCTTTTTTTGTCCAGTACTGATTCACGTACTTACAATAAACCTTGTCCCTGTTGTGAACTGGTTGTTTGCCCCCTTAGAGTACTGTAAGGATATAGCTATTTGGATCTGTGTTGAAAGTTATCGTTACTGGTAAATACATAAGCATTTATGGATAATTTCCTAACATTTTTGGTTTGCTAGTTCTGGAATGAACCAGGAGAGATGTTCAGTTAAATTTTCAGTAATAGCTTGAGTAACAGTGAAAACATGGTTACCAAAAAACTGCTTATAATAATAATTCTGGTATATAATCATGTTAACACACTTTCCCCCTCTTTCTTCATTCCCAAAGAAATCCAAATCTCTGTTTTTACCTGTGTAACTAATATTGTAAAGTAAGGGTGGCAGCTTCACTAGGCTTACATTCACCAAGGTGAATTATATAGACCAGGTTATAAACCTTGTAAGATAAAGTCTCCACTGTAAATCCCCACATAGAAATGCTACAACAAGCAGCACTAAAATACTGCGCCTTTCATAGAAGCACATCACACATACAAATACAGAATCTCATATTCAATTGTTTTGTTCTCAAGTCTTCCACTGGAAAATTCAATAAGCTTTTCAAAAATAAGTTCATTTTTAGGTGAGTTCAATGGCAAGCCAGCCCCCACACCCCAGCTTTTAATACTTACAGAACAGCTCAACACACACACACCCATCCTTCATCCTGCCTCATATAAGAAGATCACTCAACAACTTACAATAAAATCAGTTTAAGCAATTTAATAAGGTAAACATTCTAACAACCATGTTAAACAGTTGAATAATTTAAACGATGCATAAATTAAAAAGTTAAAACAGTCTAAAACCTTATCCACATACAAATTGAGATGAAACATAACCTGGCCTTGAAATGAGACCAATATCAGCACAAATCAGGGTTTCAAAGGGAGGGCACTGCGTATGTGGAGTGTGTGGGTGTGCACGCACGCGTGCACCTTCAGGTTGCCTGTTGATTGATCCCATGAATTTCATATAGAGCTTTCTCAGGCAAGAGATATGCAGAGGTGTGTCTGACAATTCCTTCCTCTGAAATATAGCCTACAGCACCTAGTACGTACTGGGAATGCCACAGTGGAAAAAGCCCTCTCCTGTGCCTTCAATGCATTGTTCCCTCTGGTGTGAAACAGAGGAGGGCCCCTTTGTAAACTTTTGCTTCTTAAAGATGTTAGCAGGTGTTACACCAAAAACTCTACTTTTCTACACTCAGCATTGAGTACACCAGACTCATAAGAATCCTGGGAATGGCTCAGCAGACACAAATATAAGGTAATCTTCCAGTGCTTAGAAAAATCCAGTGTAGATCTACCACATAACCATGATGTCCATCTTGTTTAATCATTCTAATCTTCTGCAATGCAGTGAAGGAGCAATGGGACACCAGTTTCATTATCCCCTGGTGCACAATCTTGAGACAAAATATTAACCCAACTGGGCTGCCAGAGATCTAGCATTGCCTAGACAAGACACCAGGACACAAACCCTCTTTACCTCTTGAATACTGCAGTTGATGTCTTAGTCCATGATCACAGCTTTGTTTGCTGTTAGGTGTGCACACACAGTAGTGTTTTATGTTCTTTTTAGCATCATTTATGCTTGCTAGTCAAAGCAGCAATACTGGTGGTTAGAGCAATGGTAGACAACACATGTCTCTCAAAGCCATTTGTGCAGCCTCCAGACATGCTTCCCCTTACATAAAAACCTGTTGCCAAATTTCAGCAGCAAGCAAGCAGAAATAATTGTTTGCCGCACCAGAAAGCAGGGACTTCAACATTTGCCACCAAATTTTGGTGGTGCAAAGTGTACGACTCAGGCACTTTCCGCATCAGGCTATTAAAACGGTGCAGAGTGACCTCCGACGGAGGTCTTCTGCACCATAGAGTGGACTGGAGTGGACTACTTTTTGTAGTTCCGCACCTCAGTCTGCCCCGGAGTTATCAGAACTGGTCACGCGGTGTGTTTTTTAAAAACCTCTTTTTAGAGGTTTTTAAAAAGCACGGAGCACGTGACTCCGTTGCTGCGCTCCGGTGCAGATTTGCAGGCGCACACTAGTGCGTGCCTGCAGATCTGCCGGGGGCGGGCTTTAGGCTGGCGAGCTTCTCCGGTTGGTGGAGAGCCTCCACCGACCGGAAGCTGCCATTTTAGATGCTGGACGAGCTCACACTGCTCCTCGTCCCAACGGACTTGCCCGGACGCTGAAGAAGTCCGGTGAGTCCCATTTTGCGCGGTTCCTTTCCCACATGCGGAAAGGGACTCGTAGTTGGTTATGGGGAGGGAATAGCTCCTTGAGACTGTCCATTTTTGATTACAAATGTTGGACTACGACTTGGGAGATACAGATCCAAGTTTCCACAGAGCCATGAAACTTACTGTATGACCTTGGACCAGATTTCACAAGGTTGTTGGTGGTTGTGAGCATCCACTGGGAAGCAGAACAGCTATGTATGCTGCATTGAGCTAACTGGCAGGAAGCCAGGATGTAAGTAATAAACAAACAAACATTGTTAAGAAGAATGGTAGATACACAGGTAAACACATTCTGTAAACAGCAGCATTTTAAAAAAAGTGTCATTGTAAACTTGATACAGAATATTTCTGAGATTTTTCTTCTGGGTTAGGTCTAAGCACTTGGCTAGAGGAGGATCATTGCTCCCATGCCTTTCTCACATGGGCTCCCTATCAAAGGAATTATGGGAATCCACTATATTTCTTTGCACAGTATATTGCTACAGAAAGGAAGGGGAAACACAGTTGAGTCTGAAAAGCGTGTGGTAAAATCAGGGAGACCTTTTCATCCATCTGGTAGAGAGGATACTGCCTGTTCCGATATTACGCACAGACACAAAAAATGGTTTTCATGTTTAATAAATCGAAACTCCATCCATACTGCACTACATCCACATTTAAAAGGAAGTACTGCCATTGACTGCCATACAGCACTGTGCTTCCTGTTTCTGGAAGGAGAACTGTAATGGGTGTACTCTGAAATGCACAATATTTGCTTTAAGAGATTACAGATCAAGAAGAAAGCTACTAAAGTCTATACCTCCTCTCAATTTAAATTTGCAGAGGTAGCCAGCACCCCACTTGGCTCTCAGCACAGCTTTCAATTTTAGCTCTACTGAGTAATCAAGAGAGGTAAGTTACAACTTGTGATTAAAGACAGAATCTCACAGTCCAGGAGAAAATGAATATAGAATCATACATAGGTTTTGAACAGGAAATGGGCCAATGCAGTTTTTGTTGTCTCCCAGCCCCCATCTAATTAAAGCAGGGATTCCAATATTTGCATAAAGACATCATCTAGACTTGCAACACTGGGCAAGATAATAAGATAAAATTTAGAGCTCGTATTGTCTCAGTTTGAAAGTAACCTTATAATATGGGCTCAAACAAATTAAAGTTCCCTTCATAGAGGTTTCCTCAACAATGTAACTGGAAGTAAAAGAAACTTTTTCACAATTGACCTCTCCAGATCCAAAGAAGAGCAAGGAAGCAGGGCAGGGTTTTTTTTAAAAAATAATTTATTATAGTTACAGACCATCAAAAAAGAAGCAGATTTTTTTTTTACCATAACATACATAAGAAAGGTTGCATGAAGTTCACATCTTGTAGTAGTAGTAGTAAAAAAGCAAAGGATAAGTCACAACACTTTACCTAAGCCCAAGTTATGTACATAAACCCCAGCCCCATGTGTCTCACACGGCTACTTAAGAACTTTTAAAAAACAGTTTTTTACTGTTATTGTCTACTGCTGATTTGTCATCTGTCTATGAGTCACAACAGCAGACGCACAAAATCTAGCAACCTTATTCATAATCTGTGCATTGTGGACAGCAAACAAAAGGGAAAGATAGAATTCTTCTGCTCTTCCAGGCATATCCTCTAGAATAGATGTAACTGAAGCAAGACTCTCCCTTAGTAAAAAGGGCAGTAGAATATAAAGAAGTCATAAGCAGAGAAGTTTAAAATCTCAAAGGTTTGGTGGCTTATTTCACTACTGCACTAAATATCAGGTCCAGAGCCAAGGCTCAGCATTCTGGAGACCATTCTACAGTCTAGTAGTTGAACATTAATGCATTCATAGCTCTTAGGTGCTTTGCCTAAACTTAAAGACTCACATTAACATGTACTCCTTTATATGTTCCAACTTGAATTCTTAGTAACTCTAGATCTGCTCTGGGCTACAACCTTTTACTCACAATGCCTACATAAACAAGCAGATTCTTTTACTAAGTGTTAAAATAAAAGTAGTGAATCTTCCCCCCTTTGCCCCCCTGGTGGCCTCCCTAACAGCTCTAAAATTACACTGTTAAAACATGTTTGTGGAAAAAACAGTCTGAAAGCAGAGTTAACTATATAGTCTTGCCTTGGTATGAACATTCCCCTGAATGTTCCAAACACTGATAGTGGGAGAGAAAGAAAGTGTTACCCTGATTTCTGGGGGTCCTGGGAAGGACACCTAAGTGTACTCCAAATATTACAAAGTTGGGAATTAGCAAAGAGCACAAGCTGGCACTACAAGAGGCAGGGCAACGTAGCGAGATCTTTTACTCAACGTCTACGGGGTCAGGTCGAGTCAAGGAGCAAACAGATGTAAATAATAATAATTGTTTTATTGATGTACAGTCAAACACATGTATGCAACACACTCACACGGAGAACTATTGAAATAAAGGTAGGAGTTGGATAGAGGGATTTTAAGAGGAGGTTTTGTATGGGAAATACTACACCTGTCCTGAAGCCCGGGTAGTCTGAAGAAGAAGTTTGTGGAAGTGAGGATTCTCAGCACGAGGAGCTGGACGAAGCGACAGCAAGGCGGGATGGAAGCCAAGAGTGATCCGAGGAAGCGCTCAAAGTCAGGGGGTCTTATAGGGGAAAATGTGACTGCAGGCTAGTCCGTTCTCGGGGATAACAATGAATTTTGGGCTGGAGACAAAGCCTCCGAAAGGTCAGTATTTTACATGATTGAGTTAGGACCGAATTGTCAACAGAGTAATCAGTATGCAAATGCAAAGTGCTTGACAATTGAGTATTCAGCTCGTCAAGTTGCCTGCTCGGGGCAGGGAGTCCTTTGTAAGTAGTGTGCATATGCAATGTGGTACTTGCCTTGAGGTCTCCTAAAGCGGCAGTCTGGCTATTTCTGGCCTGCCTGGATTTGTTTGGAATGTTTCGGCCATTGTCGGCCGTGCCTGTATGTGTGCTTGTCCGGAGAGAGGAATGGGTAAAGAAGGCCAAATTATTGATATCAAATGATATCTAATATACCACAAGCCCGGGCTAGAAACTACGGTAACAAAAGGTGAGAAAGGATTTCTCCTGATTTGAAAACCTTTAAGTGAAAGCACCAATTTGACTTCTCTTATGTCTTGCTCACCATCTTTATTCTGCACAGGGACCAACCCATCACCCTTGCCACTCTAATCTGTCAAGCACCCAGAACTGGCCATCCTGGGATCGTCACAGTGGCCATCCCAAGTGGTCATCCATTATGAAACTGTTTCATTCTAACATGCCAACGAATGGCAGTTACATGCAATTTATTTGACAATTCCGATCTGCACAGTGCTGCCCTTACTGGGAACAACACATGAATCCATTAGCACCCACATTCATGAAACCATCCCACGAAAAGCACATGTGCAGTCACAAGGAGATCAGTTGGTTTCTTCTTGATCCACTCATTTTCATGGGTAGTAAGCTAAATGACTCTCTGAAAGGGCAAGGGAGAATGTGCAAAAGGCTTGGTCAGAAAAGATGACCCTTACTATATTCTCATATCTGCCAATGCAGATAAGGAATACGCTCCTGAACTGCAGTGATAGCTACACACACACCAGGTTTATCACTCAATCACCACTGAAAGATATGCTTCCTTCCTCTGCAAAAGTCATCCTTATTATCTGTATAGCTCAATGTTCCTATGACCAGATCAGATCTGTGCAGTCCATATTCCATTATTTATCTCTCCCTGAACACGCATGAGTTGAAGTTTAAAGCAGCAAAGCAGACTTTGCTGGCAACATCACTGAAGCTAAGATGCTATCTTCATCAAAGGGGGAAGTTCCCTTTTGTTATATCAGTGAAGAGGCACTATCTCAGTCGCTAGCCAAGTATTTTCAAAGGTTACGTAAGCCTCCTTCTTTCATATGATGCTAGTCTATATACCTTGTACAAACATGACCTCAAAGGTAGTTGTACAACTTCAAGTAATCAGCTAGAGGTGAACTATCCACCCCACCAAACCCAGATTTGGGGAATGAGAATGGCAGTCTCCACAAAATAATGTTCTTAGGAATTCACTTTTTAGAATATGATTACTCAGCATGTTTGAAACTATTTTTAAAATCAATGAACTAACTGAAAATCAAAGGTGTCACTCAAATGAGCACAGAGGTATTCCTGAATGTTTTTGAAGAGAAGCGGCTGTGGTATATGTTCCTCTGCTCCCAGTAGAATTAGATGAGTGCAATACATTTCCTCTGCAAATCCACTTTGCATTCAAGGATTTGCTGTATATGTATTGATCTCCAGTTCTATGGCAATAAATGTTTTAGTTGTTTTATGACTATTCCTAATGGCTAGATATCTTCTGTGTATTCCCTAAATATGAACTAACACCGCAAAACTCAATCCAGTTAGGCTGAATAATTAGAAATACTTCAGTTGAATCTCCCAAAAAACCACGTTTAAATCTAACACTTCTATAAATGTATCAGGTTTTTGTTTCTGCGTGTCCCTCAGTCCTGGGGGCTCCAATATTTCCCTTCTGTTCTAGTATTTCATGTTTCCAGGTGCAATCACTCTAGTTCAGCAAAACTTTTAACTAGTTTTAAGTCTTTCACCAGAATAGAGTATGATTCAGAGCCAGCACGACCCTTCTTCCCTTGTTCATTCTCCTTCTCCTCCCCTTTGAACATTAGACATAGTAAAACCCTACGTTTTTGCTGATAATATGATAATAACTATGGTTAGCTTTAAATTAGATGTGCAACCATGATAAGCATGAAGGCTGAGGCAGCGAGTTATGGACTACAACAACATAGGCAGATACACACATACAAGTTATGTACTACAAAACTCACTTTTCTCCTCACAAAACCAAGAATAAGAATTCCACTATTTTATACAGAAGCAAAAAATCCTCAAATTTAGTGTTAGGCAGAAGCTGAATCCTGTACTTGCACAGTGCTCACAGTTTAAGCTGAACTGAGCTGGATTTTCTTTTTCTTCTGCATACAAGGCACTAGATCAATTGTCATGCTTATGTTTCCCAGGATTGCATTTCCTGCCTTAAAAGCACAAATTGGTGTCATGACAGAAGAACACAGCAGGGGTCCATTTGCACAGCCAGACACTCATGATGACAAATAGAGTTGGGTAGTTATTACTATACTAAAGTCATTGATAATATTTCATAAGAAAGTACTGCCTGTGAAAGGGAGATAAAACTGATGTTGCAGAACAGCCTTTGAGAAAGCAAAATAATGTACTTGAATTTGTTGTGCTTGTTCTCATTGCTATACATGGATGAGCACTGGAACCAAACTACAAAGCAGATCATTAAATGTTCTCTTGCTCAGGAAAAAAAAAACCTCTTTGAGAAACAATTGCAAAAGCCCATGTCCTTCCACCTACCTAACAGTAAATTCATGTTCATTAAAGACACATCTGTGCTTGGTTTCAAAGCACTGTAGAAAAGCTGATATAACAGCATAATGACCAAACTGAGTGGGTTACAGGCGTGAGAAATACGAGAGTGAAACCCCCTCCCACATTGAAATGTCACTTCAGCCAAGAACTTCCTTGAGTGGCATTAAGTAAGGCAGTAAACCCTCAGGTTCTCAAGATGGGAATAAGAATGTGCTGGGCCATTTCAGGATTATTGATAGCACACAGAAGGGAAAAAATGGGGAGGATGAAGGGGGGAAAAAGGGAATCTCATGGCATCTTTAAGATTAATCAAATTATTTCAACTGAAGTTTCCATATACCACAGTCCACTTTTTTCAAATCTAATTCGTGTACAACACAGGGAAGACCAGTGAAGCTGGAAGATGCACTCAGCTAGTGAGATTAAGGCCATGAGGCCCCTCCCTAAACTGCAAACCCCAGGATTCCATAGGATGTTGAAAGTGGAATAATCGCGCTATAAGAGTGTGGGGCGGAAATGGCCACAGTTTCTCACACCAGCACACTAAGTGCACACTTGTATTTTAAGTGGAACAGACTTCTCTCACAATCATCAAACATTAACGGTTACTTTTGGTGACTATTATCGGGACCCAGAAGAATCCCATTACACCCTGCATTTTCCTACAGAGCTTGGAAAAGGTACCATGTTCCCTGGAAAAGTCTGGGAGCTTTAGTTCAAAAAAAGTTAACTTCACTAAACTTAGAGAAGCTCTATTTCACCAGGCCAGCATCAGGCTTCCTGCCTTGCCTTTCATTCTGTCAAAGCCCTTTCTCTTAATTTACTTCCAGAAAAGTGTGTGGTCGAATAATAAGTGGAATAATAGCACTATAATAGCCTAGAGCAGAAATGGCCAAAGAGTCATCTGAGTCCTGAGGTCACAACTCACATGGTTCCTAGAATGAGCATGCTTATCTTTTATCCTTGCATAACCATGAGAAGCTTCCATTTTTTAATTACCTGCAATTTGCTCTCCCACTGAAATCTGAATAAACTGTGGCTAAGTATAACTACCTTTAGTGTAAACCAGTTTATAATGCTGACTTCTTTTCACTAACCACAGTCAAAATTAATCATGATTCAGGTGACACGCTAAACTGCAGTTGAACTGAAATGGAAGTGAAAGCTTTCAGATTCTCCACAGCCATGGTAACAGGTGAGTGTGCAAGCTCAAGACAGGGTAGAAAGAAGTAGGTTGATTCTGCATCTCAATGTGAGCAGCCAGTCCATAATATCACAGAACTGTATGGTCTCTTCTTTTTGTATTTCTATTTAATTAATACTTGCAGCTTGTTATAATGTTTCAGTAGTCACTACTTGAAACTTAAATATTCAACCTACATTTTGGCACTAGATCTTGAACACAAAATCTTTAACTATCTAATTAAAACACAGACACACAAATGTAGTTGTATCATTCCTTCTCTCCATAGTAATAAGGAATATTATCACATTCATTTTAGACTTAACCAAGTAGAATACCTACCACTCAGACCATAGAATACTTCAATGCTTTTGTAACATATATACAAATCACAAGAGCAAGTAGCTGTCTTCACCAATCAATAAACAGCACAGCACACACAAAGGAACACACGCACACATTCCACATCAGAGCAAATGGTGGCTACTGCAAACTTGCCTACAGGAAAATGACAACACCAAAGTGGGGTGAATGAGCCTACTGTCAAGGTTTTATCATGTCCTTTCACCCAAGTTTATCACAGGAGTGTTCTATATATCAGACAACTATACTGGCATTACATAACCATTTAACTTCTATTTATTTTATTCAAATAACTATAGCTCCATTTTCTTTCAGCAGAAAAGTCAAAAGCAGCAAACATACAAATAATTAAAAACAACACACTAAAACCACCAACATGACAGAACCCATAAAGCCATAAAAAGTAACATGGGACCTTTTCACACATCGTGCAGTAGAAGCCAGCCTACACTTGCTTTTCTGGTACAGCCTACAAGAAATAATGACTGATTCAGACCCCCTGGCAGGTACACCTGTGTGATCCCTGCTTCTAGACAAGCCATTTCCGCACTACACTCTTATAGCGTGATTATTCCACTTTCAACATCCTATGGAATCCTGGGGTTTTGCAGCTGCATACCCAGGATTCCATAGGATGTTGAAAGTGGAATAATCGACTATGAGTGTGGGGCGGAAATGGCCACGGTTTCTCACACCAGCACACTAAGTGCACACTTGTATTTTAAGTGGAACAGACTTCTCTCACAATCATCAAACATTAACGGTTACTTTTGGTGACTATTATCGGGACCCAGAAGAATCCCATTACACCCTAAGCTCAGCAACTACAGAGCTTGGAAAAGGTACCATGTTCCCTGGAAAAGTCTGGGAGCTTTAGTTCAAAAAAAGTTAACTTCACTAAACTTAGAAAAGCTATATTTCACCAGGCCAACATCAGACTTCCTGCCTAGCAACTTTCATTCTGTCAAAGCCCTTTCTCTTCATTTACTTCCAGAAAAGTGTGTGGTCAAAACTGCACCCCCCCCTCCCATAAACATAAAATCCGCAGTCAAGAATCTACTTTCATTTTTGAGACAAATCTATACTCACCTAGGATGACTAGCTATTGGAGATTATAGTGTTGTTGCTTTTACAGTATGATTCTAATGATTCAGCACAAGCAACACTGGAGCCCTGGCATCAAGGATTGCAAATCTGAAGCCAGTCTTCAGAGTTTCCTTCTCAACTCTTCAAAGCTGCTTCCTTCCTGGCATTAACTCTTGCATGCAAACCAGAGATTTCCTCTTAAGCCTGGGTTGAAGACGGAGTTGACAAGTTGTGGTTACAAGGAAACTTGATTGCGTTAGCTGTGGTTTACATTCGTGCACAGGTAAAACCATAGCTAAGGCAAGGAATTGAAGAGTGGGGAAATGTACCTGAGACAAAGGAAGAGAAAGAAATGTTTATTTGTGAGGCTTGCTCTCAAGCTGCAAACTACAGTTTGTTGCTAATCAGTATAATGTCCCCACCGGGTCAGTATCAGCTTTAAACCATCAGTACTTTCACACTTCATTAGTGGATGCAGCCAGTCTTGCATGATTTGATACACAAAGAGTTTCAGGTGAAGTTATGCAGCTGTCAGAACTATAAATATTACACCCACCCTGCTTACATGAAGCTACCACTGCTGGGATCCCTAGGCATACATGTGGCCACAATGTACCCCTACATCCTAATGTGGGCAGGGTATGCCACTCTACACAATGAACTGCATCACCGCAGGAGGGAAAAGGCACCTCTTTATCTCTGGCTTTCCCCGGCTATATGTTTGTTAAGGAAGATGGTACTCCAAGATCCAAACACAAGGAAGCATTAAAGTTAATTAATGCATTTAAAAAATGAAATAACTCTAGGTGAACACCCTTACAGCTGCCTCAGTATGCACGTCCAGTTTTAGAGGATTAGGCCTCATGTTCTTGGAGCTATGGCTTTGATAGAGGGGCAGATCCCCATTTATTATTATAGTTCTTGATGACGTTACGGGTTTCAACATGCATCTTAGCAAAGGAGGTTTTTTGACAAATGAACGCCATGGAAGCCACTTCACTGATGAAAACCAAATCAGCTGCAATTACAACTTTATGCAGCCACTCAGAAAAGAACCTTTAAAACATTGTGGAGGGAGGTTATAACAGGCATTTAAGCAAGCCACAAGAGAACTCCTCAGTTGCTACTTGAGAAACTTTTCATGAGATTATTACCAGTCTTGCAAAAGCAGTGTTGAAAGGGACACGCATCAGCACAACATGGTGGTCTTAAATACTTGGAATAGTCAACGTGATCAATGCAAGAGCTACGACGAGGAACCAGCTCAGTAGGTATTTGGCAATAAGGGTTCCTGATATTGGTTAGCTTCTAGGTCTGCACAGGCCTCCCTTATACGTGATTTGCTTTATACACTTTATACAAAATCAAGTCTCTATTAACCTGACAGTATCACATATCAAAGACCTAAATTTAGAATAAAAAAATTAAAATACCAGCAAATATATAAAACAAGTGTATGAAACTAAAGTAGAAGACAAAGCAACCAGAAGACAAAAAAGATCATTGAGCTTCAAATCCAAGTTCCCAACACCCTTTAAAAAGAAGCCCTTCTTCTACATGCCAGTGGGCATCAGCCATCATTATCTCACCATCATGATACATGTATATATTAAGGCTGTGGAAAGAAAAAGAATCCACTGCTCCTAAGATTTTATATGAATCTGGTTGCCTTGGAATGACAAGAGTGCATTGCAAGCATTCAGCAACCCATTCCAGAGATCTTATTAAGACAGACATGTATTCTCTCTCATGGTTTTCACAATTTGAACGAAATACAGAAGCACAACTATTGTCTCTGCAAAAACAGTGACATTCTCCTTTGTGACACTAAATAAACATAAAGGCACACCAACAGAAAGCTGGACTGTTCATAAAGACACAAAAGCCACTCTAATGCCACTACTTTTAGTAGTTCATGCAACAAGGCAACAGTTATCACATTTTCCAATAATGCTCAGAAATGTGCAGAAATCTACTTGCAAACAAATAGGTAAATTTTTACAGAGAACAACAGAAGTCTTGCAGTATCTTGTACTGAGGAGGGGGAAAATCCCGTTTATCACCAAGTCAGGATTTGCATTTCTACCTCTCCCCTGGACATTTTCTGTCACATATATACCCTGTTCTTCTTCTTCCAAAAAGCTCCAAGAGTTCTCTAGTAGCTCTCCAGTGGTCTCTCATCCAGGCAGTTTCAAGATGGAATTTGACAAATTTCAGTCATCAAACCAGACCCTGTATATCCTTCCATACCTCTTTCACATCACATAGGAAATCCTCTTGGACAAGACCCTACTGGCCATAAACAGAAGTTTTATATCTCTGTTCATTGTTCTCAGCCAACGTATAATCCAGCCTACTACTTCAGAAACATTTTGCTATTGACCAATTAGTAATATCTGTAACCTGCCTTTCAATGAAAGTCATTGAGAATGTGCATATCAGACAAATCAGTAGTAGCAAAGCGCGAAACCCAAAAAACCATAATAAAGCATTAGTTAACAACCTTAACATACTCCCACTAAACTTTGTACTCCACTGAACAAAACTGCTACTTCCATCCTAAATGGCAACTTATCACAATGCTGCAGCTCCACCACTCCCACAATTTTCAAAAGGTTAAATATCTCTAGCTTTCAGAATCAGAAAATTAGTTTCTTTATTCATTCATTCAGCACTATAGGATGACAGCTAAGTTAATTTTCTTGCCCAAAGCTGTAGTCCTCATTGCAAGAATGGGGAACATGTGGTACTGCACATGTTGTACTGTAACTCCTATCAATTGGGGTCACCTGCTGCACAGGGAGACAACAGTCTGCGGTAAAATACCCAGATAAGCTAAGTCAGAAATGACTTGAAGGCACACCACCACCACCACCACCACCACCACAACAACATGTTGCAACTACAATTTGACATGTCATCTTGCAAACAGAAGTGGAGAGTGCAGGGAAGAAACTGCAAACAAAATTAACGAACCTACAAAAGCAAGCACCAGCTGAAAACCACCAGCACTACTTGAAAGTGTGAAAGATTTACTGTGAGTGTATCTGTTGAAGGCTAACAGCAGAGGAGGAGAAGGCTAACAGGAAGGGGTGGGAGAAGGAAGTTGAACTTCCAAGGAAAAAGGATACTCAGGAGCATTATGCAAGTACTTCCTGTTCAGCATTTCATCCTCCAATGGACTATTTTCAGAGAGCCTTTTCCATATCAACTTGATGGCCAAAGGTAGAGCTGACAAGAAGCTGGCAAGGCCACATCCAAAATCCGAAACTTGATGGCCAAAAGTAGAGCTGACAAGGAGCTGACAGGGCCACATCCAAAATCCAAAACTCTTCCTTTGAACAGTGCTATTGACATCAAGTTGTTCTTTCAAAGACACTCCTCCACCATTACTGATAATCGTCTTGAAAGCCCACTAAAAAGACTGCAATGAACCGCCACTGTTCATTTGAAAACATTTTTTCAAAAAAAAGAAAAAAAAAGAAAAAAAATCTGCTTTCAAAAAAACCCTGCTACTCATTTAAGATCTTAAAGGAGTTTCTCTCTTTTTTGCATATCTTAGAGATTTAATAGATTCTTATCCTTGCAAACTGATCAGTTTAGGAAAAAATTTGGTGAGCAAGAGAAAATCATTCAAATTCTTAACATGATTTTTAATGTAATGGTTTAAACACACTGGGTGCCTCTGGACAAGTCACATTCTCTTAGCCTCTGAGGAAGGCAACAGAAAACCACCTCTGACTAAATTTTGCCAAGAAAACCCATGACAGGTTTGCCTTAGGATAACTATAAGCTGAAAACCATGTGAAGGAACACAAGAAATAATAAATAAGGCAAAGGTTAAGAGATGCTATTGACCAGCCTCCTGTTAAGGATGCAACTCTGGCACATTTATGGAGTCTTATTTACTCAGGACAATATGTAACCTTATACATACTTAACAGAGACTTAAAACCTATTGAACTTAGTGGATTTACTTCCAGAGATGGAAGTCAGCAGAAAAAGGCTGATAACTTTAGCTAACCAATAATGAGTTTTACAAAACATAAATCAATTATATTTATGTAACAATGGCAAAGCACTTAACTATTAAACTGCCATTTAAATTTCAGTTAATGCCTACATGGAAACTACACGGAAACCTTCACCAGAATTAAACTTGGGGGAGGAGAGCCATTTGTGGTTGTACTTCCTCCACTTTGCTTATCCCTGTTTTGAGCTTGGGAGCAAAGGAAATAGCTTCATGGGTGTTTGAAAACCCCATTTCTCATTCATCCACCAAATCCTCTCCTTTTGCTTTTATTTTCTCCCTCCTTTGTAATCGCATGTGTCCCCCCCCCCTTAGTTTAGTGTATTGATTCCCACGCAGATCCCAGCAGAAGTTCCAAGGTTTAAGATCTACAAGTTCCAATTTCCTGGGACAGACGAGGAGGTTCTGTAGAATACAGGAGGACAAGGACTGAATGCAAAGAAAACCAACACTACTAGGCTTCCCTTACTCAGTGTTTGTTTATAATCTATTCCTTCACATTAAATAGCCATACTCTAATCATAAAATTAAAACTAAAATAAGCGGTTTGGATAAAATGAGCAGGTTGTGCCTTAAACATCAACATTTCCCCACTATGAGGAACTAACAAAAAAGCGAGAAATAATGTTTTCCAATCCAAAGAGTACCAGACTTCATGTAAAGACTGCAACATTTGTTGGTTTTTTAGTATAAATTAGTTCAATTAACAAATAATTTTAGCTTAAATAAATCAATTAAAATAAGTTTAAGTTGCACCTTGTGTTATAAAATTTCCAACATAATTTAATTCAACTAGTTAATTCCTATTTTTCCTTACTTCTAAGTAGACATATAGGGGCTGCATTGTTAATTATGGCATGGCTTTTTAAAGAATTAATTACATTGCCTGCATGGAATTCTAGAATTGTAGTTAGTCTGAAAACATCAAACAGAGCCTTCTGACACATTTGTTATTCCAACCTAGCTGATTGTATCATCAGTGACACAACAAATGTTATATTCTATCCGAAGCATTTACATGATGATGCAAAAGATCTTTGTATCTGATAAAGCCCTAAAGGCTGGCAATGTTCATGGCATAATTTGCAGACTGTCATTAATTGTTTCTAAACAGGAAATAAAATTTAAGGCTAAGAGCTATCAGTTAATTGAACACCTATGAGCAAGTACATTAAAATCATTTGAGAACCTCAGTCTTTCCTACTTCACTGGTATTTAAGTGATGTTTTGGTAACACAAGGCTGTGTGTTAAAAAGTTAATGCTCCAATTCCCATTCAACCTTGGTTAATATAATGCTCCAAAGAGAAATATCTTGCTTACTTCATTGCCAGTTAATGTAACGAGACACAGGAAGTTACACAGTTTAGTATTTAAGCACATAGAATACAGTAAGAAATGTGCAACAGGGCTTAAACTATTATTAGCAATAATATCTAGTAATACTGAGCGTGCAAACACTGTACAACATGTGGTTTCTAAATAGCAACAGAAGCAGCCACATCCAGCTCATCTCCATCGTAGAACAGCTGGGCAAGGCCCAACTCCCAAAGCATTTTGGAAATCAGTTCCTATGCTTCCAGAGATAAGGCCTGAAAAGTGAGGCCTAAAAAAGGACTATAGGCAAAAGTCAAAAAGCAGGAATATTAAATTCTATTTCACTGCTTTCAGATTTCGAGCCTAACAGAAATTACTAAATTTGTAGATACTAATATTAAAATATAAATATTGGAGAAAAATAAGAGAATGTTTGGCATCTACTACAGATACAATGTTCACACAGTACCCTCATACACTGAAAGACCGGCCATCCTAAATTACAACCAGCAGTCATCTACCGCATCTAGGAGCAGAACGAACTGTTTTCTGCACTGCGTGTTCTACAGTAGGTGTGGAAAGTATATGGCCTTCCAGATGTTTTTGGACTGTACATCTCATCATTTTTCACTATGCTGCTTAAGACTGCTGGAATCTGCTGTACAGCAATGTCTAGAGGGTGACATTTTCCCCACCTTTCTTCTAAAATGTAAACAGATGCTAAAAATTGTGGTTTATAGCACAGAAATCCCCTGCCCCCAATCTTCCTGTTGCCAAAACCAAAATAGCAACTACCCTGGGGTGGAAATGACTGTTCTTTATAATATCCTCCTCCATGTACAAATCCCAGATAGGTTTTTATCAAAAGTGCCTGCTAGAAAAAGGACAGTGCATCTTTCTAGCTGATGCTGGTCCCACAAAAGGGTGCTTCTAGGTGTTCCAGATATCCAGTACAGGATTGCTGTTAGGAGCAGTTTTCAGTTTACTGTGTAATGAAAAACTGCAAAATTCAGCCTGAAAAGGTTATTCTAGCCCTCTCCCATCTCTGTGGCAGTAATTTGCTACTCTGGTGGATTATCAACTTTCCACAGGACTTCAGTTATTGGAACTGGGGACAAATTCTGGTTGGAGAGAATGGCCACTCTGAATCAAAGCACAACACACTTGATATGTACCAAATCACTTCTGGAATACAGAGCAAGCAAGACAGAGGCAGCCACCTTCTATCTTTTCAGGCCTAAGAATTTACAGTGGTCAGCTGTAGCCTTGGTTTTACTTTTACAGTTAGCCCTCCACATTTGTGGGCTTCACTTTTGCAGATTTGATTATTCAGGGATAATTTGCGGTCACCCCTGCTGCCTCCCTACGCCATTTTTAACAGGGACTGCAAGCCTCCTGAGACTGAGGGACTGCGAACGAAGCTTAAGTCCCTCTTCAAAATGGTGTGGGGCAGCACTGGCAGAAGCCCCACCAGCCACCCACTTCTGCCTTGGGAAGGAATCCAGATGCCTCAAAGGAATCCATGGTGGGCTGAATAGGGTGATCATACTTTTTTGTGTGTTAAATGTGGTTTGGGAGGGACTAGAGTTATTCATGGTTTTTCATGGTTATTCATGGTTTTTCCTGTGCCCCTAATCCTAGTGAATGTGGAGCGAATCTGATTAAGAAAAGGATAAAAGGCTATGGCCCTCCAAGGCTTGCTGGGCAGCAGCAACTACAACTGTCCCTCATCAATGGCTCTGCTGGCTAGGGCTGATGGGAGTTTACAGTCAAGTAAAATCTAGCCTCTGAGATGAGCAAGCAGCTGTGTGCCAACTGTAGACTGCAACCTGACTGCAGGTGCAGCAAACAGGGGAATCTCTTTCATGGTCAGGTACAAAGGGCCAAGGGTTCTTCTACAAGAATTGCTTGTGCTCTCCACCCCCTCCCTTTCCTGAAGGCTGACTTTGCACCGGCCAGCCTCCTCTCCACAGATGTCTACTTCAGAGCTTCAACATCACCCAGTTGCACGAAAAGGGAAAGGGGAGGGAGGGGAGGGGGGGAGGAGAACCGCGAGTCACTTCCCATTTCCAGCATGGAAGGGAGGCCTTCTTTTGCCAATAAGTACTATTTAAAGAAAGACTAGTTCCTAATCCGGCAAGGTTGCCTCGCACCCCTCCCTCGCAAAACACACACACACACACACACACACACACACACACAGAACCACGTACACTTGATTGGTTTCAAACTGTTCAGGAACGGAAAGGGCAGGGCAGCAAGCAAGCGGCAGCGAGCGAGCGAGTGAGTGAATGAAGGCAGGCTGAAGGTTACCGGATTTATGAATGTCAGCATCATGTGACAATAACGGGAAACTCTCTCATCCACGCTGACATGACAACGATCAAAAAGCGCGTCCCGCCGGAGCCAAGGGCGCCCGGCTTAACGGGGCGCGGAGGGGCCCCCGCGGGCGCAGTCGAGCCACCTCCTTCGATCGCGGCTGCACCCCAGGCAAGCCACAGCCAGGCCTCCGAGGAGGAGGGGGCAGGCCGTGGCACGGGGATCCCGGGTGGATCTGGGGCACCTCTGCGCACCGTTCGGACTATGCCCATTTTCCACACGAGCCTACTGTAGCGCGTTGATTCCACTTTCAACCTCCTATGGCATCCTGGGATTTGCAGTTTAGGGAGCGGCCCGCCGGCCTCTCCCTAAACTGCAACCCCAGGATGCCATAGGAGGTTGAAAGTGGAATCATCGCGCTACAACAGTCCAGTGTGGAAATGGCCTCTGTCTGGAAATTTACCAGAAACGGCGAGCTCAAACTCCCCGGCGTCGGCTCCTCTTTTCCCCTCCCTCCCCCGCCATCCCCCCTCCGGCGCCGAACTTCCTCCAAATCCGCGCAGGCCGCGCAACACGCCGCCGCCGCCGCCGCCCCTCCGCCTCGCAGCCAGGCGGACCAGCACGCGCGGAAAGTTTCTGCGCGTGGCTTTTACTGGAGCCGGCCGCGGCCAGCCCTCGGGAGCCCTCCTCAGCGCGGCTTCAGAGCCCAGCCGAGGCCCGAGCCGGCGAAGCCCCCTTCCTGACCCGCTTCCTCGCGGCCCGGGAGCCGCCGTTCCCCTCGCCCCTCCCCACGCTTTCCGCGCTCCCCTCGGCCGCGAGCGGGCCAAGCTCCGCAACCACCGCCCGCTCCCCTCCACCGACACACAGGGAGCGTGGAGGCGAACGAGGTCCCGCGGCCATAACAGACTCCTGGCCTGAGAGGGCGGCTTTTTTTTATGAATGGAAATGTGGTATGCAAATGAGACCGATTCAAGAAAAAAGGAGAGGGGGGAAGAAAGAAATGGCGCCTGGGAAGGCTGAGGAAACACACACACCAGGCGGGGGAGAAGGGGGCGTGAGGGGGCAGAGACTGAAAAGAGAGGTCACCCCCCCACCCCGAGTCAGTGAGTGGGGGGCAGGGGGAGTGGGGGGTGCCTCGGGAAGGGGAAAAGAAGCCCATCCGCACGGCTCCTCCGGGACCGACCCATTAAGAGGTGACGCTTCGGGGGGCCCCCTTACAGAGTGGGGGGCTGCAATATGCGGGCTGGAAAGCGGGGACCCTCCACGCCCTCGACCCATGCAACCCCCCGGCCACCCCGAGACTTGCTGCGGGGGGCGAGCTCCCGCCAGAGGCGCAGCCCTGGAAGCGCTGCAGGGTTTGGCACCTCAGCGGGGCCGCGGGGAGCGGGAGCGGAAGCAGAAGCCCCCTCCGGACGCTTCCCCGACCCGATGTTTACATCCACCCCTCCCTGCCCGCTCCGATCGCGCCGGGCCACTTACTCGTCCGGGTGGCTGTCCTCGGTCATCTTCTCCTCCTGGCCGCTCATCCCCCGCCGCGCACGGCCGGGCTGAGCCTCTTCATTTTTCTCCGCGCTTCACATTGCGGGGAGAAAGAGCGAGCGAGGGAGAGCCCGGGGAGGGGGGGTGGAGGGGAGGCGCGTCGGGAGGCCGCCTCGGCTCGGCTGGAAGCTGGGGAGGGGGGCGGCGGCGGCGGCGGAGCAGGGACGGGGCTGGGGAGGGAAGAGCAGCGAAGCCAGGCGAGGGGGGCTCGGGAGCCGGGCTCCGCGAAGGCCTCGGCGGCGGCGGCGGCGGCGGCGGGTCGAGGAGCGCGGGGGGCGAGAGGCGGGGGCCGAGGCGTGTGCGTGTGTGCGGGGAGAGGCGGCGGCGGCGGCGGCGGCGGCGCTGCTCAGCGCGCGGGAAGGCAGCGGGGCGCCGCGTTGGCCGGGGGCGGCGGCGAGGGCAGCAGCCGGCGGCCCCTCCGAGCCCCATCGCCGCCTTTACTCCATGTTGGATTCTTACCGCCGCCAGCAGGAGGAGGAAGCTGGGCGGAAGCGGTGACGTTATCCGAGCGGCCCAGCTGCTTTCGGAGAGGAGAGGGAGAGAGGGAGGGAGAAAAGCAGGCCAGGAGCCAGCGGGCCTCCTCCCCTCCCCGGGACTCGAAGGCGGTCGGGAGCCAGGCAGCCCGCACGCTGGAGGCGGCGGCGGCGGCGGCGGCGGCGGCGCGCGGGGCCGTGTTTTGCAAGCGCGCCGCCGCCGCCGCCGCCGCCTCTTTCGGCTCCTCCTCCTCCCGCCCCGGGCCCTCCTAATCGCGGGCTGGGATCTCCGTGGCCCCGGGGGACGCATCCTTTGGGCAACCAACCCGCGCGCGCGCGTCCAGGAGCGGCGGAACAGCCCTCGCCTCCTGCCTGGGACTTACAGGGCTTAACACGCCTCTCGCGCTGGAGTGTTGTAGCGCCATGATTCCACTCTCAGCCCCCGTGGAACCCTGGGTTTGCACTTTGCAGTCCGGCCCTTCCCTAAACTGCAAACCCCAGGATTCCACAGGGGGTGGAGAGTGGAATACAACACTCCAGTGCGGAAAGCCTTTTAGGCCCCCGGTGTATCTTTCAGGCCGGCTGCGGGAAGGCTTCTGAGCAAGGGCAGAGTTTCTCTTGTCGTAACAGGGAACGGGGTTTCCAACGCGGTGGGCTTCTAAAGAGGCCCGAACCCAGGCAGGACTCCGATCGCGCCGGATGAATGCGAAGCGCTCGCGGTATCTCTCGTCACGCTCGCCATTCCTCACGCTTTCCTTAAGCGGAGGTGCTGGAGAGAGTCAATGATTCAGTAGATTGTGTCGGAGGGAAGAATAGCGATCGAGCCCGCCCCCCCCCGCAAGAACCAAGGCACATGAAGCCTAGAGGGGCGAATTCATTCATCGCGGCCGAGAACGGAAAAGCTGCCTCCCAAGCTCTTCTGTAAGGGCGACTTCATGCCCTGGGCTCAGTGCTGAAATGGGTTCGCGACGTTAAGTGACTCCATTTCATTTCAGGGAGCTCAGGGGTAGAAAAGTGCCCACGAAGCAAGCCTCCGAGGTCCCCCGGTCTGCCTAAAACCTCATCTCCGGCTGGGAAAGCCTGCTGCCTCCCAGACCTTGGGGAGAGGTGCTCTGACTCAGAGTGGCAGATAATAACCTCCCGATAGCCTTGTTGTTATATCGACCTATTTAGAATCATAGAATCACAGAGTTGGAAGAGATCCCAGTGGCCACCCAGTCCAACCCCCCCCATGCAGGAACACACATCAAAACACTCCTGACAGGTGGCCATCCAGCCGCTGCTTAAAAACCTCCAAGGAAGGAGACTCTGCTACACCCCGAGGCAGCATATTCCACTGCCCCACAGCTCTGACTGTCAGGAAGTTCTTCCTGAGGTTCAGGTGGAATCTCCTTTCCTGCAGCTTGAGTCCATTGCTCCTTGTCCTAGTCTCTGGAGCAGCAGAAAACAAGCCCTCTCCTTCCTCTACATGGCATCCCTTCAAATATTTAAACATGGCTATCATGTCCCCTCTTAACCTTCTCTTCTGCAGACTAAACATACCCAGCTCCCTAAGCCGTTCCTCATAGGGCATGGCTCCCAGACCCTTCACCATTTTGGTCACCCTCCTCTGGACTTGCTCCAGCTTGACCAGGTCCTTCTTGAATTGGGGTGCCCAGAACTGGACACAGTATTCCAAATGAGGTCTAACCAATGCAGAATAGAGTGGTACCATTACCTCTCTTGATCTAGACACCATACTCCTTTGACTAAAGTTGTGGCAGCTTGTTGTGTTCCAGTAGATGGAGTGGGCAGTTGTGGCCTTCCAGATGTTTTTGGCTTATAGCTGTCATCAGCCCTAGCCAGAGTAGCCCATGGAAAGGGATTATGGGACTTCTAGTCCAAAAAAACCTACTGATGACCTGATGTAGATCAGTGACCACCCCACCTGGTACCATACAGATGTGTTGAGCTAGAACTTCCAGCACACTGAGTGGGAATGATGGGAACTGCTAGTTAGAGGAAGAGAACCAACTCATTTGAAAGGTGCTGAATGAGAGTTCTAGGGATACTATGGACTGCTAAAAGACAAATGAATGGATCTTAGAGCAAATCAAGCCCAAACTCTCACTAGAAGTCAAAATGGCTAAGCTGAAGCTGTCATAATTTAGACATATCAATGAGACAGTGTGGATCATTAAAAAAGATTATAATCCCTGGCAAAGCAGAAGGGCGGAGAAAAAGAAGGAGACCTCATTACGGTTGGATAGAGTCAATCAGGGAAGCCATAGCACCGAGTTTGCAGGATCTGTTGAGGACAGGGTGTCTTGCAAGCTGGCTTAAATCAAAGCTGACTTGACATCAATTAAAAACAACAGAGATTAGGGCTGGGCTATTTCCTTCCTGACCCAAGCAACATCATAACATTTGCATCATTGTTCCACATGCAGTTATATGTGTTGCCTGTGGCATTGTCATCATTGTGGTTTTCTCCCAGGCCAGCACATCTAATGGGCACAGTTGTCTCCTGAATGCCTTGTGCATGTAACTGCGCCTTCTGAAATTTTGAACATGGAAGAATCCATACCTCCAGGTTACTGAAAAACTGTGTCTCAACAGAAGTCATTTAAAGTATTTCCAGGAGGAAATACTCTGGAAAGAGATACTGTGGAAAACACAAAAACAGCAGAACTTATGAGTAGCTTGTGAAACTGCAGTTTAACATTTCTTGTGAAATACAAGTTTTTAAAGCTGGTGAGATGACCTATGAGGAGAATGAAAAAATCTAATGCACTTCTCAAGGATGAATTTCTGGTATTAACTCTGGAAGGAGTTGATTAAATGCAGTGCAAAGGGATAGTGTACTACCTTTGAGGCTGAGAGAAAGAAATATGTAGCATAAACTTTTGTAGGCTGAGTCTACTTCATTAGATGCATGGAATGAAGGCAGAACAAGGCAAGATATTGAAGACGTCTGGGGCTGGACATGGGAAGAACAACAGTGGCCAGCTGAAGGTCTGAATTCTACAGCAACAGAACACATTGCTATTCCACTTTTCCTTCTATAGCAGAAGTAATGGGAAAAAATAGGAGGGTTACAACAGGAAGACAGCAACACCTGGATTCTTCCTCCCCCATATAATTTCTTGAATGAATAAGGGTGAATGAATGATTTTTTAAAAAACTACTCATCTGGAAGCACCTTAAATCTAGTCCATTAAAGTCAGCAGGAATTTTGCCATTGATGGTAGTGGATGCAGATTGCAGCTGATGTGGTAGTGGTGCTAAAGAAGTGGCTTCATATAAAAAATTGTATGGGCTGAAGAAGTGTTTCATAATAACTCATATTTTTAAATACAGGCATTTCGAGTGCTAAGACAGAAACATCTTTGTTTACGGGCTCTTTTTATTTCTTTTTCTAGGGCTTATTTTCATATGTCATTTATGGCTCGCTTATATAAAGTGCCTTCCCTAAAGGCATGCTGTAAACAGAATCCCATGCAGGGTAATAAGTTGTGATTGCTATGTATTTTAAGCACACAGCACGTGTACCTATTATCATATAATACTTAATGGGCAATTCGGCAAAACCTCACATGAATGTACAGTGGTGCCAGCTGTGACTAGCTGTGTAGGATTTAGTTGCAATGCCTACTAGTGTGAATGACAGACATGACAGACGTGTTTATAGAATATGATGTTGACATTCTGATCCAAGAAGTGTGATTGCTTTGATATGCACAATTGATTTCCCAGTATGGCTCTATTACAATAGTGCTGTGACTGACATTTTGGAAGCCATTGCTTCAGATCTTTTGCTATCTATCCCTTCGCCGGGATCAGGAAATTAAGTGACAGCCTGTGAAGTAGTTCTCACCCAGCTCTCATCACTTCTCAATACATTAACTGTTGCTTGGAATGGTGAGAAGGGTGCCGGATCCTTGCCCTTTTTGGCTTATCAAATAGCCCAGAGGGGACTGGCTGAATGGCAGTAACAACAAGGCAGCATTCCAAGTTGCCTAAAGGAGACAGTTGTGAACCCTTGTTGAAAAAGCCATCCCCCAATCTCCCTATAATGGATAATTTTTGGCCAGTATCTAACCTACCATTTTTGGGCAAAGTATCGGAGGATATGGAGACCTCCCAAATCTAGTTTTTTGTTTGTTTGTTTTTTGTTTTGATGAAACAGAGTATCTAGATTCATTTCATTCTGGTTTCAGGTCTGGCTATGGGACAGAGACAGCTTTGGTCACCTTGATGGACGACCTATATAGATCAAAGAACAGGATTTCCGCCTGTGTTAGATGGGGTTACACTTGCCATTAAGAGAAGACAGGTTTGCATTTTGGATGAACTCCTGGACTCAGCTTTGAACCTGGACGAACAGGTTTCTGCAGTGGCCAGTAGTGCTTTTGCACATAAAAATTTATGTGCCAGCTGCACCCATTCCTTGATTTGCTGGATCTGGCCACCATGGTGGCACATGCCTTAGTTACATCCTGTTGGGGCTGCTGTAACACGCTTTACTTGGGGCTGCCTTTGAAGAATGTTTGGAAACTTCAGCTTTTCCAAACAATTGTAGGCCAACTGTTAACTGGGGCAAGTTACAGAGACCATAGTATGCTCTTGTTGAAACAGCTCTGTCAGCTGCCAGTTTGTTTCTGGATGCAATTCAAAGTGACCTATAATGCCCTATATGGCTCAGGTCTGGGTTATCTGGCAGACCATATCTCCCTGTATGAGCTGGCCTGGGCTCTGAGATCTTCAGGAGAGGCCCTTCTCTCAGTCCAGCTACCATCATGAGCACAGTTGGTGGGGACTCAGAGAGGGCCTTCTCAGTGGCTGTCTCTAGACTTCAGAGCTCCCTTCCCAGAGAAGCCAGAATGGGCCTCTCCTTGTTCTTCTGGCAGCAGGCAAAGACATTTTTATTCAGGCAGGCATTTTAATATAGAAAGTTTTTAAAGAATGGGCTAAGGGTTGCTGTACTATTTTAATTGTTTTTAAGAATTTTTAAAAATGATTTTGAACTGCACTTTAAGTGTAACTGCTTTAATACATTTACTTTTTGTATGTTTTGTTCTTTTAAATTGTGAGCTGTTTTGAATAAATAAATGAGTATAGTAATACAGTGGCCCCTCCACATTTGCAAGGATTCAGGGAGCAGAAACGTCGTGGAAGTACAAAAACTGCAAATAACTCCCCCTGTGATTCCCCCTCCCATTCTCTTGCCTCTGGCCCCAGTGTTCCAATGAAGAAGAAAAAAGTCAAAGTAAAGGGCTTGCTGGTACTTTTCCCTGAGATGGAGAAGTGCAGAGTCTGAGTTCTGGCTTTCTAGCTATTTCCAGTCGCCATCTTGAGGAAGGAGGGGTAGGAACAAAGAGAGCACCTGACCAATCAACAGCCATTACACAGCAAAATGTGCAGCCACATGGCAGAGAGAGAATGCCTTCAGCAATGGTGGGGGCTTTGCTCACCCAAAAGAGGAAAAAATGTCCATTTTTAAACACAAGCCTTACAAGAGTGGGGTGAGGAATGCAAGGGAATGGGAAGAGGAGAATGGGGGAGGGAGGCAAGCATATGCCTCCCAAATAATCAGATTCACAAAGGTAAAACCCACGAATGTGGGGGGAGGACTGTAATACTTGTAGCAGTTACAACCACAATAGTATTGTGAGTGGCATTTTGAAAGCCGCTGGAATGTAAGATTAGGGTTTTTTCCCCCTGCTATTCCCCATTTGCTTAAACATGGCAGCAATAGCTTAGTACTATCTTTTGCCACTTTTAATATAGACCGTGTCTGCACGGGGTAAGTAAAACGGTGCAGTGCGTCCTCCACAGAGGACTTCTGCACCTTGGAGCGGACTGGGTCCGGACTACTTACCATAGATCCGCACCTCAGTCTGCTCCAGAACGACCCCAAGTGGTCCTCCAGCATGTTTTTGAAAGACCTGATTTTTCCGGTCTTTCAAAATGCCGGTGCACGCCATTGCGTGCCTGCTCTCCGGTGCAGATCGCAGGCTCGCACCAATGTGAGCCTGCGATCTGCGGAGGGCGGGCTTTAGGCTGGCGAACTTCAGCGGTTGGTCGAGACCCACAACCAACCGGAAGCCACCATTTTGGACGCCGGAGCAGTGCGGATCTACAACCACACACTGCTCTGCCTCACCCTGGACTGGACTGGACCGGACCGCCAGAAGATCCGGTGAGTAGCGGCAGAGATTGATTCCCTCGCCGCGTGCGGAAATGGCCATTATGTGTGGCTTCTGATGATAAATCAGTGCCTCTCATTTGAACAGAGTTTGGAAGTGATACTTTTTGGGCAACAACTCCCAAAGCCCCCCAGCCAGCGTGCCATGACTACTTGCTTACTATTAAATTTTGCAACTCCAGAAAAACACCCCAAACAGCAGGTTCACTCACACCCTCCCAAGTTGACACACATGGTTCACAGTCTGTGCTGAGTAGTCAAACACTGTGTTGGCTTGGTTTGTGTGAATCGTTACATCCCCAAGTTTTTATTATGAACCATTCGTGCATCAGATGAATCCTGATTCAACTGATACATGAATAGTTCATAATTACTTGGGGAATGTAATGGTTCATGGTTCAATGGTTCATGGATATCATGCCACAAAATATTTGTTAATCTTGAAGATGCTACATTTTCCTCACTTTTTTAATTTCCAAGAGAGGAGTGATTATTGTTTACCCATGGCTAGATCCTATAGTCTTCCAAAGCCGTGTAAATAATCAAGACACATGAAATTTTTGGCTTATGGGCAATTACTGGATCAGTGTGGCAAGACTCTAAGTGCAGTGGCACTTTAGTGCAGTGAAATTACGGTATATGTGTAGGGGAAGTTTAACATTTCCTTCCCTGTGCCTATATCAGGAGTTGCACAAGTTTATGCCAACAATCATGTTATAGAGCTTGTATGGTAGAATGGGAGTTTCTGTACTTTGCTTTTCCTTTGTAAAATGATGCATTTCATAACCACCAGCATCTTGCAGGTGAAAACTCGGGCATATGTGACCAAACTACATCAAAAGGGTGTGGCCCGGCAACAAAAGGGCAAAAGTAATTAATGCAGAAAAACACATAAAATGACTATTTTTGAAAGATAATCCTGGAATTTATGTACTCAGTTTAGGAAGGACTAGGCTACATACCCCTCGTCTCTTTCCCCTTCTGCTGAGTGCAGATTACACCAGCACTTTGAATTCAGTTTGCAGCAACTGAAATAAAGAACAAGGAGAAGAGGAGGAGGAGAGAAAAATGGGAGCATTTTAAATGCTGCTGAGAATGTGGGATGGCAGAGGACTAACCAGGGCTGTCCCTGACAAACTGGGGACAGTTGGAAGGTATGATGTTTGCACCCACTGGGCTGGTGGGACAGAAAGCAGGGCAAGCAGAGCTGGGGCAAAATGTAGGAGAAGGCTTTTGAGGCCCTAGCAGCCCATAGCACAGAGAGGAGAAACTGAGGCAACAGTGAGAAATCTACTCTGTCACCCAAGAGGGCACCATTGAGTTCCTGTTGCACAGAGAACCAAGTGATTTTATGAATGCAAAAAAGTGAAGGAACTCACACACAGATCATTGTCACCATCATCCAATACAACCTAAGCAAAAATGGGCACTGAGAATAGCATCCTGTTGGTGCCTTACATGAGCATAAATCCCGTTTTGGGTGAGGTGCAGAGGCCTTCTCACTTGCCCTTGCACTCTGTCCAAACTCTGCTGCTGCCCAGGAGCAGTCAAGGTCTCAGAAGGACCCTTGGTGCTGTCGCTTACCACTGGAGAAGGGAGGGAGTGGGGAGACAATTCAAACCATGAAGATATGGCTCCTTTGTGCTCCTAGAGAAGGAAAAGATGAGTGTGTTCCATTTAAGAGAGCACTTTCATTTCTGCCTGCTGCCCCAATGAGCTGAGACCAGCTGCTTCTCCATGATGTGAATTGCCTCTCTCTTCTCCACCAGTGAGCAAGAGCAGCAGGAGCTCCTCCTGAGGGCTTAACAGCTGCTGGGCAGTGGGAAGAAGCAGAACCGCACATGTAGAGAGTGCATCAGTGTGGATTCCAGCTTGAGACAACATGTCTGCAAAGCAGAGTTCAGGAGGATGATTTACAATGTGCATAGTAAAAGTTACAGTAGTAATAATAGCAGTGATTGGAAATAACTAGTTAAATAAGTTAATTAGAGGGAAGATTTTTTAAAAAAAACAAAACAAAAGGGTTTAATTAATATTTAAGAATCTGATTGCATCATAATGTCAATATGAAGTCTGCAGATGCAGAGGGTCCACTGTATATAACCTAGAAGACTTTAGAAAAGGTAAGGCAAGACAATGAGGTTATAAGAGAAGGAGAAAGGGAAAGCAAAAGTGGATGAAAACAAGAAATGTGGTTTTCAAAAATTTCATGCAGCTGTTTCCTTCTCTCCAAAGCTCAAAACAGAGAAAAGGGAGGATAGGGTAATAAATTGTGGATGACATTTTCCAGTTTATATCTGGTAAAACCTTTAGTGCACTAATTTAGATTTCAGTGGCAGCTTGTCTTCAACTTAACAGTTAAAATTCCCCCCTTCCAGTGTAAGGGTAACTGAATTAGATTTTTAAGTGTATTAATTATTAACTAAACGCATCAACCATTTTCTACTAATTTTCCTGTCTCTGAGGAGGAGGAGTAACAGCAGCTGCAGTAATGATGAAGAATATCGCAGCCATTCAGGAAAAGCGGTGTTTGGAACTGAGCAGGAAATGCTGATAGTATTCACAGCCCACTCCTTCGCATAAGCATCTTCCCATACCAGCTGTCTGGATGTATACTCAGAAAAGAAACATCACACATTCATTCCAGGCAAAAATCATCACACCCATAAAGGCGAGCAAAAGCAGAAGGATCTTAGCAATGAAGGCTGAAGGAAAGGATGGTAGGAAAAATGAAGCAGAGAAGGAGAAGTGGACAAAGAGGAAGTTGGTATCAAGTGTGTATCCCTCATTTACTGTATTTGATGGCGTATGAGACTCACTTCCCCCCCCAAAAAACGGTTGGAAATGGAGTGCATCTTATACACTGGCAAATAGTATTTGCCGATGTATAAATGGGGTGTGTTTTATATACTGACAAATATGCTACCTGCTCTAGAAACTGCCTACAAATGCAGAAAATGCTTCAGCTTTACATTTTAAAAAGCTGTTCATCAAAGCTGACTTGATAAACACTATTAGGAACAGGGGAGAGAGAAGCATCCTAACTCCATTGAGGGAAGGCAGGCAATATTCAAAGCTTTCCTGCTGAGTGCTCCTGCCTCAGCTTCTTCAATGACCAGCTGTCTGGTCAAGGAGACAATGAGGAGAAAAGGAAGGTGTTGCAGGCATCCTGTTGCAGGCTTGCCTCCACACCCAGCCAGCAAAGCATGGGAAGAGGAGCCAGGAAGTTACAGTGGTGCAGAGAGAGCTTGTTTGGTTATATGTTGTAGCTGTTGTGTGCATTCAAGTCATTTCTGACTTAGGCAGTCCTAAGGTGAACGTATCACTGAGTTTTCTCAGTAAGATTTGTTCAGAGGGGGTTTACCTTTGCCGTTCTCTGAGGCTAAGAGAGTGTGAATTGTCCAAGGTCACCCAGTGGGTTTTCATGGCTGAACAGGGATTTGAACTCTGGTTTCCAGAGTCATAGTCCAGTGCTCAAACCATGCTGCATTCCTTGGTTATAAGAGAACATAGTAAATGAACACAACATAAATGCCATATGCCCTCAGTGTGGAGATAGTTGCTTCTAAAACACACTAACATTTCAAAATAAGGATTGTGAAACCTGTGGAGTGAAACTGCACCTACGTGGCCTAGCTGAGAGCTATAGGGGTTAGGTTTCAGTTTCCAGAGAGCTGGTTGTGAACATCAAAACAAAGACCTATTGGTGTTTTTGAGGGTTCTAGGAGAGAAGTGGAAGGAAGTGAAGAAAAAATGTTCTGCAGCGATTCGCTTCAGCAACTGATGTCCAACAGGCAACAAGCTACATCTTATTTTGAGTGTGTAGTGTATTAAATTTGGTACCTGTAAAGTGTTGGATTAGAAGTAGATTCCTGGAGTTTTTGCCCCTTTTCTGGGGAAGATAGGAAGGCTGGTTCAATTAAGACTCAGCCTCCTTTAGCAGAGTTCACAGGTGGAAGTGCTGGATCTCCTGGGTCTCTCTGAGACTAGTTTTTGCAAAGGAAGGCAAACACACAGTATGTGAGCTTCATAGCTAAAAAAATTAAAAAAAAGCTTTACTCACATTTAAAGGTACATTCAAACATTTATACATAAACCCTGGCTAACTGCAGGAAAGTTTCAAGAAGAGGAACAGCTCAGCAGAACCTGCAGTCAACAACCTGAGTGAGGAGGAAGAGAGGGAGGAGTCTTTTATGTGCTTCCAAACACATATGGAAGGTCTCTGGTCAGTTGATGTGGTTGCTTGGATACATCCCCCCAATGGGCGACTGAGCAAATGGGGAAAGTTTTAGAGACAGCATGTATAAAGTAGAGGCAAGCAGGAAAACCCTTCTGTCTAAAGCCACATTGCTCTGAGAGCAAAATGAGTGAAGAATGTTAAAGCTTTCTTGGGAAGCATTTTCTGACATAAAGTAAGTAGGCACTAGTGGCACCAGAATCATATAACATGAAGTAGTGCTACTCAAAGTGGTGGTCTATGAACCTGTGTCTATCCACAAGCCATCAGCTGCTGGGCCACAACAACTTTCTAGTAAAGTATGTGACTATGATAACAATATGGTACAAATATGGTACCAGCACCTGGCAAACTGGAAAAAAATATTGCTGGTCTAGCACATCAGAGAGTTTGGGAAGCAAACTAAACTTTACTCAGCCATTCTAGAGCTTGTATACTCTGTCTCACCCAGTGCCTACCACAAAATATTAAGTGGAATCAGAATAAAGATAAACACTTAATAAAACCACAAGAAAGAAATGCCTCATCATCTAAGCATGTACAGCCCTTGGATTTTGACTCTGGGAATGCAGCAGAAAATTGGTCACAAGGGAAGGAAGTTATGTAACTGGTTCTTGCCGGCCATGAGATAGGCAGGTGATCTGAAGAACAAAAAGCTTCTTAATTTATCAGCTCCATAGGCCAGAAGGCAGGGGTAATTGCAGATCATGGGCAACAAAAGAAACCAGAAACATTGTTTGCAGGATTTGAAGATTATTGTATCCTGCACAAAAATGTGCACAAAAAAAGGAATTTTTTTTTTGAATGAAAGGTAGCAGGGAGAAGCTGAATACCTGAAGCCATAGTTACATCTAATAGCAAGAGATTGTGTATTTCATGATGCGGATTATATGACAAAAGAGAGAATCTTTGTGGCATCAAGCTCCAAAGAAATCCCAAAGAAATTTTTACAGAAACAAATTTTAAGTTGTAACTTGCACTGAAAATTGCGCAGGCTTTTGAAGTGGTAAAACGACACATTCTGATCTTGCAAAAGAAACCTGAGGAGGTTCAGTCAGTCTGTAAAAACAATGCATGTAACATAAGGAAATGTGTGCAAAAGTCCAGAACAGATACAACGTCTAATAGAGAAGCACAGATGTAGAGACAGTCATCACACAGAAAAAGAGCATCCTGCATGGGGGAAAACATGCAATCATTGTGAAAAGGAAAAAAACATTTTGTCAAAACATGAAAGTAAAGATATGAAGCAGAAGGGGTTGAACATGATCAGGATAGTGAGGAAACCATAAAAAGACAAATGCAGAGGGCATGATGAGAGTCCCAAAGCGTTACTGGAAAGATGGGGAAAGAGGAAAGTTAATGCTCAATCCATACTGTATTCAGATTGGAACAGACAGTGTTTCCCCTTTTGGAAATGTAATAAGTAAAGATGGCTTGAAACCAGATTCCAAAACAAACACCCCCCCCCCACAACATTGCAGTAGTGAGTCAAATTTAAAGTCCTTGCAACAAAGAGGTAGTAGTGGGTATGTTTGGCAAAATTCTCTCCTGGACAAGCACAAGTGTCAGAAACAGCTGCTGAAAGAGAATGCAGCATGGCTATGTGCACGGATGATTTATATAACTTAAAACAATAAAGACTTGGAAATAGTTAAAATTTTTTCCTATTTCCTTTGTGTGTGTATATGCTTTCAAGTTGACTGTTGACTTATGATGACCTATAGGCCAGGAACACTCAGAGATGGCTTTGCCAGTTCCTTCCTCTGAAATATAACTTACAGTACCTGGTATTCATTGGCAGTCTCCCATCCAAGTACTAACTAGGCCTGACCCTGCTTAGCTTTCAATATCAGACAGTATCTGGTGCTTTTAGAGTGGGTTAGTCATTAATCAGAATGGAGACTGCAGTCAAGAAATCAGAAGACTAGACCTTGGAAGGGCAGCTATGAAGGCGTTAGAAAAGATCCTCAAGTGTAAAGATATTTCACTCAATACCAAAGTCAGTGTTGTCCATGCTACCGTATTGCTGATTTCTATGTACGGTTGTGAAAACCAAAGAAAGCTGACAGGAAGAAAGAAAAAGCATTTGAAACGTGCTGGAGGAGAGTTCTGCAGACACCACGGACTGCCAAAAAGACATAGAAATTAGTCCTAGACCAAATCAAGCCTGAACTCTCCATAGAAACCAAGATGACTAAGCTGAGACTGTCATACTTTGGATACACCATGAGAGGACCGCACTACAAGTGGTTAGACTCGATCAAGGAAGCCATTGCCCTGAGTTGGGAAGACTTGACAACCAGGTGTCTTGGAGGTGTCTCATCCATAGAGTCACCATAAGTTGATATCAACTTGAGTTAAAAAAAATGTGCAAATATGACTGCATATCAGCAGATGTAGAAATTCATCACAAATGTATGAGTACATATTGCAAGACAGTAACACATCTAGTTTCATGAGGGTTCAGCGTGCAGAGCCCGTGCAAAACTGGCAAAACTGCAAATAACTCCAGTTGCTTAGGGATGTGGGAGCGAGGAAGGTGATTTGCCCTGGGCGGCAATGTTTTTGGGGCATCACGGCCTGTAGCCACACCCTTGCGCGCCCTGGCCATGCCCCCATGCACTGCAGCCATGCACCTGCACACAGTGGCCATGCCCCTTGTGCCATAGTCCCGCCCCCTCCTGCCCCCCGGGGGGACCACACTCTAAGCTCTGCCACAGAATAACTCTTCCTGCTCTCATTCCCTTCCAGGGTTCCTCCCTTCCTGTTACCATACAAAACTGAAAGGAAGGGGGGCTGGGGAAGCCTTGCACAAACCTTTCTTTCCCCCTCCAGAGCTTCCCCCTCCCCCTCCCCATGCGAAACAAAAGGGAATGGAGGAAACCCTGTACAAGTCTTCCTTTCCCCTCCAGAGCTTCCCCCTTTCTGTTCTCATGCAAAATGGAAGGGGTGGGAGAAGCACCATGTGAGTTCTCTGCACTGGGGAAAAATGCATAGGAATGGGAGGGGGAGCTCCAGATGCAGAAAGGAAGGCTTGCGTGAGGCTTCTCCCACTACCCCTTTCCCTTCCAGTTTGCCTGTTCTCCATGCCAGGGCAAAATGGGAGGAGGAGAATGGGCAGGGGTGGAAGGCATCTGCACTTGTGAAAATCAAATTTACAAACATCAAAGGGAGGGAGGACCACCACATGAATACAAGTAAGGAAGTCATGTCACAAGTAGATGCACCTACAGGAAGGAAAATCTGTTGCATATGCATCACACCTCATGATCACCACACAGAACCATGCACAAATAGAATAGCATAGCTGTAGTATGCAAAAGTACTACCAATACATTTATGGCAGATGTATAACCATAGGAAGTGATCACAAACTAGTGGACAATCTAATGAGAAAGCCATTAGCACAAGCTTCTGTTGCTGTTTGCCTTCAAGTAGTTTCTGACTTATGGCAACCTGAAGGCAAACCTATCACGGAGTTTTCTGGGGCTGAGTGTGTGTGACTTGTCTCCTCTGCACCTCAGCAAAAGGCAAGCAACTGGGAGGAGGAAAAGTTTGCCCACAGAAGCCTTTCCTGCTTCATTTGCTTGCCTTTTGCCTGGGCATGCAGAAAGAAGGTGGGGGAAGATGTGTGCGTGTGCATGCGCAAGCCTTCCTTCCTCCATTCACTTGCCTTTCAACTGGGTGCACAAAAAAGAAATCAGGGTGCCTGGCCAACAGGCAAGAGAATGGAGGGGAGAGGTTCATCTGTGCCTTCTCCACCTGAGGGGCTGCCCCTCCCATTCGCTTTCCTTTTCCTCAGGGTGTGGAGAAGGAAGGCAGGCAGGAAGGAACACACACACCTTGGCAAAAAGCAAGGGAAAAGGAGAGAGGAGCCCCAATAGGGAGTGGAAAGGGGAAGGTCATGGAAGGGGGAGCACTCACTTGGGTGGTGGTGCTTATTCACAGTGTTTTGACTTTCATGAGGGTTTTCTGCGCTGAGCCCTTGCAAAAGTTGAGGGGCTATTGCATTTGTTACCTAGCAAGCCTATAGTGTGTGTGTCGTCCTCCTTCCCCTTTTCAGACAGACCTACAACAACATAGGCCATTTCTGCACTACGCTGTTATAGCGCTATGATTCCACTTTCAACATCCTATGGAGTCCTGGGGTTTGCAGTTTCGGGAGGGGCTGCCGCCCCCCCAAAACTGCAAACCCCAGGATTCCATAAGATGTTGAAAGTGGAGTCATAGCGCTATAACAGCCTAGTGCGGAAATGGCCATAGTTTCAGAATGAGTGGATAGCGTGGTCACTTGGGTGGCTACAGTCGTATCATACCTTCCAACTGTCCTGATTTGGCAAGAAAAGTCCCGATTAATCATTTGTCCTCCCACTTTTTCCAGCTGCTTTTAAAATACCCTAGTTTCTCTTTCCTTCTTCCACTTTCTCCCTTTGAAGCAAATGAAGTAAGGCTGGGGACAAACTGCATTCAAAATGCAAAAGTGGTTTCTACTAAATTAACTCGAAAGGAGAGGAGGCTGGAATTGTGTCCTTCCCAGAAGATTCAGGCAAAAGCAAACTGCTGCAGGCTCTCCTATGTTGTGTGCCCTTCCTCAAGAATAATTTTACCATCTTAGCCACATTCTGATGTTGCTTGGCCACACATGTACCCAATATTCAATTGAATATTGTGAAACATTGAATGCCTTGCCCATTCTCAGGGGCTCATACATTTTCTCCTATGAATGCTTGATTTCTCTTTCTGTTGAAGTCTAGCTACTGTGCCTCAGAAGATCTCTTTCAAAATCCTGCTGGAGGAACTGGGTAGTTTTAGACTCAGGACTCAGTAATCTGGTGGAAGTGGTGGGAGACTCCACTTTAGATGTTTGGTGATATGCATGACTCTATTTTAAAATGTGCTAGGACAGCCCTTTGGGGAAACTCACCACAACTCACTTTTTTATGAAAGGCACCCCAACTTTCTCTGCCTAGATGCAACAGTCAGAACTGTATACTGAGTGTAAGAAACATTCAGTAAGTAGTCATGTTAAGTTGTTTTGCTTCCATTTGCTTTCTCTCTGCTTAAGCATCTTTGAATCATGGCTTTGCTATATGTTCTTTTTTTAAAAAAACATTCTCTTTGGTGGATGCTTGCCTTGTTACCATAGCAATGCCTCCCAACTCTTGGAACACTCCACTTTCCTTTCAGGTTTGTGCAGGCTGCAACCGGCCTCTCATTGCCATTAGCAAATCTCCTAGCAGCATTTACTCTTTTTGTTGCTCTTCTTCTTCTTGTTCTGTTTTTATCTCTGTACTGTGTAAGCTTCGCTTGCTAATATACTTGTAAAGAATGCTGGTCAGAACAGATTTTGATCTGGTTTGCTCATCAAAACGAAGAGCACCACCACCACTTGCCCCTGACAGTTTAATTTCCCGTTGTAACTCTGCAGCGGCTGAAGGGCTGCAACAGGATAAATGTGCACTTGTGATTTCCTTGGGTGCTGAGGAATGTAGGAGAAAGTGTGCACTTTAGTATGTTGTTTCCTTCCTACCACCACCTCTGCCAGCAGGAGGGAACTGGTGTACCAATTTAAAATCTGTGTTTGCTTCTTCACCAAATGCTTTGCTTAAAAACAAACAAACAAAAAACTGCCACTCTCATTCGCCACATTCACTTATTCCTCTAAGCTTTTTTGTCAGGAAGAACTCTGTTTGGGCATGTCTACACTGCAAATATAAATCTTCTGAGATAGTCTTGGCTCTTAGTCAAGGAACACTGGGGAATCTAGTAGTATAAAGTAGTATCCCATGTATGTCTTCTCAGAAATAAGCTCAATGGGCCTAATTTCCAAACAAGTGGTTATAGGCCTGGATCCTGTAGTACACCTCTAAAATAAGGCTCACAAAATAATAGTTCCCAGTGTTGCTGAGGGATAAGCAATAATAGTGAAAGGCACTTCTAAAAGTTTTAGAAAGCTGAATATAAATGGAAGATTTAAAATGGGGGTGTAAAAGCCTTTGGTTTTCCAGATGTTTTGAACTATGATTCCCAGAATCCCTTTGCTGAGTAAAGCTCCTGGGAATTCAAATCCGGAATGTTGAAGGAGGAGGGGAAAGGTTTGCTACCCTAGTTGAAAGTGTGTTTATCTGCTTTTCAGCTTCTGGATAACCAACATACATTAAGGATAAGATAAACTCAAGGGTACTATTTCTTTAAGTATGCCAATAAGTAGAATCGCTGCACACATTTCTTTCCTGTCTTTGGCATGCGGATGTGTGGGCACATTTGTTAGGGTAGGAGGAAAAAGTACAGAATGTTAATACTGCCGTACTAACTACAGAGCAGTTAATACAATGGTGTACTACTAACTTCATGTTTTAGACTGCCCAGTTCTAGTTAAAACTTTAGCCATTTCCGCACTAGACTGTTATAACGCTATTATTCCACTTTCAACGTCCTATGGAACCTGGGGTTTGCAGTTTCGGGAGGGGCCATTCGACCCCTCCCAGAACTACAAACCCCAGGATTCCATAGGATGTTGACAGTGGAATAATAGCGCTATAACAGTCTAGTGTGGAAATGGTCTTTGGATCTTTTTGGTTGTTCTTTTACCCATGTCTTCCCCCTTGTTCTGTTGGCTCTGATTCTTAATATGGAATAAAACTGTTTCTATAAACTTGAAAGCCACTTCTTTAATAGCCGTCGGTGGTTACATATGTTGTAAGGTTTCTTGTGTCCCATATTGGGAGAATGGTGATATGTAAAATAAATAAATAAATAGATTGACAGATAGATAGATCAAATGAAATGTAATAATAAATGATGCTTGCATAAATAAGCAGTGATTAATAACATCAAATAAGCAGTAATTAACACTCCATTTTCTGCCTCTCTTTCTAGTTTGCTTGGATGGGGCTGGAGAGAAACAATTTGGCACAGCTGGAATGGACCTAGTGAAGTGAACAGTAGCCTCACCTGTTAGCAAGTATGAACTTCAGAGTACTTGTGAGTGTATGTGTGCTTTTGAGATGCTATCCCCTTAAAGACTTGATTTGACTAATTTCTTCACACACACACACACACACACACACACACACACACACACACGCGCGCGTCTCAGACACAGCACACCTCTGACCACGAAGGAGTGGTTCTTGTGATCCTTATCCTTTGACTCTCCTACCACTTTGGAATCGAGTATGTGCTACTAGAAGCAAAGTCCCTCCCATTACTAAGGAAAGGGATAAATCTTTTCCCCAGAGGAACTCTTAGGCTTGAGTTCTTTTCTAATGGAGCAGTGTTGGAACCACTCATCTGTGTCTGACTTCCCACAGTGCTCCAGAGACATTTTGAAGGAGGCATAAGGTTGTGGGAGAGGGGGATAACACCATGGTCATTCTGCACTGGACTTTTATAGCGCTATTATTCCACTTTCAACATCCTGTGGAATCCTGGGGTTTGCAGTTTAGGGAGGAGCCAGCCTGCCAGCCAGCCCCTCCCTAAATTGCAAACCCCAGGATTCCATAGGATATCAAAAGTAGAATAATAGTGCTATAACAGTCCAGTGCAGAAATAGCCCATAGTAGTCAAGACATTTTTTTTAAGTCATTGATCTTTTGTGCATGCATGAGTATGTTTGCCGGAAAAAAGGGAACTGAAGAAAAGCAATAGAAGCAAGTGACAAAACCTAAGAAAGATTAAGAAGTCATAGCAACTTGATTGCAATCTGAAATATATGTAACAAACGATACAAGAGTTACATAAAACACAAACATACAAGATAGATTATCTGGAGAGAAAACAAAGGGTTCTTAACTCTGTTAGGAAAACTGTGCATTCCTATTGCTTTATAAAGGAGCAGCACTACATGACTAATGACAACAACGACACGCTAGGGAGAGATCATATCACTTCCTCTGAGAAATCTCAGCCTTTTGTATGGAAAAGAAATTGGTTCTCTTGACATGATGCATTTTGCATCCTCCAATAGTATCAGAGCTTTTCCCCTGGACTTGTAATTACAGTAACAGAGTTTTAAAGCTGTCACTTAGTGGATTTGCAGTGAAGCCAGATGTATAAGGGGAAGGCAGCAGTGGTGTGGTGTGGGGAGCCTCGTTTCATTTTTCATTGTTACCACTTATTTTCTCCTTCCTTTACTCCTTGGTTAAGTTACATAACTTTTGTTAGGCTGCTAACAGCACCATAAACCCAGTTACTAGATAAGAAACAAGCTGCTTCTTGTAGGAAGAGCTGCAGGGCCTTTTCCATCTGAAACAACCTCAGCCACTTCTGCCCTCTCAGGAAGTGATGTCATGAGAAAGGGGATGGTGGCACCTCTTTAATGGAATCTAAATACTAAGAACCTAATGGAATCTCAAATCACCAAGGAAAAGGGAGTGGGAGTGGACTGCTAAACCAATATAAAAACTAGAGCATGGAAATATTTTGTTGAACCCCAGATGCCCCAGTATGCTTAGTAGCCCTGCAGTGTAGGGGATTCTGGGAGTTGTAGTCCAACAAGTAAATGTCCAAACTCTGGCAAAAGTAGAGAATATGAGGCTCCTACTTGCTTGTGTTTTTGTTAGCTGTTTATTGAATGTTAGGATGGTACAATGTGTGTTTGGAATTCAACTGTGTGTACTTCCAGATGTGTGCTGTTATCCTGCAATTGTTGCCCTGATCAAAACATCAAATTTTACAGGCATTCATCTGAGATGGCTTTATCTCCCATTTGTATACCTTCCATGGTTTGCCACCACATTTTTCTGAATCTTTTCTTACAGGGCAGGAGAGAAAGATTAATTTAAGAAGGAAACTGTGCAATAGGTGTACAATGTCTTTAGATTTGTAGCACTGCTCCATGTAGAAGCATTCCTCTCCCCCATGGAAGCTACCCCTTGTGGCAAACCGCTCAGGTAAAATGGCTTCCCATTTGGTTCTAATGACAGCAGCAGAGAACAGTTTTTTGGGAACTAAACCAGAGTAGCATAGGGCAAAAGGATCACATGGGGGCCGCTACATCATCTGATCATCTTTCTGTGCAGTGCCACAACTTTCACGTGATTCAGTTTCAAGGAGATGATGATGATGATGATAATAATATTTATTTATATTCCGCCTCTCCCAACGGATCGAGGCGGTACTACAACAGTATATAAATACATTAAAAGCAATTAAAACATAACCCATCTTCCCCACCCACCAACCCATCTAAACCCCCTAAAACACATTAACTATTAAAAACAAGAAGACAGTTGGTGCCTAAGCCTAAATTTTCTTTTAGTCCTGACCAAAGTAGACTTGTGGAATCCATTAGATTAATACAGGTTTTGACTCACCATTCAGCAATTGACTGAATGGGTCTACTCTAGTTGAAACTCACGCCCTTGTATGAGGGCATTATGAGCACTCTATTGGCTGAATATACTGCAATGTACAAGTTTTTCAATCTAAGCATGTGAAAGTGTTTTTCTTAAGTGGTACAAAAGCTGTTCCAGATGTTTCAAGTGAATATGTCTTCCAACAATTAAGTCAGCTTTAACCAAAGTGTGTCTGCGTTAGCAGAGAAGTGCTTCAATTGAAGCAGCAAATCTTTGGGGAATATCACTCACCAGGGGTAACAATTTGACTGGATGTAACTATATGGAGAGAAATAATCTTATTTTCTTCTTGTGTGGGAGAATTTAACATAAGGTAACTGTTCCTATCACCTTGGAAGAAAAAAGAAGCTTATGATAGCTAAAATTGATTAACCGAAAGAAGTTGCAAAAAATGTATAAACTCATGTAAAGATGAAGGCAAACTATTTTGGTAATGAAAGTGTGCAGTTCTGTGGTTTGTTGTTATTACATGCTTTCAGTTTGGCTCTAGCTTATGGTAACCTTTTCGCAGGGTTTGTTGGCACAACTTATTCAGAGTTTTGCCTTCTTCTGCCAGGACTGAGAGATAGTGTGAGACCTTGCCTGTGGTTGTCTGGTGGGTTTTCATGGCTGGGCAGGAATTTGAATTTGAATTCTCCTGGATTCCTATTCTAACACCCAAACTACTACACAATGCTGGTTCTTGAGTCCTTTGCATGTGGGAATATTCAGAAGCAAGATTTTCAATGTTTTTAAGCACAAATAATTTTGTAGATTATTGGTGGAATTGTCCCCCACACAAACACAATACATGAACTGGAAATGAACATTTATTGTGCCAATAGCCAGACCCTGATCAATCCAGTAGCCACAGGAGTGACCAAGTTGGGTTGGTGAATAGAGGCAATTTTCTCCCTATGGTGCCTTCTAGATACTACATGGACCGCCAAAAATTCCCAAAACCAAAACTAAAACAAGAAGTGGTCAGAAGTCTGACTCTTTGGGATTAAACAGCAGCGATGTAGACTCAAGATGACTGACTTGGACTCAAGTTGGACTCAAGTCGGTTCAGTGACTCGACTTGGGCCCTTTTTGCACAGCATTTGCCATGCGAAAGGGCCTCTGTAGCGTCGCGCAATTGTGAGGAGCTGTCCACATGACGTCCTTGGAATTGTGTAATGCTGCTGGGGCTGGCAGGCACCGATCGTGCACTATTTCATTTTCAGCTTGTAGCCGAAAATGGTGTGCAATTGTGCATCGCTCCAGGGCCCTGAGTGCACTTACCATGCGTGCAGAGCCTCTGGACCTGTGGCGCTTGCATTTCCTGGCCCAGCGCAGCCTGGGAAAATCCCAGGCTGTGCTGTGCTGCGGAAGAGGAGGAGCCCTCACGCTGCCTGCTTGCCAGCAGGCAATGGCTGCAGAGGCAAAGTAGCGAGGATGCGAGAACCTCTCACAAGAGGCTGTTCGCATGATACCCATGCCCCCACACTGCGAAAAGGTAAGGTGCAGAAAGGGCCTTGGACTCGACTTGGCAATAAATGATGCACTGACTCGACTTGACCTGAGACTTGTATATTTTTAGCGACTGACTTGCTGTCCTTGGTTCAGTAAAATAACACATTCATCTAGAAGCCTTACAGCTTTGAACAACACTTCCATCTCTTTTTGCTTACTGTTCACATGACAATCTGTCTCAAGTCCAAAATGTGGGTGCATTTCAGAGGGGAACAACTAATGAGTTAGGCAATGGGCTTGAGGTGGGCCTGAAGTCTGCTCAGCAGCCTGTCCCTGCTGCATATCAGAGGAGGCTTCTAAAATGTTTGCTAAGAGCAAAAAGTAAGATTCACTTCACTATGCAGGGTGCATTTCTCATAGGGGAACAGCAAATGTGTTAGGCAGCAGGCTTGAGGAGGAAGGATCCTTCCTTCTAAAGCTTTTGAAGCTTCAGTAATGGAGAGTAAGAAGGATCCAATTCTCTACTTCTGAAAAATCCTCCAGCTTCTGAAATGAGAAGTAAGAAGGATCTTATCATCCACATCTGAAGTTGCAGATGGCAAAATCACAAATGTCGAGCTTCAGATGTGGGTGATTGTTAAAACTGACTTGACTTGAGACTTGACTTGAAAGTATCTTTAAGGACTTGACATCCCAACTGTGGAATGCCCTTCCATGGAGGCCTGACTGGCCAAGTTAAAACTCACCTGTTCATCAAGGCCTTCAGGCTTCATTAATTCATACCAAATACCATTATACATAGTTTTTAAAACTTTTAAATCTTTATTTTTTAACTCCCTATTTGTTTAATCTGTTTTCAGCTTGTTGTTTTTTTTTACTGTTTTTAAATTATTGACCTGTTTTAATATCATTTATAAACCATCCTGAAATCTTCTGATGTAGAGTGGGGAATAAGAGCCAGCAGTAGTTTGAGCATTGGACTATGACCCTAGAGACCATGGTTCAGTTCTCTGCTTGGCCATGGAAGCCCACTCTCAACCCCAGAATACCCCTCCCCTGGTAGGATCACCTTAGGATTGCTGTAAGCCAGAAATGACTTAAAGGCACAGAACAAATAAATATCTTAATAATGAATGAATGAATGAATGAATATGAAACTTGAAAAATTCCATTCCAAATGCCTAACCATGCCATTAAGATGTAACATTTACAAGTAACTAGAAAACATTATTGGCCAAACCCTGGAAATTAAAGAGATACTGCTTCTGACATTACTTTTGGAACACAGGTCAGGATCCTATAAGGTCAGGCTACTTTCAGAATAGGTTATTCCACATTCTGTGAGTTTGCCATTCTCAGTGCTCACTATATCCAAGACCTCCTTCTGTGAGTGTGAGCGGCAGAGGTTGCTGTGGTTATAAATGGGGGCAGACAGGCAGTTTCAGCCACTGACTGCACTTGCACACTGATGGCAGAGAAAGAAGTGCTTTCCAGCAGAGGTCACCTGTATTAAGAACCACCTGGTTAATTGCCTGGCTGTAACCACTCCTCAGAGCTAAGGTGCTATGAGAAGGATGGCTTGGGAAGGCATAGGTGATTTCCCAAATAACCCCTCCCATGGCATCTTGCTTCTGAGGACTGATCAGTGCCAGGATTTCTTTCTTTTTTTTAAGTTCTTCACAGAAAAAAGTAAAATTACTTGTAAATCATACTTCCAACCTACTTGTAACTTGTTTTAGGACAGTGGAAAACTTGATTGGATTGTGTGGTCAAGGAATGAAGATTTGTTTATCTCTTGAGCTACTAGAACCAACAGGTGCAGTTGGGAAAATGCTGCAGAGAGGTAAAGAGCAAAAATCCCTTCTGATTCTGTGACCTTCTGCTGGAGAGGAGAAAGACAACTCTTACACATACTTTGAAATGCACCAGTTTCACATGATGTCCCAGATGAGTATCTTGGAATATATGCTTCACCACCTATGAGGCAGTCTTTAGTTTTTCATACTTAACTATGAATGAAAAAAGGGCCTAAATACCCTAAAGGCACCAGATCTCATCTGTCTTGGAAGCTAGGCAGGATTAGCCCTGGTTAGTACATGGGTGGGAGACTGCCAATGAACACCAGATGCTGTAGGTTGTATTTCAGAGGAAAGAACTGGTAAAACCACCTCTGAGTATTTCTTGCCTAAGAAAACAATAAGAAAAGCTCATGGGGTCACCATAAATCATCATGACGCTTGAAAGCATGTGCATGCACATGCACACACACACAGATGCGCACATGCATATGCACTAATTAAATCAGAAGGCAGATGATAAGGTTTATAATCAGGAACTTACACAAAGAAGAGTGAAGATTTCTTTCACATATACATCTTCTATGCTGAGCATTTCTGACCCAGCTACCATCCTTCTGTATGTGCTTCACCTTCTCCCATCTGTACAACAGGGATTATCTGGTAGTTTAAGGGTTACTAACTGGGGTGCTCTGAGCATTAATTAGTTTTAACACACAAACTTTAACCAAACCCAGCAAACCTAACTTCACTCCCTTCCTAGGAAGCTAGATTTTAGGTGCCTCTGCTCTGAGATTTGTGCAATGACTAACAGTTGTTCTAAATGTGGCGTGTATGTTGCACCACAACTTCTATTTTCTGTAACCCTTAGCGCCACTGAGTCAGACTGACAGGTATTGTAACACAATGCGTCAAGTGGGGACTCCATGTTACGGCAGGATGCTCAAGAATCTTGGTTCAGTCCTGATACAAATCAACAGTCACACAAGATATAACAGGATAAAGTGTGTATTTCTGTGTACACATGTATGCCTGACTTCTGTTCATTTTTCATTTTTTTCCCATAAAAATCCATTGCCAGTTTCTTACTCAATGCTAAAAAGGGGGGAGGAGGAGGAGGAAGAGGAAGAAGAACAGGGGGAGTTGTAACTCATTATTCAAGACTGGGATGATTGTGACACCTTGTGGTTATTCTGTTAGCTGCACCTGATACTTAAAATGGCTTATATATAGTCATAGAAAAACACCAACACTCTGTGTGTGTGTTCATATGTCTTCAAGTTACCTGTTGACTTACGGAGATCCCATGAATATATAAAGAATTTCCTGTAGTGCTAAAAGGGGGGGGATTGCAAAAATGATCAAGGTTTAATGTAATATGAACACATACGCTCTCTACTGGTAATACAGATATTACTATTATATACAGATATTATGTAGAGATATTATATTATATACAGATATTATATTATATGTATTATATTGTATACAGATATTATTATTTGTTTATGTTTTGTAAAACTACTGCAGAACTGCAAGCATTTTTCCTCAAAAATTCATACATTTTTGAGCCTCGCATTGTACTTTGTTGGGGCCTAAATAACCTCAATGCGCCAGATCTTATTTGACTGTGGAAGCTAAGCAGGATCAGCCCTGGTTAATTGTTGAATGAGAGACTGCCAATGAATACCAGGGCTGTAGGGTATATTTCAGAGGAAGGAACTGGCAAAACCACCTCTGAATATTCCTTGCCTGACAAAACCCTATGAAATTAATGGGATTACCATCAGTTGACAGGCAACTTGAATGCATAGACACTGAATTTTTGAGAAAAAGATAACATAAAAATATGCATATATTTGAAAAAAAAAGCATGATTAAAAAATGCATACAGTGCACCCCAAAATACACTTGAGTTTCTGTGAAGGAAGGAGGGGGTCACTCAGGCCAATATATAATTAGGGTGGAACAAGGATTCTGGTGTTAACTGCTGTCAGGTTGACTTTGACTGGTGGTGACCCTCTGGATGAGAGACCTCCAGGTCATTCTATCATCAACCACTCTGCTCAGCTCTTGCAGATTCAGGAAATGAATGTCTTCCTTGATTGAGTCTATGCATCTGTACTGGAGTCTTCCTCTTTTCCTGCTTCCTTCTACCTTACCAAGTATTAATGTCTCTTCTAGGGAGCCATGTTCTCTCATGATATAGCCAAAGTGCAACAGCTTCAGTCTAGTCATCTTGATTTCCAGAGAAAGGTCAGGCTTGATTTGTTCTAGGACTCATTGATTTATCTTTTTAGCAATCCAGGGTATCTGTAGTATTCTTCTTCAGCACCACATTTCAAATGAATCAGCTTTCTTCACTGTCTAGCATTCACAACCATATATAGAAATTGGAAGTACGATGGCATGAACAGTCCTAACTTTATCTTTACACTTTAGGATCTTGTCTAGGTCCTTCTAGTTGCTCTTGTGAGTCCTAGTCTTATTCTGATTTCTTGACTGTAGTCTGCACTCTGATTAATGGTTTAGTCAAGGTATGGGAAATCTTGAATTATTACTATATCTTCATTGTCTACTTTGATGCTTTGAAAACAGTCTGTGGTCATTATTTTTGTTTTTTTAATTTTCAACTGTAAACCTGCCTATGAATTTTCTGCCTTTTCTTTAGTAATTGTTCCAAAACTTTGCTATTTTCTGCTAGTAGTATGGTGTCATCTGTACATTTTAAATTGTTGATGTTCTTTCCTCCAATTTTCATGCCTTCTTCCTCCAAGTTTTATCCTGATTTACGTATGATATGTTCCAGCATACAAATTAAACAGGAAGGGTGATAAAATGCAGCTTTGCCTGCCCCCCTTGCCAATTGGAAACTATTCTGTTCTTTCATATTCTGTCTTAACAGTAGCTGCTTGTCTTCTGTACAAGTTATGCATCAGGATAATCAAATGTTGTGGCACACTCATCTCTGTAAGAGTGATCCCTAGAGTCTCATGATTTACCCAATTGAAAGCTTTGCTAAAATAAGCACAGACTTATTTTCTGCAGAAAATATTTCTACAGAAAATTTCTGTATTTCTACAGAAAACGTTTTCTACAGAAATTCAGAAATTCTTTGGTGTGCTCCATTGTCCAACGTCTGTTTGCAATATTCTTCTTTTCACGGGCCCAGCTTGGACATCTGGCATTTCTCATTTTATATATGGTAGAAGCCTTTGTAGTAGAATTCTGAGTATAACTTCGCTTGCACTGGAAATTAATGCAATGGTCCTGTGGTTAGTGCAATCCCTTTCTTGGGGATGTATATTGAGGATTTCCAATCTGTGGGCTGTTCTTTTCTTTTCCATATTTGTTGACAGATTTTAGTTAGAACTAAAGTAGATTATGTCTCTGTAGACTGAAGCAGCTGTATTGGTATGGCATCTGTTCCTGGAAATCTATTTCTCCCAAGTGCTCTGAGTGCAGCTTTCACTTCACTTTTTAAAACTGGAAGTTAATCTTCAAGTGGTTCATCCTTGAATGAATCTGTCAACTTTTCATCTCTTTGTATAGTTCTTCTGTGTGTTATTTTCATCATCTTTTTATTCATACTTGCTCATGTAATATGTTCCTTTGTTGGTTGTGGAACATCCCCATGCTTGGTTTAAATTTCCCTTTGATTTTTCAGATCTTGTATAAGAGATCTCTTTTTTTCCTTCTCTTTTGTCGTCATTTTATGTTTCTCTGTATTGATTATTATAGCAGTTCTCCTTGTCCCTGTACACAAGTCATTAAATAGTTGCCTTCAGGGTTGCTTCTTGTCTGTTCTTAACTGCTTGAAAAGTTTCATCTGTCATCCATTGAGTCTTCTCTTTCTTTTTTTCTACAGATAGTGTCTTTTTGCATTCCTCCCTCACAATGTCCCTGGCTTCATTCTAGAGTTCTGGCTCCTGGTGTATTAGACTATATAGTTGGGAGCAGAAGATGAAGAAGCTCCATTCTCTCTGCAAAAAACAAGATCAAAAGCAGATTTTGGCAGAAACAATAAATACATTTTTCAAGCTCAAGACTAGCTACAGTCAAAGACAGTAAGTTCTTGCTTTTGTCCCTTCAGTTTCATTGATAGAATGAGTGGAAATCATATACTCCTATAGATATTGTTGGATTGCAACTCCCAGCAAACCTAGCCAGCATAGCCAATGATGAGGAATGCTGAGAATTGCAATTCAATAACATCCTGGAGGCTGCCTGATTCCCACTCCTGACACAGAGGGATGGTACTGTGCACATCTGATGGAGAGAAACATTTTCATGCCAGGTGGGGCAAGACTGATGAGAGTCTCACATCTTTATGCTGTAAATTATATCTGCTAGAAGAGAAAGAGAATCAGTCAGCCTATTCTCTGTCATAGTACTGGAGACCTTCTATTTTGCAAACTGTTAGTTGGTGAGGAGAGTGGATGGAACCCAACTCTTGAAATAAAATCAGGTGAGTATTGATCTGGAATACAAAATCCAGATCCATGGATCAAAGCAGCTTTCCTTGACCTAGTGCCCTCCAGATGCATTGGACCACCCTTCCCATCACCCCATGCCAGGGTGATCATTGGCCATGTCAAATGGAATGATGAGAGTTGCAGTCCATTACACGCTCACTGGAGTGATGGGAGATACAGTCCGACACATCTGGAGGGTGCTGGGTAGAAGGCTGATTTCAAAATGCAGGGCAAACATGGATAGCCCTGGGAAGCAAGACTGTGCTTGTCTCTGTCCCATTGTCACAATTACCTTGTGATGGAAACTAAGAAAACATTTCAGAGGGAAAGTGCCATTCATTAAGGCACTCCATTCTTAAAAGGGAATATTATAGTCCTCCTCACAGCCACTTCATTCCTGACTTTTTATCCTCTGATCTTGAAGCCCTTCTGGTGTATTTACCACCTGGTCCCCTAGGGGGCGTGGACACACTGCAAGAGAGAACTAAAGAGCTGGAGAAAAAAAGTGCTTTCTCCCACAGAAGCAAGTGGGCCTTCTTCTTTCCTTCAGATGGTAAAACTGGCTGGAATTGCACCATTTCAGATGGCAGACGGATGGTCCTTCATTGCTAGTGTAGCTGGGGGCTGGAGAGGAATGAGATTGTTGCAATCCCAAAGAATTCTCTCTCCCACAGTGAAATTTTCTTTCAGTCCTCAAATTTCTAGCATTGCAGTACCTTAAAACATCAGTGAGCATTATGAATATAGTTTAGCCATCCAAAGAAAAGCGGCAGGCAAAGTTACCAAAGGGAACGAAAACACAGTAAATTTAAAGAGTTCTAGGTGTCAACCCTTTTTTTACTGCCTCGTCTTCTACAAGGATAGGAATTTTGGGACTGAAGGAAAATTTTGTTGAGGAGCAGAATTTTTATTTGTGAGAGGGTCAATGCCTTCATTCCCTCCACACAACAATAGTGTCACTGTGTAGAAAAATAGTAATCAAGGAGCAAGTTTGTAGATTAGGCTCCTCTCTAATATGCTAGTTTTCTGCTTATAGGAATGTGGGGGGAGGTTACACTCAGGCCCTTTCCGCATGTGGGAAAGGAACCACGCAAAAACGGGACTCACCGGACTTCTTCAGCATCTGGGCGAGTCTGTTGGGACGAGGAGCAGTGCGAGTTCGTCGCTCCACACTGCTCTGGCATCCAAAATGGCGGCTTCCGGTTGGTGGAGGCTCTCCACCAACTGGAGAAGCTCACCAGCCTAAAGCCCGCCCCTGGCAGATCTGCAGGCACGCACTAGTGCGCGCCTGCAAATCTGCACCGGAGTGCAGTGATGGAGCGACATGGAGTTGCTCACTCCATGCTTTTTAAAAACCTCTAAAAAGAGGTTTTTAAAAAACATGCCGCGCGACCAGTTGCGGTCGCTCTGGAGCAGACTGAGGTGCGGAACTGCAAAAAGTAGTCCGCCCCAGTCCACTTTACGGTACAGAAGACCTCCGTCAGAGGTCACTCTGCACCATTTTAATAGCCTGGTGCGGAAAGGGCCTCAGTCATGTGAGTATACCTGTGCAACCTGAAGGAGTATTCTGCTGGTACTAACTGGCACACCGTGCTGGTGAGAAGAAGGGCTCTGTGTTATCAGGGGACAAAATAAATAGAGTACAAATGGATAGTGGGGGGGGGCTTGGTGAGGAATATGCATCCTTTACCTTGACCCTGATGTCGCTGGTGTTTGGGCTGGGAGTCAAGTTTTGACAGCATCTTGTTTGTGCGCATGAAAGGTATCAGTGTCATCTGTGATCTCTCTGGAACTTGGAACATGCTGCCTGAGAGATTCTGGGAAGTTCAATCCAGGGTAGTTTCCATCCTATACTGCTATAGTGCTATAATTCCACTTTCAACATCCTATGGAATCCTGGGCTTTGCAGTTTAGGGAGGGGCCTTGAGGCTGCAAACTGCAAAGCCCAGGATTCCATAGGATGTTGAAAGTGGAATAATAGCACTATAGTAGTCTAGTGCCAAAATGGCCAAAGAAACATTTTGAAGCTCTGAATTTCTCAACACAGAGTGCTCCTTGTAGTGTTGGGATGTGCTTTAGGTTCTTATGTTTGCCTTCTCCCATTTAGTTACTAGGGATGTTGCTTTGTGCCTCACAGTGGCTTACTTAGGCCTGTAAACTGCAAACTGTAAACTATTTTACTGTAAAAATGTAACATTTTGGAAATTTGACTGAAACCCATCATCTTGAACCGGCATCTTTGCAAAGTGAGTCGAAACAATTCTTGAAAGTGTAATCCAATACATGTCTATTCAGAAATAAAGGTCTGTTAGCTTCCAGGGGCCTATTCCAGGGTGTTAAGAATTGCAAATTTGATGGCATTTATGTTTTATGCATGTGGTTACAAATAATAGATGGAAATGTTTCTTAGCTACTTCCAGAATCTGTTTAAGTGAAACAAGACATTTTTGTGTAGCGGTTTGGTGCAATCAAAGAAAATTAAGAATGCTCAGTTGCATTGGTGTGAATGGGATTCAAAGATTTATCCAACTTCTGTTCCTTTCCACGAGGGCTCACTTTTTTTTAATTTCACCCTAAGCCCCTTTCAGCAAATCACTTGCTCATCTGAAACATGAGAGCAAGTCTCAAGGCTGACCCAAACTATTTGGGTGGTTGAAGAAGCAAAGAACAAGATGCTTCCCTCTTCCTAGTCCAAGTATGGAAGATGGATGGACAGGTAGGTGAAACTCATTTTAACCTTGGCCTTGAGATAGCATCCTTCACTTAACTTGATGCAGCAGGTGAGTTTAGCCCAGTTGCATAGGGATGGGGGGTGGGGGCGGTTCGCCGCAGGCAGCAATATTTTTTGGGTGTCCTGGCCTGTAGCTACGCCCTCACGTGCCCTGGCCATACCCCCATGCACTGCAGTCATGCCCCTACGTACAGTGGCCACGCCCTTGTGCTGTAGCCCCGCTCCCGCCTGCCCCCCCTCCCCAAACTCCAGGCTCTGCCACTGGTTTAGCCACTTTTGGGAAGTTGTGTGCATGCACAGCTCTGTCCTCAGACAAAAGAGAACAACTGATGCATTTGTAAGGAACAGCCAGAATGGTAACTTTACTGACCCCCTCAGTATCTGCTACCTGAAGTTGTTCCCTCACTCTGCCTAATGGTAGGACTGGGCCTAGCAAGCAAGCCTGAATAGATTTAGGAAAGCATCTAGGGGCAGAATAATCTAGGGTTGTGGGACTCACTATAGAAATAGTCTGCCTTTGCATGGGCTGTATGAGCTTCGGTTTATAAAATAGATGCATAACTCCAGATTTCCTTCCACATGAAACTTTATGATTATTACCCCCCTTCCTCATTTACTGATATGTTTGTTCTTGGCTAACACTGTAAGTTCCTGTTCTTCCAAGATATTCAGTAGTCCTGATATTATCCTAAATGAACAGAAAAGAATAATCTTCTCTTTATGCAAACAAAACAAAACAATGTCACAGAAACACACACTGGAAATTGGAAGGGAAGAGTAAGGATGGTATGCAGATTGATCCCACTGAACTGACTCATCTGTGTCACTGCTGGAATTTAATTCAACTAGAAGGAAACTTTTTTAAAAAGGACAGCGCAGAGAATCTGAAGGCTGAATGGGGGTGGTTACCAATTTTCTATGCTTAATCCACAGCCCATTTTCTTAGTAATATTCAAGGTTCACAAAACTGGACAGTAATCTGCCACCATTCTGCACAGATGCTTAATGAATTATATAAGAAGACAATAATGTCTTTTGAGCCCTCTTTGTGCATTGTTTAGGAAATTGTCTCTTCAGATACACCTGTTAAATGAAAAATCTCGGTCCCAGAAAAGCTATCAAGATCTCAGAAACCATTCTGAATATAAGGACTGGGTCATGACATGCTGTGTTCTGTTTGACATATGTGTACTCTTTGGGTTTGGGAACAATGAAGGGAAAGAGGAGTGAGGCCTCAAAGGAATGTACAAAAAATTTATGTAATGATGTAATTTATGCATTTTTTGACAGTTTGCTATTGACAACCTCCCCCACTTTCATTTATGGTAGATCTTAAGGCTGAGGGCACAGTGATGCCCTTGCTTCCTGCCTGCTGCTACAGATATATAGCAGGCAACTTACGCCACTAGGAGTTTTTATTTCACTCAGGTATGTATGCTTGTAGGCTTTTAGTTCTTGTGTGTTTTAAGTGTCCAATATTTGTATTTAGAATTCAAAAACAAAAGCTAATTGAAATTTTCCCTTTCGGAAGGTCATAGCTATAAACATCCATATCACTGGCAACCTGATTTGTCTCACTGTGCCCCAAATGGGTAGTTAGCTCTCCCGCAAACTGTGGCTTTAAACAGCAGTGAAACAAATCTAGAATAGCTTAGCAACATTTTCCAAGCAACTTTCTAGATATATGGATTTGGAATTAGTTCTGTAATTGTCTTGTACGATGGGCATCATCTGTTATGGATGTGAACGTTTCTTACTGTGGCATATAAGAGTTGCTGTAATACAGGAGTGGAAATCATGTGGCCCTCCAGAGGTTGTAGGACTACACCTCCCAGCCTTCCTTATTATTGGTTATGTTGGCTATGGCTGCTAGGTTATGTTCTCAGTACCTGGAGTGCTGCATGATTCTCCTGCTGTAGGTTATTGGTGTCAAGGATGTATAATCCGGAGCTAAGACTTGTCAGGAAAGCTCTAACTGTTTAAAGCCTGGTTTTACCTGTTGTTTCTTGATGATGGTAAATGCCAATAGCTTGAAGCAAAACTGACAGAGAAACTGCTGGCAGAGTTGGAACTGTCATGGGGTGGGCAGGCTGGAACAAAATGGAGAGATGTATTGGTGAATCTTTCTCTTTGTGACCTTCATAGACGAAAACATCCTGTTATTTCTTGAGTTACAATTCACTGTAATATTGTCAACTGCTATGAAGATATTAAATATGAATACATATATTATGAATTACATGCATCTCAGATACTTCTATTAGCCTTTAAATTTTGTGGGATAAAATATACTTTTTAAAATAAGAATTGATTTTGATATCTCCAAAAAGATTTAGGTTAAAAGCTTATTCCAAGTTTTGATAATATTGATGGCTGCTATTAAACATGATCGATAACCATGTTTCTTGATAGGAAACATCATATTTTGACATGATACATACAAAAGTGAGATAAATGTATTAAATTTCAGCTTAAAAATCATTTATTTTACACTGAATTCTAATAGATTTATCTTGCTTTCCTCTGTATCGTATTGACTGCAAGTTGATAAGAATGTTAATCCTTACCATGTGGTGATAAACTATGAGACTGCATTACTGACAGGAGAATATTTTATTTAAAAGAAGATTCAAAATGAAGTATGGATTAACTGACAGAAAACAATTCAGAAATTCATGTACCTTCATGACCATAGCCATTTAAAATAAATGCTGAAGTAATGCAGAAAAATGTGCTCCAGGAAAATGATACTCCTCTGCATAGACCATGGTCTAATTATTAAGATTGTTACAGAAAATTACATGCGGAAACATATAGGCAAAAAATGGGAGGCCCTCTCTAGATGTCATTTGGTTCTACAATCCATAGGCAGAATAAGCCAGTGATCAGAAGTTATGTACGTTCCTGTTTTGTCAGCATTTGAATGTCCAAAAGTTCCTTACTCATGACTAATTAATTAATTAATGACTATAGAAACAATCATTAATTCAGACATATATTCACAATGTTTTAGCTTGGTTTCCTCATAGATGCTCTAGTGGCATTTACTTTGGCTACGGCTGAAGAATACATGTTGAATACTTCTTATTATTCTAAATCTCAAAGAAGAAAAGGCCAATTCCCCCACCTTCACCATCTCCACTTAAAATACCTCTCAAATGCCTTTTTATTCAGTCATCCATCTCATAAGATGGCATCCTTGCTGGATAAAACCTCACTACTTCTGAAGAATTATGAGGTGCCTGCTTTGGACTAAAGTTGGACAACTACTTCAGGAAGAGAATCCTGTTCTTGTTAACTGCTGTCAAGTGAGCTTTGACTTGTGATGACGCTATGAATGAGAGATCTCCACACCACCCTGTCATCAACAGCCCCTGCTCAGGTCTTGCAGACTCAGGGCTGTGGCTTCTTTGTTTGAGTCTATCCACCTGTAGTGTGGTCTACCTCTTGCTGCTGCCTCCTTCTTGCCAAGCATTATTGCCTTTTCTAGTGACTCATGTCCATACTATGACAGCCTCAGCTTAGTTACCTTGGCTTCTGGGAGGATTCTGAATACTACCCCCCATAAAGTATAGCACATTGTTCATGATACATGGAATGTAAGAAGTTGACTTACACCAGGTGAGACTTTTTGTTTACCTAGTCCAGTATTGTCTACTTTGGTCTGCAATGGCCTTCTAGGCTCTGGGAAGAGAGGGAGAAGAGAAAGAAAGAAAGAGAGAGAGAGAGAACTTCCCTTCTTCTTCTCTTCTTCTTCTTCTTCTTCTTCTTCTTCTTCTTCTTCTTCTTCTTCTTCTTCTTCTTTAAACAGGAGAGGCCCAGACCAGTGAACTTCTGTAGGATGTGCTGTTCCACTAAACCAAAGCCCATCTCCAAGCATGTGGTGATTATATGTGACCTTCATGCCTGAGACACTTTTCCTTTTGTGCTGGAGCTGGAGATATGGGAAGGGAGTATGTGTGGAGCAGTCGGAAAGCAAGAGAAAGTAATTTGAGAAAAGAAGCACATTTCCTTAAAAAGCAGCTAGTTTCATAAAATCAATGCAGGCTTGCCCACTATACCTACCTGCTCTGCCATTTGGAAAAGAACAAGGCAAGCAACAAAGGAAAATTCATTTAAGTTAAAGACAAATGCAAAAAGAGGTAAAAACAAATATTTTTAAATATTTACTGTTATATATTCTTATTGCAAACGAGGACTGTCACTCCTAACACCTTGGTTGGCTCAAGGGGAAGGTCAATATATGGCAACTTCAGTTTACTCCTACTGAAGTTAATAGAGGTAGGTCAGATTAAATGTTGTACACATATTATAATGCCCCATAAAGACATGCACTTTTCTCCACATTGATATTTGGTATAGTTTTTAATACCACTTGACATAATTCAGATGACCAAACTGCTTCAGCATAGGCTATTTTGGATATCTGTATGGCCTTGGAATGGTAAGATAAAGAATGATTCAGAACAAAACTAAAACAATTGCCCCAAATTCAGTTATGGTTTACTTGAATTAGGGAAGATGGGTTATTTATTTACTGACTTTTCTTCTAAGTTCTATTTCTGGAGCACCAGAAAATAAACATCATGACAACACATTGGGCAGACAGAGCATGTTCAACAGAACAGTCTTGCGATCAAAGTAAAACCCATTTTGTGCTGCTGCTGCTTCTTTGTAGATGGTTTGTGCTCTTATATTTGAGTAAGCTGTCCACCAAATTTGGTACAGCCTGAAAAGAATTCATCCTGGTGAGACTGACATCAATAATAGTTTCTGAGGCTTGTTTCCCTCTTCCTTTTTTTCAGAAACTATATTCTAAGGTAAGGGGTGAATGTGACATTGGGAGATAGGTCATTATTAATTTTACTTCCTTGCTGATATGTTTTTACAAAACAATGACAAAATGGAGTACATTGCATTAAAATAATAACAATCAACTAAAGCAGGTAACACTCTGACTACCATGAAAGCAATGGAAAAATAATAAATGAAATATACAAACCTCAGTAAATAAAAAAATGAATAAACACAATATGTCAAACAAAAGGGAAAATATATAAGACCCTTGTGATGGCAAAGGGAGGGCTCTTTTCTCACTTGACGCTAACTTCTGCCCTCGAGTATGAGTAACCAGCAAAGGCACATGAGAAAGAGAGTAAACAAGGCAATTTTTAAGGAAAGATGTTTTTATTCCAAGACAGGCAATATAGTGACAAATATAGTGACTCATGCAGGCTCCTCCTTGCAGGCATTACTTAATAATAATAATAATAATAATAATAATAATAATAATAATACTTTATTTGTATAGCCAAGGCCATTACAAAGTATTTCAGATAAAAATAGCATTAAAACAATACAAAAAGTGTTATACTTTATGGTCTCATCCATAGTATCTATTTATCCTTACTACTAAGTTCCCTTCTCAAAATTGATGCTTTAAAAGCAAAACAAGCAACTTAATTGGAAATGTGTGGAACTGAATCCCCCAGAAGAAATTTAATTAGAAATGAGCTAGGCTTATTGGGTTTAAGGTCAAGTTCTTTAAACAAGGCCTTTCTTAAGTCTGTGTAAACTGGGCATACGAATAGATAATGTACTAGATCTTCAACTGTGTTGCTCCCACATGGGCAGACTCTGTCCTCCCTATGGGATATGGTGGTACCTTCCATGAACTACTGCTGAGTCCATTGAGTTACAACGGAGAGCTGTGAGAGCATATCTCCACTTAAAATTTGTTATACTATTTAAGTATTAAGGATGAGGCATTTGTATAGGTAATTTGGCATACCAGGGAGCACATTTTGACAGACATATGGAAGCACGATCAGCTTGGAAGTCCTTTTTTGAAATGTGTGCTTTCAGATGTCGAGCTGCATGCTCAAAGTTTAAAGCATCTAAAGACTCCAGCAAGATACCATAACCCTCTACTAGATGTAGAATCTTCTGATTCCAGGATAAATATTTTCTGCTATTGCAATTTGACATTTCTTTGAAGGCACTCAAAACTAAAGAAGAACCTATTCCTTTTCTCAGTTTCAGCCAATATTTGATTGCATACATGTGAATAGCACTCTTCAGTGTATGGAGACCAGTCTCCAACTGCAAAATGGAGGTTTCAGTTCCTATAGGTAATCCTAAAATTGCCCTGAGGAAATGATTCTGAACTGTTTCTAGGTGCGTTTTCAAGGATACTCCCCAAAGTTCAGCGCTGTAACATATCTGAGTAACTACTTTAGCCTTATAAATTTTAATAGCAGGTGGGATCAGTTTACCACCTCTGCCCCAATACAATCTTAGTAGGGAGTTGACAGTGCTAATGGCGATTTTCTTGGTACTCTCATAATGATTTGTCCAGAGTCCAGAGGCATTACTTAGAAGTTACAAGTTATAGATAAGCTTAGATCATTTCAGCCAGAGCTTTAAAAGAAATAAAAAACCCTAACGTGACTAGCTAAGAACACTCCTATCTACTTATATTGTGGTCCAGATGCTGAGATGGTCTGTGGTGGGGAGAAGGAACTGGGAGACCAGGCCTAGCATGCCCAACCTACCACCAGCTCTCTGTCTCTCATGGATGGTCCTTTGTCTATCTCCTTGTTCTTCTCTCTGCTTCATGGTCCCTGAGGCCTTTTTAAATTTCTTGACCAAAGCATCTTGAAGCTTCTCACTTTTCCTCCTGATTGGACAATTGTCTCTCATGACCTCTGATATCATCTGTGATGCTGACCCCCAATAAAATGTAACCTAAATCCAACACCTCATTAACCCCTTGTTTACCTGGAGTGAAACTATCTCCCTTCAGCTCTTTGTCGGGATAATGGGTATCTCCATTATCACAACCCTATTCAGAGGATGCAACAGTGCTTATAATATCTAACACATCCAGCCCTGTTGGAAGATACTGGATTGCACACAATACTACCAAAAGAAAATGCAAAACATTTACATCTACCAACCTTAAGGTGTAGAGACTCTGCTGTTGGAAAACCTTGAGTTAGAGCTGTATAGCAAATATCAACATTTGTTGTTGATAATAAAATATTTGTGGCCATGAGAACAAAAAGGGACTGCAAAGAGCTCTGAAAGCATTTCTCTAAATTGCACACTGTTTGCTTAGGACTCCAACAATCTGTTTGTGATACAAGGGCTTCCTTTGAAAGGATTCCCAAAAGCTGTCAAAATAGTCTCTTGTGGGGAAAAATTAGCTCAGCACTGCTTTAGACATGCAAAGAGGACAGGGAATTAAGGGATCGTTAATCCAAATGTATACCAGGTCAGGTCCAGTCAAAATCACACCAGTTCAAATTTAAGTATTTTATTAACATAAATGTAAAAATCTCTACAATCAATTAACTACACTCACTACAACAAGCATGAAAAGTTAAAGTTCTTACAATCATTCAGCTTCACACCCTACAATCACACGTACAAGATTATAAAGTTAGCAAGAGATGAAAATTAAGAAAGAGAGAGAGGCAGAAAGGATTTGATGACATATGATACCAAAACCAGAAGTCTTCAGCTGGGAGAAAACATCTCAGCCCTGCTGAGGGGAGTTCGCTAGCAGCTTCATTGTGTTGTAAATATGAGCTGTTTACCAGCTCCATCGTTTTTGCAGTTCTAAGAGAACTTCCCACTTTAGCTCTTAAAACCCCAACTGCATCATCCCTTAAAATCCAAACAGAACTCCAAAATAAACTCCAAATAAACTCCAAAATAAACTCCCAAGAAATGAGGAGCTGTGTCCAGATATATATACTGTGGACCATGCCTGGAGAAGCCAGATGTCCTATCTTTTTGTTGAGATGGATTATTTCCCTTTTTAGTTCAAAGGAAATTCAAAGAAAATACAACCAAAACATCCTTGTTGTATCCTGTAAGATAGTATCTCTCTGGAGATGCAAGCCTTAGGTGTCAGATTCCAGCCTGCTTTGCATTGTTTATTTTCTCTCAGAGAGTAATGGTCTTGATGGCTGCAGAAACTCCTTTCAAGTTGCCTGTTGAGCCAAAATTGCTACCCCCAGGATGTAAAACAGAAGACAGAGATCTTCTGTTTACATGGTCCTTCCGGTATCTCTATGGCTCACTTATATTTTATATAAAATAATTAGGATTCTCAGGACATGGCTTTTGGGCCTATCAGGGGTATAACAAATGCTAAATGGGAAATGACAATTCAGTAGAAACAAGGATAAAATGATGTATATTGGGGCAAAAAATCCCAATTTCATATATCCAGTGGACCTGCCATATATGTGGGGATTCAGCTTCAGGACCCTCCGTGAATAGTAAAAAATGTGAATGATTCATCCCATATTATTAAATGGTAGTGATGTGCGCACAGATGCTTTAGCACATCGACCATTTTATGTATAGGACATAATGCTTCTCAGTCACTTAACTCGCAAATCCAGAGGTTGCATATATGGAGAGTCCACTGTACATTGATGGGATCTGAGCTGGAAGCAATTGACCAAGGGATCTAGTGGTCATGGTTGATATCTTTTTGAAAATGTCACCCATTGTGTGGCTGCTGTAAAAGAAACAAAAGGGAGATCCCGGGATGAGCATAATTAGAAAAAGAATCAGAAATAATATTGCCCTTATACAAATCCATAATGCAATCATAATTGAAATACTCCATGGAGTTCTGGTCACTGTATTCAAAAAGGATGTTGTAGAGATGAAAAACATGCTGGAAAAGGGCAACTTAAATGAACAAAAGATTCACCTATGAAGATGGATTCCAGTGTTTAGGGCTGTAGTGTAATAAAAAAGGCAAATGAAGGGAGACATAGGCCATTTCCGCACTAGACTGTTATAGTGCTATTATTCCACTTTCAACATCCTATGGAATTCTGGGATTTACAGTTTAGGGAGGGGCCTCAAATGCCCCTCCCTAAACTGCAAACTGTAGGATCCTATAAGATGTTGAAAGTGGAATAATAGTACTATAACAGTCTAGTGTGAAAATGGCCATAATAAGATAGGTATACATTTATGCATCTTTCATGATTGTAGAAGCCAAAGTCATCCACTGGTACTGAATGGTGGGAGATTCAAGACAGATAAATGTATAGAGTATAACTATGCAGTGCATAGTTAAAGTGTAGCATTCACTGCACAAAATGCCAATTTGGATGGCTGTGAAAAGAGACCATGATAAATTCAGGGAGGATGGACACATCAGTGGCTACTAGTCAGGATGGCTATATATGTCACCTCCTGTATTAGAGGCAGCATGCTTCTGTGTATCAGGTGCTGATGAGTGCAAGATGGAGAGTGCAGTTGGACTCATGTTTTGCTAGTGGGCTTCCCATAGACAACTGGGTGACCACTATACAAATACTGTAGACTGCTGGACTAGATAGTTCCTCAGTCTAATCCAGCATGGTTCTTTTTATATTCCTATATAAGCCCATATTTTAAAGAATTGGAAAAATGTGGAGTTCTAAAACAACTCTCAGAACTAAACTCAAAATCAAGAATATAGAATAATACAGCATATGAAGAAGTACAGTACAACATTTGCTGTTGTGTGATCCTGAGGTGAATCTATCATAGAGTTTTCTTACTAGGATTTGTTCAGAGGGGGTTTGCCATTGCCTTCCTCTGAGTCTGAGAGAGTATGACTTGCCCAAGGTAGATTTCTATGGCTGAGTGAGGATTCAAACTGAGGTCTTCAGAGAAAAAGCGTTCGACAATATAAATCATGAATTTATGTTTAAATTGTTAGACCAAATGAGGTGTGGAGAAAAATTTGTATCATGGATTAGAGAGGTATATAAGAACAATAGAGCAAATTTAATTGTGAACGGTGAAAAATCAAAACCTATAGGGATCAAGAAAGGAATGCGACAAGGATGTCCACTTTCCCCTCTCCTCTTCATAATAACGATGGAAGTACTGCTGAGGAAGATAAGAGAAGAAGAGGCCATAAGAGGGGTTAAAATAAGGCGACAAGAGTACAAGATGAAGGCCTACGCTGACGATCTGGTGCTGTTTTTAGAAGAACCGAAAACAAGTATTGAGAAGGTGATTGAAATATGTAAAGAATATGGAGATTTAGCTGGCTTTAAAATAAACAAGGAAAAGACGAAGTTTTTGACCAAAAATATGCGCAAAGAAGAAATAGAAGAAGTGGTTCAAAAAACAGGATTTAAAGAAGAGAAGAAAATTAAATATTTGGGAATAAATTTAACAAAACAAAACAATGGACTATTTGAAAATAATTACAGAGTTAAATGGAAAGAAATTAAGAGAGATTTACAGAATTGGTCGAGGCAGAATCTATCATTATTAGGACGTATGGCAGCTATTAAGATGATGATCCTGCCGAAAATGAATTATCTATTTCAAAATTTACCAACAATCACTAACAATAAATGTTTTCAAGAATGGAAAAAGGACATTACAGAATTTATTTGGAATAAGAAAAAACCAAGAGTAAAATGGAAAACATTAATAGATAGAAGAGAAAGAGGAGGAAGTGGACTTCCAGATCTGAAATTATACTATCAGGCGAATGGAATGTTATGGGTGAAAGATTGGATCACACTTAAAGACGACAGGATGCTGAACCTTGAAGGTCCGGACCTTAGGTTCGGATGGCACGCTTACATTTGGTATAACAAAGCAAGAATTGACAAGGATTTCTCCAATCATTATATAAGAAGATTGTTGTTCGAAATCTGGAAAACATGGAAAAAGAAAATATATTGTCGAATACCACTATGGGTCTCCCCCCATGAAGCTCTATATAGTAATCGGAAAAGTCCCTCGGAAAGGTGGATTACATATAGAGATATAATAATGGATAATGGAAAAGAAACACAGAGAATTAAGACAAGAGAGGAATTAAACGATGAAGGCTGGAATTGCCAGTGGTTCCTCTATTTTCAACTTAAGGAAAGATATAAAATTGATCAAAAATTAGAAGGAATAGAGGTAACAACTTTAATGAATGAATTCGAGAAGATAATATTTGAAAAGGAAGAACATTTAACATCCCATATTTATAACTTTATGTTAACAAGAGAATTGGAATCTGAAATTATAAAAGATTCAATGATTTTATGGGCACGTAATATCGGTCGGGAAATTAAATTGGAACAGTGGACGAAAAGCTGGGAAGACACACAAAAATTTACTTTGGCACAAAATTTAAAGGAGAACTATATGAAAATGTTATACAGATGGCACCTAGATCCAGAAAAATTAAGTAAGATATATAAACAGAGGGAGAAGAAGTGTTGGAAATGTGGGGGAGAAAACGGATCCTTTTATCATATGTGGTGGAAATGTGAGGAGGCGAAGGGCTTTTGGGAAAAGATACACAAGGCAATTAAAGAAATATTGAAAATAGAAATTCCGTTAACACCAGAAATATGTCTATTGAATATGTTACACCAATTAACAAAAGAACAAAGGAAATACAAGAATAGTATACTCTATATGATAACAGCAGCTAGAGTCACATTTGCAAAATATTGGAAAAGAGAAACAACCCCGGAATTGGAAGAATGGTTGAGTAAATTGCAGGAATACACAACATTAGATAGCTTATCGAGAGCCATGAAAGGGGAAAAAAGAGGAGATAAAAAGACTGAAATGATGGAAATTAAGATATATATAGAGGAGAACTGGGAAAAGATCTGTAATAGGTAAGGAACAGACTAAAGTATGGTATAAGCTGGAAGAGATAAGAAAGCTATAACTGCACATAAAGGATAGTTAACGGTGAAAAATAAATGTAGAGGAGAAGAGATAAGAGGTAATTAAGTACCAAGTTAAAGAAGGTAGGAAGGGAAAGAGTTAATGAAATGAACAAATAACTTTCTTAAGTATATGCTAGATTTTAATGATGTAAAAAAAAATGTAAACAGTGATGAAATGAGGAAATGACTATATTGTATCTTGTTTTAATAAAAAAAACAAAAAACAAACAAACAAACTGAGGTCTTCAGGGTCATAGTCCAACACTCAGACTGCTATGCCATGCTGACTCTCTTAACCCATAGAAGGCCCCTTAAAAACCAGAGACCGGTGTTGGCTATTTTGATGTTTTTGTGGTCCTTTTTGGGCATTGTTCAAGAAATACACGAGGAAGGGAAACCAGTCACTTTGTAATTTCTAAGTCATGTGTTGTAGAGACAAATCTCCCATCCAAATCTGCTCAGTAGTCCAGAATATACCATATTAGAAGCAGCCACTTAGCAATATACGGCATCACAAGCTTATTCAGATGTTATTGCGTAAATAAATATATGAGGAGCAGAAGCACTCTAGCCCCAGCTCTCACAGTCCTCCATTGTTTTCCTGGTGTGGAGAAAGGCTTTGTACATGGCTGGAAAATCAGTGTTCTGGCTCATGAGGCAACTCCTTCAGGCAGCAAATGCTAGCAGGTAGCATTGGCAGCCTCCCAACCCATTTTCCTGACTCTCCCAGATTGCTCAGCACATCTCTAAATGAGCCAACTGCTCTTAGGTGTGGCAGTGGGAGATCCTATACTGTTGTCAGCGCTGAAACAGAATTCAGTTGCCAGTCCATTTGGCTTCTGTGCCTGGAATTGAAAGGCGACGCCATTTTGTCTGTTGCTTCAGGCAGCAAAATGTCTTGGACTGGCCCTGGGCCAGGGAGCCATAGTTGGTTGCTGTTTCCTGCTGCAGCATGTGGACAGTAAGTGGTAAACATATCTGCTTCTGTGTGAAGCAGCCCTACGCTCTGTTCTGCTGTGGACCATTATGGCATCTTGCTCTTGGAGCTTTCTAAACAAGAGAGGTTCCCCTGCCCCATATATGCTGCTGGGAAAGCCTTCCTAATGATACCTGAGCACAAGAGCCATGGATCCCTGCTCTGCCAGTTCCTCAAGCTTGTGTAATTACAGTTCTCAATATTGTTTCTTTTTCTTTTTCTTTTAAATGAACAGGATAGGACTTAGCTGAAAACCCTGAAGCACCTTTCAGTTCTATTTATAATCCTTTGTTTAGGGTCCTCAAGCCAATTTACCTACCACATTATAGTCATTATATCCAAGCTGAATTAAATTAATGATATGATTGAGATTTCAGGCATAAAGTGTGTTTGCTAAAAATGCTGTTTACCCCAGCCCTGGTAGTTCTAAAGAAAATCAAGGGATAATATGGATTTGTTATGCATTTATGAACAAATATTCATTCAGTGCAATACTTGACTTTCAAAAATGCAGAATTCCCAAGGCTTCTATCAAGACCAGAAGGGAACAGAAAATGCACAGCCGTTTTCATAAAGTAGTCACCCCCAAGAAACATGACAAAAATAATCAGTTGGTTGTTTGCACAGAGAGTCCAGCGACAGAAAACCTACTACAATTGAGTTTAGCCTATGCTTCTTTTGATCATCTGGTTCATTTCATTTGAATCCAGAGTGAACCATTCTAGTCAGGGGACTTGTACAAGCCACAGTTTCAGCCCTTTTCTCTCTCATATTTACTGGAATTAAATAATCTGATGAGAGAAATGTCTGGATTAGACATTGAGTTTGTGCCCAGAAGGCAGCAGGATGTATCTGAGAGCTGTCGGTGAAAGAGTGCTGTTGGATTTGAGAGCTGTTGGATTGCTAGCTTTCTGATAAAGCCTGTGATGAACTTGCAAAATGTCTGTGAAGCTGCAGGGACTGGCACAGCTGTTGGTTGGTATGAAAACCTTTTGAAAATGTTTATCCATACTGTACTACGTTGACATTTTGCCATGTCACATTGTGTGGAGTAACTCAACATAACTCTTCTAAGAAGTGGGGACATGATGCAAATATTAACTAGAGAAGTGTTATGTAGGGCAGAATAAGGTCAGTCAACAAGGAAAAGCAATTTAAATAGTTAGGCTAGATTACTGCAATTTTTTTTGCAGATGGAGTCTATAAATGGAATGCTATCTAGCTGGAGAAGCAATGTATATAATGATAGCAGAACTTGGAAACTTTACTTTTTCAGGTTATATCTGCTAGAATCCTCCAGACAGCATGGTCACCTTGCTGGAGTCCCAAAAAAGCTCTATTGAATATTTATTCAGATTTTGAAGTCTCTTAATTGAGAAGCCTTTAGAGCAAGGCTTTCCAAATGGTGTGTCGTGATACATTAGTGTGTCGTCTGAAGAGTGTAGGTGTGTCACCTCCCTGGACCAAGAACGAGCTCCCACCTGAGCCTTGGAAATGTATGTTATATGTTATAAATAAATCATATATTTTTAAAAATATAAATGAAAGGTTTTCATGAGACATGTTGTGTCCCCATACATTTTGTTATTACAATTTATGTATGTGTCTGTATCTCTTATAAGGGGTTAATTTTACCTCCGGTTAGCTAGTAAAACTGAATTACTGTGTCGCCAAATGATGCATGTCTAAAAAGTGTGTCACCAACATGAAAAGTTTGGAAAGCTCTGCTTTAGAGACTGGCCCAAAGTACAATCACCACAAGCAAGACAGGTATCAGGTGTCTTTCTGTATTTCTTTCCCCCTTTCTTATAAGTCACCCATAGATTTGGCCTGTGCTGAACCAGGATAAGTGTGAGTTAGCCAACCTTAATCAGCCTAGAGGCCACTGTATGTTCTGAGGTTACCTAGAAACTGTGGCTGCTCCCTCCTTGCTTTCCAAGATATAATAAAATGGCTTAGCTGTGTGCATGTGTTCATGCCTGAGGAAATTCATTTGAAGGAAGGTTGCAATAGCTTAAATCCAATTGTTAATGTAAACCCACTGATTTAGCAGGATTTATAAAAGTGTGAGCTTACCTTTCAGCAATGGATGCAACTCTAATCAAGACTAGCAATTAGCTATGTGTGTGTGTTTTTAGGCAAGGGATACTCAGAGGTGGTTTTGCCAGTTCCTTCCTCTGAAATATAGCCGATAGTACCTGGTATTCTTTGGCAGACCCCATCCAAGTAGTAAATGGGCCTGACCCTGCTTAGCTTCCAAGATCAGATGGGATCTGGTGCCTTCGGGTATTTAGGCCATCCAGCAGTTAGGTTCAGGGCAATTAAATTAGTTTCTCTTTTATTTCCTGGTGGATGTTTCTATTCTATGCATACACACACACTGTGTTTGACTACTATATTTGTCCATTTTGACCAGCTGTTAGAAAATAATTGAATATATAATATCAATAACCAAGATCTTTCACAGAATTGGACAAACCAAGACATTTTCCTACCTGTGGCAAAAACAAGATGGTGTTTTACTTTACCATTCCATGCTCAAAAGTGAGCTGGTTGGCCAGGTGAACCTTCTCAGCAGTTCTAGTGATGGGTTAGCATACCTCCCACACACCTAAGAGCAGCAGAGCTGTTCAGGAGAAGCCACATAGTATGCAGTTTTATCATCCAACACAGGGGCAGCTCCCTGCATTTACTGCTTGCAACATTGGCCTTACGCTGCCTAATGACATTGCTGGTCCTAGTTTATGTAACCAACTGTGATAGAAGTCACAGTTTGCCACTACTGCTGCTGAATAACCTGGGTCAGCTATATGAATGGGCTGGTATCGGAACCCAAAAGTAATGTCACTTCTGCCCAAAAGGATTAAAATCTGAGAAGTTTAAAGTGGGGGGAGGGAGAAACCATCATAACTAGCTATGGAAAAGCCATGCTAATTATTTATTGGCATAACTTACTCTTGGCTTTGATATACTACACTATCTCAAGGGGGGAAAAGACAACTCCATACAGACTGAGAAGAAAAAAAATATGAATGTTAAAATGGTAAATCTTAAGCTTGGATTAATGTCTTCTATTTACTCTCCCCCCCCCGCATTTAGTGCTATCGCATGAATCATACTGGGTGTATCAGTTAATTACTTTAGATTGCCCTTCATGTTCAAACAGCTACCTTTTAAAGCTGTCTTCTGTCAAGCAGCAACTGCTAACATGATGACCTATATCACACAGCTAGGTGACCTCTTCCACTTGAGAGGCTACAAAATCGTTTGGTGCTTGTTGGACTAGGAAGTGTGACCACAGTAATTAGCAGGAAGTTGCTAGAGCTGGATACAGCACATTTAATGCTGGGCAGATTCTTGGCGGCATTTGACCTTGGAGAGTCAGGAGTGAAGATCACAGGACAGGGGTTTCAGAGATGGAGAGAAAGAAAATGTAGAGAGCAATTCCACAGTGTTGAGCCTGATGGCAGGTTGGAAATGATGGATCTGACCCCCACAGGTAACATCACTAAAAGGAGTGTTGACAATTTGAGCTATATGAGCTAGAGGGAACCAAATTTCCTGCTCCAGTGAAAGCTAATGTTCCTAATATTACAAAGAAAGCAAGTGTTACAACACTTGTTCCCCAGGTTGCTGTGGTATAATTACTAGAAGTTGTACAATTTATGAGGAAGAAATGTGTGATGCAGTTACAGAGTGTAAAGGTGAACAGTGGGGGAAATTATGGCCTCTCAGTGCCCATCTACTGTACTCTCTAAATGTTGCCTTGAAGGAAAATGCTAGGTTTCTCTCTCCCTCTGCCTCCTCCTCCTTAGTGTGCTGTGGTTGTATTAGTCATACACATTTATTTCTAGTTTAATTTGTGTGCTATTTTGAACTTGGCAAGAGTGCAGGTATTGCATCCAACATTTGGTCTTGCTTCAGAAATTTCTATAAATATGAATGCCTGAAGTTTTTACCAGCTTACCCTATCACTATAGCAACATGTCTAAAGAACTTGTTGCTTTAAGGCAGTGACTGGTATGTGGCACCCTTATTCAGTGGAATCTACAATCCTGTCTTCTTTTGAATATCTATAATTTTGTACTGTGAGAGGCAGCATTGTGTAGTGGTTTGAGCACTGGACTTTCCCTCTGGAGACCAGTGTTCAAATCCCTGCTCAGCCATGGAAATCCAGTGGGTGACCTTGGGCAAGTCACACTTTCTCAGCCTCAGAGGAGGGCAATGGCAAACCCCCTCTGAACAAATCCTGCTGAGAAAACCCCATAGTAAGTTTGCCTCAGGATCACAGTAAGTTGGAAATGACTTGAAGGCACACAACAACAAATTTTGTACTGCACTCTTGGGAAAGAGGAGCACGCAGACTGTGGGCTGGATTTAAGTTGATCAACAAGAAAATATTTGGTTTCAGACACCAAATGAATGATGGGTGCACTTTTTTTGTTTTGTTTTTCAGTTCAGAATTTTCACTAAGGTCAAATAATGGTAAAAGTCTTTAAAAATAACGTGGGACTGAACTGTATCCACCATCCTCAAACTGGATTTTAAGAACTTAATTTTCCAATACTAACTGTAAAATGTAGTAAATTAAATACTATTTTTCTAAAAGAGAACTTTTAACAAAACAGTGCTGTGAGGGTAAACTAACAGTGGATTGTTCTGCTGGACAATGAATAGAAAAGCCAGATAGTTCTTGACAGTAAAAGAGGGAAAAACAAAGAATAGCGCCTGAGGGGAGCTAGAAGTTACAATGAAGACCCCACCACAGAAAAAGGACTGGTCATCTACAGACTTAAGTAGAACTTCAAAAATACACAGTTCCCAGGATCTCTTAGCCTGAAGACTAATCATTGAACACCACAGAACCTTGCAAGTGCTGCATTTTGGACAGAAAGAAGGATCTATTTTTCTTGCATCTGAGGACAGCCATCTTAAAAAAGTAGATTAGATACTTTGAGATTGTGGGATGTTTGAATGCTTCTATTACTAATAATGCACCCTAAATCCAGACTGAGGTGGTTGGGATCCTGGAGAAGTTCCAAAAAACAGAGTCCATTCATGCACATGGGTGAAATCTCCAGTCAGAGGCCTGGTTTGGCTGGAGGATCAGACTTGGTAGCCTTTCCTGAAATCACAGCTCTTTTTGGGCATGAGGAATGACTAACTGAAGGTGGAGTGTCAGAGGCAGGAATAGCAATGCACTGCTGAACTCTTTGCTCTCATCGCTGATAGGACATGCAGATAGCCTGGGTAGAAAAGGCAACCACACTTTAGGCAGGTCAGGGGAAAAGTAATTTGTAGTTCCACTCCCCACAGGATCATTTCTCTGTTTGCAATGTCACATGGTGGCAGCAGCAAGTGGTGTCTATCCACTAAGGGCCCTGGAATGTTAGCTCCAATGGCCCCATTGATAATGCAGCCTTATTAATCTCTATTAAACATTAATAAAGAAAGAAAGAAAACATAAATAAATAAATAAATAAAGCAAGCAAGCAAGCGAGTGAGTGAGTGAGCAAGCAAGCAAGTTAAGTTTTAACATTTCAGTTCAGAAGTCGCATGGTGCCTTAGCAACAACATACAGGCATTGAGGGTAGAGCGAGTGCACCTACTTCCAACCCTGGGACTTGGTTTCTGAGTAGAAATGGATGAATCTGTTAATTTACTTTTTCCCACAACCACATAACCATCACCCCATTCCTTCTGTTCTGTTCATGATGAAACTTGGTAAGTTCTTGCAGATAAAATAACTTTTAAACAACGTAATCCCGCCCCATTTTCCAGCTGCCAACTTCAGTGGGTACAGCCATTCCCCTTCAAGAAGAGACCTGCCATCTAAGTGTTAAAGATGTGAACTGCTTGTCAGAAACAAGAGGTGGCTGCCCTAATTTCTCACCTTGAATATGTTAGAATACATAAGGATTCAAAGAGGAGAAAATCTCATTTCTATTTCATTTTTAAAAATCCTAGCTGCATTCCCACTGCATTCTTGTTCCCAGCAGGTTATAAGATTATACATGTTTTTGTGTGAATTTTCCTCAACGTGTACACTTATTTATTGAAGAAAACTGACAGGATAAAAAATTAACTCATTTGAAATGTGGTGCTGGAGATGAGTTCTTCTAAAAGGCAAATAAATAGATCTTATAGCAAATCAAGCCTGAACTCTCACTGGAAGTCACAATGACCAAGCTGAGGCTATCATACGTCGGACATATCAAGAGATGACATGACTCTTTGGAAAAAATGATCACACTTAGCATAGTGGAAGGCAGAAGGAAAAGAGTAAGACCACATTACAGGTGAAAACACTCAACTAAGGAAGCCACGGTATTGAGTCTGCAGGACCCAACAGGGCAGTTGATGACAGAGTGTCTTTGAGGTTTCTTATTCATAGGGTTCTCATAAGTCAAAAGCATTTGCTTGATTGCAAATAAACAACAACAATGCATTTATTTATGAACTTTCCCTAAAGTACAGTTTTAATACTATACTATCCCTAGCTGACATAGCCAACAGTGAGGAATCCTGGGAGCTACAGTCCATCAATATCTAGAGAGTTATGTCATTTTTTAAAGTAAATTTTGTCAAACATTTCCAAAATACATACAAAGAAAAAGAAACAACAAACCATAAACAGAAAAAGGAAAAAAAACTTAAAAAGAGTGAAGATAATACAAAATAAAAAAAAATACACATTTGACTACCAGTTTTCCTAACACAGATTATGAATGACTGTATAGAACAACTTCGTTAATTATCAAAGCCATTCAGACACTTCAACTGCTAGTTTTTCCACAAATACTTATTATCAAACCTACAGTTAACATACTGTACGCTTTTTCTTGTAGAAAGCCTATCAGAGGTTTCCTCTTATCAGTGTCATTAATTTATCTATTTCTGCTAAATCCATTAGTTGTATCAGCTAGTCTTCTTTCATTGGAATTACTGTATTTTTCCCATTTCTATGCATATAATAGTATTGCTGCAATGGTCATGTCTTGTAGTATCTGGCATACTTCTTCACCAGTTGATCAACTACCAGCCCCAACAAATATAGTTCACGTTTCAATTGAACATTTACTTTCAAGAATTCTATGCACCACACAGTGCATTTGATTCCAGATTTTTTTTTGGCCTTTCCACAAGTTCACCACATATAATAAAAGGATCCCACCTGTTGCTCACATCTCTATATGCATTAGAAACCTTTTTATGCATTTCGGTCAGTTTTCCTGGTGTTGAATACCAATGATACATCATTTGATAAAAGTTCTCTTTAAGATCATAACATAATGTAAATTTAATTCTCTTTGATCACATTTTCTTTTTTTTTTAGAATTTTATTTAAAAACAATAAAACAAGACAACATTAACATTCGTCTGAGCTTATCAAAAAATGTATCACTCAATTATCTACATACATACCTGATATACATTCTATTACTGTAATCACATTCTTCAATCATTCAAGACTCCCCCCGAATAAGAAATATTAATATATCCAAAGGAAAAGGTTAAATGCGTCTATTACATTTTAAATATTTTGCTCCTGTATAGTTACCATTCTTTAATTAAAAATCAATGTTAACCATCTTTATATCTTCCCACAAATTTCTCAAATATTTATCACACATTCCCAATCTTTGGTAAATTTTTCAAATTTATCTCCTCTTAACACATAAGTAAACCTGTCCATTTGTAGTATGTCAGAAAGCTTCATCTCCCATTCAGCTATAAGGGGTAGTGTTTTTTGTTTCCGTTTTTGGGCTAACAATATTCTGGCAGGTGCAGTCTTACCAGTCTTTTTTTCTAAATTGTCACTCATTACTGTAAGCAAGTAGAGTTCAGGAGATATTTCAAAATGAAACCCTAAGATTTTTTCCATTTGAATATGGATCATATTCCAAAACCTTTTCACCTTTTTACAAGACCGTCATTGATGAAAGAAAGTACCAACCTTGAGGTCACATTTTCAACACTTTTTAGGGTATTTTACATTCATTTTGGATAGCCGTTCAGACACCTTAAATACATCTTGTAAATATTTTCTCTGATGTCTTGGCATGCTGTGTATTTTAGCCTTTTATTCCAGATTTTCTCCCATTGATCTAGTGGAACCGCATGAGATAAGTTCTGTGCCAATTTTATCATAGAAGTTTTAGTAGATTTTTCCTCTGTATCCTATTTTAATAGAATCTTATAAATTAATGAGCTGGTTTTTGGTTTTTCTGAGGTTAGAATTGTCATCAATTCTTCTTCTTTTAGTTGATAGCTATAAAGTTTTATATCAATTTTCAAGTTTTCTATAATTTGTCTATACAACAGCCAGTGACATCTTGTTCCATTTTCATTTAATTCTTGTTGGGTTCGTATTACAGTTTGATCTAACAGTTTGATTTAACTCAACCAAATCTTCATATTTTACTCATCTAGCAAATAGCACATTCTCTTTTTTTATAATATGCCTCATAGGGGGAGACCCAAGCAGGTGTTTTCTGGCAACTTCTTGAAAAATATTTCCTCCATACATTGATAAGGGATTTTCTTACATAACGGTTATTAAATTCCTAGGTAATCTTGGCTTTGTTGAACCATAAATAAAAGTGCCATCCTGACCATAGGTCAGCACCTTCTATATTTAACAACTTTATCTTATCAAGTTTAATCCAGTCTTTCACCCAATTCATACAGCACACATGGTAGTCTAAAACTAAATTTGGCAGGCCCAATCCACCTCTTTCCTTCGAATCTTGTAAATTTTTTTGTTTTACTCTCAGTCTTTTCCCTGCTCAGACGAATTTAGAAATCTTACTTTGCCATGTATATATCACTTTGTCATTATGTATGATAGGAATAGTTTGATACAAAAAATAGTAGTTTTGGTAAAGTGGACATTTTAACTGCAGCAATTCTTCCCAGAAAAGATAAATTTAAGTTATTCCAATTTTTAAGATCTTTTTGAATATTTTTTCCACATTATTTCATAGTTATTTTTAAATAAATCTGAGTTTTTTTAGTTATTTGAATTCCAAGGTAATTAACTTTTTTGGCAGTGGTGTAACCAGAGAGATGTGAATTTGCATTTCTTCTTCTGTAGAGATACTTTTAGTCAGTATATTTGTTTTATCTTTATTCACCCTCAGTCCTGAATATCTTTCAAAAGTTTCTAGAGTAACTTTTAATTCTTTAAAACTCCAATCAAACTCTTCTAGTGTCACCATCAAATCATCTGCAAAGACTTTGATTTTGTATTCATGGCCTTTACATTTCATCCCCCTCTTCAGGTTACTTCGCACATTTTCAATCAGAACCTCTATTACCAATAAAAATAAAAGTGGGGATAATGGGCATCCCTGACATGTGCCTCTCTGGATGAACAATTTCTCCATTTTTTTCTCCATTAATAATAATTTGTGCAGTTTGATTTGTATATACAGTTTTAACCCATTTCAAATAACGCACTCCCATGTTCATTTTTTCACAAATGTTTATCAAAAAATTCCAATTAACAGTATCGAAGGCCTTTTCAGTATCTAAAAAAACTGCAGCCATTTCTTTTGAGGATGTTTCTCACATAACTCAATTATATTTATGATATTTCTAATGTTATCTCTAATTTGCCTTCCTGGAATGAAGCCCGCTTGATCCTCCAAAATTACATCATGTAACATCTTTTTTAGTCTGTTTGCTAATATTGAAGCAAAAAGCTTATAATCCATGTTTAACAGTGAAATTGGCCTATAATTCTTGACATTCAATGGATCTTTCCCTTCCTTGTGTAGCAATGTTATATCTGCTTCTTTCTATGACTTGGGAATATCCCCTTCCAATGCTTTATTCATAGCCCCTTGCAACACTGGTGATAGTTGTTGGAATATTTTGTAATAAGATGCTGGAAATCCATCCGGGCCTAGTGACTTTCCATTCTGCATTGTGAATAGCTTCCATTACTTTAACCATCGTTATTGCTTTGTTCAAGGCCTCTTTCTGTGTGTCACTTAAAATCTTGATATTTTATTGGGATAGATAATTCTTTAACTTTTCTTCATTAATTTGTTGATCTTTATAAAGTTCTATATAATAATTCAGAAAGGTTTCTTTTATCTTACAAGGATCTGTATAGATTTTCCCCTCATGTTCAATTTTGGTAATCAGGGTTTTTTCTCTCTTTTGTTTTAACTATGTGGCTAACCATTTGCCAGCTTTCTTAGCCCACTGAAAGAATCTTTGTCGGGTAAAAAGAAGCTTATTGTTAAGTTCTGTGTTAATCTGTGTTTCTAATAGTTTCTGTAGTATTTTTATTTCTTTCTGTAAAGATTTATCAGTTGGATTTTCATTTAATAACTTTTCTTTGTTTCTTAGTTCTTCGTTTATTTTCTGTAAATTCTCTTTCTTTTCCCTATGCATTTCGGCATTTTGTTGGATGAAAAAGCTTCTAAGAACAGATTTGCTGGCATCCCATACTGTTGCTAAATCAGTTCCTTTAGTTAAGTTATCTTCAAAGTAGCATTTTAGTAATTCGTTGGCTTTATTTATTATCCTATCTTCTTGTAAAAGTCTTTCGTTTAGTCTCCAATTAAAAAAATGATTAGTTTTTCTCTCAGAGATAGTGTTATTGCACTATGGTCGGAAAGACTTCTGGGGAGAATTTCAGATTTTAACACAGTGTTGATTAATGATTTCAAAAGCAGAAACAAGTCAGTTCTCGAAAGTGAAACATGAGGTTCTGAATAGAAGGTATAGTCTTTTGAGAAACCGTATAGGTGTTGCCAAACGTCTATCAAGTCCAAATTATTTACCATGGAATCAAAAGATCGTGGAAGTTTTCCCTGATTATTTTTAATTGGTTTCTCTAATTTTCTATCAAGTTTAGGGTTCCAATCCCCGCATATCATCAACTTGTTATAATCCAAGTCTAGGATCTTCCTATTAAATTATTATAGAAATTCTCTTGCTTGTTATGAGGGCCATTTACACCAACCAACAATATTGTCTGGTCTTGCCATGATATTTCCAACGCTAAGTATCTTCCATCTGAGTTGTTGAGAATTTCTTTAGGGTGAAGTTTTGGATTAACATAAAATATGACCCCTCTTTTTTTTCCCCCAGGGGCTGAAACAAATTCAGTTCCTAATTTCTTGTTCTCGATTAAGTGTATTTTTTACATGTTTTACTCTAATTTCTTGAAGACATAAAATGTCGTCTTTCTTTTTCCCAAGATAATGAAAAAATTTTCTATGTTTTTGGGGGGTTGAAATTCTTCTGACATTCCATGATAAAATCTTCAAGTCCATTTTTAATATATGGTGTTATGACTGTGAATCTTAGAATCATAGAATCATGGAATCATAGAAATGTAGAGTTGGGAGAGACCACACGGGCCACCCAGTCCAACCCCCTGCTATGCAGGAACACCCTCAAAGCATTCCCGACAGATGGCCATCTAGCCTCTGCTTAAAAACCTCCAAGGAAGGAGACTCCTCTACACTCCGAGGCAGCATATTCCACTGCCAGACAGCCCTGACCGTCAGGAAGTTCTTCCTGAGGTTCAGGTGGAATCTTCTTTCCTGCAGCTTGAATCTATTGCTCCTTGTCCTGGTCTCTGGAGCAGCAGAAAACAAGCCCTCTCCTTCCTCTACATGGCATCCCTTCAAATATTTAAACATGGCTATCATGTCCCCTCTTAACCTTCTCTTCTGCAGACTAAACATACCCAGCTCTCTAAGTCTATCCTCATAAGGCATGTCTTCCAGGCCTCTCACCATTTTGGTCGCCCTTCTCTGGACTTGCTCCAGCTTGACCATGTCCTTCTTGAACTGGGGTGCCCAGAACTGGACACAGTATTCAAGATGAGGTCTAACCAAAGCAGAGTAGAGTGGTACCAGTACCTCCCTCAATCTAGACACCGTACTCCTATTGATGCAGCCGAGAATTGCATTGGCTTTCTTGGCTGCCGCATCACACTGCTGACTCATGTTCAGCTTGTGGTCTATGAAGACTCCTAGATCCCTTTCACATGTACTGCTATCCAGCCACTTGCCCCCCATCCTATATTTCTGTATTCCATTTTTTCTACCTAAGTGTAGGACCTTACACTTCTCTCTGTTGAATTTCATTTTGTTAGCCTTGGCCCAGCTCTCCAATCTATCCAGGTCATTTTGAATTTTGATCCTGTCCTCTGGCATATTAGCAACCCCTCCCAATTTGATGTCATCTGCGAATTTGATGAGCATGCCCTCTATTCCTTCATCCAAGTCGTTGATAAAAATATTGAACAGCACTGGGCCCAGGACAGAACCCTGTGGCACCCCGCTAGTCACTTCTCTCCAGGATGAAAAGCAGCCATTGGTGATCACCCTTTGGGTTCGGTCGGTCAACCAATTACAAATCCAACTAACAGTAGCCCTGTCCAGCCCGCATTTTACCAGTTTCTTTGCAAGAATGTCATGGGGAACTTTGTCAAAGGCCTTACTGAAATCGAGGTATGCTACATCCACAGTATTCTCTTCATCTATCAAGCTAGTAACTCTATCATAAAAAGAGATAAGATTAGTCTGGCATGACTTATTTTTGAGAAATCCATGTTGACTTCTCGTGATTACCGCCTTGCTTTCTAAGTGATTAGAAACTGACTGCTTGATGATCTGCTCCAGGATCTTTCCGGGTATTGATGTCAGGCTGACTGGGCGATAATTATTTGGGTCCTCTTTTTTTCCCTTCTTGAAGATGGGGACAACATTTGCTCTATTCCAGTCTGCTGGAACTTCTCCTGTCCTCCAAGATTTCTCAACGATTATAGCAAGCGGTTCCGAAATGACCTCTGCCAGCTCTTTTAATATCCTAGGATGCAATTCATCTGGCCCTGGAGACTTGAATTCATCCAGTGTGGCCAGGTATTCCTGTACCACCTCTCTACCTATTATGTGCCTCATTTCCCCTGCTTCCTCACCTGCTCCCCAACCGCCAGGTTGAGTGCTTGTATCCTTCTGGGAAAAAACTGAGACAAAGAAGGTGTTAAGTAGTTCTGCCTTTTCTCTCCCCTCTGTGAGTAATTCACCATCTTCTCTGAGCAGCAACTCTATCGTCTCCTTCTTTTTCCTTTTGCTGCGGATGTATTTAAAAAAGCCCTTTTTATTGTTTTTAATGTCTCTGGCCAGCCTAAGTTCGTTCTGTGCTTTAGCCTTTCTGACCTCCTCCCTACATCTCCGGGCCACTTGCTTAAATTCTTCTTTGGTGGTTTCCCCCTTCTTCCATTTCCTATACATGTTTCTTTTAACACTTAGCTCAGCTGAGAGTTCTTTAGTCAACCATTCTGGTTTCTTCAGGTACCTTCCATTTTTCCTCCTTATTGGCACAGTTTTAGACTGTGCCTTCAGTATCTCCTTTTTAAGGAACTCCCATGCCTCCTGAACTCCTTTCTCTTTCACTATTCTTGACCACAGAATTCCAGCCAGCAGCTCCCTAAGTTTACCGAAGTCCGCTTTTTTAAAATCTAAGATGAGTGTTTGGCTACCCTTATCTTCTCCTTCCCACTGAATGCCAAATTCCAATAGGGCATGGTCACTCCCCCCTAAAGATCCAACCGCTTCTACCTCATTAACAAGGTCATCCCTGTTGGTCAGGATCAGATCTAGAATATTTGATCCCCTTGTGGCCTCTTCCACCTTCTGGACCATGAAGTTGTCTGCAAGACAAGCAAGAAACTTGCTGGACCTTGCTGTCTTGATAGAGTTTGACTGCCAGCATATATCTGAGTAATTGAAATCTCCCATTATTACTGTATCTCTCCTACTTGAATGTGCAGTCATTTGGTTGAGGAAGGCGTCATCAAACTCCTCAGCCTGGGTTGGAGGTCTATAGTAAACCCCCGCCAGAATATCCCTATTGTTTCTCGCTGCCTTAATTCTTACCCAAATGCTCTTGACTTGGCTTACTGGGTTTAAGTTAAGGATCTCTTCACAGGTGAAAACATCCTTGACGTACAAGGCTACTCCTCCTCCTTTCTTGCTTGGTCTATTTTTATAAAATAGGCTATACCCCTCTATTCCTATATTCCAATCATGAGACTTATCCCACCAGGTCTCAGTGATGCCTATCAAATCGTATTTATTTTGTTGCACTAGGAGTTCAAGTTCATCCTGCTTGTTTCCCATACTCCGTGCATTAGTGTAGAGACACTTAAGTCCACGGGCCCTTCCTGCAAGTCCTGTACTATTGTTTCTACTCCTCCCGCCATTGGCCTCTTGTACTACTTGTGCAGTATCAATTGGGCCTTTTCCCCCTGTGCTCGCCAAGTCCCTGCCCTGAATAATATTGCCTCCCTCCCCAGTGGAACTTAGTTTAAAGACCTCTTAATCCTCCTTGCGAGACTGCAAAAACATTCCTGCCAAGTTTCATGAGGTGCAGCCCATCCCTCGCCAGAAGCCCACGTTCATGGAAATTCAGGCCATGTTCCAAAAACCCAAACTGTTGCCGGCAGCACCACGTGCGGAGCCAGTTGTTGACCTCTGCTATTGTCCTTTCCCTACGTAGGCTATATCCTTGAACAGGGAGAAGAGACGAAATGACCACCTGTGCACCAAGGTCCTTAAGCTTCGTCCCCATAAGCTCATAGTCCTTTGCGATGTGGTAAAAGCTGCTCCTCGCAGTGTCATTGGTTCCGACATGAACCAAAATGAGGGGCTTATGGTCAGTGGGCTTGACCAGCCTGGTTAGCCTCTCCGTTACGTGGTTGATCCTGGCCCCAGGCAGACAGCAGACCTCTCGATTGAGCTTGTCTGGTTTGCAAATTGCCGTTTCGGTTCCTCTGAGCAAAGAGTCCCCAACAACCAGAACTTGCCTCCTCTGCGGCTTGTCCTGGTCTCCTCGACGAGCATGTTCTACTAGGACTGCCTGGGCATTCTGTTGAGGCTGGGAGCATTGACCTAGTTCCTGTTGCTGAAGTTGGATTTCTTCTTGTTGACATTCTGTTCCCTCCGCATGGCGCTCCTCATTGTTTTTAAGGCCAAGAACTTTGAAGCGATTGTGCAGGTGAAGAGTCTCACTTGCCTTCCTGGTCCTTCTACTCCTCCATGTGACATTCGCCCAAGCCTCCGTTTCCTGGCACAGTGTGCTAACTTGCTGATCTGGCAGCTCCTCCGTGCATTCGGTCTTCTGGTAGGTCCTCTCTACCCTATCCAAAAACTCCTCCCCTTCCCTAATAAGATGAAGATCAGAAACTCGTGCCTCCAGTTGGCTTCTCTTCCAAGAAGGCGACCAGTTTGCACTTGGTGCAGGTGTACCCGAGAACATCTTGTGGCAAGAAAAGGAACATGCCACAAGTGTTACAGGTGACTGCAGTAGCTCCCTCACCTTCCATTCTTGAAACTAGAGAGAGCAGTACAGTACGTAATTCTAGAACGAATAACTGGATGTACAAGCTATGTCTGCTCTACCGAATGCCAAGGGTTAAAGTTGGAGGATTGAAGTAAAGTATGTTAAGTGTGCGCACCGAAGGCGCTTGCTGTTGGATGCTCCTAATAAAGCTCTTCCCCCTAGCTGGCTCCTCCCCCTCGTTAGTTAGACCATGTGCTCAGGGAGAGCACACGGCCAGCACAAAGAGACTAAACAAACACAAGCAAGTCCAAACAAACACAAGCAAGGCCAAACAAAGACAAGCAGGCTAAACAAACAGAAGCAACAAACAGACAAGCAAGCACAGGCCCTCAAGCCTGTAAACACACCTGATTAAGGATGTCTTCACAGACCCTCTGCTCTGCTCCCTCTGCTCTCTCCTCTGGGGAAAAAAAAATCATAGATCTTAAATCATAAAGTCCTCTCCTTCTGCTGCTGCTTCTTTTAATTCAAAATCTTGTGGATGTTCCTCTTTTTCTTCTGAATCTTGTTCATCATCCATCTCCGTTTCATCTCTTTCTGTCACTCTTTCTTCTACCGCTGTTGCTGTTGCTGCTGCTGCTGCTGCTGCCTCTTCTTCTTCTTCTTCTTCTTCTTCTTCTTCTTCTTCTTCTTCTTCTTCTTCTTCTTCATCAGAGGCATTAGACTGATCCCCTTTAGGATAATGATCTTCTTTTGTTCCTTCATTTCTGGACCTATGTTTCCAATCCTCTTTGCCAAATTTCTTCATGAAGTAACTTCTTGTATAGTCTCTAATTTGAAATTTCTCACTTAAAAATGGAAAATGATGCCTTCGAGTTTCCCCCATCTGCAAATTATGTTATGATGTTTCAAATACGTTGTTATAAATTGGTAATCTTTCCTTTTATGCAAAATCCTGGGGGATGTCTTTATAGATAAACACTTTCTCATTGTCAATTATTAAGTTTGTCTCTAAATTCTTTCAGATTATTTCTTCTCTGGTCTTCTTTTGAGTAAAATATATTACAAAGTCTCGAGGCAGATTCTTCTCCCTTGCTAATTTAGATTTGATTCTGAATGCTCTGTCCAACTCCCACTCCATTCTTTTGCTTGATACATTCAAAAATTCTGCTAGGGCCGGGATTAATCTGTCATATAAGTTCTCGTCCTTTTGTTCCATCAAACCTCTTATCTTCAGAGAATTGTCTCTAGGTTTTAAATCTGCTAAGGCCTTTTCATCCAAATATCATTCTTGTTGTTGAATTATATCCTCCATTTTTCCTTCTGTTTTTTTCCATTTTAGTCTCTATATTTGTGACTCCACTCATTGTTGATTCCATATCTTCCTGTAGACCTTCTAAAGCGATCTTTATTCCTTTCAATTCCACTTTAAAATCATGTTTGATTTCCGTTCTGAGGTCTTTCATTTCTTGTGATAATTCTAGTTTTATATTCCTAATTTCCTCTAACAATGTAAAATATTCCGGTCTTATTTGTTCCAACTTAGTTGTAGTCGGGTCTAGCAATGATTTTCTCTGAGAAGATGAAGTTGTGATCATTTTTGTAGCCCTTTTCCTTGTCTCCATGTAGTTTTAAATTTGAAATCTATAATCAATAGTTGCTTTCCCAAATCAATTGATTCTATCAATTATTCTAATGAATTAATTAACTGTTCAATTAATCAAGTAATTAATATCCATGATCACAACAAATTAAGTCAGATTTCTTACTATCAACAATATATTTCTAATCAATTATCTATATAAGTAGCTTAAATCACCCAAGATCTTATAACTCTATATTTCAACCAATTCCATTTAAATGTTCCTCAAAAAATTAATCAGAAAAGTATAGAAAAGTAGTTAATAAACTTTTTCCTTATCTAAATTAATATAATGAATTATTTTAATTATTAAGAAACTACTAGAGATCTCAATCAAGTTAATTCATATACAGAACTTATTTACACTTCATTTAACATCCAAGTAATTCCAGTTTTACTGTTCCACTCAAGGATTATTATCAATCATTAAATATTCAATCCTGGGATTCTCAGTTCTAATATATAATTTATAAAGTCTTAATTTATAGATAATGGATTTTACATAGTATTTGATTATAGTCCCAAAGGTTCACAAGTGAGGAAAATAAGATAAGATAGTGAAAACTGACTCTATTTAATTTGTCAGATTTGTTAAGATTTCAGTCCTGTTATTTACAGTCGAATTTACCCACGTTACATTAGCGGCCACCAAGAACACTGTTCTCCATTTTCAGTATCCAGCTCTCAGTTTGCCTTCTTTTTTGTGGGAGAAGAAAAAAAGAATGCTGCCATTAAAGTATACAGTCTCCTCTCATTGTTCTCTCTCAGGCTGCACAAAATGTTCGCGGCTCAGCAGAAATACCATATCCAGCTTCTGTATTTTCAGAAGTGCCACTAACAGTTCTTATACAGTTCTCCACAGATAAAAAGAAAGTTCCAAAATGAGAAAAGATAGGTAAAAAATAATCTTTCTGTTGAGGTTGTCTAGCAATTATAGTCCTTATTGAAATTGCAGATATGTCCCATCTACAAATCTTGTCTCAGCTTTCTTGACCGCCTTCACTGAGATCGAAAACACCACCATGAAAGCTGCTTGCATCCCCACGTCTTAGTCTTACCATGCGTCCAAAGGGAAATGCCAAATTCTCAACAGATTAATGTTGCGTTAATTAAAGTATTAAAAGAAAAAAGAAATCAAGTCAAATCCACGCAAACTCCCATGCAATAAAAGTCCTGAGGAGTTGCGCTGTCACAGCTGTTTTCTTAGTAAAAGAAGGGAGGGGAAAAAAAACCTCCCTCTATAAGATCCAGACTTTTAAACAGCATAGATTACTATACTGAAAAGTATTAAAGTTCAGAATCTCTTACCAGCAATATCAGTGTAATGGATCCACAATCAAACAGGAACTAAAAATTCAGACAATTAAATGTATATAACTTAATCAGGTCTTAAATTGGTTTAAAAGCTCTGCGGGTGCTGCTAGCTTGCAAAAGCACACTCTGATTGTGGTGACTGTTCCGATCTCCTCTATCCCAGCTGCTTCCAGCCGTCCCAAAATCTTTGCCTGGGGTGGAAACTAAGGAATCAGCAATCGATCTCTGGAACCCCACTTGTTTCCCCAATACCAGGGAGGAAAGCAGCCAGCTCAAAATCTATCAGAACTGGCTCCAGCCTCCAGAGAGAGAGGATTCCTGTCAGACTGACAATGAGGTCTCCGTCATGGCACCATAAGTCAGACCAGAAGTCTGATCACACTTTCTTCCGTTGTTCCAACTGTATGTTATGTCCCACTCTTCTTCTGTCTCTATTTTAAACAAAGTCTGTACATTTTGCCAGTCAAATGTTCATCATCTGAGCACAATTGCTTCTTGAATTCTGGTTTACTCAGCTCAAAATCATAGTTTTTATCCATTTTGAATGTTTTTTTTAATTGTCTGTAAAAGAACCATTGAAAATTATAACAAATAACCTTGCCACCCAAACCCTTTTATGTCCAACAGTCTCTTCTTTGTCAACATAATCCACTCTTTCAGTCAAACCTAACAACATGCAGAAAAATCCAATTTCAAATCCAGTAATCCCAATTCCCATCTTTGTTTTATATCTCATAAAATTTTGTATTTAACCCTTGTTTTCTTCCCTTGCAATATAAATTTTGATAAGTTACATTGCCGCTGTTTTAATAAGACATCATTAGTCGAAATCAGTATGGTCTAAAACAAAAACAACATTCTCAGTAAAATATTAATTTAATCACAGAAATTAATCCCAACAATGATAATTTAAGTTTTGCCCATCTTTGTACCTCCATCTTAACATTATTCCATGTTTTGACATGGTTATTTTCCAGTAACACACAGTTCATTTTTGTCATGTTGATACCTACATAGTTAATCTTTTTCTCAATTTTGAAATCCAACTTATCTATCAATTGTATTTTTCATATTTTTCATTGAGATCATTCTTTTAGTGTCTCCAGCAACACTTCTATACTGTCCATAGGATTCTCTAACACAATCACTAAATTATCTACAAATGCTCTTAATAGATATACTTCCTTTTTAATTCTTATGCCTTTGAGATTTTCATCATGTCTTACTGCCCTATTCAGAACTTCACAGGCTAAGATAAATAATGAAGGGGAAAGTGGACACCCCTGTCTTGTTCCTTTTTGAGTATCACATAGTTAACTCACAATTGATCAAAACTCATGCTTTCTGTACATCATAAATTGCTCTAATCCATCTGATAAAATTATCATTGAAGCTCATCTTATCTAAAATTCCAAACAAAAAGTCCCAGTTCAGATTATTGAAACTTTTCCTGGCATCTAAAAAGATAAGCACTGCTGGCTTTTTGTTATGATTTTCAAGAGATTTGAAAAAGGTTTGAAAATATCCAAAACACATCTAGTATTATCACGTAATTGTCTTTTTGGTATAAATCCAGATTGCTCTTTATGAATAAAGTCTTGTAAAATTGTCCTCAAGCTTTCTGCCAAAATCATCGTGCAAGTCTTCTAGTCATTATTCAACAGTCAGATCTTGACCTTCTTTTGGGATTAATGCTATCATTGCTCTTTCCAGGTCTCAGGTATCTTCCCTGTCCGTAAAACTGAGTTCAATAATTTCTGAATATGTAGAAATAACTGTTCCTCAAAACACTTACAATAAATTATCCAGACCTTGTGCTTTGTCAGTCTTGATCTTAATTACTTGAACAATCTCACTTGCTATTATAGGTGCATTTACCATTTGTTTTTGCAAATCTGAAACCTCTGGTAAATTTTATTGGCTAGTATTCATCTATTTTTGATAATAAGACTTTTTTTTATATAGTGATGAGTAATTACGATGAAATGCTTTCCAAATATTTACACTATGACTTATGGTCTCTTTTCCTTTTTTTATAGTTAAAATTATTTTTTCTCTCTCTTTCTTTGCACAGTTTATAGGGCAACAACCTCCCAAGTTTGTTACTGAACTCACTGTTCTTCTGCTTGGCATAATGTAACTTCTCAGTCTTGCTTCTAGTTATCATTGATAGCTATCTCTTGATTTGGTTAAGCATTCATGGGGGCTTCTTCAGCTCTTCTTCTTTACTTCTTATCTCCTTATCTCACAGTAACTGTGTTTTTTTCTTGTCTCTTCTTAATTCCATACTCTGTTGTATAAGACAGCCTCTCATAAATGCTTTACTGGTATCCCATACCATTCTAATATCAGAGCCTTTTTATAAGTTGTCTTCAAAATGTTCTGCCAACTTTTTCCTGCTTATTCTTAATGTATTTTCTTCGTGAAAAAAAGTTTCATTTAATCTCCAATTACCCAGAGCTCCCCAGTCCAAATAAAATCATAGTATTATGATCTGGAAAAGTCTTTGGTAAAGTATCATTTTTTTGTGATAACTTTAGCTAATGTCTCTGAGATCAAAAACATATCAAATCTTATTCCAAGCCCAATATAGTGTCAAAGCAGCAACCTGAGTCTTTACCACTACCACATGCATCAGGGAAGATTTTATAACCAGAAGCACCAAAGTTTTGAGGTCTGAAACTGTTCGTCTTTAATTGTAGGCTATTTTTCTGTGGTGCTAAATCTGAATTAGCTTCAGAAGCAGAGGCAGCTCTGAAGCTCGGAGAGTTAACATTGTGGTTTCGGGAACATTTGTGGTTTCCGTCTTTGGAACAGTATAAAATGTTCTGGCAATATGATCCTCTGATTCCCCTCCCCCCATTTTTGTTTCCCCTTAGTTCTTCCAAATGCTTTGAAAGTTTCTTTGGCCAAAATCTAGCATTTTGCCATGCACTTAGTAATGGATGAACCACGGGGCCCAAGTTGAACTGAGTCCTTTTGAATTGGTTCCGGTGTTTCCTGAGAGAAAGTGGGTTTTTCTTTAGAGGGAAACTAAAATTAGAATTAGAGAGCAACTAGAATTAGAACTAAAATTGGAACTTGCATGAAACCTTGTTAGCATTTCATATGTTTGAAAGTCAGATGTTTTGTCTCCAGAAATAGTATCTTCTAAAAATTGTTTCTGTGAAAACGAGTGAACAGAGAGGTGAATGGGACTGAGTAAAGAACATGTCTCCTTTTCAATCTAGAGCAGTGGTTCTCAACCTGTGGGTCCCCAGATGTTTGTGGACTTCAGCTCCCAGAAGCCCCAGCCACTATGGTCAATGCTCAGGGCTTCTGGGAGCTGAAGTCTAGAACATCTGGGGACCCACAGGTTGAGAACCACTGATCTAGAGTATTCTTCACTTGGAATTCTTCAGTCCTTATGCTTTGCAAGAGGGATTGTGACAAATATTACAACAGTTTCCTTGTTGTTTTTTGGTCTTTCTGTGGTATTCTTTAAAGAATAAAATCTATTCCATCTACAAGCACACTGAACTTAGCCTCCTTCTCCTTTGCTGATTCAGATACATGCTTTCCAGTTTTTGTTCCTTCTCCTGCCTTTTCGTGGTGGCACACATTCCAACACTTTGCACATAAAAATGGGACATGTATGGCCAAGCCACATCAGACTATGGCCAGGTGACTTAATAAGTCAAAAGTAATTAATGAGGAAGAGCTCACAAAATGACTATTTTAAGCATAACAACCTCAGAATTTATGTACTTAATTTAGGAAGGGGAAGACTCTGTTCCCTCTTCTCCCCACTGCATTAATTGAGTGCAAATTCCTCCTGCATTTTGAGCCCAGTTTGTAGCAGTGGAAGTAAGCCAAGGCCAAGAGGAGAAAGTGAGTGGGAGAGGGAGAAACTGGGGCATTTTAACAGAAGCTGACAGCAAGGATTAATCAGAACTGTTCCTGCCAAACTGGGACAGTCAGAAAGTATGTGGTTGTGTTGGGGCGGGGGGGGGGAGGAGAAAGAAAGGAAGGGAGGGAGGAAGGAAGGAAGGGAGGCCATTCCTGGACTACACTGTTATAGTGCTGTTATTCCACTTTCAGCATCCTGTGGAATCCTGGGGTCTGCAGTTTAGGGAGGGGCTTTTAGAATTCTCAGCCAGAGAGCTCTTTGGCCTCAGTAACTACAAGCCCCAGAATTCCACAGAGTGTTGAAAGTGAAATAATAACACTGTAGAGAGAATGAGAGAGACACACACACAGAGATGGATAAAGAGAGAGAGAACAGCCTTTAGAAACAGTTGGAGTGCTTTTTGGATGTTTGATTGTGACTTATTTTAACTAGCTTAAAACACCAAGGGCCATTTGTACAACCCTGAAGTGTCCAACCCTCTCCTACTCTTCTTCCCATAAAGCAATAGCCTAAGATGGGCAATAGTGTCTTCTGAAGCATCCAGGGGCGCAGTTTGCCATTTCATCTTATTTCATGCTCCCCCTCCCCTCAAAAAACAAAGCTTGACTATTTGGTCACACCTAGTTTTGGAAAAGAAAAAAGAAAAAAGGCCTACATAGGCATAAATCAAGCTTGTGTATCTACATGTGCATGGTGGTGGTGGGAAAGGAACTAAATGGCCAGTCATGATCACTGGAGGCTTCAAGTGTGCTCTTAGTAATTTTGTGAGATCAAAGGGAGTAGGATGGAGGAGGTACAGGAAGAGAAGAGTACATTGGTAGTAAGGTCCTTTGGGGCCCTGTGGGGGGGCAATGTGTCCTCCCAACACTTGGTGGTTATCTATCACAGACATAATGCATCCAGTCCTCAAAGTATTTAGTGATGTGGTCAAGGCATATTATGGCAGCAATTTTAATGAGGGAGAGACAGATGAGATGGAGGGACTGAGGAGGGAGGCTCTTGGTGATATTGTCCTTGCCAGTAGTTTCCACCCAATGATAAAGTACCTTACCTTTGGAAGGAACTGGTAGACATAAAAAAATAAATAAACAGAAGTTATTTTCTAGACCTGTGTGACTGTGGAGCTCTCGGCAGAGAATGACAGATGTGATGTCCACAACAGATGAGATGGGGTGGAGCAAGGATATGACTATGAGAATTGTTAAGACTTAATTATTTTAAAAGCCTTAAACCAGTTTTCAATTCTCATAGTTTTCTAGTTTTTCCACCAATCCTTCTTAGACTTTACAGGTTCCTTACCTGGGGATACCTCTGTGGTATTTATCATTTCCATACAAATTGCCCCAAAGCCAAAGAGAGGGAAGAAGAGTGCACCATTACCAAATGTCAGGATTCTCTGGCACAAAACAACAACCCTGCACCTGTTGTCAGAGATACGTTGCCTGCCATTACTAGAACACTGGACCATAAGGAACCCCTGGGGAGGTAGACGTTCTCTTTAGGAGCCCTTCCAAATGTAAAGATAAAGAATTCTCTTCAAACTTAGCACCCTTGATTTCCTCAGAAAAGGCAAAAATGCCTCCAGTTCTTTTCCTAGTTCTACCAAGAAATGAAAAAAAGTCACTACAGTTCTTTTTTTTAGAAAGCCCTCAGACTTTAAAGGTGCTACATAAACCCGTTGCACCCTTTTGCCTGTGATTTGGCCAGCATAATTGTCTCATAAAGGCATAGGATACCTGCATATTTCAAACAGACAAAAAGTGATGACAGTTCCTTGAATTCCAGTGAAAGTCAGTGGAAAGTGCAAAGCTTTGTATTTCTGAATCTTGACTTAAGTTCAAGACCTAAGTTGAACTGGACATGCCATCTTAACTGGCCCAAGCTGAAATGGGCATTTTCCAAATCACTTAAATCATGCAAACCATGCACACTTCTAATAAGGCACAATGGTTTCTTGTGCTAGATCCTCACAGACATGAAGGATGAACACTTTTCCTTTGGCCCACTGGATGTCACTGTGAAACTCTACAGAGATTCTTTTATAGTAAGACATTTTAAAACTAATAATAACTGTAGAAGTCTAAACAAGTCCTACAAATCTATGAGTAACAATAAACCTCAAGGATTGACAGGAAGTCTTCAATATTTCACAATGAAAAGAGGAAATTCTTGTGTATTTCTAACACACCCCTATCTGAAGGATCTCTTTCTGAAGGCATGTAAATACAAACCTCTACTATGGTTTAGCACCAATAACTCCTTTCTACTTATTCTGCATTCTTTGCAATAACCTCTATGGGAGTAGGGGGTGTGGGGTGGGGAGAAACCATAGAGTGTTAGTACATAGACCATAATGGTTTCTTTTTGATTTTCAAGTACATGGATAGCTAATAGAATGCTCCTTACCCAAATAGATCTGATTACAATTATTATAGAACAGTGGAAGCTTGAATGAATTTGAGGATACAGTTCTGACCTCGGTTGAACCAGTGTAAGGCAGTGGTTAGAGTTCTGGATTAGGGTCTATCTTGCACTACACAATTATAGGGCTTTGGACCCACTTTAACCACCGTAGTTCCACCCTGCGGAATCCTGGCATTAGGAATTTGTTGTTGTCTTTGCTGTCTCCAAGTCATTTCTGACTTGTGGTACCCCGGGATGATTCTTCTAGGGGTGTTCATCCATGCCTTCTTCTGTGGCTGAGAGAATATGACTTGTCCAAAGTCACCAAGAGGGTTTCCATGGCCAAGCAGAGATTCGACCCCTGGTCTCCCTGTATCCTAGTCCAACACTTTTTTACAGTTTAGGGAGGGGCATTCAGAATTCTCTGGAAGAGAACTCTATTGACTCTCAAACAAACCCCAAGATTCCACACAAAGCAGCCATGGCAGTTAAAGCAGAATCATTGAGCTATAATTGTGCCGTGCGAAGGGTCGATAGTGAAGAAGAATAAAGCATGTTTAGAAGCGCCAGATCCTGGTGATAAGGTAGACTCTTGAGTATTTTCATATACTAGGTTTCAATTGTCCTTCAGCCTCTTTGTAGCTACCTATGTTCATTATACAGAAGGAAAAAAGAGGAGTGCCGTTTGTAATATGAATTAACTAACCCGGTCGATCCAAGCTTATTTTATGTTATGATTTATGTTATGTCTGTAATTAAAACAAGAGCTGCTTCATGCTCTTTGTGTGAAACTACCTACTTACTAACTTTTCTGCCTCTGGGTTTTAGAGCTGCTCTGCTCTTCCAGATTATTCATATCACATAATGTGGCAAGGATGGGACTAATGAGAGCCTTGGGAGTTGTGCTTTGAGTTACCAAAGGAGTCTCTGCTTTCACAGCATTTCTGCTTTGTTTGCCTTCTCCCACTTCTAGCATAGAACACATAGGGGAGGGAACATTGCCCCAGAAGCCAGTTTGAGGGCCAGAAGAACTGTTGGAAATTAGAAAAAAAGTGGACAAATATTTGAAATGTAAAGATAAGAGAGTGGGAATGTGATTTCCAGACACATTTCAGAATCTTTTTTTCCTTGGAAGTTTCTCTCATATGAGATGATTCCTGCAAATTACAATACAACTGTGAATTGTGTGTGCTTATTGGCCAAATTTTGGAACAAAAACCCAAGAAATAAAATAATAATGGCATTTTTACAAACAAGATTTGATGTATCTTTCTTGGCTTTTCCCCCCTATGTTTTTACTCAATCTAGATGTTTATTTTCTGACTCCCTGTAGGAGTGTCAATTTGTGGATTGTGACTGTGGGTGCCATGTTCCAGGCACTGGACTGTATCTCTGTTACAGTGTATTCCTGGGCTCTGGTGTGGACTGGGGAGACTAGCCAATCAGAGACAGCCTGCCCACTGGGGTGGGGGGTAGGAATGAGAAGGCAGGGCTTGGGAGCAAATAAAACCTTCAATCAGTGGTCTATTGGCCCATATTAGCTTCTCCCCTTCCATATCATCTCTTCTGGATTTGATTGTCATCCCTACTCACCCTCCCTCAATTTTGGGGATTTTGTATAAATGACTACTAATCACACTGCTAATATTGATTATTACAACTGTAGGTGGTTTTGACATGAAGGCTAGATCCAGTTTAGGGGCAGATGTGGCCTGGTGATCCATTGTAACTGGTATGGGAAGTCCCTTTAAGGAACCTTGGATTTATAGGCAACTAGGTCATGTCCAATTTGGGGGCTGAGGGCTCTGCCTCACTTCCAGGTGGCCAGAGGACCACACAGTGGCTTCTGCCTGAGTGAATTCTTGCATATGTCTTTCCAGTGTTACCCATCAGGTGGGCTAGCTGAATGGGTTTCCATCAGCTAGCAAGTGAGTCAATAGATAAATGGATTGCCATTGGATTGACAAATGCCTTCCAGACCAATTCTGTGAGCCAAGCCTATTCAGCTGTAACCAATAAAGTTGTAGCCTTTTCCATTCCAACAAAATGTGGTCTGTGCTCATTTTTGCAGAGTCCCACTGACTCAGTATTTGGTATTTTGTCACAGTTCATGGAGTGGGAGTTATAGAAAATCTTCATTTTTCTTCTTGATTTGAATTCCACTAATTTTGGGAAGGATTTTCTGGATACTGTGCACTTCTAAAGTACAAGCCCCATTATAGAAACAGTAGACTGTTCATTTGACAGTGGAGTCACAGCATCTCTCATGTTATCTCTCACAGTATGGGAAATTAGTTAAAATTATGTCTGCATACTGTTATAGAGGAATACTATGTCTCGGGCAGTAGTTCTGCAAGTAGTACAACAAGTGTAGACCAGGAGACTCTCAGCACAATGTTCATCTTGTTTCCTCCCCTTAATGGGTTTTCCTTCCCATGCTGCCTCTAGAAAGGAGACAGCCTCTTCCAAATTCAGCTATTGACTTCCTCACAACATTTTGCCATGCATAGTTGGCCAAGTGCAGGTTGGCAAGGGCCTCTGCCCCCAATGCTGGTAGGCACTTCCTTCTGGCAGACTGATTTGTCACTGGGACAAGATAGCAGTGGCAGTACCACTGAGGGGAGCGTGGGTGGCTATTGGGAACAGGTGACCCACCATTTTCATCTTACCCTCATTCCCCAGCGGAAAGCATCTCTCTGAAAGAGGGGTGGGAAAACTGTGGTTCTGAGGCCACATGCAGCCCCAAGTCACTTTTTGTGGCCCCAACATCCACAGGATGTTGAAAGCAGAATAATAGCACTATAACAGTGTAGTGCAGAAATGGCCTATGTTGTGTATTGCTGTATGGGTTTGTAAATATAATATACAATGGTACGTATACAGGTGGAGGTTCAGAAAAGATCCCAGTATCTCCATGTTTTCCCTCTGAACAGTTTAGTAAGCAGTTTGGGATGGGGAGAGAGAGAAAGATAAAACTTTCCCAGAATTGTTTACAGCATTCCGAAATACCATTGTGCCTCTGAATAGAGATCTGAAGTGCTCCAAACGCAACCTCAGCACATGATATTAAAATGAGTATGCAGCTTCAAAGTACTTTACAAGCATCAACTAATCTTCATAAAACCTTTGATAGAATGCAACACCTATTATTATCTTCCATTTACAAATAGGAAAATGTACAACTTGTTTCTTAAATATTTTGCTCCAGGCCACAGTAGCAAGATTAGAAACAGTTAGCAATAATTTGGTTCCCTGGCTTTACTTAGAGTGAACCTACAGATCTGAGTGAATAACTGAGAATGTTAGTGTGACACGGGAAGATGCAATCAAGAAAAATAACAAGTTCCAGCAAGGTAGTAGCCAGATGATCAGCTGGCAGTGGCCACTGAGAATATATCCTGCACTTATTTAAAAGCATTTGATAGCTTCCTATCCCCTTTTCAGGTTACAAGATTCTGGTGGTGGTGTATAAAAATCCTATATCGCATGAGAGCAGAGTTTTCTGAATGATTGCTACTTCTATATGAATTTGCCTTTTTGTTGGTAAGCTCTGGAGGTGTGCGGTGAGTAAAGAGAGGAAAGAAGCCTTTTTGGTGGTGTCACCCTGGCTGTGGATGGTTCTTCTCAGAGATGCTGAACTGGCACTAACCTTGTGATCTTTCTGGTATTGCTGAAGACAGTTTTATTCTCTTGGACTTTGAAAAAGGAATTTATTTATTTATTATTTTTATTATTGATGAATTTTTAGTGTTATTCTGATGTTATCTGCTATATTTTTGAATGCTTTTTCATGTATATCATTTTGTGAGCTGCCTTGAAGGATCTAGATTAATAATAAAATAAATAAATATTAATGGATTTATAGGAGCTTTGATCACGGGCCTATTCCATTTCTGTTCTAGGAGGACAGGTGTGACAGAATCACAATGTTCAATTTTGACTGAAACCAGAGGTGGGTGAAATGTGATCTGTGAACTGCTTGTTGTATAGCAAAGTTCCCAGTGTAGCTTCTGCCCTCACTGTAAAAACAACAACAACAAAAGTTTTGCAAAAGTAAAGGGGATGGGATTGTGCCCCCAGAAGCCCTGGGAGGTCCAATTAGCCATTGAAAAACAATGTCAGTCTGAGAGTGGGGAGGTAGCATTTGAATGGCAAGTTGTAGCCCCTTGGGCCTTCTGGGGTGCAATGGCATTTTTCCCCCCAGACAAAAGTAGTTCTCCTCTATTGGGATGATTTGTGTGACCTGTTGAGGTCCAGAGAGAGTGAAGATGGGCTGTTAATCCTTAGAGGCTGCCCACTTTTTATGTCTTAAAGAAGAAAGAGAGAGATTTATGTGGGCATTTCTGGAATGATTGTTTCCTGCTTAACATTGTGGATTGGATGGGACAGGGCACTGCAGATGGTTCCACATTTCTGTGAGAGACTTTAGTATTAACTATTCACATTTCTCAACCAGGCCCTTGTTCAAGCCCCAGCAGCAGACTAACAGATGTTTACATGAGTTTGTGATATAGCCAGCTCTGAAGCCAAACAGTTTTTGACCTTTAATGCACAATCACAGCTAGAACCATCTTAGAAATAGGATTTTCTGCTTCATATTGTTGGGAGGGCCCACAGCATTTATCCAGTCCAGTGTTCCAAGCCCTTCCAGGAACATTTGACTCAGTGTTGGGATAAGGATTTCTCAGTCTTCCTGTGCATTAGCTTTGGAGATACCTCTCTTTGCTGAATTCAGTTTTAGAAGGATTCAGATGTGCTGGAAGAAGTGGGAGTACATAGAAGAGGTATTAAGGGTTAATGAAGCATATGAGACCAGTTAAAGAGTTAAAATGTTGACTATTATATAGCTTGCCCATGCTCAAATGCAGCTATATAATAACTCCATGGAAGGTAATGAGCCACTGTGGTGTAGTAGTTTGAATGTTGGATTAAGACCCTGGAGAACAAGATTTGTCTCCCCACTTGACCATGGAGACTCACTGGGTGACCTTGGGCACATCACACACTCTCAGCCCCAGAAAAGATGGCGAGGAGTGAGGTCATATCACTTCAAGTGCACTGAAATGTGCTTAAATATACTGCTGGGGCCTGCAAGGCATAGAGAAGAAGGAAAAATTTCCTTTGCTTTGTTTTCAGTTGCCCATCCCTTAATTTGAAATAAGAAAAAGAAATAAGAACCCCATTTCATTAGAATGTTAACGTAGTATAGTAGGAGAAGCAACTAAAAGAGTTATTTTATACTACACAGTTACGGTACTTTGATTGTACTTCTCTATCATGGTTGCATCCTAGGAAGTAATGGGATTGTTAGTTTCGTCAGAGGTACAAGATGAGCAGGCCCTAAACATCTTAAAGGCACCAGATCCTATCTGATCATGGAAGCTAAGTGGAGTCAGCCCTGGTTGGTGTTTAGATGAGAGGCTGCCAATGGTTCTTACTGCACTGTAAGTCCCCACAGGACAGCCAAGTCTAGGTGTGTCCCCAAGCTAGGGACCTACAGTGTCAGTAGGGGTGCAATCCCCATCCAAAAAAGGCAGTAAAATATCAGTTTTGGGACTATTCTTTTGCTACTTCTTCCTGAAATATTCTCTTAATTTTTGACCAGAGCCACATGATCCTTACTGTAACTAATTCACAGCCCTACTAATTTGAATGAATGTGTCTGTATTGCACTACAAAATGTACAAGAGGGCAAAAAGTTTTAATCAGCCCTCATTGTCTGTGGATTTTCTGGCATGGTGTGCTCGACATTTCATCTCTTTGTAGCTGAAGATTCTGGTTTTCAGAAAAAAGGCTCCTAACTGCTTGTTTGCATTATACTTTTAAAATGCTTTCAAAATTATGAAAATATGCAGGATTCCAAATAAATCCTTTCTCATCAAAGGGTACAAAGTAGTAAGGATGACTGAAAACAAAGAATTTGGCAATCTGAAGTGGCTTAGAGTGTATTTTTGAGTGGCTAACAAAAATCTATCAGAGTCGTTAAAGCATGAACCTGCAGATTTTTTAAAAAGTGAGAATTGAAATTTGTTTATCATGGTGTGGAAGAACATTTGCAAACCCAGCTCAAATGAGAGTAGGAGAAGAAAATCTTGCTCAATTGCAGCTTTTAGCAGTGATTTATTTTAGGGAATGAGGGCAAACGGCTTGCTGTGATACCAATTAGAAGAATAAGAAGCATGACGTTGCAAATCTCCAGTACTAAAAATGTAAATCCAAAGCCCAAGGGTGCCTGCAACTCAAGTCAAAGTGTTAAAGGAGAGAATGCATCAAGCAATAACAAGAGCCACATTCAAACAACATGCCCTATCTGATTATCTCTTGGTTTTTTCGCTGATTGTAAGCAGTGAATAAGAGGAGGATAATAGAAGTAGTGGCAGACAAAGGAGACTTAAACCCCAGACTGAGACTGTGTGTAATGGCAGACTACAAAGGCTAATACTATGTAAGAAGAAATAATGTAGGACATTTTATCATGCCAATGTGGTCTAGTGTTTTGAGTGCTGGACTGGAACTCTGAGAGAGCAGGGTTCTTCATTCAGGCATGGAAAACTAGTGGGTGAACTTGGGCAAGTCACACACTCTCACCCTCGGAGGAAGGCAATGGGGAACCTAATTTGAATAAACTTGTCCAGAAAACCTTAGGATAGGGTTGCCATAAGTCACAATTGACTTGACAACAACTAACCTGTAAGCTACCAACTTTGCTTCTGTCTGTCTGTCTATCTATAATATCAATGGGGAAAAGTTATATAGTTTATATGAGTACTTTAGCACTGACCAAAACAAAAGATTTGTACATCAGCTTCCCACTCTGAAGGGCAAAGTAGGATATGAGAGAAGGTCTGTAAATCTGGAATTGAGATTTCTGTTTCTGCCCAGTTTGTCTGGACCAAAGGGGAAGAAGTTTAGGAAGTTGTTTCATCTTTGACCCTTTCCGCACGTGGGAAAGGAACCGCGAAAAAATGCTACTCACCAGACTTCTTCAGTGTCTGGGCGAGTCTGTTGGGACGAGGAGCAGTGCTAGCTCGCCGCTCCGCACTGCTCCGGTGTCCAAAATGGCGTCTTCTGGTTGGTGGAGGCTCTCCACCAACTGGAAAAGCTCGCCAGCCTTAAGGCCGCCCCCGGCAGATCTAAAAGAGGTTTTTAAAAGCACGCTGCGCGACCAGTTCCAGTCTCTCTGAACCGGACTGAGGTGCGGAACCACAAAAAGTAGTCCGCCCCAGTCCACTCTACGGTGCAGAAGACCTCCTTTGGAGGTCGCTCTGCACCGTTTTAATAGCCCGGTGCAGAAAGGGCCTTTGATTCTCCTTTATCCAAATCCAGCCCTTATATCTCTGAGATTAAGAACAAAATAGAGGAGACAAATGTATGTCTGCAAGCTACTTGCCTAGAGTTTGCAGCCTTTGCACTTCTCATTGTGTATTTGAAAATGATGGCTTGGAGTAAGGACAAAAGGTTAATAGAAGTGATGTATTTAAGTCTTTTACTCTAAGTCTCAAGTCAAATCTCAAGTCTGGAAGCCAACTTTATACCCCAACCAAAATTCCAGAATTATTGGATAGAATGAAATAAAGTCAGTTTTAACAATTAAAATGGAGTCAGCTCTCCACATTTGCAGTTTTGCCATCTGCAGCTTCGGAAGTGGGGAATAGGCTCCTATCTTACTCCCCATTACTGAAGCTTCAAAAGCTTTAGAAGGAAGGATCCTTCCTCCTCAAGCCCATTGCCTAATACGTTTGCTATTCCCCTCTGAGAAATGCACCCTGCACTTTGGGGGTGAGTCTTGTCTTTTGCTCTTAGGAAATGTTTTAGAAGGCTCCTCTGATATGCAGCGGGGACAGGCTGCTGAGCAGACCTTAACCCTGCCTCAAGCCCATTTCCTAACCTCTTTGCATTTTCTTCTCTGAGAAATGTGCCCACACTTTGGGCTTGAGAGAGACTGTCATGTGACCAGTAGGCAAAAAGAGATGGAGGCGTTGTTCAAAGTTGCAAGGTTTCTGGATGAATGTGTTGTGTTACTGAAAGAAGGGCATCAAGTCAGTCACTAAAAATATACAAGTCTTGAGACGAGTTGAGTCAGTGCATCATTTATGGCCGAGCTGAGTTTGAGTTGAGTCACTGAAGCAACTTAAGTCTGACTTGAGTCCGAGTCTATTGCCTCCTGTTGCAGCATAAGGGCTAATTAGTATCAGCATCTCTCACCTAGAATTTCCTTCCAATAAATCATCAAAACTACAAGCAAATGGATGCTCACCACTGACGGGCACTGTAACCATACTCACAGAGGCTACACAACTTCTTTGAATATGATCACCTGCCAGAGAAGGCTGCAGCCATTTAGTCACTTTTGTAGCATGTTCCCACTTGGGATGCCTTTAAGGTGTATCTTACACTACATTTTAACAGTATGTATGATAAAGGTGCACATGGAAATTGAGAAGTACAAATCCCAATTAACATCCCTATACAACTGGGATTAGGGTGATTGCCTTCAGTGGTGGGGGATGTGGTATCCCAAAAGTCTTGAGCACCAAAACTTGCATAGGATAAGACATTATACCATGTTTAAAGCAATTGATACAAGAAGGTGTATGGACAGATGGGAACCAAATGTGGTGAATTAACTGAAATCTCAGTAGGATCAACTTTACTTTTTAGTTTAAGTATAAACTAAGAAACTCCATTGACTTAAAATTAGACCTAGACAGATGAACTTTGGGTTTGGACTCAAATCAGCACATCATGGAGATCTGAAAACCACACTTCATTGATACTTCTGTAAGAATAGGGATTAGTATTAGTTACTAGAGTCTGACACTTCTCTTTCTGTTTTTCATGATGCTTCATTATGAAAATGTCTTCTCTCTCCTAACATATCCTGGCATATCAGTGCATGATTAAAAATCTACAAATGTATAATTTCTAATATAGCAGTAATTGTTTTTAAAAGGGCTCATTCACACTTGTGTTTTGTCATGATTAGAGGATTCAGTGTGCAGCCTTATCCTGAAGCATAAGCCCAGCCGCCATGGGGATAATTGGCAATTCATACCTCATTAAATTAGGCTGTCAAACTACTCTACTGTACCCATCTTGCTGGATTCTTTCTTTGCTTATCTAACTGACTGTGCAACATCCTTTCCTCTTTCTCCTGCAGAAACTGCATTGCAGAGGGGAAACTCAGATTGCTGGACTCTTTCGTATGCTTTGCAAGTATGTCTGAGAATAGTGGTTTCATATGTTATTCCATTCCAACTTCTCTCCAAAAGCAAGCAAGCAAGCAAGCAAGCAAGCAAGCAAGCAAGCAAGCAAACAAAAAACAAAACAAAACAAAAACCTGCTTTTTCTATGATAAATACACATAGGTTGCATTCATTGGAAGATAACTTAATTAATTATATTGATTATTATATGTTATTTCTCCTCTCTTTTATCTTGAATGCCCCAGGAACTGGATCTGGACACAGCATGGGAACAGAGAAGTAAAATTTCCAGAGGTTTGAATCCACTGGTGGTGGTGGTGGTGGAGAGAGATAGTTTTTTTGAAAAAAAAAATTAAATGAAAAATGTAATGGTAACTCCCATTTATAAATTAGAAGTCATATTGTTGCTTTAGGAACATAAAATTCATTATATATAACTTGGCATAAAACTATCTTCTTTGATCTATGAAAAATACAAGTTATTCAGAATATAATTACAGATTGAATTTACTTCCTTAAAACCTCTTTGAACAACTGCCCCAATAAAAACAGAAAAAAAATCAACATTAGTAAAACAGAAAATTATTATGCATCTTGTATGGTGTGGTTGAAAGGTTGGTTGATGTTGAAAAAGGAAAGGCTCTTTCAGTTATAAGGTTTTGACTCAAGATTTGGATGGCAGCTTATTCATGGTATGACAAAATTAAGGTAAATGTAAACTTTAGTAATCATTTTACAAGACGTATGCTTTTAAGAGTGTGGAAAAAAATATAAACCACAAGTGCGTCTTGGAATGCCTTTGTGGGTTTCACCTCATGAAGCTCTTTACTCAAGAGAAATAACAATTAAAGATCAATGGCTAACATTTAAAGACTTAATACAGGTAGATAGAGAACAGTTACCAATGCAATCAAATGAGGAATTGATCAAAGTGATTAGGACATTGGATGGTTTGTGTATAGACAATTAACTGAACATTTTAAAATAGGTAAAATTTTGTTTGGTTTTGATGTTGTTAAAACAGAATTTGAGGAAAGTTTGTAAAGGTGATGAACATTGGATAGTTCATATGTATAAGATGTTACTAAAATTAGAGATGGAAGAAGAACAACTAAAAGAATATATGATCAAGTGTTTCCATAACATGAGCCACCCTATCCAGATGGATCAATGGGAAAAGATGTGTACAAAAGGATTAAAATTTACTTTAAATTATGACTTGAAAGAAAACATTTATAAGATGATGTAGAGGTGGTATCTGAATCCTGAAAAACTGTCTAAAACGTACAAACATTCTTCAAATAAAAGTTAGAAATGTAATCAGCAGGAAAGGACTTTTTCATATGTGGTGGGTTTGTGGCAAAGCAAAGAAATTTTGGGAGATGATACAATGGTTGACGGAGGGCATTCTGAAGATAAAAATCCAATGGAACCCTGAATTGTTCTTATTGAAGCTGATGGATATCATATAAATAAGAACTCTGTAAGAATGATACAATATAGAACAATGGCAGCAAGAGTACTGTCTGCTCAGAAGTGGAAAAATCCTGAGACAGCAGCTCAGGAGAACTAGATGATGTAGCTGCAGGACATGGCAAAGATGAACAAGCTAATGACTTTGATTAAAGAAGGGCCTTTATATGAATTTAAGAAACACTGAGAAAAGGTTATATTGAATTTAAGAGGTGGCTGGGGGAGAAACGTGGTTGTAGGATTTGAATAGGAGGGTTGGAACCTCCATTGTAGAACATGATACTTAATGTATCACTGCACATTTCAATTTAATACAAAATAAGAATAATTTATAGTTCAACTATAAATTTGGAAAAAATTGTATAGAATACTTTATAATGGTTTGGGATTTAGACTAATTAATAATAGATAGTCGATTGAATTTTGAAGAAGTATAACAAATAAGGCATAAATAATCTTTTTCTCGGGAGTTGGAAGTCATATGTGTATCCTTTTACACCCCTTGAAAAAAAGGAAATAAAGACCAGGAATTATAGTAGTCTGAAGCTTTTATATAAAACTTTATATAAAAATCATCCTCTTATGTAGTTTTTAGGAGTGTTATGTGAGCACCTCATCTTACACAATGTATTCATCTTTTTTTAAAATGCCATATCTATTTTTGTTTCTGTTTGCTATGAAAAAAAGGGCTCTTCAGAATAACCAGAGGGAAAAAACAGTGTCCCTCCCCCTAAATTTTTCCAATTTTTTCCCCAGGCTTTCACATCTCTATCTGGAGCCAATGCAAATGATAATACTCTGGAATAACTTCAGTTCTGGTCTGTGTTAATAATCTTACTAACAACAAAATAATATTACAGTAAATCACACTGGAAAATTGGGGGCATGTGTGCCAAAGTGGTGGTAAGTGTGTGAGTGTTCATGCCTACAAGAGTGTGTTTCCACATGTGTGTCTATGGCCTTTTCCACACTGGGCAAAGGAATCACCCAGCGCTGCTACTCACTGGAACTTTCGGCTGCCTGGTCCAGTGCATGGCGCTCCAGAGCAGTGCATGCTCGTCAATATGCTCGTCAATATGCACTGCTCCGGTGTCCCAAATGGTGGCTTCTGGTTGGTCGAGGATCTTGACCAACTGCTGTAGCTCACCAGCCTAAAGCCTGCCCCCGGGCAGATCGCATTGGTGCGAGCCTGCGAATCTGCATAAGGGGGCAGGCTTGCAGTGGTGCGCTGTGTGCTTTTGAAAGACCGAAAGAAATAGGTCTTTCAAAAGTACGCTGGAGGATCACTTGGGGTCGTTCCGGACTGGACTGAGATATGGATCTACCTTAAATAGGTCCGACCCCATCTGGTCCGAGGTGCAGACCTCCTCCTTGGCGGACGGACTGCATCGTTTCAAAAACTCCATGTGGAAAAGGCCTATGTGTGGGTATGTGCGCACACACAGAGACGTGTGGCATCCAGTCCACACTGGATACATCCTATGGAATCCTGGGGTCTGCAGTTTAGGGAAGAGGCATTTAGAATTCTCAGCCAGAGAACTCATTGGCCTCAGTAAACTACAAACCCCAGAATTCCACAGGAGGTTGAAAGTGGAATAATAGCACTATAGCAGTGTAGTGCAGAAAGGCCCTAAAACCTGAAGTGGATTCACCAGCTCAGCAACATGGGATTTTCCAACCACCACTGCCAAAGATAGCAAGCTGCCTCCCTGAATAAAAAGGTCTTTGCCTGTAGGCAAAAGAAAAGGAAAAAAGGGAGTTCTATAACCTGAGCTGAGGGAGCTCTATAAGCAGAGAGCAGTCCCTGAGAAGGCTATCTCTTGTGTCCTCACCAAATCTGCCTGTAATGATGATGAGACCAAGATAAAGCCTTCTCCCAAAGATCTTAAATCTCAGGCAGGCTCAGACAGGGAGATAATGGTCTTTTGGACAGTGTAGACTCAAGCCAAGTAGGACTTTAAAGGGCATGACTGGCACTTTGAATTTTGTCTGAAAATGGACTGGGAGCCAGTGAAGTTGTTTCAATGGGGTGGAGGACTATATGTTTCCTGTAACCAGCCTTGATCAACAGCCTGGCCAAAACATGTTGGATCTGCTGAAGTTTCTGAACAGTTTTTAAAGGCAGTCCCACATAGACCATGTTAGAGTAATTCAACCAGGATGTAATCAAGGCAGGTATTACTGTGGTCAAGTTTGATGTCTTAAGGAACAGGTGCAACTGGTGCACGAGTTTTAACTGCAAATGCACTCCTGGCCACTGCTGAAATATGTTTATCCAGGCACAAATGAGGCTCAAACTCTTGCTCAAATTCTGAGTCTAAGATATGCCCAACCTGCAAACCTGAGATTTCAAGGGATATGTAACACTGTTCAGCAAAGGCTGAATCCCCATGTTACCCTGATTTCTGGGGGTCCCGTGAGGGACACCTAAATGCGCTCTCAATTATACAAGTTGGGAAATTAGTCAAAGAGCACAAGCTAGCAATACGAGAGGCAGGGCAATGGAGTGAGATGCCCAGCATCTACGAGGTCAGGCCAAGTCAAGGAGCACACAGAATTGAAATAATAATTGTGGCTTTTATTAAAATACAATTAAACAGTGTATGCAACACACTCACGCAGAGAAATAAAGAAATAAAGGTTGGAGTGGGATAGAGGGATTTTTAGAGGAGTTGTTGGTTTCGGTAATACTACACCTGTCCTGGGGCCTGGATAGTCTGCAGCAGAAGTTTGGAGATATGGGGTCTCCATACGTGGGACTGAGGGGAAGGCTCGCCAAGCACAGCGGCAGCAAGGCTGGATGGAAGTCAGGAGCAATTCAAAGAAGCTCACAAAGTCGGGGGGTTTTAAAGGGAAAATGTAGCCACAGGCTAGTCCGTACTTGGGAAAAATAATGAGTTTCGGGCTGAAGACAAAGCCTCCAAAAGGTCAGAATTTAGCATGATTGAGTTATGTCCAAATTTACAATAGAGTAGACAGTATGCAAATGCAGAGTGCTTGACAGGTGAGGATCCTTCTAATCAAGCTGTCTGCTTGGGGCAGGGAATCTTTGTAAATAGTGTGCATACCTGATGAGGGTACTTGCTGTGAGGTTTCCTGAAGCGGCAGTTTTGCTATTTCTGGCCAGCCTGTATTTGTTTTGAACATTCCAGCGATTAGCGACCGAGCTTGTTTGCGTGCTTGTCCGAGGGCCTCGCTAGCATGTGAGAAGGAATGGGTAAGGAAGGCTGAATTATTGATATTAATTATTGCCCTCATCCAGTCTATTACTGATAACAGACACTGATTTCACACTGAAACTATTTCCTTAGAGTTAGATGGAAAAGAAGGTTGAGTTGAGTGCCATCAGAGTACTGGTGATACCGAGCTCCAGAATTCCAGATGTCCTCTCCCAGTGGTTTCATGTAGATGTTAAACATTATTGGAGATAAAACTGAACCCTTGGATACCTCGCAGTCCAAAAGAATCCCCTGACATGGCCTTCTGAGTTTGCCCCTCCAGAAAGGACTGAAACCACTGCAGAACAGTGTCCCCAAGTCACAACCCATTGAGGCAAGCCAGAAGGATATCATAGTTGATGGAAAGATGCTGAGTAGTCCAGCAGAACCAACAGGAACACATTTCCCCTGTCCAGAATCCCTGTTCTGTCCCTGCCACCTACCTCCAACAAATACACTCAAACCCAGCAAATTGCAGAACAGAGCACCTGTTGAGGAAAATAGAATCCTGATAAACTGCTTCAGCTCCCCAACTCAGCCTTCCATTCTTCTGCAGGTCAGTAAAATGAGTACCCAGCTTGTCGGGGGCAATTAGCTAACACATTATAAACTGCTTAGAGAGCACTTAGCTGAAAAGTGGTATAGAAATACCCATGCTATTGCTATTGCTATCCCCACTCCCTGCTGCTATGCAGAGAAACCAATTGTTGATAGGCTGTACACCCTACACTTTGATTTAGTTTAATTGACAAGTATTGATTGGCATAAATATAAATTATATTCTGCTATGGCTGCAAGACCATGTTGGCTAAGAGGAAAAGCTGGCCAAACACATGCATTGCAAACCAGGTCAAAAAAGACCTCGAGACATAGCCAGGTCATAGTCAGGACATTATCTGGAAACTCTAGTGATAATGAACTTACAGTTAGCCTTCAACGATTCAGGCTTTAGAGGCAATAGCATCTGAGATGTTTCCCCACGACAGCTGATTGTCTTAGCTGCTCTTACTCTGACCAACAAATTTCCCTTTTGTCCCCCACCTGTCCAGCAATCAAGGAGCTATCAAGACTCCCATTAGTCCTTTGTCACTGAATACTAAGACCACTCTCCAGATTCCATTGTTTACTTTGCCAGAAAGCCATTAATACCCTAATCCTCCAGGCAGAAATAGAGTATTTAAACCCCAGTTTTTGGCTAGTCGACTCATAGTACACTGGTTTCTGATCCCCACTCTGCTGCTATGATTCTCATTGGTGTACTGTCCTTAGACTCTGCATTTGTACTGTTCTTAGACTCTGCATCTAAGCCACATCACTTCTTTGCTGCTCTCCAGATTGGTAAATATCACCCACTTCACCCTTAAAATCTATCTGTCAAAACTTTCCTCCCTTTTCCTTCAGTTAGCTTTGTGTGACTGTGAGACTGCTTGGATCTTGTATCTGTGATTGTTAATCCCTCTAATAAAACAAATTAGCTTACTTTTGGATCTCCAGATGTTTTCCCCCTGCACTAGGGTGTAAAATAGGTGTAAAAGATCTCTTGAGGTTACCCCCCTCTCGCAGGTCTCCTTTTTGAGCAAATATTGCCCTCCGTTTCATGGAAGCACTCACAATGCAAGTGGACCCCTGAGTCACCCATGTTTTGAGGTAATACCGGTGGACAAAGTTGGGAGAGATTCACCCCCTCCACAGCTTCATCCAGCCATGTCTGTGTAATGCAACTCAGGCTGGCATGCTGTTCCAGGATCAAATCTTGAATTGAGAGTGATTTTCCACTTACTGATCTGGCATTGAGCAGCAGCATTTTTAGCCTAGGGGACCTGTTGCCAAGGCTATCAATGCTATTTGAAGTGGGAGAGAGTTTGGGATCAACAGTCACTCTATGGCTTTCCAGTGTCCCATAGTTGTCTGCCTCCCCACACTGTATCTCCCTCTACCCATTACTGTGGCAATAGCTGCTCACTGGTCAGTTCCCCTCTTGTAGTCCCCATAGAACTTATCTTTTTTTGTTTTGTTTGCTACCAGGCAGGATATTGTAAAGGACCATAGATACTCATTTTTTTTTTTAAAAAAAGAACTCTACTTTGCCCTCCAAACAGGGGGACTGTCTCTCACTATTGTTCTGAAGTGGCTCCTGCAAAGGAGTGGAGCAAGAAAATGAAAACATCTGAGAGCCAACAGGAGATGGAGACCATACAGGGAAAAGGAAAGAAGAGGGACATAATTACAATGATGAACAGAAGAGACAAAATGACAGAAGAATTAAAGAACTAGGAAAGAGGTTCAAGAAAAGGTATCAAAAAGAACAGGCAAGAAGGCAAGAAGTTACTATGAAAAATGTTGAGAATGCGAACAAGTGCTTTCATCTCTTCAAAAGAAGGAAAAGACTGAAATTTATAACTACATGAACACACATCCTCCTCCAGAATGGCTGTGCTGAGAGTCAGACCAGGAGTGTTCTTTATTTCATGTAATAAATTAAATTTTGTGAAGTTAAATGATTAAAAAATACCCTTGAATTGCCCGACAGTTTGGTAATGCCTTTATAGAATAATTTTGTTCACTTGACTGGATGTTTAAAACAATGTTTGACCTGGTCAAGAACATAGCAACACAGACTAATTAACAATGTTCTTTGGAGGAAAGTCAAATATTCTGGCTTAGCTATTCTTAGCTTGTTTGATAGGAAAAGTGGCAGGATTCCTAGATGAAGAGCCAAAACTGTAGCTTATCATTACTAATAGAGGTGAATTTATAGACTGATGAACATTTCCTGTTTATTCTTTTTTTGTAGTAACAAGCGAGTGGAGGAGACGACTTCCAAACAGCCCTGCCATTTTGTCTAGATGCAAACTCTTCTTCATGCTGACCATTAGAGGGAGGAAGTAGTCGAGGTAAAAACCAACCCTTTTCCCAAACCTGCTTCGTTTCAGAAAAATCACAGCTGTCAAGTTCCTGTCTGCACTCCCAAGCCTTCTTTGGTCTTCTTTTCAGAGAAAAATGGAATAACTGTGAGGTTCATCTTGTTGTAGTTAACTCTTTGTGATCTCATCAGTAGTTAAAAAAACCAAATTATATGTATTAAAAAACCCTTAGTAGCTGAAAATATTTAGTACATAAAATTTGATACTATCTCTGTTAGTGAATGTCAGTCACTGCATCTGTTTCACACACATTGGCTAATATCTAACAAGCTGATGGTATTGGTTTGATCAGTAGGAACAGAGGATTGGTTGCCTCTTTTGCTGCTACCCACATATACCCCCAAAACTTGCTCTAGAAGGCAGGTCATGTATATAAACACCAAGCTGTTTTGGGGTTCTGTGAATGGCTACAGGATGATGGGGAAGAGGGAGATTTTTCAGTTAGAATGCTATTGTGATGTTCGTTTTAGTCTATTATTACTACAGTTATTTCAATAATCCAGTAAGGTAGGATACAGTGTTGTTTTCAATGGAAGAGCATTCAAGCTGAAAGAGCAGTAACTTGCCTAATCTACCCAGTAAGCACATGGCTGAGGGCCTTTCCGCAACTCACCTTTTTTGCGGAGCTGGGGTGCGGGGATTGCGCGAGCAGCCTCTTCCGAGAGGCTCTCACATCCTAGTTCCTTCAGCTCCACAGCTGCTGCCTGCTCACGCGGGAGCCCTTCCTCTTCCTTCTGCAGTGCAGCCTGGGATTTTCCCAGGCTGCGCTGGGGCAGGAAGTGCGAGCGCTGTGGCTCTGGAGCTCCGCACGCACGGCAAGTGCGTGCGGGGCCCAGAGCAATGTGTGATCGCACACCATTTTCAGCTCACAGCTGAAAATGAAATAGTGTGCAGTCGGCACCTGCCAGCCCGTGGAGTGTCATGCGACTGCAAGTGCATTGTATGTACCGCTCTTCGCAGTCGTGCAGCGTTCCAGGGGCCCTTTCGCATGGCAAATAGTGGCCATGTGAGAAGGGCCACAGAAAGGAAGTGAAGCAGGGATTTAACATTTGCAAATACCACCTTCCATTTCAGATCACAGACATAACTAGTTACAAATAACTAGTTACTTGCTGTCAAATCCTTTTTCCAACAATGCATCCTCTTCTTTGCAAGGAAAGGCCTTCAGGGCAAGGATTAGGCAGCCAAAAGCCTCAGCTGGATGGGCCCAAAAAGAAAGTGGCAAAAACAGTCCAAGTGACAGGGTGGAAGGCAGTCCACACTCAAGCACAATGGATCCACACGTACAGTAGTCAAGTCAGGAAATGAGTAGTCTGGAAGGAGCACCAAACACAGTCCAAGTTCAAGCATGCTGGGAGTCTGCCAAGACCAAAGCCCAGGAAGTGACTGCTTGATGCTGGTAGCAGACATTGTTCCTAGCAAGCATTCTTGCCCAGAAATAGAGTTCATAAACACACAGTACTTTTGGGGAGCCCATGGCACTGTATCTGCTAACAAATAATTTCATGAAAGTAACTTTCCAAGGTCTGATTCATTTATTTGGGGGAACCATGCTGGTATGCTGCAGTGGTGCTCTGATGCAGAGAGAGGTCTCTGCTGTGAAATTCATAAGAGTTTGGAGTTTGTAATTGAACTTCTAATATTAGGCAGAGTGCAACCGCTATCTTAGACAGTGTCATTAAAGGACAGGAGTCATTAAAAGGAAGCAAATTATTAGATGTTTAATTTTTTTATTATCCTATTTTTACTGCCCAGGATAGGGAGGAGTATTTGTGGGGATTTTTGGCTTGGTGTTTCAAAATGACACAGTTATCCTTAGGTTCAGCGCACTGGGACTTTGTGGTTTGTTCAGTGTGAATTGGCTGATCTGCCTCAGGTAGCAAAATATCTTGGGCTAGCACTGACCAATTGGCCCTAGGTGATCCATCAAGAATTAGCCAATGGTCCCCTGAATAGCTTTTATCATCTGACCATCATCTTTTTGGCTTGGCAATAAAGAGGCTGCTCTGGATGTCTGGAATGGAGGTAAGCAACAGCGGCCCTCAAGCTATCTTTCTCCTATAAGCTTCATCAGCCCTCGGCAGCATGGGCAACAATGAAGGATTATGGGAGTTGCAGGCCAAAAACATCTGGAGGACCACAACTGTCCACCCTTGATCTTAGAATAACTGTCAAGTACATAATGACAGAGGAAGAAACTATAAGAAATTGAATGTTCTGTCTTCAACTATTGTACATACTCATTTTAAAAATTTAAATTATTCCTAATGACTTAGAACTGAGTAGCTGCCCCAAAGATGTAGCTGATCTTGGCTGTATGGGCTACAGAATATAGCCTTCTAGTATCTGAGATGCTCTTTTGAAATTTTAATTGCTTAGGGAAAGTGATTCTCTGTTTCATAAAATGTTATGTACTGCCAAAATGGGTGAGTCATCATGATGGGGAATATTACCTCTCACTATTCACACAGATTTCCCTTGAAGGGGCAGTAGTGCAGGGGTCTGATTCTGCTCCTATTAAGTTTATGGGATTTTTTTTTCTTGCCATTGCCTTCCAGGGAAACATGAATAGATTCTTTATATTTTTATAGGTTTAAAATGACCTATGTGCTCCATGGGTTAGACTGTTACTAAGACTTATGATTGTAATAAGAGACATATTGCTTTGGATATAAATGCTGCCATGAGTATCAAATGCAGGAATAAACTCAAGCAAACTACCCACAATCCTAATGCAAGGCCATTGACTTAATAGACCCACACAAGGGACAAATGTGGACCAGAAAACATGATGTAGCTGCTCAAATGATGGTAAAGTACACTTAGCTGTATTCCACATTCACTCACAGAAAGCATCACCATTTTATACTGACAATAATACAAAAAAAATTAGCTGTCTTGATTTGTGTGAGAATAGATATGAGAAAACAATACCCCTTGGACGTAGTTCTGCCCAAACCCAGCATCCTTTTCCCACAAAGAAGTGGAACACACTGGGTGTATGTAACAGCAGGGGCAACAGGGAGTATCAGAAGTGAAACTGCAAATTGACTGCCATCCATTCGTGGTTTCTGGGGGCAGTGGGGAGGAAATGAATGCGCCTATGGTATATGCAGGGATGCCCTGCTTTGAAAACTCCAGAGAAAGGACAATTTTACCACTAGGATCTACATGACAGAGTATTTTCTCTACAAAGCTATCATAGCAGGAAAAGGTGTACATGAGAGGAATACCCCTTCCATGCATCTCTTACAGGAGCATGATCCTGCTTGAAGGAGGTGAAGAAGCAAATGAACAATATCCAGGAACAATCTACTATAGGACAAACCAAGAACACAAAAATTACACAACACCTCAGTCCCAGGTGAGATAATTCAAACACATATCAGTGAGGTACAACCAGGTCTGAAGAACAATACAACCCTCTCACAAGCTCTGGAGGCAAACCTTTATCTATCTACAGATACCCTCCAGATCTTAAACAACTACTTACTTGCAGCAGGGTGCATAACATGGATGTTAATACAGGGACAAGGCCCTGCCACAAATCCAGATGCCAATTCTGTCCCCTCATCTACTCTGGGAGCAATAATACAAGGGCCAATAATATCACCCACAGCATCATAGGTTCAATCACTTGTTCTTCTTCCTACATGATATATATTATCCTCCGCCATCAATGCCCGTTACACTCTACATTGGACAATCTCTACACAAGAGGAAAGAGGGACATAAATCAGACATTAGAAATATCAATATCCCTCTTTCCTCAAAATACTGCTGGAGAATATTTCAGCTTCTCTGGACATGCAGTATGGGAATTAAAGGTCCCAGTCCTAAAATGAGAAAATTGCAAAGTAAGAATAGAAAGAGAAAGAGATTTGTATATTTACAAATTCCAATTGGTTAGCAGAGGTGTGAACAAAGACAATGGCTTCATGGCATACTACATGCATTAATACAAGAGTCCTCACTACTGCACATGTAACAAAAGGAATCTTCTCAGAGAAGTTTTTGAACCTTAGGAAACTGACTTTTGGTAAACAGATGTATTGCTTTCACATATCAAAAGTAACCAACCACTGCAAAGATCTGAAAGACCCGTATCACCTGATGCAGCACTTTGAAAATTTAAGGCAAGAGTCACGATTTGCATCTTTCTGGATCTTTCTACATTCCATCCAACGCCCACAACCTTGTAATTATGTTTATAGTGAGCATTTATTATCACTCAGTACTGCATCCATAGAACTGGATTTATATCCATGAAAACTCATGCAGAAATAAAAACCAGTTAGCCTTAAAGGTGCTGTTACATTGCATGCTTAGAGGTAAGAACGACTCTGATAGAAAGAACTGCAGACACTGTGATAGTTGGAAAAATATGGCCACAACTTTATTTGACTACAGTTGCCACAGGACTGACATCCATGAGGATCTGGATCCAGGCATTGACCAACCCACCCATTGACCAATGAGCCCCACCCTCTGTCTGCTGCTGGAACCACTTGGATGACAGATGTGGGATCCACCCTGTTATCAAGGAGTGCAGAAAAGTGTGCACCTCTGGCACTGTGCATATCCACTTCCCCCCATACCTCCTGAGTCCCTTAAGGGGACCCCTATACTTTACCCTAGCCAAATGGCCCCAGTAACAGTTGTCTCAGATCCAGGACCATGCCAACTGCCTTACAAGTTGTGACAGATAACAAAAAAATCACCTGCAGGCTACATCCAAGCCTCAAAAAACAACCACAACCCCAGGGTGGGAGGGCAGGATGAAGAAGTGAGCAAATGTCTGGAGAGCCACCTGACTGAAATGCCAGGCTATTCAGGCTGGGTAACAGCAGTCAATGAACTCAAATTGAGCATCTAAGTTTGCCCTTCTTCCATTTGGGATTTCTCTGGTGGTAGATGTTTGCCAGGGGGAGAAAATTTTATAATTTCTCCTTACATGGAAAGAGTTAAATTCTCCCTTCCATTCTTGCTTCAGTCCAAATAATTACCAACTTCCCAGAACGGAAGCAATTTGTATGTCAAAAAACAAGAATTATATGTAAAAAAAAAAAATTAATCGGCACTGTGTGGCTTGACCACAAGGTTCACACCAAATGTGAACCCTTGGATATCTTTACTCAAGGTCACAATGCCCTGGGTAAGCCCTGCCCAGATATGGCTGGATCAATACTTCCAACTACCTGGATTCTGAACAAAAAGAAACAGAGGAAGTAAAGGAAAATGGCGTACTAGAAATTATCATGTCTCATAGTCAAAGCAGACAATATATGTAGGTCTAAATGGTTCTCAGTAGTCCCAGAGTGCTTCTAAGGAGGTTGCATCCCATTGTTTCCCAGTTCAAGCTTTATTGCATTGTTTGCTACAGATGTGATCCTGCAAACTGACATTGAAAGCTTGTGTTTATCCAGTGTTCCTTCACTATCCTTCCATTGCTGAATCTACTAAAAATTTGCAGCTAAGAAGAGGATGAGGAAGAAAAAGAGCATCTGGGTGGGCATAAAAAGACTTTGTAAAAAAGGAGATGTCAGAAGAGGATTTGTTAACTTAGGTATGCCTATATTCTTACACATCTTCCATTGCCTTATAAAACTTTGTGGGCAAAAACGCTGTCAGACTGTTTATCTGTTTATTTAGCCACTGTTTATCTCAGTTGTTCATAAAGTAATGGAGGGCTTGGTTCATAGATTTTTAGAGTGAAGAACTTGCTTGCTTCTCCCTTATGGATGGATTTCCTGTCACTCAAATGCAACTAGATGGCTAGAATCCCATGAAGTCAAATAACCACATGATGCCAGCTTCATCTCACCCAGACCACCAGCACAGCGGGTATAATACCAAAACGATCTGCTCCTTCCTACTGGTTCTAATCTTCATATGTTGATTTCAACATGCAAGCCAGCCACAAGGAAAAGCTAGCCATGGTGCTTTGTTATTATATGAACCAAGCCTGAAAAAGGGCCAACATATTGTATCTTTTGGTTCATGTGCCCTGCAATTTTCCTTAGGATCTCATTCGGGTGCATTATGTTGAGCTAACGGCCCTTCCTGGAGCCTATTTTCAGAATTTTCCCAAATAACAGCATGGGGTGCATATCGCTCCAAGTATTCATGAAACATAGCCTCTTTGACCTTTAGTGCTCACCCATGCACAAAATGAAAGAAATGGACCGCGTAAGTTTTGTTGCACTTAACCCCCCATTCTCTTATTCTCAATGGCACCAATCTCATTGATCCCAAGTGTAAGAAACAATACCAAAAGGCACTACGCAACACATTATAAGATTGTTCATTTGTTTATTTCTCAAATTTGCTTGATTAGAGCTTCAAGAAATGAAAAATGAAGGCTCCATGCCATATATCTGCACAAGGCAGATGTGACAACCCATCGTTCCTTCGGTATTCTATTTCCTGAATGCATCTACTTCATCTGATTGCATCTTCAGGCAGAAAGATCTTAGTACCATTTCACCTGCTGGTAGCCTTCATAGTCTCAAGGGGACCGAAGCACATGAGTGGAAGTAATTTTTTCCAGTGGGATGCTTGTCAGATCCTGTCACTTACAAATTAACTGTACAGAAGGTGCAGAAATAGAAATCCTTACCTGTTATGTGAGGGTTTTGAATCTCAGTACAGTAATTTGTACTGACCCTGCTGGCAAGGCTATGGGCAATGTGATGCTATTTCTTCCTAGGGATCTGTCTTTCTTTTCCAATAATAGCAGATGTGGCTGATCCACTCAGAGGCTCTTCAAAAGGTGTGAAAAACAACTTTTTTTTTTTAGTGTGCACCATTCTAGTTTTGCAATCAATGCCTCATTTGGAACCCATGGATGACAGCAGATTGAAGGCAGAGAGATAGGGACCAGTGATGGTGTGGAGAACTTTTGTACAGACAACCTTTCAACAATTTTCTTCTTGTGTTGTGATTCAGAAAGAAAACAGATCACCATGATGAAATCTTAAGCATGTTTTTTGTTGTTGTTGTTGGTGGGGGTATCCTTATTAAATTCTCTCTTTTCTACAAAAATGAGTAAGGATTGGCTTATTAAATTAATCTGACTACAGCTTCCTGAATGTTTTGGAGATATTAACTCATTAACCTTTAAATGGTTTAGTTTAATATATGTTGTCAAAACTTGTGGGCTCTTTCCTGCTTCTCCCTGTCTCATATGCAGCAAAGCCCATCATCCTACCCTGGGCCCATCATCCTTCCCTGGACCTGGGGACTCCAGACTCTCTGGTGTGTCCTGGATTGCCTTTCCTCTGTCAAAGAAAAAAAGAAAAAAAAGATGTAGCTCCTTTTCTGGAAGCATCCAGGAGTGGCAGTTTATACTTTGCGTAGGTTGTAGGTCCCTCCTAGTCTGTAGCATAAGAAGAGAAGTGGAGGAGTATTTTTGTTCCATATATTCCTTCCCTCTTGGAGGAGGACCCAGAAGCAGAAAATTAGCCCGTGAACCCACTACACTCCAGAGTTATGGACAGATGGAGGTAACTTGTATGGATGCTTTAACCACTTAAAAGCTTACTCCGTGGTGTGGCATCAGACTGAAAAGGTGGTTGGTAACAGCCGCTTCTAAACACATGGGTAAAAGGTTGTTGTGGGTTTTCCGGGCTTTGAGGCCACGTTCTAGTAGAAGAATAGAACATGGCCTCAAAGCCCGGAAAACCCACAACAACCTATGGATTCTGGCTGTGAAAGCCTTCAATTTTATATCACGTGGGTAAAAGTCTGCTATCTTATTGCATGGATCACATAAACAATATTATGTTAAACTAGTGTATATACCCAGTGTTGCACAGGATTTTATTTTCTCATAGGTAATACTTGTTAGCAAGATTTGAGATCCTGTGTCTCTAATTCCCCAAACTGTCTTGTCCAGTACCTGTATTCCCCAATCCAATCTGTATTCAGAGTTATTAACATACAGAGGTTGGGTTCCTGAGGAAATACACTGCTCTCCTCCTTCTTGCTCCTAGGCCTCATCTACATAGCAACCGACCTATTCAGAGCTCTCTGGTTGAGAATTCTAAAGGCCCCTCCCTAAACTGCAAACCGCAGAATTCCACAGAATCTTCTTAGACAGCCAATCATATGAAGTCTTCGCCTGACACAGTCAATCATACCAGGTCAGGACTTCATCTGACACAGACAAACTCACAAACTTTGATTTTTATATGTTAGATTATGTGTATTGTATGTCTCATAGACCCAAGTGGTAAATAAATCAGTAAATAAATGTTTAGCTCCCTACAGATCACCAATGATTTTCCATATATGACTTGCTAAGCTCATTCTTCAGTTAAAAGGATGGGTGCTTAGGGCTTGGAAAGCACTTCCATAAGGCATCCCCACATGTTTGGGGTCTTCCCCCTCTTCTATCTTGGGTTTCTGAATGGCTGCAAAAGGGGAGTAAGCATTCAAGCAGCTCCTGGTGATATGAATTCCTTATAATGCAGTGCAACAAGCAGTATGATGCAGTACTTCCCAAGAACATTGGAAAATGGTAATACTTAAGGCTATGAAAGCCTGAATATTTCCCTGAATATTTGATTCTATTGTTAATCAACTGAGTTTCGCTGTTTGCACTCCAAGTGATGTCGATAAAAAGCCAGTAAAAGGATCAAATTTAAGTTCTGTGCCACACAGTAATTCTTTCTAGAAGTTATGAGTTATTAATCCTCTCTCAAAAGTTATTCCATATTCTACTGTGTAGAAGGAGCGGGAAAGGGAGGAAAGAGCCAAAACTTTGTTGGATTGCAGTACAATTCCTTGGAAATAGCTTGCTTTTAAATAAGATGCATATGTGCTTTTCTGTTTAGTATTCACTGTGTTCTGCGGAAACACTTTCTGAACTTTGAAAATCACATAGGTTACTTTATGTGCGCGCACACACACACACAAGAAAGACAAAACAATGCATGCAGTCACTAGCACTATGGTATACCATATCAAATCAGTAATAGTTGTTCTATATTTGAAGTTAATTTGACACTCATGTAAACAAATCAAAGTGTGTTTACAGAATAATTAGACCATATTCCCAGTATTGTGGTAAAGAATTTTTTTTTGTCACAGTTATTGAAGTACCAAGCTACAATTCCTTTCAGTTTGTTTGCAAAATCCCCTCCATTGCAACACACAAATGAAAAACATCAGAGTCGCCTAAACTAAAACATAGAGGCAAAAAACAAAAAAACCCTTTCTCTTTGTTTGCATGCTGCCTGTTCCCCAGTTGTAGAAATTGCATATAGCGACACTACCTGGTAACTAGAAAAACATTCATTTTTGCTATATTAGCAGATAGATTTTAGTTACAAGACTGTTGTTTGTAAGACCTGAAATTCAGAACTCTGCACTAAAGCCAAACTATTCCTTCTGTTTCAAATATTCTGTGTATCAATCATATGAGGATGACAAAACAGGGAGCATCTCAGGCCTCTTTCTGCTAGTATTTACTTGGATGCTGCTTAAGTCTTGTTCCCCTCTAGAATTCAGTCAATCTAATGAACTATAGACAGACATAAAGCCAAGTAAATGAGGGTGTGCTTGAAAGAATAAGGAGCTGACCTGTATGATTCATTTATGATGTTAAAATTCAGATGGAAAACAAACCTCATTACCAATATCAGATCAGTAACCGTCTTGCCTTTGAACATGGTCTTTTCAACTTAGAACGAAATAAAAGTCTCTTCAGGTTTTAAATGTCTGGACATTCTATATAACCAAAACCATATATTGCAAGGTTGTTTAAAGTAATGATCAAGAAATAATGCAAGGAACTGGCCTTATAAAGCCTTTTCCTTCCCCAGATCCATGCTTACAACTATTTTATCAGCCAATGTCCCTGGGAATCCAGCCTTTGTGGTAGCAACTACCAGGTATTGAAAACACACAGTGCGTTGAGTAGGGTTGCAGTGCAGTAGTGGAGAGGCTGAGCTGTAAACTGAAGATCTGATTTTATTTCCGCTTCAAATAGCCAGCAATTGATTAAAATATCAATATAAGTGAAATTTTGTTTTGTGAAAACAAATGTGGGGAAAAATCCAATGCATCCATTAAGGAACACATGATTAAGCTTATTCACAGATGGTACTACACTCCAGTACACTTGCTGATCTCAAAAGATTTGCGCACCTAGGATCTGGCTTGTCCCTTGATTCAACAATCTTGGCAAGCTGTGTTTAAATAGACATGCACTGCTAATCTGCAAAAAGCCAAAGCTAAGCCAGCAATAGCTCTCTGAGCAGTATTTGTGGGATCTAATGAGTCCGTCTATAAAAAGCTAATTTTCCCTGCCTTGTGAGAAATAATATGCCACTGGAAATATGAAATGAATATGTCTCTTAACAGCTGATAGGCAAGACTGGTCATTAGCCCTTATGGGAAAGCTGGTTATGCACATGTATGTATGTATGTATGTTTGTTTGTTTTTGTTTATTTGTTAAATTTATACCTCCCCTTCTCCCAAATGGGATCCATGAGTTTAAAATATAAAAGATGAACCACATAATTCATCTTATGCAGTATGGTCCCCACTTATTAATTGCTCTCACTGTAACAATATTGTCTACCTATTTCACACAACAGGCTCTGGACAATAGGAGTTTCTATCATGAGTAACTTTATATGATGCTGCGTTTCTCTTGGTTCCTGCCATGTTGATTATGGTATATGTTTTCCTGGGATGGTCTTCCTCCTCCTCCTCTTTCATAATGTTAATACAACTTTTGTAATGAAATGTATTTTTTTAGAAAAAGAATTACTTGTCTAAAGAGGCCTGCCATCCTCCTTCTGTTTACCTTCCATTGTACTTCCAGTTTCAAGAGGCTCTGGGGCAATTGGAATTATTTTGTTCTCCTTGGTACGGAGTTGTTAAAAAGTTGGGAGGGAGCTCAAAAGTCATTCAGTCCAGCATAGAGATGAACTCACATACTGCTGTGCTAATGTCTAATGCTTCAGGCCAATACCTAGAGCACACACATGATTCATTGTTTACTACCAAGCTTTGTGTTATTGCTCTGTTTGTTCCAGCTTTTCGTGCACAGGGAGCTACATCTGAAGAATTTTGAGCAGGCCTTCTGGCAATGATGTATTTCAGTCTTGTACCCCAAGTCTCAAGTCAAGTCTCAAGACCCTACCTTCAAGTCTCAAGCCAAGTCTCAAGTCCCAAGTACCCCAAGATACTTCCAAGACAAGTCTCAAGTCTGGGAGCCAACTTTATATCCTAACCTATATTCCAGAATTTCTGGACAGAGTCAAATAAAATCAGTTTTAATAATTTAATTAGAGTCAGCCCTCCACATTTGAGTTTTTGCCATATGCAGCTTTGGAAGTGGGGAATAGGATCCCTCTTACTTACCATTTCTGAAGCTGGAGGCTTTTTCGGAAGTGGGGAATGGGATCTTTATTACTCTCCATTCTTCGAAAGCTTTAGAAGGAAAGATTTTTCCTCCTCAAGCCCATTGCCTTATACATTTGCTGTTCCCCTCTGAGAAATACACCCTGCACTTTGGGGGTGAGTCTTGTCTTCTGCTCTTAGGAAATGTTTTAGAAGGCTCCTCCGATATGCAGCAGGGTCAGGCTGCTGAGCAGACCTCAAGCCCTGCTTCAAGCCCATTGCCTAACTAGTTTGCTGTTGCCCTCTGAGAAATGAGCCTGCACTTTGGGCTTAAGACAGATTGTCCTGTGACCAGTAGGCAAAAAGAGATGGAAATGTTGTTCAAAGTTGTAAGGTTTCTAGATGAATGTATTATGTTACTGGACCAAGGGCAATCACTAAAAATATACAAATCAAGTCGAGTCAATGCATTATTTATTGCCGAATCGAGTCTGAGTTGAGTCCCTGAAGTGATTTAAGTTCAACTTGAGTCCAAGTCAATCAATTCAAGTCTGCATCACTGCCTTCTGGACCTTCAATGCTACTCAAGCAAGGTATAAAATGTCAAGTCTCATATTGAACCTCAACTCACAATGTTATAGAAATTCATACTGCATACCCTCCAACATTTTGCAGATGAAAACCAGGACATGTTTGGCCAAACTAACACCAGATTGTGGTCAAGATGGCAAAGGTTATCCATGAGGAAGAATATACAAGCTAAGAGAGGCTAGAACAGTTGCTTTTGCCTGAGTCTACAGGGAAGGGCAAGATTTCTGCCTCCTCCTGTCCTCTTCCCCACTTGTGAGTTAACTGAATACAAAATACATCTGCACCTTCAGCTGATTTTGCAGCAAATGAAATAAGCTGAGGAATAAGGGGGAAAGTGAGGGGGAGAGAGGAACTGAAAGTTTGTGAAAGTATTTGGAAGAGTGGGTTGACAGAGGATTCATTTGGATCATCCCTGCCAAATTTGCACAGTTGGGGAGTGTGATATTGCCAAAGATTTGTGTGACCAGGTCAACCCAGAATCCAAATTAGAAAAGAGAGGAGAGTGTAGCTGGGAGGGCATTCGTTTACGCAAGTATAGATATCAGAAAAGTTACTTTTTGTAACTTACAGCTCCTAGAATTCCCCAACTAGCATTAATGGAGCTATGGGATTCCGGAAATTTTGGTCCAAAAATTGGACCTTTCCAAACTTCCTGCAAGCATTCAGCCCTAAATGGCACTTCTGGGGCCTCTGCTCAGAAATCTATTTCTTTCTGTGTTGCTATATTCTGGTATAACTTCTTCTTGTCTTTTCAAAATGAAACCCTATTGATCTTGCCTTTAATAACTTTCAGTTTTTTCAGTGATTTATGTATTTAGAGCTCTGTACCTTGTGCAGATTTCCTCATGTTAGTATTTAAGTGCTGATACCACACTTGGTGAATTAATGAAATAAAAACAGTTTTGTCAATAAGCAAAAACTGATCCACTTTCAACATTGTTCTTTAACCATGGCTTGCTGTAACTGTTGCCTCTGTAAAATTAGTTGGCAGGATTAAAGAATATACTCCTCTTTTATCCTATGTTTGAGTATTTGATCACAGAGGCATAGTTTAATCCAAACATCAATAGCGCCTCATCAATTCAGTCCGATGCAGCTGTCAAAGTGGACTTTTGGTTTATTTAGAGCTTTGTTATTTTATCCTTTTTTTAAAAAAAGGTCATAGAATATTTTCTTTGATTTTTCATGCTGAAATCTCTCTTAATCTTCTAAACTTGCGAAACATCTGTTAAGATTTAATGGGTTGACTTCTATCTAAAAAAAATGGGAGTTTGTCTTGCATATCTTTGGAGATTGAGAGGAAAAGCACCAGACTGTATTCCTTAACTATTATAAGCTCTCCATGGTCAGCAAGTGATTAAATGACTTAAAATGGAGAAACAAGAAGACTTCCTACACCTTAGCACTTAGTTACAGTGTGCAATTTAAGATTCTCTTCTTTTGAAAATGAACAATAGCAATTTGTCTTCCTGCTTTCTCTTTAACTGAGATTTAGGAGTGGTTTTGTGTATTAAGCTAAAAATGGCATAACCAAAGGAGAAGCTGTACTGATTCTGACTTCAACCTGCCTCTTTCCATTTCTTTGTACTGCTTCTGTTGAAATTCATAGCTAATGCATTTGGATGAAGAGTAACTGGCAGCTAAAAATATATACTCCTAAAAATATACAGACAGCTGTCACGTCTCCTCTGAATATATTAGTCATTATCCTCATTAACCGTTGCAAAATAACAGCGGTTTTCATAATGTAGGCATTTTATATTCAGGCAATTTGTTCATCATTTTTATGGGCCCTGTTCTAACCGCAGGGCTTCATCTTGCCACTCCTGCTGACGATAAAGTATAGGAATTCCTTGTTGGAAAAGGTCTGCAGAATTTTGCCTCATGTCATTTTAAAGGAGTATTACGCAAGCCTGGTTATTGATACAATCTAAATTTAGCTTATATAAAGCTATTGTCAATCTTATTTTGAGTTTCACTGATATGTTGCTGATAAGTGAAAGCTTTCTTAAAGCAGATGTGGCATTAAAGATGGTTTATTTGGGATGGTTTACTTTCAGCCCAGAGACCAAATTCCAATTTGGAATGTGTCTGGGAAGGGAGATAAGTGGGGGCCAAAGCAAAAAGCATATGGTTCAGATGTAATTCTTTCTAATTTGGACATTCCCCCACCAAGCATACAAAGCACAGTTCAATTTCATGTATGTTCTGTTACCCTGTTTGCTTAGGACTCCACCAATCTGTTTGTGATACAAGGGCTTCCTTTAAAAGGATTCCCAAAAGCTGTCAAAATTGTCTCTTGTGGGGAAAAATTAGCTCAGCACTGCTTTAGACATGCAGAGAGGACAGGGTAAATAATTAAGGATCGTAAAACCCAAAAGTATACCAGGTCCGGTCCAGTCAAAATCACACCAATTGTTCAAATCTAAGTATTTTATTAACATAAATGTAAAAATCCCTACAATCAATTAACTACACTCACTACAACAAGCATGAAAAGTTAAATTCTTATAATTACTCAACTTCACACCTTACGATCAAACATACAAGACTAACAAAAGTTAGCAAGAGATGAAAATTAAGAAAGAGAGAGAGAGACAGAAAGGATTTGATGACATACAATACCAATCCAGAAGTCTTCAGCTGGGAGAAAACATCTCAGCCCTGCTGAGGGGAGTTCGCTAGCAGCTTCATTGTGTTGTAAATATGAGCTGTTTACCAGCTCCATTGTTTTTGCAGCTCTAAGAGAACTTCCCACTTTAGCTCTTAAAACTCCAACTACATCATCCTTTAAAATCCAAACAGAACTCTGACAAAAATCAGAAACTATGTCTAGATATAGTGTCCAATCTCCTGAGAAGCCACGTGGTTCCATCTTTTTATTAAGATGGATTATTTCCTTTTATGTTCAAAGAGAACATACAACCAACCATCCTGTTTCCTGTAAGATAATATCTCTCTCTGGAGATGCAAGCTTTAGGTGTCAGATTCCAACCTGCTTTGCATTGTTTATTTTCTCTCAGAGAGTAATGGTCTTGATGGCTGCAGAAACTCCTTTCAAGTTGCCTGTTGAGCCAAAATTGCTAGATCACCCCAGGATGTAAAACAGAAGACAGAGATCTCCTGTTTACATGGTCCTTCCGGTATCTTCCATGGCTCACTTATATTTTATATAAAATAATTAGGATTCTCAGGACATGGCTTTGGGGTGTCAGGGATATAACATATCCCCACCTGAAAAATAACGATGAACATTGTGTGAAATCGTTCATTTTTCCAATTAAAAACAAAAATAATTTTAGAGCCAATTGAATAAAAAGAAAAATTGAGCATCAACAGTAAGAATTTCTCATCGGAATTGCAATACACAAAAGTGACTTTGTCTTCCCAGGCCCGGAGTTAGAGAGATTCTTGCTGGAGAGTAAGAAGTTCCCTCAGATTTGCAATACAATGGAGCTAGCTAACTCCCCTCAGCCCTTAAAGCGGGGGGGGCTGAGGTATTTTCCGCCAGCTGAAGACTTCTGGATTGGTGTTGTATGTCATCAAACCCTTTCTGTGTCTCTCTCTCTCTTTCTTAATTTTCATCTCTTGCTAACTTTATAGTCTTGTACGTGTGATTGTAGGATGTGAAGTTGAGTGATTATAAGAACTTTAACTTTTCATGCTTGTTGTAGTGAGTGTAGTTAATTGATTGTAGGGATTTTTACATTTATGTTAATAAAATACTTAAATTTGAACAATTGGTGTGATTTTAACTGGACCGGACCTGGTATACATTTGGGTTTTACGATCCTTAATTAATTACCCTGTCCTCTCTGCATGTCTAAAGCAGTGCTGAGCTAATTTTTCCCCACAAGAGACAATTTTGACAGCTTTTGGGAATCCTTTTAAAGGAAGTCCTTGTATCACAAACAGATTGGTGGAGTCCTAAGCAAACAGGGTAACAGAATCTATTCAGGAGTAAGCCTGCTTGTGCAGCAAGGTTCAGGCATGCAAAGCACAGCTCTTTATTAGTATCTTTACTCAGGCATGCAAAGCACAGCTCAGTTCTAATATCTTTACTCAGAAAGTATTTATAGTTTAAATATCCTGATGCTTAACAGAGTTTAAAAGTTTATATGCCTTAAATGCCTCTTTTATTTCAGCTCACTTACTGAAAGGAACAGTAAGATTTCCCTTTGGTATCCTGGAGAAATGCTAAAGAAAGAGAAATCCCTGTTCTTATTTTAGATCAATGACTGGAAATAGGCACAGCACTGGGTGGGAAGGGGGCTGGGCCTGTAGAAGAAACTTGTGGCCTGGATAGCAAATCCTCACAGGCTCTCTTTGACCAGTTGCTTCCACATCCTGGTCTCATTTACTCAAATGTGATCATTTCTCCTGAAGGTGAAGAGCTGATTATCTGAACAATGTAAACCAACTCATTCACATCCTGCTACTGCCTAGTTAAATTTCCTGCTCAAATGGTAAAGTAAGCAAATATAATAGCAATGGGAACAGAAAAGAGTGGTCAGAATATATAGTAATATTAAATTGTTTAGAGAAAACATTGCAGAATTACTTTGGGAGAAGCAGTGGAGTGAGACAGAGAAAAGGACCCTGGGTTCTTTTGCGCAACATAATTATAGTGCCTTGATTCCACTTTAACTGCATGTTTCCATCCTGTGGAGTCTTAGAATTTGTATTTTAGAAAGGTGTTCACAATTTTCAGCCAGAAAGCTATAGTGCAGCTTTTCTCAGTCTTTATTCCATGAAGGAAACCTTGAAATAATTTTCTGGTCTCAGGGAACCCCTACATAAAATTATTATAGCTACAGATAGGGTTCCAGGGAATGCTGTTTGAGAAACCCTGGTCTAGAGCCTCAACCAAACTACAAATTCCAGGATTCCATAGGATGTAGCCATGGCAATTAAAGTGGAATATAACACTATATTTGTGAAGCATGAAAGGTTCCCCTGTCCCCTTTGACGTAGGAAAGCAGGATGGTTTGGAGATCCAATAATATTATACAGCTGTCCTTAAGTTAGAGTATTAATATCTTTTTTTTTCCTAAATCTATTATCACATCACCTTGTTATAGAAACATTATGTATCACTAATTCGTTTATATATTTCTGTTATTATCCCAAGTTTTCAGAGCTGTAAATAAATCAGCATCCATGAAGGGAATCATATTTTAACATGTGGCATATGACAACAAAGCAAGTTCCAAATGTGATCATTTATCCAAAGCAAGCATTGAACAGCAAATCTGCCTATCATTATGTCACATTGTAGCTGGATTTAGAATTTGTTTCTTTAAAACATTAATACAGTGGTTCTCAACCTGTGGGTCCCCAGATGTTCGTGGACTTCAGCTCCCAGAAGCCCCAGCCACTATGGTCAATGCTCAGGGCTTCTGGGAGCTGAAGTCCACAAACATCTAGGGACCCACAGGTTGAGAACCACTGCATTAATATATCATAATGGTAAAGGTAATGGGTTATGCACTGGGAAGTTCATTTAAAGTACAAGGTTGCTGATCTTAAATACATTGAACGAGAGTTAGTATGGCGTAGTGGTTTGAGTGTAAGACTACAGCTCTGGGTTCAAATCTTCACTTGGCCATGGAAACTCACTGGATGACCTTGGCAAATCATATTCCATCAGCCTCTGAGGAAGGCAAGGGCAAACCTCCTCTGAACAGATCTTGCCAAGGAAATCTCATGATAGCTTCACCTTAGGGTTGCCATAAGTAAAAAATGACTTGAAGCCAGAGGTCAGCAACAGCAATAGCAACAACAATCACTTGCTCTGACAATTTGGCCACAAACTTTGATTGGCTACTGGTAGGACTTGGAACAGTTACTTCTTAATGGCAACTTGCAAAATCCTCCAGGCAGTGTGGCCAGTGGCCAACTTCCCTCAGTTTTCTTTTCTTTTTTGGTGGTGGTGGTGGTGGTGGTGGAGTTGAGTAACTGATCCTCTTATCAGGCACACTATCAGATTGTCCACCTCAGCCTGAGAGTATACAATCTCTCTCTCCAACTGGGTGTGTGGTAGACTTGTGGGCACCCAAACTAGTCTGACACATTGTAGAGTTCCTCTATTATGTTGGATCCCAAACCCCACTCTTCTTCCAAAATGGATTTTGCCCAGTGCCTCTGTTCATCTTACCATGAGGTTTTGACAAGGTGAACAGACATTTAAACCAGAAGCAGGCAACTGTGATTGGTGTGAGAGGCAATTTTTGCCTCCACATACCTATGGAGGGATGTCCTGCCCGAGGATCAGCCGAACAATTGCAACTGCTTGTAAATTCTGGGATTCTTCAAGTGTATTTTGGGTTTAAGGGGTTGAAAGGATGTTTAAAGGTAGAGCTATGCTCTGGGTGCTTCTAGAAGTAAAAACAATATCACAAAATGAGGTGTGTAGTGGGGAGATATCAGGGTCTACCTGTGCCTGGAAGATGCCAAAAAGGCCCTGGGGACTGCATACAACCTATGGATTGCACTTTCCCTTCCCCCAAGTAAACCAAGAGCATTAAAACCCACATGGATGTGGATCTCCACCTGTATAAACCAGTACAGCTGTTGAGTCAAATATCTTCCTGGCCTTCTCATCCAGTAGCCATGCCTTGTCCTAGCTAGTGGCCTACGCCTGGGCGGGTGAGCAGGTTTACAGCTGGTATGGGGTAGGGGCTTAAGCTCTAACTGGTACCAGTCTTTTTTCAGCCCCCTAAGAATCATTGGCTGCATGACTCAAGATAGATGGGGATACCCCTCTTTGCTCTGTAGGATTCTGGGGGTAAATGGAGGCCTGAACTTCCTAGCTTCAATCTTCCATGTGAAACAAGGGCAGCATATAGTGATCTAGGCTTGCAGAGTGATGGAGTAAGGATTACTGATGTGAGGCACAAAATGCACTGTGAGCACTTGGTTAAAATTTTAAATAAAATGGCAAGTATTGTTATTACTTTGTGTTCTGCCAGATGAGAAAGGAATACAGCACAGGGTTGGTAACATTGATATTCTTTCTTTTATTTCATTATGTAAGGGAAAACACATTGGGCCCAGGGTTGCTAACATAGTGACGTTGATTAGTGAACCTTTGTCTGTAAAGCTGCCTTTCAAGAGACGTGTGAAAGCAGTGCGAGTGTGCCAATTTTTTTTTTTTTTTTAGTATCTTCCTTCTCTTTCTGGCAAGGTTTTCAATTAGTAGCTTGTAGTGGCCCAGGCTATGGTCTTCTTTCCATACTATGTGCACAACCTAATTCTCCCAAAGGGGTAAAATTGTGAAAGAAAGGACCGAAGAAGAGACATTTAGGCTAGAAATGATGTATAATTGGAGAAGATGTGATTTCCAAGGACTGATGTGTTACATTTTATTTATAATGAATCTCTGTGTATATGTAGCAGATAAATGCTACTTGGACCTCTCACTTATCAGAAGATCAATGTTATTAAGGGCTCCTCTTCATCACAGAGAACTAAAATTTATCACCAACAGCCAGTAGCCATGCTGTCTGCGGACTGTAGGTACTGGTAGTCTAAAACACACCCCTGCTTTTCATTGTACCTAAACTGTCCGCTTCCTTTTAATATACTGCTCATGTATCAAGCATTATGCCCGCTTTCCCTATTCTAACCACCATACATGTATGAAGTGAGTGAGAACTAACTAAGGAGGATTTTCATGCTATGAAGGCTGTCAGTTACAGTAAATCATGGCTGCCGTCCTTTTAAAGACCAGCAAATATTTGCTGCCAGCTGTTAAACTTTAGAAAAAGAACTATGAAGTGAAATAAATAAAGAACATATTCCCATTTCAACTTTCAACCTTGTGGTTTAGTGCTTCTGGCATATATTCCTTTTAAAACAAAATGAACAAATCAGACATGCCTTTATTGTGGTCACAACTTCAAGAAAATCTTTACTCCTCTATTCCATCCCTTTGCCTTTACTATCCATATTGTCTCTTCCAGAATTAGTTGAGCTCATAAAGTAATTTGTGACTGAGATGCTTTCTGGGCAGAGATTTGTGCCAGGTGAATAACTCTCTCCCTGGATGCTGTTATGCTATTCCAATTAATTGGAGCTGAGGGAAGAGGTACAACTAAATGTGACAATATTCTTCTGTGATGCGTTTGACAATGCTTTGCATCGCACTCAGCAACTAAATATCCAAGAGGTCATTAATTTCACATATAAAAGGAGAAGTATCACATTTTCCCCTGGATTCCTGAGAAAATTGCTCTCATAGACAATCCTAGTCTTTGGCTGCTTTACAGATAGACTATATCATCGGTATGCCATTATCAGGCCATAAAACTCGAATGGGGGCTGGTTAGCCTAAAATTAGGTTTCCAAATTTGTCTGTGATCCTTCTGGGAGTTACTGTTCTGGGCCTCTTTGTTTAGTCTGTTCCATTACAGTGTACAGTGGACCTCAAACTTTTGCATTTTTGACTAATACATATTTTGTTTGGTACTATCTGTATCTGTATCTTTCTCTTTTCTCTCTCTCTCTCTCTCTTGGGTGTGTGTGAGGAGAGAAGGGGGAAGGTTTCTAGTAATCTAAGCACAGCAAAACTACATATTTGTTAACAAATTATTTCTACAAACCATCCACGATGCTAGTCAAAACAAAGAATTAAATGCATTTGGACATAATTAAATTTAAACCTTTATTTATATATTCCCTTCCTAGCTCTTGCTTTTCTTTTCAATGCCCTTGTTCTGTTTCAATTCTCCAGTCCTTCATTTCTTAATTTTCTCAAAATCATGTTGTTTTCATTTTGTGGTTTGAAGATAATTCACTTTAAATCAGAACTGGTAATGCCGGCTATCCTAAATGAATATTGCGGTGCGAATTCTATGTATACTTAATGAGACTTACTTCCAAGTAAACATAGGGTATGTATATCCTATAGGTATGTAATTCTTCACTAAGTTTCTTCTTGAAGGTAGCAACAAGTAGTGTCAGCAATTTCCCCACTATAAGAAAATTATTGAAAACCACACATTTTTCAAAGGCTACTTCAATTTGGAACTTTGTCTGTGCAAAATTTGCATGTGATTGTTTTGTGCAGAAATCAGTGTGGAGAATACTATTTCAATGCATAAATATTATTTTATGCAGTGAATTCTGCTTTCTGTATCAAAAAAAGCTGTTTGCTATGCAAATCAGCCATGTGTGAATTTTAGGCAGAATAACTACCCAATCACAGTGTTTTCTGTGTAGAAAACATCATTTTCTGCATTGGAATTAATATTTCTGTGATGACATTACATTCTCCATACAGAAAATGCTGTCTCCTGTGCAGAAGATGCTGTTTTCTTGCACGAAACAACCAGTTGTGAATTTTGTGCAGAATGAGTCCTGTTCTGTGAAGATTTTTGTCATTTCAGGATTCTTCTCATCAGGGTTTCTCAACACTGAAATACATATTTTTTTACCATATTTTAAATATTTTCAAATATTCTTTCCACCCCTAATATCCAATGCTGCATATTCTTTAACTGGTGGCATTTCTATTCTCCTGATCTGTCAACAACACTATAGCACTTAATACTATTACTGTGATAATTGCTTAGAATAAATCAGAATGAACATGCCACATACTAAAATACTGACACATAGCTGCTTTATTCTGTCTCTGTAAGAGTCAAGCCAAAACACCCATGTGGAACAGGCCATATGCATGAACTAGAAGTTTCAGTTTTGCATTAGCAGCTGCTGGAATGAGTGGCTTGGCCTGTGTCATCACCTCAGGAGCTAGAAGACTCTTGGGGATAATGGCCCTCCTTCCTGTGTCTGCCTTGGAGTTTCCCAGTGAGTTACAATTTGTTTTTTTGGAAGGAATCTTGTCAGTGCTGTTTTTTTCATGAACAGTTTTCACATGCACATGGAACACATAATATCAAAAGGACCAGTTTAAATATTTCTATGAGTCAACTGTTTAGCTCAGAATTCAGTTAAATGAATTTATGGCCTGATTGTGATATAATATTTGCTTTTCCTCCCATGATACAACATTTCATGGAGGAAAACATTAGTCTGGAATACAGCCCCCACCTGAATTCTGTTCTGAAATACAAGATCTACTTGAATTACCAGGACTCTGCAGGGATCCAATCTCTTGTTTGCAGTTCTCTTCCTGCAGAATGTGTAGGGATGTTGCACTTTGACACAAGTTTTTGCAGATGTTCCACAGCTATTACTCCTCATTTAGCAAAAAAGAAATTCTCCAGTGCTGGAGTGGACAAACTAAGCTTCGGGATTGGAGCAGTGGTCCTCAAACTTTGGTTCTTCAGACATTTGGGTATAAGCCCCCTAACCCACCTAAAAACTATGTCCTGAGGATCCTAATTATTTTATATCAAACATAGTGAGCCATAGAGATCTACTGGATGGACGTGTAGGCAGTAGAGCTATGGAGATAGATCAAAAGAGTAGCCTGTTTTCTGTCACGCATCCTAGGTGAATCTTGCAAATGGCTCAAAGGCCATTGGAATGGATTTTCAGCAGTGATCAGGAGACAATAAGTCTCTGGGAACAAATACACAGTGCAAACAACCTGGAATGTGACACCTTGAAGTATGCATTTCCGGATGAGAAACTCATCTTGCAGGAAACTACAAGGATGTTTGGCTGTATTTTCTTTGAACTACAAAGCTGAAATCCATCTTTGTAAAACTTCAGCCATCTGTCCCCCAGGACATGGGTCAGCCCTATAACTAGGCCCTTTTCCTTCTCCATTTCGGAATTTGGAGTTCTCCCAGGTCCACAAACCATGAAGCTGGTAAGCTCCCCTCAGCCTCAAAAGATGTGGCTGAGATTGTTTTCTCCCAGCTGAAGACTTCTGGATTGGTACAGTATTAAACCAAACCCTTATGTCTTTCTCAATCTCTCTCTCTCTCTCTCTCAATTTTCACCTCTTTTTAAATTTCTATAGTCTTGTATGTTTGTTGGAGTGAGTGCAGCGGAGTGATTGTATGGATTTTAACATCTATGCCAATAAAATACTTAAATTTGAACAGTTTGTATGATTTCTGACTGGGCCTGACCCTGTAAACATTGGGTTAAACATCCTTAATTACCCTGCCCTCTTTGCATTGCTAAACCAGTGCTCAGAGCTAATTTTCCCCACAAGAGACGATTTTGACAGCCGTTGGGAATCCCCCTAAGGGACCCCACCAAGCAGGGTAACATGGGACTTAGCTCCCAGAATTTCTATGCATTGGCCATATTGGATGGAACTACAGAGAGATGAAGTCCGAATCATCTGGAGGTCCAAAGGTTGAGAACTTATGGATTAGAAGAAGTAATCCAGACTGGACCCCAGAAACAATATTTTACCTAAGTCCTACAATAGGAAAGAAACTCTCTTTTCTGTTTCCTCACCATAGCAGATCTTTGGCCCTTTGGCCCTTATTCTGGGTCATCTTCATCTTAGGTGTGATAGATGATGGCTCTGAGGTTGATGAGCAAGTGATTGTGCCAGGAACAGAGCCAGTGAGTGACCAAACCAGCTTGCAAACATCCCCATCAGTTGAAAGACAAGCAGAGGCAGAGTTGCCCCAATCAGCTCCAGAAGGAGAGGGAGCCAGCAGTGATTTGGAGGAATTACAGTCACCTGTGCCCCTCAGCCTTCAGTCATGGAGGAGGCTGAAATGGGCAGAGGGGAACTACACTAGCTAGATTAAGGAAACAATGACAAGTAACACTTGTTTTCAGTGGCTATTTAAGTCTGTCAGTGTGGATTGCTGTTTGCTTGTAGCAAATTACTACGTAAGCCCTCAAAACCCTCATGCTCTGGCTCCCTTGACCCCTCTGGACAGACTTTCAGCTTCCTAGACCTTTTGGATTAGACCCTGACTTGGCTCAGCTCAGCGTTTCCATTAGTTGTTTGTGTTGAACATTCCCCACTGCCTCCTCTTCCTTCTAGGACAAGTACCTTCGCCTCCTCTTCTTTGTTGGCAGAGAGACACAGGCAGGGAGTGGGACTCTGACATTGGAGTTTTGAAGGGATACCAGTTTGGGTGACTTTAGAAGGGGATCACATACACGCATGGAGGATAAGGCTCTCACTGGTGGCTGCCAGTCATGATGGTGATACCCTAACTCCTGAATCACAGCCAGTATTTCTCTCAAGGCTACCTGCAGAGGAACATAAGCAGGAAGGTGCCTTCATAGTAATGTCCTGTTTATCAGCTTCCATAAGCAGTTTGTTGGCAATAGGGGAATAGAATGCTGGATTAGACAGGTTTGGTCTTAAGATAGCTTGTCTTGGACTCCGCTTTTTGATTCCAAATTATTTCCACACATTTGCTAGCTTGTATTGACACTCTTCTTGATCTTCTGCTCAAGCCCTCTCTCCTGTTGGTTGAATCCAGAATCAGCAGTTGATTTGGACAACTATGTCTCTTCCAGCTGTACCACCTCTTTGCAGGCTGAAATGAATTTAATAGATTGCCTTCAGATAGCTAAAGCAAAGATCTTTATGGTAATTTAAAAATGAGCAGCACTCATTCTTTCTGAGATGGAAAAATACTTTGAGTTGTACCACAGCAGGCTGCAGGAGGCAGTTTCATGACTGAATGCTCTTATGTGCTATTATTACAAACACTGTAAATATAGCTGCCCGACTTACCAGGCAGCGGATTTGCACCGTGGGCTGGCAGTGTGGGGTTTCTCATGGCTTCTCTGGTGTCTTCCAGGCCCTTCTGCTCTCCCAGCAGCCTGGGTGCTGCTGGGAGGCACTGGGAAGGACCCCTATCCACCAGCAGCCAATCAGTTTAAATCGCCTGGTTTGAACTGATAGGCTGCCTCTGCCCAGGCTAGGCAGGTCTGTATTCTTCCCTCTGGCCCAGGCAGGGGGTTTATTAGGAGTTCCCCCTTTGGCCAAAGCTCACCTTGCTTCAGAGCGTCATCCCACCCACTTCCCCCTCTGACAAGGCATGCTTTTGCTTGGCTTTTCTTTTCCTCACAACTTTAGGTGGTGGCAGGAGTCCACGATCTGGGATTGCGACAACCAACTCCGGGCTGGTAGCTAGTTACTTCCAGTCTGATTGGAAAATGAATCTGTTTTTGCCCAGTGCTGAAGACAGAATCGAGTGGTTTGTTACTCAGTTTGTAATCTTGTAATTATGTTAGCTTAAGAGAAATCAGTGGGAATGTTTGGAGAATTAATTTTCAATTCTATTTTTACCAAAACAAATTAGACAAACATTGTGGCAAGTACCAGAACTCCTTGGATTTTTCTGATGCATGTTTGTTTGGCTCATTTCTTGCACTTAACAGTGAATAATGGCCTGCCAGAAGCCACTGATGGTTTACTATGTTCAGTTAAATTTATTCATTCACTTTATTTATTTGTTTGAATTAGATCCTGCATTTCTCTCTGGGCTGGGATGCAAGACTGCTTCCAGGATAATTAAAAGGATTCCAATAAAAACACAGTAAATTTTACACACCCACACACACATACACACACATCACAATACAAATTGAATTATTTATATGTACTATTAAAATACCAACTGAAAAAGTTTTAAAACCCTACAAGGCTAATAAATAAGCAGTAAGATACTCTTGCCTACTCTTTTCACTTTGAAGAAGAGTAGGCAACTAAGACATTGAACAATGAGGTAAGAACATATTAATTGTGGGGATATTTTTCTTCCTGAGTTAGAATTCTGTTCATCTCTGATGGTAAAACAATAATAGTGTTGGTGCAAGGCAGACAGGTTTTGCTGGAGACCGATTCCACAAACAGGATTCTGCCACACAGAAGCTTCACTCTCTGACCAACTTTCCTCTAATAGGTGCACATATTAGGAGTATTTGTTCATACACCATGGTCTAGGTACATGGCACTTCCAAAGAATAGCTAGTACCAAGGTCCTTACAGTCTAAAACAAATATTAGGAGGCAGAACCACTTTGAACAAGTGTCAGTGCCTCCATTCTGCTCACACCTAGCCAAACATCAATTGCCTGCTAACCCTCCTGACCCTACTCCCTCCCCCATGACCTCATTTGGTCTTTCATTGGCTGGACATGGTGTTCTGACTGTCATTTCCTATCTGGCCTATGTGGCAGGCTACAGCTAGGGCTTCAGTCTGGTAGGGTAGGTGGTACCCAAATTGGCCGTATCCTAGACGAAAGACTTTTTCACAAGCGGGGGTCAGGTGCTAAATGAGACAAGCAAGTTAGATCAGTGATTCTTAAACTTTTCCTTAACATGAATGCCTTTAAATGTGTTTTGTTCCTGTGGACCGCCAATATTTAACTCAATGTTTAAAACTGTAAAGTGCACCAAATATTTATTTAAAGTTGCTCATCAAGGTTCTTCAGATTTGGAAAGAAGCTACAAAAGCAGCTTCTGGCTATATGTGCAGTAGCAAGAAATGTCACATGCTTTCTGTCAACTACTCAGCATCATTCACTTGCATGTTCTCACTGCATGCAGGAGTAGCAAGTACTCAGTACATTTTTTTCTCCATCAGACAGTTATATTCATAATATTTGAATAGTTTGAGATATTGTAATGAAACTTTGTGCAAATGATATTGCTAGCAAAGTCTCCTCTTTGAGATCAATGCATGACTGGCTGCCTGTCTGTCCGCCTTCCTTCCTTCCTTCCTTCCTTCCTTCCTTCCTCCTTTTCCTTCCTTCCTTCCTTCCTTCCTTCCCTCCTATCTTCACTGTAAAAACTCACAACTTTTCTTCTATCTTTTCTGGACACCCTGTGAGGACATCACAGCCCCCCATGGACCACGGATTAAGAACTGCTGAGTTAGATTAACAGCTGATAGCAGAATGATAGCCAAAATATGGTTTGGTAGTTGCATACTGGATTGAGCAGATGGGAACAAAAGGAGTAGAGGCAGGAAAATAGCCAAAATGAGTGAAAAGTCAGGTAGGGTCAGGGTGAGAAATACAGCTTGGGGTGGGAGTTCCCTACAATGAGTCAAGCCCCTTTTGAGCCTTTATGATGTGGTTGTAGTGGCTGGCTGAACCAAACTCTGGCTGCCACATGGACCAATAGTGCCACAGCTAGAGAACTACTCTAGTGGTGAGGAGTAGACTCTGAGTGTTACCTTTGAGTCCCCACTTAGTTTCTTTCAGGAAGTGTTATACAACAAAAAAACAACATTTCTTGGCCAGAGGAAAGGCATATAAGGCTCCCCTGTCATTTCTGGAGTCCTGCTCTGCTGGATTGACACTTTATTAGGAGGAATCTTTTTCTTTTTGTTCCTGAGGGGTTGAAGAAGTCATGGCAGATAGAGAACAAGTTTGTGTTATATCCTTAGGGAGTTAAACAGAATGCTTGGAAAGATCCCTTGAAAGTTTTGGAGCATTTAACATGAATACATTTTTGGATCAAGAGCAAGGCTGCTCACTAATCCCTAATCGCAGATTTGGAAATATTGCCATCAGAAAACCTTTCAATCCCTGGGACACTGGGGAACATCTGGATCCAGTGGCTTGGCATTCTGACATCCAATGGGCCAATAGTCTGTGTGGGGCTTTCTGGGGGCTTGTAGTCCACACATGTGGAGGGCACCATATTGTGGAAGACTAACTTACAAAGGATGCCTTTTCAATATATTGCCCATACATTACACCTTTTCCCCATGGTTAATTCTTCTCTTTTTTGTTTTGTTTTTTTGAAGGCTGCCTTGCTGTTGTGTAGTAGACATCACCTTTTTGAAAGTTTACTTCATCATCTGCATCCATAGAAGTTTCGTCCTAGTACACCAGGCCTAGTCTGAAATCCATCTGGCTTCTGTAAATGGACTTCAATCCAAAATGCCAGTTTTTGAAACAGCTGTAAGATGTCCTTGTTGCAGACAAGCTGTAAAATAGGAGAGGCATCCTTCCTTAGGCCTCTGAACTGTGCTGTTCTGAGCCATCAAGGATGTTGGTGGAGCTTTTCTTCCTCCTCCTCCTCCTTTCTCCAGACATGGGGTGGGGGGAGGAGAGTGATAAGGTTGGCCCTAAACTGGCATGTTGCTCATTTTCAGCAAACTTTTGAAATGTTCCAGCGGGTGAATAGAAGAGGGATGTTCTTCCTGCCAAAATGAAATCGTGCAGAAAATGCAAAATGTAGTTGAACATGTAGATGATTTTATAATGTGGTCACTTGAGAGCAGAGAGGAAGGGAAGCCAGAGAGTTTGAACAATCCCTGCAGCAAAATTTAGGCTGCTGCAATTTGATTCATTGAAAGGGGATTGTGTTATGGTTTGGGCCTTGCCCATGATTGTCTTGTTTGGAAAAGTATGATGTCATTATACCAAGCATGTCAAGGCAAAAGGCATTTTTGTATTTATGTTGGCTAAGGGTTTTTACTAAGTGTACATGGTAGGGCTGATTTATTACTGTTTTAACTTTGTTTAGCCACCAAAAGGATTAATTTATGCTGGTAAACTCAAATAGTGGTCAAAAGTGACCATGCAATTAAAGAAATAGCAAGATTAATTACAAATAAATCACTTGGTTGCCAAGTCGCCTTAATTAAGGTTGGAGGGAGGGGTGCTTAGAAAACACAACCCTGAGCATTCAGTAGAGAACAGGGTGGAAAAGGCATCTAGTTAAATCATATATCAGTTACATTCCTTGAGAAACCAGACTCAACATTTCTTATGCTTGGAAAACAAAGACAAAGATACAACTTGATTCTCATCTTACATCAACTGAAAGCACCTTTTAAAAGTTTATAACATTTTAGGAAAATAAACAACCTGAAAGTGGTATTCTGTTAGCAAACACTTTTTCACCTTTTGGTGATGCCCTTTTTCTTAGCAAGAGCATATTGTACCTTTAAAAATTACCGTAATAGTCTATTCACTTTCATATTTAGAAAATCTCTTGCTTGTTTAGTATGTATTACAGATAATATTAAGCTCTAGACATGATGCATATTAAGCCACATGAAAAAAGATGGCAAAGATTTTTCTTATGAACAGCACTTAAGATTGGTGAAAGTAAGGATAGGTAAAGAAGCAGTGCTTAAGAGACAGTGGTTACAAACCAACTTATTTAGAAATAAATCCCATTGAACATAAATTAACTGGCATAGGACTAAGGAGCAAGAAATGTTCACAGCAAAATTAGCTGAAATCTAGCATTCAACTACTTAAACACACACCTTTGCTTGGTCATGAGGTTCAGAAAAGGCTTTAATCTGCCATTTTGTCAAATTTTGCTACACAACAATGGATCTTGTTCAGTATGTACTTCTGGAATTCTGGTTTCTCTTTCTGCCTGCCCCTAGTTGTCTGACTTGTTAAATCCTCTACGGATTCTTTAGCGTTCACAAGAACAAACCAGCTTTAGTGTTCACCTGAACAAACCAGCTGCCCTTGTGGTCATCCCTCACTTATTTGCTGTTTTCCATATTGAAGCCAAAGCTATATCAGGAGTGGGGATCTTTTGGCCCTTAAGATGTTGCTGAACAGCTGCTTCTATCATTCCTCCCCATTGGCTTTGTTGGCTAGGGCTGATAGGAATAGGAGTTCAGAGGACCACAGATCCCATAGTTTTGGTCTAGGTGCTGTAGAATACTGCTGCATTCCTATGTAAAGCAATTCCTGTGCATTTTCTGACTGCTTCTTTTGCTTGTGGGCTCATTCATGGATTGCTGTGTAGCAGGGTAGAAATTAGGCTGTCTTCAAGATGTTCTCAGATTGAACACCCATCATTCTTCACCACTGGCTGGGGCTGGTGGGATTTGTAGTACAAAAAGAACATCTGGAAGGCTATATGATTTCCAGCTCAACTGCGTAGCACACAGGTGTGAAACATGGCCTGTAGGCAGTATGCAACCCCAAAGGGTCAAAAATATTTTGTTAAATTTTAAAAACTTACCCCTGACCATGTCCTAGGGGATATGCAAGGCATTTCCTCTGTATTTTGGAGCCTCTGTGGACAAATATAGACTGCACAGCATCTTTTTTTCAAACAGGAAGTGACTTCTACTCAGTTCTTGTCTCCTACCCCAAAATAGCCAAGAAGGGCCAAAAACGCGGTGAAAATGTCCACATGCTCCTTAGAGAAGGTTAAGGCGCAAAAAAGCTTTTTGATTTTGATTTTTTTTTGCAGATGAAGGGGGAGTTTCAGCCTTCCAGGATCTCCTGGGAGAGCAATTTGGCCCTGTAGCCTTCCACGGTTGCCCACTCCTGAAATAACATGAGCTCTCTTTCCTTCATAGAAGAACATATGCATGAAGACAATGAAAGGAGGGGAAAGCCCTTTCTATCTATAGTTTCAGAAAAGATTTGACACCTACATTGTACTACTATAGGTCTGAAGAGGATATGGCTTATGGATGTATATAACTCAGGGATATGGCTTATGGAGGTAAGTGGAGATGGTGCTATTTCATACTTGGTTGGGGGAAATGTATGAATACTTGCTAGGTGAACTTATGTAGATGGTAGTGTAAGGAAGAGTAAAAATAGGGTGTACACTAAAATTTATGTCAGAACTTTATGGGAAAGTCTAGTCAAACAGGTAATATAGCCAGTCCTTGCATCTGGACAAGACCTCCATGGTCCCTAAGGAGTGTGTTCAGTATAGGTGTCCCTAGTTTATTCGGCACTAAAGCACTGTCAAAAAGAAGGAATTGTTGAATGGTGGAAACAAATCAACTCAGCACCGTCTCTTTGTTCGGTTTGTGTACAGACTGAACAAAAAGATGGTACCAAGCCGATGGAAATAAAAAGCAGCATGTGGTCATTTTTTGACAGTTTGCTCTTTGAATGCTTTTCAGTTACAACCAGAACTCACATATTTGGCATATGGTGGGATCCATACATTTAACACAAGGTCAGACTTTGTCTTAAACATAATTCTGGTCAAAACGCAGACTGTAAAAAAGTGAGACATGCCTATAGTGTGAGGAGGAAGCTTTGTTGAGACAGTGGAGGGTGGAAGGTGCTTGAAAGCTATCATGGCCAATCCATGTGTTATGACTGACACTGGAAGTGGGTGGGTCATTGTCTCAGTCTGGGCTGGTTTCATGTCTTGATTCACCTTGTGGTCTTGTCCACATCATTGGAAGAAGCTGCCCTGCCTGCCTGGAAAGCCACTGCACACACAACCAGCACATTCCTGTGTCAGCCACCACACAAAGAAATATTTAAAGAGCTGTCTGTGTGCATTGGTTATGTAGGGTGATAATTTAACCAATGGGAGCAGATTTTAACCAGTGGTGCAGAGAATTAAGGGCACTCTTGTGTGTTTGAGAGTATTTTGGTTTTTGGTGTGGCTTTGGAATTGAGAATGAAAGAAAAAAAATATTAAAGATGGCCTTCCTTTTTAACTGTGGCTTGTGTAGGTGTGGTTTGTTAGCCTTTCAATGACAGCAAAATGTATCCAGAGATTTCCTTACTATGCAAATTTATTTACATTTCATCAATTTATCAAAAATTTATCAAAAAATCTTTGGCAGTGTAAATGTTAGTTTTTCTCCTCCTCCTTAATAAAAATGTTTTCCCAATGGTCTGCCCAGTCATGAATTCACACTTGAAAATTCTGAACTATTTGCACTCTTTTACAGTTCTATCTGAACACAGAAATATGTGATTCTCATAGTATATTGTTAACTGAATCTTTGATAAAAACAATTTGGGAGATTTTGTTGGTGGAATTGAACTTTAAATTTCATAGAATCATACAGTTGGAAGAGACCACAAGCGCCATCTGCCATGCAGGAATACACAATCAGAGAACTCCCAACAAATGGCCATCCAGCCTCTGTTTAAAAACTCCCAAAGAAAGAGACTCCACCACACTCCAAGGCAGCATATTCCACTGCTGAACTGCTCTTACCACCAGGAAGTTTTTCTTAATATTTAGCAGGTAAAGGGTGTTTCATCCCAAACCATAATGTTTAATTGAATCCACATTTTAGTTTTGAAGGAGGCAACATTACGATGAGTTTGTTGTTGGTGTTTTAATAGGAAATCAGCCGTAGAATAACATGTGCATGTGTGTATACATTATCCATTCTGCTGGTAAAATTAAATAAATTAAAAGTAGGATTCTTATCTCATGTATGTGTCTAACATCTTAAATCTCTTACAATGTTCAGAGTACAATGTGGAAAATGGCTATTACCATAGGAAATCTTCTGCCCAGGTGCACATCTGTTCCCCCCCCCCCCCGTGATCAGGTATTTTCCTGTGGGATCTTGCATGCAAAGTCTTGTTAATGTGGCTCACACCTCTTGAGTCATTATAGCTGCTAATCAATGGGATTAGAGGTGGCATTTCTGTTGCATCTCACACAGATACAAGGAATGTAATGTTTTTGGAGTGGCGAATTTCAGTTCCCTAGCCTAAAGTTGCCTAACTAGAATGAAACCACACCATTGAAAAGAAAAGAAAAGAGCTCTTCTTATTACATACCTGACTAATTCTGCACATTTTTGTGTAGCCCTGTAAGGAGCTGAGCTATGGCAATTGCATGATGTAACAGGTATGAGCTAGAGTGCACCTAATCCCTTTCGTGTCAGTCTAAAGCCCAGTCAAGCTGGTTTTATGGTGTGAAAATGGAAAGGCAATTTGTACCAAATCTTGAGCCCTGAATGTCTTGTCAAGCAGCTAAAACACCTGGACATTGACTACTGTGTTTAAGCCTCTAGAGCTCTGACAATACCTTTGCATTGAAATCCATTTTTACCTCTCTTGAGCAGTTGTAGTCTGAAGGTCAACTTGCTATAAAGGCTTGACCAGTTGATTAAGAAAGGAAGTGTTCACTCATGCTCCCCCCTTCCCAAACTCAGAAGGGGTACTTATGCTGACTGATCACAAAAGTAGAGCGTTGGCCAGTCAACTCCTCCTTCCTCTCTGAATGCATACAAAACACTCCCTTCTTCTTACAGCTCTTCCCTTTTTCAGGGTTGTGGCAGCTGGTGAGTCCCATTCCAGGAGGGCAGCGAATCTACTCCTGGTTTTATTCCAGACTTTGAAGGAGCTGTCCAAGGTGCTGAACTCTATTCCTAAGTAGGTCCAGCACCTTGTAGAGCTCCTTTAAAGCTAGCCAAAGCCTGGAGCAGATTCCCCACTCTACTGTCATGGGAACCACCAGTTGCCACTGCCTCAGAGCCAGTTCCTTTCCCTCCAATGAAGTGCAGCTGTGGGATCTATTAGTACATACAGTAACCACAGTAAAGACTAAGTTCCCTCTTAGCCCGACATTTTATGAGTCACTATCACACTCTAGCTTGAATTCCGTCTTAAATGAGAATCTTGGTAAGTCTTCTCCATAGCTAGTATGGGTGCCAGTGTATCTCTTTGCTTTGGTTAACAAGGAAGCATGGGAGATGGGGGAAGGGAGGGAGGTAGAGGGGGAGCATGTGATCCTGCAGCCCAATCCAGAATTTACTGTGATTAAGAGATTGGGTCTTTACTCCTATAAATTTAAACAACATTTCAGCTAGTAAATAAGTGTTAGCATAGTGCCAATCAATAGATTACAAAAGTATTACATAGTTCAAATGGATGAAAAAGCACTGCCAGCTTTTCTCTCTGTGTGCTTGCTATGTACACATAGTAATATGAATAGCACAATTGGCTAAAGTAATAGACCAGGTCAGGAAGGGTAAATGTTAAGATTTGCAGGTGCAGATGTTACACAGTGTGGAGAAATGTGATCAGATGATGTACTCCTTGGTGTTTCATGTCAGTTTCTAACATGTGTGTGCTCCAACCTGTGATGAACAACATATGGATTGGAGCCACCTCTGCTTACTAACCACAGGTATATCTCTCTTTGGTCTTCTGTGCCGTCTCATGTCTAAAGGCATCTTTCCCATGCTGCAGGAGTGGCATGCAAATGACTGTGGTGGGTTACTTGTTATTGGAGAGCTGAGCATTGCATAGCCGGAGCAGCCACTTTGGCAAAGTGCTGTACAGTATTGTGGGTTCCCATTGCAATAGGATGAATAAGGAGGAGTAGGGGTACTAATAGGAGGTCTCTCAGTGAAGCTAAATTTTGCTGTAGTATACAAAAGAATAATGGAATTTACCATAAATCCTCAATTGCGTCACTATAGTTTGTCTTTAAATGGTCTCCAACAGCTGTTATCCTCAAAGGCCAAAATGTCACACAAGATGTTAGGTATTGGGCTCTGTCATCAGTAAGAAACTATAACTAAGGTGTTGCCTTTTATCTCTGTACAGTGTCACAGCTCATGCTAATAATGCTTATCTTTAGTTTCTAATGTGGAGAGAAAAGGCACTTTAATAACAAGATTAAAGCAAAAAAGTTTTCTGGTCCTCATAGCTGAGAGCAAATGCTTAAGGCATGACTATTAGCAACTGAACCTCCATGCCAAAATCACATTTAATGAATATTGTTGCTTTTCATTTACTTTTTTAGTAAGATTGTTTTCTTCAAACCATTTTAAATGGCATTGCACTACCCATTAAAGGTAGTGAAAAAACAACCCCTTTCTGACCCTGGTCCAAAGCTTTGTGGGTGCCTGATACACATACAAAACTCTGGGCAAGCAGGTGAATGAGTGATGATCCATCTGTTTCATTCTTGAAGAAGGCTCTGCATGCAACATCTGTCTTGTCTGCTGCTAATGGCTCCCTTCATTGCATTTAGATCTTATAGGGACTTTGCATTTTAAGTACAACATTTCTCTGAGACTCAGAGTCTAGGCACTATGTTTTTGACTTAAGTGGGATGGCCGCAGCTGACGAACGTATGTACCAGTCAGATACAATCACATGGAATTCCTCTTCTGGATACAATGCATAGGAAAAAAAGGGGGCAAGAGTTTTCAGACCAGTATCTGTTCAGGCAAGGCATTATGCAACAGGTGTCTGATAACCACCTGGCAAAGCTTGCCATAATTTCCAATCCATGAGGTGAGCAAACACCAATCCACTGGAGGAGAGGCACACAGAAGATTCCCAAAGTGCGTGTTTGTCCCCTCTTTCACCTAACTATCTATCACCCACAGTTTGCTAATCTGCATGGTTGCAAAGAATGCTAGGATAAAGGTGGCATTGGATAGTATGACCTCAACAGATGATGAGGAGACAGTGAGGAGGCCCCAAGAAGATGTGGCAGGACATCAGATATGGGGACATGGGCATTGGGAAGCTGTGGGCTCTCTCCTGCCCAGTTCTTCTGGACAGACTTGGAACTTGGCCATGGGATCCTGGAGGCCTCTGTTTTGGAATAACAGGCCAGAACTGCCAGAAGAATTCTGAAAGTTGCTGCAACAAGCCAGACATCCAGAGGTGTACAGCATACTTCACAAAGACACGTAGACTCCAAGTTGAAGGGTCTTAAGGAAAGGAAGATGGCCTAATCAGTCGCTATCTGCCAAGGTTCCAGCAGTGTGAAGGACCTCTGGAGGGTGTTGAGCGGCTCAAGAGGCCAGTTCCCAGAAGCTGTGGAATGAAAAAAGGGTGAGGAAATCTGCTAGGGCTTTTTGGATGCCTGGGACATATCAGGCCAGGAAGAGTATGTTATGCCTCAAGGACTGTAGAACAAAACATCTGACCAGTTTCATAACCAGGGCGACTTTGATGTCTGAGAGTTACTTCTTGCACCACCACAGCATTGACACACCAAAATGTGACAATCTTCATTGCAAAACCAGAGCCCAAATGTGAACTGCTACATTTATGGGGAAGAGCTCAAGAAATGTTTCCCCTTAGGGAAAGAAAATTGTGTATAAGGCAGTGTTCACCAGGTGCCTTCTTAGGGACAACACCCAGTGGTGACAGCCTCAAAATAGAGAAGGGCATTACAATATGATGGTCTGACACTTGGCCCACTCTCAATTCCTTGACTGTTCTCTCACATTATATGATGTATATTGATGACAGGGCAAGAGCTAGGTGCAAGAGAATATGAATGTTTACCTGCATAGAAGATTCCAAAGCCATAAGTGAAACCATCCAGAATCTATTTGATGCTGGTTCTCTTGAGATAAAGCACGAACCAATCCCAGAACCAGGACCTTAATTGGAGTGGGGGCCTTTCCCCTTGTTCCCCTTGGGCAGAACACTGTTGAGGAGGACACCTAAATATTTACCTTGGTAACAGGAAATGCCTGGATATGCCCCTGCACATATCCCACATTGGTCATCATACTTACATGCCCAGCAGCTGCACTTACCAGTGTTAAAGTTCCAGAAGAGTGAGGATCCATTTTTCTCCAGTATGCTAGACTTCACGTATGTCCCCTTTGACCAGTTGCCCATTGGCACAAAGCCATTGTGGCAGTGATTGTAAGTGGTGGCTCAAGAACTGACCAATGAATCAGATCACAATTCCTACTGCTTGTGACAGCATTAGGAGGTAGCAGCATACAGCAGAATGTATGTATCAGGAGCGATGGAAGTTATGCCTGCAGATAGGCAAAAACACAGGGCAAAGCAAGCATTACCACAGACAAAGAGAGTCCACCAATACATGGAGCAATAACAAATCGTGTATGCCACCATTGGTGGAGTCTGCAGAAGCCCCAAAAACTGCAGAGGTAGAAACAGGAGAAGCAATCCTGAGAATGAGCAGGAGCAAAGACCATGTGGGAATGCTGAGGGCAGGATCACTATGGGCAGAATTAAGAAAGCCAAGGGAAGGCAGACAGAAGCAGATAGTGAGGAGAGAGAGGGAAGGAATAAGAAGCCGAAGCCAAAGCTGAAGAAGAAGAAGACACAGCAGCAGAAGAAGAACACAAGGCAGTAGCAGAAGCAGATTGTAGTAAGATGAAAATAACCGTTAATAATAATAAAAATGAAAAGAATAGCAAAAAATTTAATAATAATGGTAGTAATAATGATAGTGAGATCAGTTATATGGAGATAGTAGGCATCACAAAGAATGTGGGTGATGCCACAGGGTGAGGCAAGATGGCAGGGCAGGGCAGGCTGTATGGCATTTGGTGATGGTGCTGTCATCCACATGGAAAGTGGAAGTAGCCATGTGGAGAGTTAGGGGGCATGCAGTGTGAGCACAATGCCACCAGCTGTTGGAACTGGAGGTGAAGCAATACAGAGAGATGTACAATGATGTCATGAGCCAGGACTCAGCTTCAGCAGGTGAACAGCAGCCTCAAAGGAGGACGTGCAGAAGTAAGCAGACCAGGAGCTAATCAGGCTGGGATGAGAGCCAACTGGCTCCAGCTTTCTTAAGGAAGGCTCAGGGCAGTAGCTCGATGCCAGAAACAACTTGTGTATTGCTAGCTCTTGCTTGTGTTCTCTAGACTCCCTGCTCATTGCCTGTCTGGATTTTCTGACCCGGGATTGTCTGACTGTGTTGCCTGCTGGATTCCTGTACCTTTGGATTGTTTGTCGCTGTACTGACTGTTAGTGTCTCTGTTGACTGTGAATGGCCTCCTGCTGACCCTGCACTTTGATGCCTGGCACAGATAGCTAGCATCTGCAACAGATGAGTGGTGTGAATGTGTGTGTGTGTGGGTGGCGAGTGGTGCGCAGGTGATGAGTCCAGCAGTGTGGAGGCCAGTGGGAGCTGGTGGAAGTGAGGGCAATGCTATATGGCGAGGGAGGGTAGCAACTTGGGGAAGTGTGATGGGGCACTGCGGGGCGGGACAATTTAGCTGGATGGAGATAAGGTGGAGTGTAGGTAGGTGTTAGAGGGTGGGAAATGAGATGGGGAGGAGAGTGGGGGAACGAAAACAGAAAAAAGGAGGTGGGAGGAGAAGAGAAGAAACAAGAAGAGAGAGAGGAACTAGAAAAGACAAAAGAGAACAGAGAAGGATGGAAGGGAAAGAAAAAGGAACAGAAGAAAAGAAAGATGAAGAAAAAGTGGTGATGCGAGGTGTCCCTTCCTCCACTGAGGCAAAATGAGGGGCAGCCCAGAAGATGGGAGGAAGGGAAACCAAGGATGTGCAAGGTAAGGAGGCATGTAAGGAAGGGATGTGTGCAGGGGAGGAGTGACAGGGGACCAACTTACCTAAAGATCCTCAGCCCAAAGTCCTAAACAGGCTAGAAAACACAGCAAGACCTCCTCTCTCTGAAGATTTGGCCAATAATGGCTAACCAGCAAGCATGCAGGCCTATAAATAGGCCTACTGTTGATCCCTCACAGTCACATGAGATTTTAAAGTCTCACCAGGCTTTGAATGAGGTCTAGCATGTAATTTGCACCTGATCTTATACCTAAGCCTCTCGATAGCATAGCCATCACAAGACTCAGGTAGGCCTGGAAGCAACACTGCCAGCCTACAAAGGCTCCATGCAACATACCACCTCTGTAATGGTGTTACAGATAAGCCTTCAGCTGGTCAGACAATCCAAGAGCAGTTTGAGGTTTTGTAAACTCGGAGGCTGTGTGTATTCTGTACTTTATCTTTCTTTCTTCTTCTTTTTTTAAAAAAAATCAAAATACTTCACTAGGGGAACACACACATTTTTCTGTGCCACAACCATTCTGCATTGTATATAACTCATGCAAATGCACCAGTTTTGCTTGACTACTTTTATTTTGCATAGTTATTCTACTGCTGCTGGCAGTGGGAAATCAAAAGCATCCCATAGTAGGTACCATGTTACTGTGCTGGTGAATCTGCTTTGGGTTTTGGTACTAAGTAAGGTATTGGAACTATTTAGTGGATCCAAGAAGATGAACCAATTTTTTTTGGGGGGGATAGCATTCAGCATCTTTGATAGCTATTTAGAAGTTTAGACTAAAACCCAGAGTGGATTCCACTACACCACTAACATGGAAGCCATCAGCGACCAACATAAGGAAGTAGTGCCAACTAGCACTGAAGTCTGGTCCTTACATCTTTATTCAGCAGAGATTTTACCCAGTATTATCCATACTCTTTCAAGAGTATCTTCACAATCATAAGGATAAGATACTCAGGACACAATTCACCTAGAGTCAGGCTAACAGGTCCCGTTTATTTCAGGGGTAGGGATACTTGAATATCTGTTCACTGAAATCAGGTGGAGATAGATATACCTAACCTTGTCAGAGCTTGGAAAGTTATTTTTAAGAAAAAGGAATATAATGGCATGCTGAAGCCATCCGTAACTGACCAGTTATGAGTTCCAGAGCACAACTGCTCACTTACTGATGGCTAGTGATAATGTTCATTCTTCTTATAAAAACTTTGCAGCCTTTAACATTGATAAGCATCCACATGAGTTGATTTCAGTGGACCATTATATTCAAGTATCCCTCTCCCTTGATGTAAGTTGATCTAATTTTTTTTGGAGAAGAGGGATTATGCCATCTCCAGGACAAACCTTGCTTTGACAAGACTGGGGCTTTGCTTATTATTATTTAGTGAAAGCTGAGATTTGTTTCCTTAGTACTTTTCTTAAGATTACAAAATGTGTAATTTGTACAAATGTTATCTAGCCAAGGCAGGCAACAGCGAGGGTGTTTAACTTTCCTAACTTAAATTGCCCCACTGTAGCTGTTATTAGAGGAAAAACAGGTATTTTTAAGTTAAAACTAAAAATGTTGGGGGAATGGGAGAATGGATCACAGATCTATGTGACTCGTCTCTTTTGGCACTGATATGGAAGGTTGTAAGAAAGTTGTAGTAGCTAGTGGCATAGGAATGATTTCATGGGAAGTAAAATGTCTTTATTAAGGCTCTAATCCTGTACATACTTTCTTTGGAGTAACTCCCACTGAACTCAGTGGGACTTACTTTTTGAATAGATAGATACGCATAGGATTGTAGTGCACACAGCACAATTTGTGCAGATTTCGATTAAGAGGAGGCACCTGAATGGAGTTTCATGACTTTGGAGCCTGTGAACAACACTTTGACAGAATATGTTGTCTGTTGAAAGTAAATTAAGGAGAGTGAATACATATGTTCAGAAATGGCATGATATTTCAGATGGCAGAAACACAAAATGTGAACCTCTCAAAATGTGAACCTTAAGAAGTCTAGTTCCATTTTGAACTGGGCTGAGCCTCTTTCAAATAGGGCCTAACTCAAAAATGGAGTTTGCACCCTTTCCACTTCTAACAAGCAGCCCTCCTAGCTTGTCCATCTGGAGGCAAAACAGGTTCATGAAAATGGAAATCTTGCCAAGACTAAATCTTGCCAAGACCAAGGGGCAAACTGAACAAGGTGGGGCAGCAATATATATTTTATCTGAATCAGTCCCATTGATTCATATAAATGTGGAGGTGGGGGCTGAAAGATTTTTTTAATGTAATAAATTATACAAGGATGGTGAGAACCTCACCTGCCCTGACCTACATTTCTGTTCTTCAGTGTAGTAAGCAAGCTTCTCCTCTGCCTAGTGAACTTGCAGTGTGAGAGATGAGCTAGAGTTAAAAAACCTAAAGTGGTTGAAATCTAAGGCCCTTTCCACACTAGACTGTTATAGCACTATCATTCCACTTTCAACATCCTATGGAATCCTAGCGTTTGCAGTTTAGGGAGGAGTGGGTGCTATAGCAGTCTAGTGTGGAAAGGGCCTAAGACATATAACATAACATAACATAGCATAACATAAAATGCTCCGTCAGTCAGGACTGGGGGACTTTTATGATCCCTATATATTACCTACACTATTGAATATGTATGGATTGCGAATACAAATCTGTTATGAATGCATAACTGCAATCATGACTTCCAGCCAAAGTATCTAAAAAAAACTCCAAAACCTATATATGTTGCTGAATGCCCCAGGTTTCCTTGTTTGTAAATTACATTTTCCTTTTTCATTCTTGAGCCACTTGTTTGGGGAAGCCTTTCTAGTAACTTTAAAACTGTCTTCAGCTTTAATGCTTCTTATTATAGAAATGAATCACAGCAGAAGTGATATGGTACATTCCACACAGTCTTAATGCTATTGGCTTCTGCATTTCTGCTATAATCCTTATGTATTTTCAGTAATATATACCAACCCCTCTAGCCCATGCTATACACAACTGTGTAATCCTAAACAGCATTGCTGACTCCATTAATGTATTTTTTTCTTGAACATTAAAAAAAAGTATGCAGGTTCTTATTACTTGTGGTTTCTGTAGTTTTTGCCACGGATCGTCTCTGAAGGTTAATGATTTCTAGAAATGGTTATTTTCTTACTCTGACTGGCAGACAGTCTGTTAATTGATATTAACACTTTTGAAGAGGAGATCATGCAGAGGTATGATCAGCTATTACAAGTTTCTCAGTGGCTCATTAATCAAATAACAAGGCTGTGCCTTGATGAACTGGGCAAGCATGTTCATCTTGACTTCAAAATGGGTAATAAGTAGAAAATATTGATTTTCTGTTTTATTTCACATCTCTGTCGGACTTCTGTGGTGTCACACCATTTCCTTTCCCATTCACTCCCTTACTTTTTTTTTTTTTGCAAGAAACTTTCCTATGAACATTTTTTCACTTACCTCATAGTTTCAAACATTCCTAGCAGAATAGATTTACCATTATACAGGGAGTGGTCCTGCCCACCTTGTCTAGGTGTTTTTCCAGATGACCATCTCTTAATTCTGTCCCCTCTGTGCTCCTTTGCTGTATGTAGTAAGAGGAATTGACTTTCTACATCATCAGGAGTATTCTGTGGATATTGTTCTACTTGAGCTAGCATAGCTAATCTTTTGAGCGTTGCACTATGACTCTGGAGACCAATTTCAATTCTTTGCTTAGTCATGGAAACCCACGAGTGACCATGGACATATCACACACTTTCAGCCATAGAAAATCCCATGATAGGTTTGCCTTAGAGTCACCATAAGTCAGAAATGACTTGAGGGCACACAATAACAACATGTTCCAACAACAACATATTCACTATGGATATGACCAAGGCATATAAGTAGCAATGGAGGAAGGTGCAATTCAGCTGAGCAGTCATTTCTTCTCCCTACTCACCAGACATACACACATGAAGTGTGGAAAGGGAGCTCTTTGTAGCAATTTCTTGGATCTGCACTGGCACTCTTCCAAGGTTTTTGCTTTGCTTTGTTTTGTTATTAAACCAGACATAGTTAGTAGGTGGTCCTATGGTTTGGAGGGCAATTTTTCTCCTTTTTCTTTAAGAGTTAAAATGTTGCTCTGCAAACATGCTAATTCACTGGTGCACTAGAACTCTGAAAGGAAGAAAAAAAAGAGAGAGAATGGAGTGAAGGTTAATTCTATCTCAGAATTAAAAAGAAACCCACTCAAGGGTGGGAACAAAATGTTGCAACTGATGCTGGGAGTTTTCAGAAAACCATCCAGGGCAACAGAAACATAATTTGGGTATTATCTTTTCTTTAAAAAGAACCTTGAACCACAGCAACAAATATCACAACCTCCCAATATCCTATCTGGAGGAACCCAAAGTTGTGGCTTGAACTGTCTTGTCTCTTTATCTGGAGCAGGAGAGAAACATATCATCTCCAACCTCAGCAAAATATTCACTGGTTTAAAACAGAAACCTGTTTCAGCTTAAAAGAGTTTTCATTAAAAACAAAGACAGAGGTTAATTCTGAACCCCTTTCCAAATTCATTCCAAAAACAATCCCTCCCAAATGTACAGCCTTCAATGAAAGCTGTCTGATGTCCTTTTTGGAGAGGTTACTTGCTACATGACCGTAATGGCTCCATCAGTAGTTTTCGGCCTGAGGGACACTGTTAGAGATCATTGTCTGCAAGAGCACTGGCGCTTGGGTGGAAAAGTTCTTATTCTTCATCAGGGGGATGTGGATGCCGTGTGTGCATTGTTGCTGTTACTGCCTTACCTGGCAGTCATCCCAGCCATTGCATTAGCATCAGCCTCTTGCCAGACTGCCAGAACGGGGCTGTTCTCTTGGGCATTGAGTTTGTGCCAAGGTAAGTACATGCAAGGAAAATATATTAGCTAAGGAGGAAAGCCATGAAAGGCCCAATTGCTTTTTCAAAAACTCTCTTTTATTCATGTTACAGAGTACAACATGATGTGGAAAAGTTCTGAAGTTCCAAGGTGACATCCCTTTCATGGAAAGAAAGCAAGGAAGGTGGAAATCTTGGAACTAAGAAAAGAGTCTGTTATTCTTTCAGTTCTACTAATATTTTTGGGGCCTTATATATTTCAGGAGACATGATACCCTTCCTTTTGGTCTTGGTTATGCAAGCAGAACAAGGATTAGCATTTACATTGCTTTGATGAAGTCAATAGCGTTAACAGACAGATGAAGGAATCAGGAGCCTTCATTGTTTATTTAAGGCAGGGTGCTAAGTTCAGAAAAAACAGAGGGACAAATTCACACTTAACTTCAGGAAGGTTGGTTTGTAGAAACCCTGTCCTAAGATAAGCATATACACCTATCCTTATATGTTTGTAAGGATCTTTCCTTCCTTGGCTGCTGTTGAGTAGGTGATTACCACCTCCTTAGATAATGGCCAATGTCCAGTTGTGTACTTCAATTGGATCCTATTGCTTCTACTTGAATTAGCTATTGTCTCTCCCTCCTGCAGTCCCATGAACACCTTAAAAACTTGCTCTGAAAGGCTAGAAAATCCTCTGGCATATGTTTTTGGCAACACAGAAGACTGCAGTACTGGTGAGGGATCCTGGCCAACAACTCCATGGCCAGTTGCAGATATAGACTCTACACAAAGTTCAGCTGAAGTTATTGAATAAAAACCATGCAGGAGTTCTGACTTTGTTAAAGTGTCCTGCCCCCTGAAAGGGAGAGCACCATTACAAAACTCCCCAACAGACCTTGGAAAGTTCCTTTTCTGAATCAATATAATGTCATGCTGAAGGTATCCTTAACAGAGTGATAGATCCCAAGAGCATCATCCTACCAGTGCTTACTTGTGGATGGCTTCCACATATACTGTTCTCATTCTTCTTAAACAATAACTTTCCAAGCAATGTTCCCAAATTGTGTTGTTTATGAAAATGTCACCTGTTAAACTAATAACATGATAAGCTGCATGCATGATCTCCTTTAGGAAGTCTATAATTGTTACATATTTAAAACTGATTTGGCAAAAATTGCCAGACACACGGCAAGTTAAAGAATATGAAAAATTGACACATTTACCGGCTTTTTACCAGTGTTTAGATCGGTGAGTCATAATTTTTGTTACGTTTTTATGCTAGCATGTCAAGGAAGACAATGGCCATTTCCGCAAGGGGTATTTGAAACAGTGCAGTCCGTTCTCCAGGGAGGATGTCTGCACCTAGGAGCAGACTGGGTCCGGACTACTTAATGTAGATCCGCACCTCAGCCCTCTCTGGAATGACCCCAAGTGGTCGTCCAGTGTGCTTTTGAAAGACCAGAAAAATCAGGTCTTTCAAAAACACGGAGCGCGCCACTGCGAGCCTGCTCCTTTGTGCAGATTCGCAGGCTCGCACCAATGTGAGCCTGCAATCTACTGGGGGCGGGCTTTAGGCTGGCGAGCCTCAGCAGTTGGTCAAGACCGTTGACCAACCGGAAGCTGCCATTTTCAACACCAGAGCAGTGTGGAGCAACGAGCATGCGTTGCTCTGGAGCAGCCTGGACCGGACCGGGGAGCCATAAGATCCGGTAAGTAGTGGCGCGGGGCGATTCCCTCGCCCTGTGTGGAAATGGCCAATGTTTCATTGGTTCATTGAAGTTCTGAATAGCAGTTCAGTGTTACAAAAGTTTTCTCGAACCAGAACAATTGCTTGCAAAGTTACCACATGCATGTTTGGTTTCATTTTTTGTTCCACCAGTACTCTAGTGTTTTCAGATGAATTACATACCTCTGAAGGAACCTAGTGGATTCTGTATGTGATGCCTATTCTATCACAATGCACAAGTTTATGTATAGTATTGTAGATGTGTATGGATCAGTACACATAGGCACACTGATCATATTTGCACTGAATAGTGAACACCTATTTGTTCCTTAATTGCACCACCACTATTGCTACTACTACTACTTCTCTCTCCTCCCCTCCTTCTCCTTCTCTTTATTTGTACCTCATATTTTTTTCCTGGGCTGGGACTCAAAGCAGCTTACAGATTTAAAAAAGACATAGTTGAAATTCATAAAACACAAAAATGAAAACATAATTAAACAATTGAAAGGATTAAAACAATGGTGAAATACATAATTAAAACCCAATTATTAATCAAAGAACATAATACCCTGCACATTTCAATAGGACAGGCCACGTATAATCATACATTGAATGCCTGTCTAAATAAAAACCTCCTTATATGATTATGGAAGGACAGTAGGGAAAGTTGCAGTCTGATTTTTCTGGGAAGGGATTTCCAGAGCCTGCAGGCAGCTGCTGAGAAGGCCCTCTTCTGTGTTCTCACAATATGTACCTGTGAGGGTGATGGGACAGACAGAAGGGGCTCCCAGCAGATCTCAAAGCCTGGGCTGGTTTGTAAGGGAGAGCATGGTCATTCTAATAACTTGGGCCTGAGACACGTAGGGGTCATCGCTAGCACTTGGAATTGTGCCCAGAAATGTTACTGCTACAACAGGGGAATTATATGATCTCTGTAGCCAGCTCCAGTTAACAATCTGGCTACAGCTCTTTGGACTGGTTGAAGTTTCTGAACACTCTTCAAAGGCAGCCCCATATAGAGTGCTTTACAGGACTCTAACCAGGATGTAATCAAGGCATGTGTCACCGTGGCCAGATCTGACATCTCAAGGAATAGGTGCAACTGGTACACAAGCCTCAACTATGCAAATGTGCTTCTGGCTACTGATGAAACCTGGGCTTTCAGGCTTAGAGTTCAATCCAGGAGCACAACCAAACTGTGAACCTGAGTCTTCTGTGGGAGTTTATGTTACCCCAAAATGTAGGTGCCACAAGGGCCACCCCGTGATGCCAGATACCTCTTGCAAAAGTGGGGAATGAATTAGCTCAAAGAGGAGGCTTGTGAGAGGGGGATAACTTAATGTGACCTTTCTACCAATGTTACGGGCTCATGTACCAGGCAAGGAAAAAGTAAGCTAAAAATGTGTTTTATTTGAGGGGAATTCACTCATGCATGCACACAAAATACAAACAGTCAAACATTCACAGAAGAGCTAACTGAAGGAGAAAAGGAGGAAAAAATTATGGGTAGAGAGGCTGAGCGTTTTGGGGGGGGGGTATAATTACCAGTGCAGAAGAGTAGCTGAAATGTGGTTTGCTTAGGTAGAACTTAAAGACAGTTCTCATTCAGGAGCCAGATAGACAGAGTGATGAGTAGACCTTTGAGAGACTGCACTGGGCATCCTGAAATCAGGGGTATTTGTACCCCAAAAATAGCCTGTGGCAGTGGAGGATATGTGCAGTTTCAGGTGTGGAACAATTGGAGTTGCAGTATAGGCAATGGACTATCAACTCACTAATGTTCGCAGTGTTTGGATGACAAAGACATAATGTGTGTTGTAATAGCTGTCCATTGCGAGTGCTATGAGGCAAAAAAGGAAGGGGCCCAGGTGCACAGGGGATGGGTATCTGTCAATCAGTGTCCTGGTGGGCTTCTCATAATTGCACTCTCCAGCTTCGACTTAAACCTGTTATCCACAGGAACAGCATCTATTCGTCTGACAAATGACCCAGTCGTACCTAGAAGGGGTCTTAGGCTGACCAGCCTTTCTTTCTCATGTTCACAGTCAGAGTTTTCCCTCTGTTGGTTTGACCACCTGGTCACCTTCAGGTTTGATTTTGATATCAATGCCAATTAAAGTGTGTTGCCAATTTAATATGATGCCAATTAGATATGGTGCCCATCCAAACCATACTGATATTGGGGGCCTCTAAACCGGGGCCTTACATATAACCTCATCTAACACAGGCTGAATCCCTAATCCCTGATCTGCCTTTCGACTAACCAGGAGCACCTCCATCTTGTCTGAATTTTAGTTATAATACTATACAACATACCATTACCTAGTTACAATTAAACAACTAAATAGTTACACAACTACAACTACAGGCTTCGCCCACTTATCTGACATGTTAGGGACCAGAGCACTGTCAGAAAATGGAATTGCTTGAAAAGCCTAATCCATGTATTGTACGGTAGTGAGCATGAAGGGCTTACAGAGGCTCACTTGTTACTGAGAACATCTGCATTGCTTGTAAAGTCTCTCAGACGGCTTTCTTCCTGGGTAAAGAGAGTATGGGTCATCAATCATGTGGAAAAACTAACATATCAGATAAAAGTATCAAAGGAACAATGTGATGGAAACAAATTTGCTGTGATCTGGTATTCATTTATCATAAATGTTGTTGTTGTGTGCCTTCCCGTCATTACCGGCTTATGGTCACCCTAACGCAAATCTACCATGGGGTTCTCTGGGGGCTGAGAGTGTGTGATGTGCCCAAGGTCATCCAATGGGTTTCTGTGACTGAGTGGGGGCTTGAACTCTGGCCTCCAGGATCAAAGTTCAGTGCTCAGACCACTATGCCACAATTTGGAACCACATCATCTGAACCTCTGGGACAACATTTGAACTTTTGGATTAACCCATTTTAATCCTGTATTACTAGAAAACAGATGTATAATTACTGTATTTCAACCTGCTGATATTGAATTAATGCCAGATCTTGCAATTAAGTTGACTGTTTTATTGGTAATTTATTTTAGATTTTCATATTTTCTCGGTATTTTTTTGTATTTTGTTAGAGATTAAAATAAAATGTTTAAAAAAGTCTCTCATCTGGCTTAGCACCTTTCCCCCTCTCTTGTGGGAGGGGGAATGTGAGTGGTTCCAAACAAGCCTATATAGGCAAGAAGAACTGATGAAAGATGAGAACTCCTGTCAGATTAATGGAACTTGTCCTTAATTTGGAAGCATCAAAAGAGAAAGTCATCTGATTACAGGGTGTCAAAAGATGGGAGCTTCCTGCATACCACCACATCACAATAACAAAAAGTTATAAAAATACAATTACAATTAAAACATCTACTATAAAATTGGTTTCCAACTCCCCCAAAATAGACTATAAGTCATAATTATTAACTAAACTTCTGTTAATCAATTCTTTTCTAAAAAATAACTTGCATTGCTAAATTTGTAACATAACAAATAGACAAAAGTTAATATACAACAATCAGTTCACTCTCTCACAAAATCTCAATGAAAATTTCTTAAAAATGAGGTACTGGTGTTACTTGATTCCAGTAAAATTAGACAAAATGTACTATTTAGGAAAAGACAACTGCTGGAAATGTCAGGACAAAGTGGGTTCATTTTATCATATCTGGAGGACATGTCCAATAATAATAATAAAAAAATTCTGGACAAAACTGCACACAATTATATCAGAGATATTCCAAATTAAATTTATCTTAAGTCTAGAATTTTTTTTATTGAATATGAAGCATATATTTGAAGAATTCAAAGAGTGTTATTATATATGGCCTCTATTGCAATAATTTAATTTGCAAGGGTTTGGACATTCAAGGATATTCCAGATATAGATCAACAGCTAATGGAATTATTAGAAATGAAACAATATGATTCCTTGACCTGTCAAATTAGTGGAAAGCCACTCGATAAAACAGAGGAAGAATGGGCTCCATTCCTAAACTTTCTCCAAAAGAAATGGGATAATTTGTCTATAGTGTGATTTTAAGATAAATTTTCTGACCCCAAACAATCTTTTTTCAACGATAGTAAACATTTATTATACTTTTACTGTATGAAAGTGTATTATATATATTATTAAGCAATCAGTAGATTGAATCTTGATTGGATAATCCAAAAAGAGCTGAATATATTATATTTAATATAAAAAGATTTTATTAAGTGAGTTTAAGTAATATTTCTTTTGAATAATGTCCCAAAAAAGGACAAAAGGAATTATAATGAAACAAAATGTAAAATACCAACTGAAGATACCTTACTATTTGTACTATCTTATATTTTATTTTTGTGTTTTTTCTTTATTCTAATGTACTTTTCTCTCTTGTAAACTTGTACAACTTTTTCTTTTTTTCTTTTTTTTAATCTCTGTTTTGGAGTTTATAATAAAAAAGAAATAAAAATTGTACATACATTGTTTTCTTTGTCTTGTAAAAAAAGGATTAATGGATCCCAGTCTTTCACACACATTGCTAAAGTTTCTTCTCATCAATTTTTTAAAACTTTTTTCCTTTTATTATGAGTCACATACTTAAAATACATTAATATATATTGTATTACAATATCATTACAAAGATTTTTTTTAAAATAATAATGCGTTTTCAACTTATCCAATCTATCCAACCCCCTCGCCCCCTAAATGGCTAACAGAGGATCTAGACCCCATTTGTATCCATTTATATCAGTAAACTTTTTCAGAGATATGGGATATAATCTTAATCAAATTTATCACATCTTCATACCCCAATTTTTCTTTTACTTTCTCAATCATTATTTTCCAGTTATCCCTCCATAATTCTTTATTACATTGTCCACTACACTTTAACCTTCTTTCCCTAAGAAAGTCAAATAATATAACTGCTTTTGTATGTTTAATCAAATAAAACTCATTCCACATTGATTTCTTTTTCCACCCTAAAGCAATTACGGCATAAGCAGCTTTAAAATACGTTTTGTTACATAACTTTTATTCTTCTTAAAATCTTTTGTCCCTAAGTTGAGGGTTAAACAATTTTCTTTACTTAATTGGACCTCTCTCTATTATTATATTTATTTGTTTCTTAACCTCTTTCCAAAATTCCTGAATAATTGGATACTCCCACTATATATGTATATAAATTCCTTTAGCTCCACATCCATGTCAACATTTTGGTAAGAAATTGCCATTTATATATACCATTTGATGAGGTGTTCTGTACCATCTACCAATCATTTTCATTTGTTGTTCTTTTACATTTGTATTTGTATTTTTTGCAATTTCTTGTAACCAAATTTTGATTTTTTTTCTATCGATATATCTTTTTCCCAACTAATTGTCAACCCCTCTATTATTTTATACTAGGTCATTAACAATTTTTTATAAATGTTCCCTATTAATCTTTTTTCTTCTTCTATTTTTCTTTCGATTATTTCTTCTAGAAACATATTCTGTTCTACTGTGTTCAATTTTATTTCCTATAGAAATTTAATTATCTCTTTTACTTGAATCCAATGCTGAGTTCCAATAATTGAAATCAATAATTCCTCCTCTATTGGTTTCCCTGCCCTATCATATAAATCTCCAATTATTTTAATTCCATTTGTCCTCAGGTTTTTTTAATATTTTCTCAAACTCTTCATTATTACACCTATTTAAATATTCTATTTGTAACCATTCCCCATCTTTAATACCTAATTTTTTACTCCATTTATCCCATGTTTTAAAATTTGCCCTCATAGGTCCGATTATATTTTCTTTATCCTTCTCTCATCAAAATTGTTAGTTTATTCATCTCTACTTAGTCCATCGACTTCACCAGCCAAACTTTTTTAGTTAAAGTTTCATTACTCTTCCATTTTTGTGCATACAGTAGTCTTGCCACTGTCTTCATCTATCATAGAATTATGCCATGTTTCTTTTCCATTGAATCTTCCATCAAACCTGACAAATACAACTCTAGTTCCTTCTGGATATTTACTTTTAAAAATTTCACCATAAAAAGTATTTGAATCTAGAATTTTTTTGGTCTTATCACATGTTCACCACATAGGGTGAAAAGTTCCCACATGTCAATCACATTTCCTACACTTGTTTGACATATCATTATGCCTCTTGGCCAGTTTTTCCCAGTATCAAATATCTTCTATATATCATCTTATAGAAATTTAAGGTCATAGCATGATGTACATTTTATCCCTTCTGACTACATTTTTTTTCATAGCTCCAACATTATGTTATGTCCCACATTTTGAGCACATTTTATCATGTAGTCTGTCACTATTTCTTCTTCCATCTCCATTTTAAACAAAAATTTAAAATTTTACAAATTAAATGTTGTTCATTCACATAAAGTTGTTTCTCAAAATCAGTCTCTCCTAACTCAAAATCCTACTTTTTTTTATAAAAAAAAAAAATCTTGCTTGTATGAGAACTGCGGGAAACGGAACCTTTCTTGTGTCAACCTTTCATATGATTTGATTCTGTACTGATTCTCTATAGTTTGATTTCTAGAAAGTTTCAGTAAGTCAGCCATCTTTATTTTGCTGTTGTCTCTTTTACATAAAAAGTTTCTTGAGTAGATATCCACTAGAAAATGCCTCAGCTTGTATTTACTCCAAATTCTCAACAAGGTTCTCCTCACATAGTGACTATTGAAAGCTGCATTTACTTTACTCTTTTTGATACAAATCTTAGTTCATGCCCCTCCAATTACAAGAGTCTTTTGTTAACTAACACAATCTAATCCTTCATCCAAATCAAACAACTTGCAGCAAAATATAACTTCAAAGCTGATAATTCCAAACCTTCTCACTGTTTGGCATCTTGTAAATTTTTAAATTTACCTCTAAGTTTCTTTCCTTGCCAAAGAAACTTTAATAAATCATGTTGGAGTAAAAAGTCCATTGTTGACATTGTTGGAGTAAAAAGTCATTTGCCAGAATTGGGATTGTTTGAAACAAGTACAAAATTCTTGGCAAAACATTCATTTTTATTACTGAAAGGTGATTTTCAAAAAAACTTTGGTGGCTACTTGGATCATTTCTTATTGTCTCCTGCTTAGAGTTACTTCTTTATAATTTTTTTTTAAGTCAAGCATGCCCAGTCAAATTCCTTAGCGTTCTGAAATGGGGGGAAGGGATCATATTGGAACGTGCATATCTAGCAAGAGAGGCACCAAACAGAGCCAGCTGATTTGCTAGCTTCTACTTTTGGTATTTTTAAACAAACCATAATGATAACTATATTGGTACAGGAGTTTTTGCACAATAAATTTTAAATCTTTTGGGGTGGCATGTTGCTTTATCCTTCCTTCCTTCCTTCCTTCCTTCCTTCCTTCCTTCCTTCTTTGTAACTTTGGAGGTATTTTTAGTAGTAACAATGTATCTTTGAGAGATAGATCTTGGTTTAGTTAACTGATATGTCTCTGGGAAATCTTCAGAATTTTGAGCATGAAAGAAACTTGAGAGCAAAAGAAGAACTCTTACAGTATCAACAGGGCAATTTGGTAAAAAAAAAAAATCACATCTTAGGTGAGCATGTGTTGACTGAAACCATGACAAGATATATTACTTCAATATCAGATACTATTTCTTTCTCTTTTCTATTTGACACATTTTGGACTTGATAAGTATGGGAGATTGTACGGGTGTAGTTCTTCCCACTACACATTTTCCAAGTGTTCTATGCTTTAGAAATTGATAGTAACTGTCTTTCATGTTGCTATGGAGTTATATATATCTTTACATTTGAAAGAAGTGGAGTAATAGAGGAGAACAACCTATGACATCAAAATTCCAGCCTCTCCCTCAAATATGGACAAGAAACATAGCTTGGAAAAGTTAGTTTTTTGGATGGCAAGTCCCAGAATTTCCCAACCTGCAACCATGCTTACTTTTTCAAGTTCTGAGAGGAAGTGTACCTAAAATAAGGTTCTGAGAGGAATCCCCTTACAGTTCCTCAAAAATATTGCAGAAAAATAGACCAGCTATTTAAAGTGGCTTATATTGGGATCTTTTAAAGTCTTATTCCACTGCCTTACTGTGGTTTGAATGTGACCCTAGATGTTTCCTGAGGCTGTGCCACTGGAGTGCAAACTCAAAGAGGTTGTACCAAACTGCTAAGGTTATGAGCAAAGGTAGGAAAGATAGTATAAAAGGGTTGATAAGGTAAGTTGATCGTTAATATGCTTTAAGAATCTATTTCCATTATATTTAAGCTGAAAAGGGCATGTTTCAACAACTAAACTAATTTTACATTAATGTTTAGATTTGTGCTCCATTGCTACACTCAAAACTTTACAATCATCCATCTATTATTTTATTCCTCCTGTCTCAAACCTCTCCCTGCTTTTATTTTTGGAGAGAAGGAAAAAGCTAGATGAATTTTTGAATACCACAGATGGTTCTTTGGGTCAAAAAACAATTTGTAAGGCAGAGGAGAAAGTTGTCTGAAATTATGTTTTGAAAGTATTTAGGGTTTTTGGTCTTTGCCTCAATCAGCTACAATTTTCCCACAATTTCTGAAGTCCTCTACATTTTATAGGTACGTTTCAGTAATGTAGGTCCTTTATTTATTTTTTTCATTCGTAGAAATGTGGCAAGTAAGGCTCAATTACTGAGACTATTAATCTCAAAACTCCTTAACCAATTTATCCCACTGGAACTACTTAATACCAGTAAGTGGTTTTAGTCTTCTGATCTAATAATTGCAATTCCCCAGAAGAAAGAACTGGTTTTGCAAAATTCTCAGAGAGGTAGGCTTTGGGCAAAGAAACCATCTGGGTAATGTAAAATCTCTTGGCTCTTTAGAGTTGTATGTTATTTATTTAAATAACAACAATGACAATAGTAATTAATAAGTAACTAAGTGCCAGAACAATGTCAATAACTGAAGCCAATCATTTTATTTTAAAATCAATATAATTAACTTGCCCCTTTTTGTTGGCAAATTTCCAACTTCTCATCACTAAATTGATTTTAATTAGCTTGTTTCTATCCCTAGCTGGTCCAAAGGTGGACTGCGTGTTGTCTGAAGACCAGCTTAGCTAATTATAGAGAGGCTCAGCACCAGAATGGGAACCAAGTGATCAACTGGCCATTGGAAGTATGCAAGGAATAATTGTCTTCTGAATTAATGAAAGCATTATCTGCATCTATGAAATTACATATCTTCAAGGTATGTGAGGTTCACACGCTGGAGTACACATCAAGTACTCAAAGCTCTCAGTTGCTCATGATGCCTCTGATTTTCTCAAACTGAGAATTATGTGTATCTGATTGCTCAGGCAAAATGTTGGCAAATAGAATCAAGACCATTAGTCAGGGCCCAGGCTGAATTGTTCCTAGTACGAGGTTGGGCTGCACTAAGTTCAGACTAAATATCCTGCACAGCATATCCCCATGATATGAGCCATGAGACAAAGGCCCTTTCCGCACAGTGGGGCTCAGTGAAGTCCTTTAGTTGCAGCCTCAACGGGAAGGGAAAGCGCACCGGAAATGCTCCCCTCTGCACTTCACCCGGTTGCTGTGGAGTGGAGCGCTCTGGCCCTGCCTCTTCCCTTCCACAATGCAGCCGGGCATTTGCCATTGCTGAACTGGGGAGGGAGGCATCGCCAGTGTGCTTCTGCCCTTCTGCAGGCTGGGAAAGGCGGCAGCGCGGCACAATGATTAGTGCAAAACAGATTTTTTTCATTTTACAAATACCATGCTCATGTGACACGTGGGGACAAGGTGGTGATGGGACTGCAATGACGTTGAGCTTCTAGGCCGCTTTCGCAATAGCATAAAGATATCATTTTGATATCAATAATTCGGCTTTCTTCCACCACCCCTCTCCACGTGTTTGTGAGGCCCCCGGACAAGCACAAAACTAGGCTCGGCTGCTGATTGCTGCAATATTCCTAAACAATACAGGCAAGCCAGAAGTAGCCAGATTGCAGCTTCAGGAGACCTCCCAGCAAACACCCTATTAAGTATGTGCACCACCTACAAAGGACTCCCTGCCCCAAACAGGTAACTTGACTAGCTGAACTATCAACTGTCCAGCATCGTGCATTTGCATACTGGTTGTTCCTTTGTCAATTTGGACCTAACTCAATCATGTTAAAGTTTGACCTTTCCGAGGCTTTGTCTCACACCTGAAATCCATTGTTCTCACCAAGTACGGCATAGCCTGCAGTCACACTTCTCCCTATAAAAACTCCTGATTCCGAGTACCTCCTCAGATTGCTCCCGAGTTCCTAACCACCTTGCTGCCTCTGTGCTTGGTGAGCCTCCCCTCAACTCCACGTGCTGAGCCACATCAAACCCCAGCATCGCTCTCTATTCTCCCGGAGTTCAGGACAGGTTTCGTATCACCCAAACCAACTATCCCTCTGAAAAATCCCTCTATCACACTCCCACCTTTATTTCCTATAGTTATCTGAGTGAGTAAGTTGCACGCACTGTTTGGCTGTATTTTAATAAAGATCTTATTTATTCTTTCAAAATGGTTTGCTTCTTGACTGGCCTGACCCCATAGACATAGGGTTCAAGATCCTGCTAAGTTACCCTGACTCTCGTAATGCTAAAGCAGTGCTCAGAGCTAATTTTCCCCACCTATAGTTGAGCACATATCCATGTCCCTCACGGGACCCCCAGTAAACAGGGTAACAGAAGCATGACCTGTGGAGCGCTGTCATCATGTCCCAACTGTGGGGCAGCCATGTCGTGTGGAAAGGGCCAAAGTTGGAGGGCAGTAATGAACCATCTCCAGTTTGAGCCATTTGCTCATAATCAGCTAACATCACTAACAGAAAAATGATATGGAAAATCTCATTCAAAAAGGATATGCATAGCTGATCACCAAAGACAATGTCAGTGGAAGTTAGCAGATTTGTTTACAGGGTGAATCTGTTATACTGCCTACAAATCCTACAACTTAAACATAGGCTGAGGTCCTCCACTGGAAGTCATAGTGACAAGATAGTCTTCTTCCCAACCACTCCCCAACTCATTTTCTCAGTGGCAGCTCTGTGGACCCAGCCATCCTCTGGTTGGTAGAGAGCAGTGGGAGCAGCAAACAAACGTCCAGCTATTTTCCTATATGGACACACAGTGACAGGCATCCACATAGACCTTTCAGAAGATATTATTGCTCTGTGGCCAGCTATAGGAAAACAGCTGGATATTTGTCTATCCAGCAACCAGGAAATGGCTGGGTTCAAGGGGCTGTCACTGAGAAAAGATGGGTTTTGGAGTAGAGGGATTTTGGTTGTTGCATGGTTGGTAGTGGATTCTTACCTCTGCAATGGCCAAAAATGAATTTTCATTGGTTAGGCCCAGAACCTGGAAACATTATCTTTTTGGACTATGAGTCCCAGACCACCTGTCCATAATGGCTCTGGGACTCTGGGGACCGCAGTTAAAGTAATATTTCTAAGCTCTGGATTTGCTTTGGACACCTCAGGTTTGTTTCAGCTAACCCAGGCTGTGACAGACTTGCTGAAGAGCAGCACATTCCAGTATGGCTTGGTTTGTGATCATTTTGCTCCAATAACCCATTGAATCTTAAGCGGAATGCATGCTTAGAAACAACATTAAGATTTCATTGTACAGGAACACAAGTCCTGAAAGATCAATAGCTAGCATGTCAATCTGGCACATTTAATGGCAAGACACCATGATGATGTCCTAGAAATAGAATGTGGATCATCATGATCCAGGAAAACTCATTTGGTGCAAATAAAATACTAAGTTATGAAAATTAGCATATTTCCAGTCAGTGGGGAGAAACTTCTTGTAACACAAGAATAAATGTAGAGTAATATGAGTCCCTGCAGCCCCTGTGGTGACCACATAAGAGGAGGGAGTATGCTGTACCCCTGGGGGCAGGCTTTTTTAATTTTTATTTGATTGCCTATTTATCTACTTTGTCACTAGTTATTTTATATGACTTTGTGGCACATATATTCTTTTAAAGAGAAGGATACAACCCAACCACTCCCCAACTCATTTTGGGAAGGGGAACATGGGATGAGGAAGGGTAAATGTGGGGCGAGAGAGATACAGAGACAGAAAATATTTGCTGTTTCTATTGTATTGAAAGAAACTGAAAAATACCAAATAAGTTGATAATAACCCCAAAGGTTATTATTAACCACCTCATACAACCCAGAAGCAGAGAAGAAATATTCATAATTGAAAGAATACAACTAAGCACAGGCAAGAATAGGGCAAAGAGTCAAGTTTCCCTAGTCAGAATAAGAATTGCTTAAGTAAACAAGTACAAAATTGCTCTTTTCTCTGGTGCCTGTGCGTCTGTCAAAGTCAAATAGAACTGACAGACCTACTCAAAGATTCCATGTTTGTGTTAACAGTAGTGTCATTCCAACAACAGAAAATATCCATCTCTTACCACTCCCTACTTGTAACATATACGTTGCCTGAAAGCATGTCTGCACCTTTACACCCATTCTGGGCACCAAGACTTGTTCCAAAGTATTTGTTATCAGTGCCAAAAATAATTTAACAGTGCTAATTATGCTCTCAGGGATTTGTGCTGCTAAAAATACAGTACTGTTGTGGCCTAATTAATAGTAAGACGTTTTGTTTTGTTATTAAAGTGACATTTGAATAGATCTGAGATAATTATTTATTTTTTTAGAAAAATCAAAAATTAATTCTTGACTTTGCTATGTTCTGACTGTCCTTCCACACTAGACAGTTATAGTGCTATTATTCCACTTTCAACATCCTGTGGAATCCTGGGGTTTGCCTTTGAGGCCCCTCCCTAACTGGCAAACCGCAGGATTCCACAGGATGTTGAAAGTGGAATAATAGCACTATAACTGTCCAGTGCAGAAATGGCATAGAAGTCCACTGATGTATCTGTCATGGCACTGGTCTGTCTGGTGTCCTAGCAGCCTAGTGAGGCTTCTGTAAATCCTAATGCTCTTCAGACTAAAGCTTCTCAAAACTCCAGTTTAGTTTTGCACTCTTTAATGCATCTTAATGGTTTCATTCCACAAATGACACTTGAACTAATATATCCCCTTTCATCTTTCTGACAGGAATGTGATGCAGTAATTCTTTGTTAAAATGTAGAAGATATGCTGCAGTAGTTAGAGCTAGGATTAAGTGGCAAATGCCTATTGATAAAGACTTAATTAAAGACACAATAGCTCTAGGAGGTCATTATCGTAATTACACCACCGGCTATATTGTTATAGCCAAGTACATGGTTGTAGCATCAGATTATCTCTATGCCGTGCCTGCATTTGATGAGGCAGCTCATCACAGCCTGTACATATACTCCCATTTGCTGACGGTGCGAATACGTATTTGCTGCACTCATACTTTCCCCCAGTATATATGGTGATATGGTTGAAAGACAAACTCATCACATAAGTGCTTTAGATTTACACTAGAGTAAATTGGTTTACAGAGGTGGCCTTATTCATGTTTTAGTCCACAAACTACTTAGAAATTATGTTTTAAAATGTACCTTAAAAGAAGAAAATAAGACTGCAAAAATGAAAAACTTGAGCTCCTTATGTTATTTTGAATCAGTTTGATACGAGCAAATATGAAATGTGTTTGCACTGTGTTTTGAGGAATGGGGAGAATGCTTAAAATTATTTTTAATACAGTAAATGTGCATTATACTATTATAGTTCTTTGAAATGAAAGTTTTCCACCATTTTCCTAAAGGCACTAAAATAATACACACACACATACACACACACATACATATATTGCTGTTGTCATGTGCCTTCAAGTTGCTTCTGACTTATGGTGACCCTAAAGCAAACAATTCACAGGGTTTTTTTGGCAAGATTTGTTCAGAGGCAGGTTGCCTTTGCCTTCCTCTGAGGCTGAGAGAGTATGACTTCTTCAAAGTCACCCAATGGATTTCCATGACTGACCAGAGATTCAAACTTTTCTCCCCAGAGTCATAGTCCAATGTTCAAACCACTACACCATGTTGACTCAATTTTTGTTACTTAAAAAAAAAATCTGAATCACTGGTTTCTGGTACAAAACATCCTGTCCACCTTGTTCCCTCAACAGCCACAATAGTTCCAGGGGCAAAATATGAGCCAGTGCTTGAACCATGGAATATTTCTTTCCCATCATGTAGTGAAGTTGCACCCCACTGTGACTGACCTTTATTTCTCCTCACATTGGTTTTGCAGTTCCAGCCTAACACCCTGACACTTATATGTAGTCCTATCTCCATTTTCAAACACCACCACTGTGTAAAAGTGTAAGGATGTTGAGTGTTCCCTCAGAACCAAATAGTTTATTTATGGTAGCATGTTCTTCTTTATTATCAGAGACTTTAGACAACTCGGGCCAACTCTGTAGTTATAAAACAAATGTTATCTTTTATTATAGTAACATTAGAAATAAAGTATCTTGTTGAGAGTCATATAATATACAGCGTTGTAACATTAATCCAGAGCTTTCCAACCTTTCCGTGTTGGTGACACACTTTTTAGACATGCATCATTTCACGACACAGTAATTCAGTAAGTGGAAGCAGACCCTCCAACCGAGCCTGGCCCACTTCCACCACTGCCTTCACTGAGGTCTTCCTTGGCTCGGTGTGGCAGCGGCTAGAAAGGCAGCCCCTCCACCTGGACCTGCCCTGCCGCCACTGCCCTTGCCAGGGTCTTCCTTGGCCAAGGGTGGTAGTGGTGGCAGTTGCAGGAGAGGTAGCCACTCCACTCGGGCCTGGCCTGCTGCTGTTGCCCTCGCTGGGGTCTTTCACAGCCCTGGGGTGGCTGTGGCAGTGGGGGGAGAGGCAACCCCTCCACCTGAGCCTGGCCTGCTGCTGCCCTTGCTGAGGTCTTTCTTGGCTCGGGGCAGTCGTGGTGGCAGAGGTAGCCCCTTCACCCAGGCCTGGCCCACCACAGTGGTGGGAGAAGCAGCCCCTCTATTCACTACCTTTGCTTGACATACCTACACACTACAGCTGACTGTGTTGTGACACACAGTTTGGAAAGCTCTACATTAACCAGTTTCAGCTTCTGAGCCTATGCCAATAACTCCCAGCCTTAGACACCAGTTCTCTGTGTCTTTTCCTCAGCTGCTTAGGCACAACTCAGCCACCCTCTCTAGCCAAGATCTCACTGAAGGCTCCTTTCTAAAGGAATCTATGCCTTATATATAATTCTTGTCATTCATAAGCCCCTCCCACACACACCACTGTTCTGGGTTTCACTCTGAAGGTACTACTCCTGTTGCCTAGCACCATCCGGTTGCGCTTGCATTCCAAATACCTGACTCCCCATTCAACTTAGTCACTACCAGTAACTGTAAAATTAGTTTTAAAAGTTATAGCTACACCATAAAAGAGAGTCAGCATGGTTTGACTTGAAGGCACAAATCAGCAACAACACTATAAAACAAAGTTATTTCTTGTTAAGTTACAACGGTAAGGTAACAGCTATAGCTCCATTATTGGGAGAAAAGAATATTAAAAGGAAATTGTTATTTGCACTACTTGTATCCGAGCTCTGATTCTAGACAATATACACTAGTAATACAAGTATCCAAGCAATATGTGAACCAAGCCTGAGCAAACTTTGTAATTTACATGGCTTCATAAATAACTACAATGATGGCTGAACAGTGGGTACAGTGAACAAATCATCACTCACTGGATTCCCATCACGGGGAATGGAAGTTTTGTTATCAAGGTACACCAATAAAAACTGAGCTTCGTGTGTATGGATTGGTTTACGCATCTCTGTGTGTCTTCATGGTTTCTAGCACAGAAGCTACTAGTATTGTTGAAATAACAGCAAGTGGAATTAAAAGCATTCCTTTTTCTCTGTTGGGATTTCAATAAAAAGAAAATGTTTATTTTTTTTTCCAGTAGAAAATTGATTGCAACTAAGAGGGTACTTGGCTTGAAAGTGGAGAATTATCATATCATATGATTAAATGAAAGCTTACCTTGTTATAAGGTAACTAGACATATCCCAACAGAGTTGAGACAATGTTTGATTAAGCCAGCTTTTCCTACTTTACATTCAAGGAACAAATTAAAGAATAATTGAGATCCTTTTCAGATCTTTTAGAAGCTGAATATATAACGCTTCAGCTCCAGGTGGCAAAGCAATTAACTGATGAATAAAATCAACTACACTGTCATTTGTCAGATGTTAAAATTTTACAGACCAGATAAATTAATGTGTTCCTTAAGTCAAACAAACTGTTATGTGCTAACAGTGAACTCCTCTGAGAAAGAGGTTAGGCACATCCTAATACAAAATTGCCCAGATACTGCTTAACCACAAATGTCATCACTGAAATTTCTTGTCTGATTACCCTTTACAATATATTTCAATTAAAATACAGTAAATTATTTCATTTTAAATTAAGCTAGTGCAATGGTAGCTTGTTGCTCCCATGTCAGTGATATGTCAATATACTCCAGGCATAATCCAGACCTCGAAGGGGCTAGCCAAGGCACTGAATGGGCTTGGCACCTTGGACACATCTATTTAAATTAGGAGTAAAACCCAGCATGGAGTCACTACCCCATTAATGTGGAAGCTGGATGCCACTGCTGAATAAGTGGCTTAAGTGTAGTCCCACTGAGCCATGAAAACACACTGCGTGATCCAGAACCAGCCATCTTCCTTTTCCATCTGACCTGTCTCAGGTCTTAAGATGGGAGCAAAAGAGCTATGCATAGTACCTTGAGATTGAGATTGCTGAGAGAAAGAGATTGAGAAAGAAAGACTGTTGGAGCAAGGGATCTACTCACACAAAGGAATTGACTTGTTATCCTGTAATTATTCAGACAATTTGTGTCAAGGTAGAATAGCTCTGTTAATAAAAGAACATTCAAGAACATATGCTATTGAGAGGTTAGTGCTCTGCTGGAGCTGGCTGTGAAGAACCAGCATGGCATAGTGGTTTGAGTGTTGGACTATTACTCAGTTTTGAACTAGTTAGGCTGTGGAGATCAGTGTTCAAATCTCCATTCAGTTGTGAAGACCTATTGAGTGCCTTAAAGGAAGGCAATGGCAAACCTCTGAATAAATCTTGTTTAGATAACCATATCATAGGGCCACCATAAGTTGGAGTTGACTTGAAGGCATGTAACAACAATGACAGAGTTGGCAGCATTATCAGACCATTCCTTTGGACTACTTCTTGTGAGATGCTTAACAGGATAATTTTTATCAAAGTGACAATGTCTTCCCTTTGGACAACCAAGATGCTTCCGACTGGACTGCTTACCTATTGTGTGGACTCAGGTTACTCAGTGTGCTTTCAGTATCAAAGAGGCTGAAAGGGATTTTAGCTATATTCCGAAGCACCACAAGTTTAGCTGGAAAATGTAGAGCACAATCCACCCCAAATTAAGTTCTTTAAACCCCAGTGATCTCCAGTTTAATCAAAGGGAGATAAATAAATAGAAACAGTAAGGGTTCCAACTGTTTACTTTAAAGTTAATTTGCAATCTCTCTACACAAGTATGTGTTGCCCATGTAAAGAACCAAATGGAAGCTTTTGCACTCACATGTGGCTGCCTAAGAAAATGTTTAGGCTATGAACCCACACAGAGTTAGTCCACTCATTCCAGCATTTATGTGGATATGGGGTACTTAATGTGCATATCAGGAATAAGGAGGTTCAAGGATTTTGTTCCGGGATGCATTGTGGCTTTCACAATATATAGATGAATTTTCTTAATAAAATCTTAATTACAACACAAGTAACTGTTATGTTTTCTCTGTTTTTTTTCTTTACAAGTCAAAATAATGTAACACTTCATTCAGATGATAATTTCAACATCGCACATAGTAATAAAAAAAAATGGAACAATGCACTAGTGTGAGTAGACTGCTGCTGAGAGAATTTACATTGACCTGTGTGATTGACTAATCCCACTGAGACTGGCCAGCTAATGCTTTTAGCTCTATTGAGTTCATTCATGAAGAGCTCATCTAAAATAACTAATGTGGGTTAAATGAAAGCATAACTACAGATGAATTCTAGATACTAGGCCCTGATAGGAGGGATGGAATTGTATGTGTTGAAGACAATTGGACAGAAGTTGCAATTTGGGATGCAATGCGCTATTGCTTCTCTTTTGCTATTCATTCCCACATGATGCTTCTATGGGAACAGTTTTGTGAGCAGGTGCACCCTTTAAGTTGCCATTGGAATTGGATGAAAAAAGCTAATTTTTTTTATATATATGTGCAGGCATGCTCTCTTTTTCAAGAGACAAATTCCTTAAAAAATAAATCAGAGACTAAACTTCACTTCAGGGCCCTGATCAAGGAGCATGCTTCACCTGTCTTGTATAATATGCGCCTTATTTGGCTTGATACCAGATCATCTGCAGTGGCAATGGGATTAGCACAATTTGACCTTCATGGCTCAGGAGGAATCACTGTGATGTCTCGGGTCAATAATTATGTGAACTTGGGAGGGATTTGCCTGATGCACCATAATGCTTCTTTCCAGGCCATTCACTGGCCTTATAGTTCTGCTTGCTGGCTATTTCAGACTATAAATTCTGTAGCTATTATGACCCTGGTCTAGAGGTTCCCAAACTTTGTCAAAATGAGTTAGTCTTCCTGAGCTGAGGAAGTAATTGTTTGAACTTCTCCGAGTGTAACTAAGACAAAAGGACATATAGACTGTCCAGACTGTCCAGTTCTCGTGTTCATCTCCTCACTTAAAACAAGAAAATTAAAACAAAGCCATTGAAGACTACACAGGTTTAAACCAAACTTCTTGATGCATGGTGCTGAAAATTAATATAGGGGGTTTAAAACTTTGCTTCCTAGCTAAAGCAAAACAAACTGTAGAAGAAGAGAAGAAAGGGGTTTGCTCCTCTGGGAATAGTCCACTTTTCCCTAGGAAAGTCCATTGGAATATCTGACACCACTTCCTTCTCACTGAACTTTATTGAGTTTACAGCAGCATAAATATGTCACCTATTGAAGAGGCTATACCCCGATCCAGCTCAGAGTCACATATAATGGTTTAGTAATGGTTTAGGTGTATAGAGACCCATATTCCATCCACATCAAAAGAAACCAATTTTGTGCAGCCTGTATGAGTATCAGAATTTTAATGTAGCCCTAGACCAATAACACTTCTTCCATGCTAGGCTTTTCTTTCCAGGGCTGTTTGCAGGGAAGACTGGTCTAATTAAAATTAAGAGAAATTAATGGCTTATGTGACTGGTTTTATTCCTACAAATATTAATTCTTCTGACTCCCTCCTTTCCTATCTTTAGATCAGATCTGGGAATTGTGTGACCTACCACATGTTGAACTGCAATTCCCAGCATTCTTTATCATTGGCTTTGCTGGCTAGAACTGCTGGAAGCTGAAGCTGAACAACATCTGGAGTGCCTCATGGTTTCCACTCCTGTTTTAAATTCCAGATTTATTTTCAGTTGTACAAAATCAGGACTCAATTCTCTTGTTGTTTAGGCTTAAGCAAAAAAGCTTGGATATGTACTCCATCTACAGTCTTAGGTAGGTGTATATGCTCTTCTTCCCTGACATCTCAGATTGGAACTTCTGGTTTTAATAGTAATGAGCTATCAATCTACTGAAATTTCTTACAGTGTCTGTTCTCTGTGGAATTCTATCATTAAGTTCTACCCATACTAACTGAATTATTTCCTTGTATGTTGGTCCTCTTAAAATCCTTAAGATACACAAGAGATTAGGAACTTGAAAATAAAGAAAATAGATATTATTAAATGTGAGTACACAGCAAAATTAAGAAATCTTTGTTGAATTTTTAAACATAATTCTCAGACATAAGAGAAAATGTGATTCCAGTGTTGAATCAGTAATCACAGGTGTACAACAGTATTTTAGATTAATGGCAGGGACCAGAAATGCTGTTGCAGAGTTCTCAGTCCTTACAAAGGAAAGGTTATGTGAGCATCTGCAAGGGATGCAGGGATCTTCTGTTTTTCCTTTAAATAGACTGTTTTGGATTCCATATTGGCTGATCTATTCCACTTTTGGAATCAGTTTTAATTAATTTTCCATGGGTTGGGTTTTGCAACAAACTTTTTGAAATGTGATGGTTTGTAGCCTCATACATGGTACAATGAGAATATGCTACATTAAATGAAGGAAGGCTATAAATATATGCAATGAAAACATGGTATCAAATATCTTGACACAGAAACAAAATCATAATGGATTCCACTGTGTTGTCCCCTTCCATTTTTGAAAGGTAGCTCTACACTTCAAATTATGTCTAACTCTTCTCTTTTCAACACACTGTTCTCTGATGGTGACTATCCATTTTCTCAGTTAGATCTACTACAGTTTGGTAACTGTTGTTTAACAAGTAAACTTAATGAACTATTCTTTGTGTACAAAGAACTTTACACTTTTTTAATTCACCCTTGTAACAACCGTGCAAAACAGAGTCTGGCTACTATGTTGTAATAAAGGGAGAAGAGAGAGAGAAAGATATTGTCTTGCCCAAAAGACAGCACTGAAATTTTGATAAAGAAGTAGTTGAATTAGGTCAAAGCCCAATGCTATTTGCATGTTGACTGGCTGTTCCTAGGAAGAGGAGAGAATGCTGTCAGCTCGCGGAAGGCAAGATATGCATGGGCCCTCTCTTACGCTCAATATTACTCAGGTCATCTGTTTAGAGTAGAAATGCGCACCAGCCTGGAGCTGACTTGATGATGTGGAAAATGATTTGGCTCAGGTTAGTTCAGAGTTTGCCTAATTTGACATGGCTTTAAATCCAGACTTGTGTGAGAAATCTTTTTTTGCATCCCATTGTCAGTTACTGAAAGTAAACACATAGCTAACCCTTTTGTTCTTTAGGAAGAATTGAACAACATTTACAAACTGAATAGCACTGAGGATGGGGTGGGGAATATGCCTACCAAGTTTCAGACAAATAAGTTTCGGGATTTTCATGTTACACACCTTTATATTTAGATGTTTTAGAGCGTCTTGCTGGTATCTGGTAATTTTCTTCAGAACATAATTGGACCACATTTACAGGAATTTCCTTTTCAGGACCTAATGCTTACCAGGTTTCAGACAAAGAGGTACAAGAAATTTATGCAAGAGCAGCCTTTTCAGTTTACAGCCTTTATAGTTTGGATAGTTTTCCCTAAAGAAGGGTTGTCCTAAGGTTTGGATAGACATTGATGAAAATGACATAGAATACAGGTAGTCCTGATTAAGAAACTTACAAAATTTCAGAAGGATATGTGTACAGTTTCTGGTATAAAGGGAGTGTTCAAATGTGCAAAATAGAACAGGACAGGGATTGATGATGCATGTGGAACTTACAGGAGCAGATGATCAGAAAAACTTTTAAAACATTTCTGCTCTTGAAAGACAGAACTAGCAAAAACATTGACCCAGCCTCATAACCTTTCTAAAAACACCAAGGCTGGTAATCCGTAGTAAAACCATTCACTGTGATCTATAGTAAAACCATTCACTTATGTTATAGCTTAAAGCTGTTCATCCAAAAAATGAGACGGACTCATCTTCCCCCCTATTTCTCTCCATCACGTGTTTTCCATATTTGGATAGTTTGAGATTAAATGTATCCTTTTTTTTTTTTTGGAGACATGCTGTCTGTGTCACCATGTCTGTCTGAATCTTTAGGAGTGTTCAGACTTGGTCCACTTCAGAGTAGTCCTGCTTCAGTCTGAACATCTCAATCTCTTTGAATTGGACAATTTACTTTAAGATTCAGGATTTGTCCAAATCTGAAACACATCCCCAGAATGAAGAATATTTTTCAGAGGTGCCAGTAGGCCAGATTATCATGAAAGAGTTTCACTTCCCTTATAGGGTAAATGAGTTTGCAGTTTGTCTTCATATCATCACAGATTTTGATAGGAATAGAGGACACTTCAACACAAAATCCTCCATTTTATCCACCAGAAAATTTTGTCTTGTCTTCTGTGATCATATTTGCTCTTATCTTTCCCATCAGGTAGACCTCAGTGGGATGGATAGAGAGAACTTGCTTGATTGACATTCTCCACAGATTAGATGTTTCTCACAACTATCCTTGGCCCTTTCCGCACAAGGAAGTTAAGACGGACCAAGACGTCCTGTCACAGAGGTCGTCCGCACCTTGGATCGGACTAGGTTTGGACTATTTACCTTAGTTCCGCACCTAAGTCTGATCCAAAACGCCCCCAAGTGGTCCTCCAGCACGCTAAGTGAAGACCGGAAAAACAGGTCTTTTGATTTTCTGGAGCACACCATTTCATTCCTGCTCAGTTGTGCAGATGCACAGATTCGCACCAATGCGAGCCTGCGATCAGCGGAGAGCGGGCTGTGGGTGTGGCCAGCTTCAGCGGTTGGTCCGGACCCACAAACAACTGGAAGCCGCCATTTTAGCCTCACCAATGCGGATCTAAAGACCTCGCACTGCTCCAAATCACCCTGGAACAAACAGAGGAGCCCTGCGGAAGGGCTTAAGGGAAAGTCCGCGTTGCTTCGAGGCCAGAAGAATTGGTAAGTAACGGCATGGAGTGATTCACTCGCCTCGTGTGGAAAGGGCCCTTGGTTCTCTCCTTAAAACAGAAAAGTGTGTAGAGCCGTATCAGATAACTTTACAGAACATTTCAGTGGATCTGTTAGTGAAGAATGTTTTCCATAAATTCAATATAGGTACATAAAGGCATTTCATTAAAAATAGATTTATTTTCAGGAAATGAATTCAATTGGATTTGAAAACATAAAAAAGAAATTTCTTTTAAACAGCCCCTTTCTCTTTGGATACAGAGTCACAGGAATTAAAGTCTCTTTCCAAAGCATTTTTGGGTTCTGAGAGGCTGACAGCTCCTGAATTGTCCCTCATACCCATTCCTGGGCACGTTTTCTGGAGAATAAAGAAGAAGGACCAGGAAGTGTTGTACTGCAACAATAGACTGGGACTTCAAAAGAATGTTTCCGTTAATATGGAAAAACTCCTCAGGACTGATCGAAAGGTGTCCAGCCTTCCACTGTTTGAGATGTCCTGCACTATTGAGGCATTTTCTTTGGTATTAAGTAAACACCAGCCCTCCCCCCCTTTCTGCTTATGAGAAAGGTGACATGTCTTAAGCAGAGAACCTCTTGGTTGTGTGTGGGCACTACACTCAATTCAAAATCTTGATTGTGCATGGTTGTGATTCACATGGAGAGCCTCTGTGGATAGAAAAGTTTCTCCTATTCAGACTTGTTCCTTGTGGGGCGGAATGTAGTCCTCTTCCCACATGTTTACATACTAGTGAATAGAATTAAGTCAATAGGGCTTCTATATTACAAAAATGAAGGAAGCAGGTTTGCGGAAGCCTGGTTAGGGCAGAATAGGGATGGAAATAATGTTTTTAAAATATTCAAAAAATAGTTGAAAAACATGTTGGGAAACACTGATGAGGAGAATCCTGGACTGACAAGAATCTTTGCTGTTCAGGGTGTATTCTGGGCAAAATCTGCATGTGGTATTTTTGCATAGAAAGCAGCATTTTCTGTGAAGAAAACAGCATTTTATTTTATTTTTTTACAGAAAACAATACTTATGTACAGAACTTTCTGTACAGCAAATGCCATTACATACGCAGAAAATGCTGTTTTTTGTGCAAAACACATACACACAGGCAAATTTTGTCTGAAATGCTACAACTAGAGCATTTTCTGTGCAGGAAACAGTATTTTCTGTGCAAAAAAAAATATTTTCTGCACATGGGAACTTAAGTTCCAAACTGTGCAGTTTATGTAAACTTTCTTGCAGTGGGAAGAAAATCACTAACATTATTCATTGCTTCCTTTGAGAACAAAGTCAACAATGAATTACATTCCCTAGGACAGAATGACTATGATCTGCTATCATGCCTGCTAATAAGACTGAGTTCAATGGGGCACATGGGTACATAATGAATATTGGTGGAAACTGGTCATGGCAGTCTGGTGAGCATTAGTCTTGGCACATCTCAAGAGGCTCATCAGCAAATAAGTGACCCTTATCTCTTCCATTTATGCAGTCCAAAGTGAGAGCCATTTCTTCTGGTTAAGGTTGCTTTGTATGTGTGCAGTAATTTTTCAAAGCCTGAATTAACATTTACCTATCAGTCACTGTTATGAATCTGCCTTGTGTCTGAATATACTAGTATTCAAAGACATAACCTTGTTAGTATATATCATTATACAAAGGGACCATGTAGCACTTTCAAGACTGACAGAAAGAAGTTTGCAGTATAAGCTTTTGGGTTAACGTTTTTCATTGAGCTAGTCTCAAAGAGACTACAAGAATGTTTTGTATACTGAATACACTAAGAACACCTTCAAAATATGGTTAAAGCTATGGCACAGAAAGTCATTTCCCCTCCCCCTCTGCATTATTTGAATTTACTGCATGAGTAAACTCCAGCCATTTTCTGTGTTCCTCTGTGTTTTGTTGCTGTTGCTGTTGTTTCGCCTTTGGCACATTGTGGCTTGGATTGTTTAGCCTGGTCCATGGGTAGGCTGCTCCTGCCTTTTGGTAAAACAGGAAGGGGAGGGGTTGACCTAGATAGTTTTGATTGCATCTGTTCTTCAGTTTTATGAGAAGAAGGCTTTGCTATTAGTTCTAATGGAACAGAATTATAAATCCAGGCATGCCTCAGTTAACAAAGGCCATTTCCACCCTACACTGTTATAGTGCTCTTATTCCACTTTCAACATCCTGTGGAATTTTGGAGTTTGTAGTTTATTGAGGCCAAAGAGCTCTCTGGTTTAGAATTCAAAATGTCCCTCCCCAAACTGCAAACCCCAGGATTCCATAGGATGCTGAAAGTGGAATTATAGCACTATAACAGTATAGGGTGGAAATGCCCAAAATCTCTGACAGAGAAGCTCCTTTTTACAAAGTCTTTCAGCCTCTCTTTTTCTCCTTATCCTAGCTGGAAGTTTTTCAGCAGCTTTGCACTGGGAGGTTGGTGAAGGTGAGCCGAGAAACACAGACTTTTTGCAAGTCCAAACAAAGGTTGAACTGGGAAAGAGAGGGATTCTGCTCTAATTGACCTTACTGTAGTGATACAGGCAAGGTGATTAGAATCTGCCTCTAGAATCCCTTACTGAGCACACGTGAACAACAAACTGAAAAGAAAAGGGAAAGCGGAGGAACCTGCCTTCCCAGCTACCCTAACCATGTCAAAGAAAAGCATGTCTGTATGTTTGGATAAAAAGTGGAAACCAAAAGAACAGTCGTGTAGCGACATGGGGGCGAGGGGACGATTCGCCATGGGTGGCAATGTTTCTGGGGTGTCCCGGCCCGTAGCCATGCCCCCACCTGCCCTGGCCACATCCACACCCACACCCACCGCAGCCATGCTCCCACGTACAGCGGTCACACCCCCGTGCACAGTGGCCAAGCCCCTCATGCTGTAGCCCCACCCCCTCCTGCCCCCCTCCACACACCCCAAACTCGGCCACTGCATAAGAAAAGTGGACACTGGTGAAAGAAAAAAAATCCCTATATGCATTTTGGAAAAAAGGTTGTAAGAGGTCTCTAGCAGGTTTAAAAAAATTTTTTTTGTTTACTTATGCAATGCTTATTTGACCCAGTTGATTCATTGCACAAGTGAACCTTGTTAGCTTTGTTGAAACATGTTGATCTACCTTCTTTTTTGTGGTTTAGGGACATATTCCTATTCTTTCCGTGTTATTCCTGCCACAGATACCAAATATTCTGTTACTGCCCTGGAACATATCTGCTTTCTTACCTGAGCTATACCTGTATGGGACATGCTGGGCTTCTAGGGGTTGGATTTCAAGGCTCTGGTGTGGATGTTCCTTTCTGTAGTTCTTTCCAGTAGTTTGTGCTACACTTGGGAGGAAGATGGTCTTTGGGCCTTTTAAAATTCTAATTCAAGTTCTAAAGGGTTCTATTTGCCTCATTATATGCCCACTTAATGCCTCATAGGAGAACAACACATGTGGGATTACTACCGAAATGTGTCATTTCCTTTAAAATTCTTTCAATACTAAATCTGACCTTTGTCTCAGTTTTGCTTTTCTTTTCTTTTGACTGTATATCTGAGGGTAAGTCTAAAGCTAAATAGTAGAGCGCATGTTCTGGCATGCAGAAGATCAATGGCAGCCTACTCCATTAAATATTTCAGCATCTGGAAAAAAACTTCCCTTTCTCTTTAAGATCATAAAGCAATGTTGCTGTCACAGTAACTGATACTGAGTTATATGGATCAGTCAATCTGATAGAAAGGATGTCTGCATGTTCATAATTTGTGGATGGGCTTGGTCCTGTGATGTCAGAAGTGTCATTCCAAACTCTTTTTCTCTTCATTTGTGCAAAGATGGAGTCACCTCCCTAAAACTTACTGCTGCCAACTATTTTAGTCTTCTTCACATATGTTATCAGCTGATAATTACCCAAGATTGCAGTAACCACCAGACAATTGCATAACTCCCCTGAGCAAGCAAAGTGCTGCTTAAAATTCCACAACAAAGAATAAGAAATGCCAAATGTTCAAGCTGTGTTCAGGAAAGGAAGGGGCATTTGGGATCATATTGCAAACATATGTTTGATAATGGAACTCACCAATGAATTTTAGAATTCATGCTTTACCTTTGATTGTGTAGACTATGAAAAACTATGGATTGCTCTTTAAAAAATGGGGGTGCAACAACATTTGATTATCCTAATGTGTAACCTGTACTCAGGACAAGAGATTCCTGTCAAGGGAGAATATGGAGAAACAGAATGGTTTCCAATTGCATCCTACCTGTTTAACTTGTACATTAAACAACTTCTTCTTCTTCTTCTTCTTCCTCCTCCTCTTCTTCTTCCTTACCCACCTCTCCCCATGGATTGAGGTGGGGAACATTGATTAAAATACAGCAATAAAGAAACACAGTTAAACACAGTTTGAAACACAAACACCAATTAAAAATACATAATCAGTTAAAAGAGCATTACAGTTCAAAAAGCATACATCTTAAAAACAATAAATCGGTAATTTAAAAACTCACAATTTAAAAGCCATCTGGATAGATCTGATGGAGGGGATTGGTCTTTAGTACTCTTTATAAACCTCTCTTCCGGATGGTCATTCCACAATTTCGGGGATGTTTATGAAAATGTCCTCTGGTTAACAATTGCCAGCCTGGTCATGGCTGACTGAAATAAATATCCCCCAGAAGACCTAAGTGTAAAGGGTGGATAATATGAGAGAAGGTGATCCCATTGATAATCTGAACCAAAACCATGCTCAGCTTTACAGGTAATGATCAACGCTTTGTACCTTGCCCAGAAACTAACTGGCAGCCAGTGGAGTGATTTTAATATAGGTGTAATATAACCATTGCTAGATGCACCAGTAACCAATCAGGTTGCCATATTTTGCACTAACTGAAGCTTTCAAATGTGGTACAGAGGTAGCCAATATACAGCATACTGCAGAAGTCCAACCTTGAGGTTATCAGTGTGCACATTACCATCTTATGCATAACTGGATTAGACTTGGAGGAAACAGGTGCAAAAATTCGAAGAAGGAACACCACCAATTTAAGGTACGCAGATGACACCAAACTATTAGCAGAAAATAGCAAAGACTTGTGATGACTATGGAAGAAAGTCAAGACATCAAATGCAAAGGTAGGTTTACAGCTGAATGTTAAGAAAACAAAATTAATGACCACAGATGAGTTACACAACTTTAAAGCAGACAGTGAAGATATTGAAATAGTCAAAGATTTTCTATACCTTGGCTCAGTCATTAATTAAAATGTGGATTGCAGTTGAGAAATCAGAAGGAGACTAGGACTTGGGAGGGCAGCTATGAATGCACTAGTCAAGATCCCGAAGTGTAAAGATATATCACTGAATATCAAAGTCAGAACTGTCAATGCCATTGTATTTCCAATTTCTATGTATAGTGGTGAAAGCTGGACAGCAAAGAAAGCTCAACTCATCTGAAATGTGATCCTGGAGTTCTATGGATATCCTATACTGCTAAAAAGACAAATAAATGGGGCCTAGAGCAAATCAAGCCTGAACTCTTTCTAGAAGCCAAGATGTTGAAACTGAGACTGTTGTACTTTGGATATATCATGAGAAGACATGATTCACTAGAAAAGACTTAATAGGAAGGCAGTAGGAAGAGAAGAAGGCTATGTTGCAGGCAGACAAACTCAATCAAGGAAGCCATGGCCCTGAGTTTGTAAGACCTGCATACAATTGATGTCAGGGTGATGTGAAGAACTTGCATTCATAGGGTTTCTATAAATTGGAGACAACTTGACGGCAGTTAGGAACAACCACCACCACCCAAGTTTTAAATCTGTGGAGGTATTTTCTTTGAAATTAATGTTAATACAGTATCTGTGTAATAGGAGTTTTGCATTTATTAATTGCCAGGTGTTTGCTGATTGCTAATTCAGAAAATCTGTTGTGACACGTACATAGTGTCAAACAAGATCAGTGCCTGTAATGTATTTTTGTGTGTGTGTGTGGGAGAATGAAAATTACATTTTGTGAAGTAGGAAACCTGAATTATAGTTTTAAATTCTTCTTGCTATAGACAGTCCATATTTCCTCCCCATCATCTCCGTTCCCTTGCCTATAGCTTTCAGCCCTTTTTGCTTTTCTCCTCATTGCCTTTTCTCTCTGTTTCTTCTTCACAGAAACCACACGGGAGCAGTGTGGGCCTGCCTTTGAGAAACACTTTTCTGTTCTTTTCTTTCCCCCATAACTGAACTTATCTGTCAAAGGGTGTCTCAGCCTCAGATAAAAGGACACAAAAGTGATGACAAGTAGAATATTTCTCAGAATATCCATCTTTCACCTGGTAAATGTCCTTTTGTGAGAAATTGGATAGTTGGTAAAAGGTAGTCAGAATATCCACTTATACTGAATGAAATAATGAATAAACCTAGCATTCTCTGCTGTGGTAGTCTGTGGCTGGATAATACAGAGTTTTAAAAGAGTGGGGAGAGGAAGAAGAGAGAAGGTTCTAGGATTATGATGAGTCCATTTGCTTTAATCTGCTAAAAAAAAATGCAAATTGTTGCCACTATTTTCTTTTTAAAAATACTTTTATCTTGAAGAAGCTTCAAGGTGTGGCTACAATTTATAACTGAAAATATTACAGGCTAAACACAGTAGTCCTATTGAATATGATGGGTAAGTACCACATTGGTTTACACTCTTGCCACTTAGCATTCAGGACTGCTTGTAGAGTTGGCAAGATCAGTGAGTATTTAGTGGTTGTTGTTGTTGTTTTTTGATGTGTATGTATTTTTGCATATTGGGATGCTTCCTGTATAAAGATTTTCCCTGCATATAGAAAACTGACATGTTATAAAGAAATCCAGGTTTTTCTCATTGATATATTGGTTTTCTAAAACAAAAACAAAAAACAAAATGAAAAAACCAACACTAACAGTCCCTTCTGATGACAAAAGGCTCTTTGAACCAGTCAAGGCCTCCATCACTGAAATGGGAAAAGATATTCTTTTCTTGGCCAGTTTCCCCTTCTCTCTTTAAAGTGCTACAACTGTATATTTTGTTATATCACCCAATAATCTTGGAGGTAGGTTTATTAGTAAGTTATAGTTATATCCTGCTTTTGCTTCAGTGAAGTCAGTGTTGTGTACATGGGTCTTCTTCTAACTGCTTTGGCATCATCACAACAACCTATGAGGGAAACTGGCCAAACATAGAGTGACTAGTCAAAGATTACCACAGTGATTTGCCATGGTCCAGTGGGCCTATAACCCAGATCTCTCAAGTCCCAAACTACCCTTATACCCTACTGTCTCTCTTTCTGAATGCATAGTTCACTCCAGTTCCCCAGAAAGGCAGTTGAGCAAAATCCAGGCTGTTAGTACTTCGCACCAAAATCAACAGTTGTGTGTCACCTTCAAGACTCATGAGCTTTCCAGACTACAATGGGATCCTCATTACAGAGCATTAACACGTGCTTTGTGAATGGTCACTTTATTTACTATACATAATACTTAAGCTTTAATCTAGTTCTCACAATCCACACTCCTTTCCATTTCACTCTGACCTAAGTGCTTATAATTTTATCCTTTACTATCAGCTACCAATTCATGCTTCTTAAGAAACAGACCTAAGTGTATGAAAACTTATGCCATAATAAATGTGGTAGTCTTGAAGATGCTACAAGGCTTTTTACTGCTTACGCTTGGCAAAATAATCAAAAACTGGCATTGTTACTGCTATGTGCCTTCAAATCAGCTCTGACTTATCACAACTCTATTCTAGAGTTTGTTGGAAAGATTTATTCAGAGGAGATTTGCCATTGCCTTCCTTGAGTTTGAGAGAGGGTGACTTGCCCAAAGTCACCCTGTGGGCTTCAATAGCTGAGCATGGATTTGAACCTTGGTCTCACAGAGTCCTAGCCCAGCACTGGTATAGAACGCTTCCTGATTTTTTTTTGAACATGAGGTGCACACAGAGTGCTTTGCTCATTATAAAGCACAGCCTCATTCTGTAATGCTTGCTGAGGTGGGTTGCTTTTCAGAAGTGCACTGCTGCTTTAAAACAAGATTCTCATATGCACTCTTTTCAGAGGCAATTTCTTTTCACTCTTTTCACTCTTTTCAGGGGCAATTTTGATTTGTTTGCTACCAAAATTCTAACTAAAATTCTGAGTGTAATTTTCTCATCACTTGTGGAATCTTTGAGGCAAATAATCTTGGACTGTTTGACTGAGCACCAGTTCTTGGTATACTTAGGAGAATGGCATCGCTTTTGTGCCCAGCAGTTTATGGCCCTTTCCACACGCCGTGAGGGAAACGCTCCCTGCCGCTACTCACCAGCTTTTTGGTGGGTCTGTTTCAGTCCGTCCTGATGAGGAGCAGTGCGAGCTCGTCGCTCTGCACTGCTCTGGTGTCCAAAATGGCAGCTTCCGGTTGGTGGAGGCTCCCCACCAACTGCTGAAGCTCGCCAGCCTAAAACCTGCCCCTGGCAGATCTGCAGGCACGCACTTGTGTGCGCCTGAAAATCTGCACCAGAGCGCGGGAATAGAGTGGCATGGAGTGGCGCGCTCCATGCTTTTGAAAAACCTGTAAAAACAGGTTTTTAAAAAGCACGCTGCGCGACCACTTCGGGTCGCTCTGGAGTGGACTGAGGTGTGGAACTGCGACAAGTAGTCTGACCCAGTCCACTCCCAAGGTGTGGACGACCTCCATCAGAGGTCGCACCACGCCGTTCTACTTGCCCCGTACGGAAAGGGCCTATATCAAATTGGGCAGAAACTAACTGCCCACAGTGACTGAGGAATATACAGGAATGGTAGTGTTGCATTTGTGCAGTTCAGGCACTGTGATGCTACATTTTTGTGTGTAAAACAATGTTCTCAACTTGATCAGATTTCTTGACAGTTTTTTTTAAAGAAATTGAGAATAGCCGCAGATGCCTTGTATTTTGACTGAACTAGTTGTATGTGTTTCTGTGTGTGTGTGTGTGTGTGTGTGTGTGGCAATTTCCCAGAGGGCTGTTATGATGTAGTCACTAGACCAGTGGTTCTCAACCTGTGGGTCCCCAGATGTTCGTGGACTTCAGCTCCCAGAAGCCCTGAGCATTGGCCATAGTGGCTGGGGCTTCTGGGAGCTGAAGTCCATGAACATCTGGGGACCCACAGGTTGAGAACCACTGCACTAGACCTTTGGGTTGGCATTTGGCAAATCTGTATTCAAGTTCTCCCTGGGCCAGGAAACTCACCATGTGTCACTCATTCCATTCTAACATACCTCACATGGCCTGATCTACCCAACAGGTCCGGATATAGTGAGAAGTGGATAGCCTAAAAACAACTAACTAAATAAATTAGCCACCAAACTGATGCATAGGAATTTATCTAGAGAGGAAGCCTTGTTATGTATGTTCCAAGATTTTGTACTCTGTAGTTAAGAGTGCAGCTTGCCTATGTTAACAGCCAGATTTCTTTACCAGATGGTGAAATTGTACCCACAGCAGAATCAAAATTCTCTTTCAATGGCACAAGAGAGAAATAGTGGGTTTGGTTTAAGTTGTTTCTCAGCCGTGTCTACCATTAGCATTGCTCTCACTCCTAAACTGAACCCCTTGATAAGCTTCTGTAGAATTACAGGGTTGCTTGTAAGAGTTTGACATCCTATGATCTAGAATATTGGAAGGCCGGATGAAATTTCCTGACTGGTCAGAGGGATCGTGGTGTTAGTGTGCGTTGTATAAATGCAAATCAGAAAGAAGACAACTCATGGCACTCTCAAATTTATGGAAAGGATTGAGCAACAACCGGGTGTAATTAAATGAAAATTGCTATGAATTACCATTCCTTGGCAGCAATACATATTTTTTTCAAGAATATTTGAATAATAATTCATGGATATATCTGGCATCCAGTTCTAACCCTATTAACAAACCAACCACAGTGGAAGGACTATTCGGCAGAGGGCAGGAAAACCAGTCTGGATGGAGCCCAAGGAATTAGTGTCTTTCTCTCTCCCATGAATTGTAACAGTGCTGCTACATGTAGGATTGAAAATCCAAAAATCCTGCTGAATCCACTAGCCTCCCAGCAAGCTCATCCATCAACTGTATTCACCACCAGCCATTTCCAAAGGCTGCAGGCAGATAGCTAGCCATTCCACTGGTGGTGATGAAGGACTATTTGGTATTTTCCTCTTTCTTCATCATTCCCTTTTCTTTTTTGGAGGGGAGGGCATTGTGGGAATGCAAGTGCAGGAGCTTTTTTCGTTCAGAAGTGGCTGTTCACTCAAAAGCAAATCCTAGTGTGATAAAAGAACTTTGCTCTCAGTCTTCAGTCTTATACATGTGTGGACGAGTCTTCTAAGTAACATGTGCTGAATTGGGCTACAGACTGACTTAGCTGTTGTCTTATCTTGCTTTTTCCCCCTTCTTGTTTTTTGTGTAGTTTTAATAACAAGTATAATATTTAGTGTATTTTTAATACTGTCCTGTAAACTACTTTGGACCTTTTGAAGCTGGAGAAGTTATTTAATTAGGAAAATTAATTTTTTTCCTACAAAGAATCTGCAAGTTTAGTCACATTCAGATACTAGTCTGAAAATCACGTTCTATTTTTCAACAAGTATTAAGCCAAATTCACCAATACATTAGCTTGAAGGTTGGGTTCATGTGTGTTTAGGATATCATTTCTTAAAAAAAATCTATTATTTATGATTGCTCAGTGGTTAAATGCCAGTACTGCAGCCACAAGGTAGTGAGTTTGATCTTGCTGAGCTCCAGGTTGACTCAGCCTTCCATCTTTCCGCAGGTTGGTAAAATGAGTGCCCAGCTTATTGGGGGCAATTAGCTAAATACATTGTAAACTGCTTAGAGAGCACTTAGTTGATAAGCGGTATAGAAACACACATGCTATTGCTCCATTCTATTCTTAGCTTTTGGGTTTAGTTCACTTAGTGCAGGGTCTAATGACAACATTCTTTTACCTAGAATTAACTCCAGCTTACACCGATATAAAGTTTGCTTGAGAAACACTCTGTGCCATGCAAGCTTGTGGTGAAATGGCATTTGAGGTTGAAGGGTTGAGGGTTATCACTCCATAACTCTCTGGAGCAACTGGCCGCTCTCATCAACCACCAATTGCTAAAAGAGCTTTAACATTGCAATGGCTGCTGATCTAGCAAACTGTTTTTAGGCAAACAGCTCTTATTGGCCTACTGGTTAAGAGTATCTTGGAACTCTCTCTTTATTTGTCACATTTTCTCCTGTCTTTCCTCCAGTGAGCTCAGGGCATTCCTCCTCAGCACTTAATAGTAATAACAGCCTTGTGAGGTAGGTCAGGCTGAGAAAGAGAGGGACTAGCCCAAGGGCATCTAGTTAGTTTGATGACTTAGTGGCATCTAGGTTCTGGGCCTGCCAAGTTCCAGTCCAACACTGTAAACCATTATACCACAGTTCCCAAAATTGATGGAGAGATATCCATATGAATTTAAGAGAAGTGAAAGTCTTCCACATGAGGCATGTGTGTATGTGTATGTGCACATGTGCTCATAAAGGTGCGTGAGTGAAGCAATGTCAGTATTTTGCAGTTTGGAAAACACAGAAATAAAAGCAGAAATGGCTGAAGACTTGATGCATTCATGTATGCCAGTTACTCTTGCACTGTGATGGCTCCATTACCCTGTGTGCCCTTTTCTTGTTTCCGTAAAAGTCAGTGAAAGTGGTATCCTGGTAATTTCAGGCCTTTTAAGTCCAAACCATGCCCTGTGTATGCATGGAGTGCAATAACAAGAACTACAACAGAACAATGAGCTGTCTCCTCCCACTCCTCTTTTTGTTTCTTCACTGTGCCTTGTTCTTTTCAGTGCAAGGGCCACCCAAACTTCCCCACTGTCTGAGGCAAGGTCAAAGCACCCCCACATTGCACACCAAGCAGTGCAATCCCTTCCCAAGGTGCTTGGAAGCGAGAGAAGAAAAATATGGCTGCAGTAGGCTTCCCATTTTGCCATTGGCCGTCTGTCTGCTCAGGCAACCCCCTGCCTGCCCACACATCCATGGAAGAAGAGGACACCAGCATGGCAGCATAGTGTGGTGATGCAGTGGCAAATGCCTTTTATCCCAAAGAAGAAGAAGGCAGCATAGGCAATGACAGAGAAAGACCCTGCACTGCTGACACCAGCAGCCAGCTTTGCTGTGTAGCATCACCTGCTTTATCATTGCCTGGCTCTGTGGGAGGAGCCGAAGTGTGACTGAGGCAATTGCTTGTGCCATAGCTCAGGCAGTTTTGCGAGTCACTTGCTGCCCAGTTCCACAGAAGCAGCCTCTGAAGATGCACAAAGCCAGGCAGTCAGGAACCGGATGACTCCTAGAGCTGGCCACTGGTGGCAGAAGGGGTGTGGTATAATTTCTGCACAGATCATCTCCAGTTCTTCAGAATAGTAAGAATGTTGCCAGGGTAAGATGGGGCAGGGCAATTTTCTCCAGTGCCCACTACCTGAGGCAATTGTAGAACTGGCCTCGCTATTTTGAGGAGCCTACAATGTAAAATCTGACACAGAGCACAAAACAGGGGAACCAAAGAGAGGCAGAGGGAGATGAAAATGAAAAAAGAGTACAGTGGACTCTCTGTATATGTGACTCTGGATCTGTAAATTCCAGCGATTGCAGAGTGTCATGTCCTATATCTAAAATGGTAGCTACAGGAATGCAGATGCACTGAAGCATCAACACATGTGTTGCTGCCATTTAGTAGTATGGGATGTAAGCATTCAAGATTTTTTTGCCATTTGTGGGGTGCGTGTGTGTGTGTGTGTCCTGGAACAGAACCCCCACAGATACTGAGAGGCCACCATATGTTGCTGTTTCTGTTTACCCATGTTTTGCCCTTGTTACAAGCTTTGCTGCAATAGTACATGGGATCTAACAGACCGAACTCAAGATCACCTTTTGTACGGATGGTTATTCTGTGGTTATTCTATAAAACAGTTCAAATGGTTATTTTGTGAAAATTGGAGGTATTTGGTTGCTATGTTAATTACTTTGATTTAGTTTTTTTAAATTAATGTAGTTATTTAGTTAGTTAGACCCTTTCCAAAATAAATTTCCCAAGCAATCTCCATTAAAAAATAAAAGAATGCAAAAAGGACAACATCTGATAAAAAAACACTAAAAGGATATGTCACCATTTAAGAGCTCTGTTTGAAGACAATGTAACAATAGAATCAATTGTTTCTTCCAGAATAATTTTATTCCTTCCAAAACAAAAATATTTTCAAACACTTTCTGGAAACAGAAGGAGAGATTGCTTCTCTGGCCTTTTGGGGAGATTACTTCATAACTGTGCTACCACCCTTGAGGAGGACATTGTAACTCTGATTAATATCTTCTATGAATAATTAGTGATATCAGCCTGCTGAATGAGATATGTGTCGCCTTGGTGGGGTTAGGGAGCAGTTTCTCAGTTGTCTTGAGTTAGCATAGCTCCTTCAAAGGCATTGGATTTTAGATTTCAGTACACTTTAATTCTTCCTCCCTCGCCTTTTGTTTTACTGCAGCTTGCCATCCCATTATATCAAAGGGAAGTCAGTTATTAAGTCAGTTTACAAAACCATGCTTTTTGAGGATGAAGACAACACTGAGAGGTGACTTGGCAACCATATTTAAATATCTGAAGGGTATTTTCTGCTGCTCCAGAGACTAGAACATGAATCAATGGATTCAAATTACAAGAAAAGAGATTTCATCTAAATATTAGGAAGATTTTATTTTGATGTTGAGAGCTGTTTAGCAGTGGCATGGGCTACCTCAGAGGGTAGTGAACTTTCTTTTGGAGATCTTTAAGCAGAAGTCGGAGGTATTTTAGTTGTGTCCATGGCAGGGGTTGGACTAGATGACCCTTGAGTTCCAACTCTATGAGTTTGCGTTTCTATGATTCATGAAACCTCAGGAGGATTTCCCTAGTAATATAACAAGGCCTTGACGGTTCCCAAGGCACTAAAGGACCAGGACAACTTGGGCTGCTTTTCTGGTCTCTTGAATTGAGCTTCAAAGATCAAGGCAAAGAATGTGTGCCCAATGGCAAAGTCATAAGTAAGGACAATTTATGACATTGTACAACAACATTCTGGTCATGGGGCACAATTTTTTAAGGCCTTAGCTGTTACATCCAGTTCCCTGACTTTGTAGAACTTGAGTTCATGTGGGACAATTTTAAGTCTGGTCTTAAACAATAGAACCAGTGTGGTGTAGTAGTTTGAGCATTGGGCTATGACCCTGGCGACCAGGGTTCATTTCCCCACTTGGCCATGGAAATCCACTGGGTGATCTTCAGCATATCACATACTCTTGGCCCTAGAAAACCCCATGATAGGTTTGTCTTAGCATCCCCAAAAGTTAGAAATGACTTAAAGGCATACGATAATGACTTAAACTGGTAGGATTTTGATAATTGAATATGTATATTCCATCTTGTGCAAAGACCATAAAGTGCTGCTTCATTACATGTTAACAGAAATGCTGATGTGCCTCATTTCAAGGTATTTTGTTTCCAATTGATCTATGCTTAGAAGGACCTCAGTTCTGAAAATCTGAGAGCATGCAAATTGGTCATTGATAGTGTCATTCATTTTTCTCTTCCAGTAAAATAGCGCAGGAGTTTTCAGGAGTTATATTTAAGCGATTATTGCAGAAATCTGTTCATGCCTATCTGTGAGCAATTCCCTCTTGAACACAGTGGAAGTTACTTCTGAGTAGGCAGGTTACAAAGTTGTACCATTGCTTCACTGAACTTAAAAGTGTAGATAAATGATCACAGGCCTCTGGTGCTTATACACAATTTCCAACACACTTGAGGAATCATTAATATCTGCACAGCAAAAAGAAATGCTGAGATTATTCCTTCCGACATTTCTCTTGTTAAGAAAGAAAGAGGTAAATCTTCAAATTAATGATGGAGAATCATGCATCCTTGATTTCTAGGCCAAACTTTGTTAAAAGTTGATGCATACTATCAATGTCTTGATTGATTAATGATGTCAGTATTTCAACAGAACGGTTTAATAAAGAGAAAAAGGGAAATAAGGTAATTTGTTTTTATTTTGCAAAGAGTGGGAAGAGGTTAGTTTAGTTCACTAATTTGCAGCAGCCTTGCACATTTAATGATGGTCACAGTTTCCATTAGGCGCTGGCACCAAGGGATAGAGATTTTATTTTATCCTGCTATCAGCAAGGGTAGGATTGCTTCTGCACATGTGAAGGGGTTGCTAGTAAATAATGAGGCTGGTAAGGATGTAAGGAGCATATGAAACAGAATATTCATTTTTCTTCGATGGGAATTGTGCATGACAAAAGTGAGTCTTTCTTTGGCTTGTTTGTTTATTGAAAATTCACCTCCTCAGAGGCGCCATGTTAAAATTTGCTCTCTGATGTTACTGTTTTTCAGGATGCATGTGGCCACTAGAGTACATTCTCATTTATGTACCTTGATATGAATCTCCAATTACTGTCAGAGATGCTTCTTGTTAAATATGGTAAGTTTTCCAGCTTCTAAGAATGTGAATATGTATTCTGTACTCTTGGGCCAAATGAAGGATGATTCTATGGATTGAGAATACTGGGAATTCTGGTGCAAATTAATTAAATATCTAAAGAGGAGAGCATGAATGAAAATAGTCTGAAACTTTGGGGCTTTAGAGACAGATGGATCTGGGGAGTGAAATAGTGGGGTTTGAAGTTACAGAAGAAATGCTACAAAAATGCTTTCCCATGCTTTCTTCTAAATTTACAGGACCTAGAATAGGCCCTAGTAGAGCAAATCACAGAAGCCCGCAGCTGACACTGCAATGCTTAACTATTACAGGAGCCAAATGCACTGGGACAAGCACAGCACACAGTCTCTCACACTTTTGAAATAAATAGAAATTCTATTTACACTACCACAGAGAGTAAACTCAAAACTCCACAGATGACCCAAGGATTTTTTAAAAAAGAAAGGAAAAGTAAATCTGTGTTTTCATTCTGAGTGAAAGCTTGGAGGAGGGATGAAATCAATGCAGTAACATGCCTAACTCTATTCCAAAGGAAAGAAATCAGGTGAAAAGGTGCCATTAGGCAGTTACATGGCTAAAACCTTAAGAGTGCTTCCAGATGGACAGCTCTTAGCACCACCAATCAAAAGACATTGGACAAGCTATTTCACCTTTTTCTCCTTAAAGGTTTTTTTTTTGATGGAAAGGAAAAAGATCTAAGAAATGATGGCAAAGCAGGGGAGCGTTATGGGGGAAATGATGTTTTGTGATGAAATTCTTTAGATGAGCCAGCATACTGTCATGATTAAAAACAGAAACTCCTTATGAAATTCCATAGATGAGGCAGCATACTTGCATAATTAAAACTGCTCTAGAAGCACCCCAAAAGCATCAATAAAGTTCTGAAGGACACCTTCAAAGAGTATGTTGGGCAGCCTAACTTTCAGCATAATCCAGGAAATATTTATTCAAAAGTAAGTCCCACTGAGTTCTATAGGGCTTGTTGTGGTTCTGTGTGCCTTCAAGTCATTTCTGACTTACGGCATTCCTAAATTAACCTTATCACAGGGTTCTCTGGGGCTGAGATTGTGTGACACACCCAAGGGTGGGCTTCCATGGCTGAGTGGAGAATTGAACCCTGGTCTCTAGGGTCAAAGTTCAATGCTCAAGCCTCTGCATCAAGGTTGCTCTGTCTGTAGGGCTTACTTCCAAGGCAGTGGGTTTAGATTGCAGTCCTAATTTTTTAATCCTTCATTTCTTAACTAAAAAAGTGTTGGGGCTCCCTCCTGCTTGGAAGCCAGGAGGGATTACGTGATTTGCTGCTCTGTCCTACATGTAAGAGAGACAGACAAAAAGAGAAAGGTTTCTGTTTTGCCCTTTTTATCTGCTTATAAGAGAGTACAGAAATTCAAAATTATGTTGCAAAGTTCAATAAAAATACGTTACACTGAATTAATGAAACTCTAAAAATATAACAAAAATACAATGCAAGCATGTTAAAGGGAGAAAGCATGGATAAAACGTAGGCCCTTTCCGCACCTTACCTGGTTGCAGAGACATCCAGTGTGGGTCCCGGCATCAACTCTGTCAGGAGGAGAGCACAACAGGAGCGCTCCTCTCTGTGGCAGCTGCCTCTGTGTTCCAGGAAGCACGATGGTCCTACCTCTTCCTGCCGCAGTACAGCCAGGTACTGTCCCAGACTGTGCTGGGGCAGGAAGGCAGCCATTGCACTTCCAGGACCTCTACAGACAAGGTAAATCCATGATGGTAGCACGATCGCCGGTCACTGAAGGGAAAATCCTGTCAATGATTTGTGGTGCAATTGAGCTACCTGGGGATGGGAGAAGGATAGAACTGTGACGATGTCGTGCGTAAGTGTCATCGCAGTTCTGTCCTTCTCCTGTCCCTATGGCGGGTTGGGAGGGTGGAGTGGAACAGCCTTGCTTTACATAGAGCAGCAGGAAAAGAGCATGCCTTAATAAAAATGTCCTTGTCAGTTGACAACAGACAGGTACTATTGGTGCAGCCACTGCAAAAGCACTGTTTCTTATTGTGATCAGTTTTGTTTCAACTCTCACCCATGCCTCAGCCTTGCACAAGGGATTTCCCTTTGGTATTTGTGAACATGGAGGTGTGTGAACAGAAGGTCCTCATTTGAAAAAAGGAACATTTTGTGCTTGCTTGTAGGGCATTTTTTTCTATTACAGCACAAGATCCACTAGCATTCCCTGTAGGTTCTAGATGATTTTATGATTGTGCTGAGCCCAGGTAAAATTAAACCCTGATCTCCTATTCATTGTTATCAGGTAACATTTCAAATGTTCCTTTTTTGAACTAGTGGCTATGCTGACTGGGAGATTTGTTGAATTGGAATTCAAAAAAGTAATTTTCTAAAGTTCTGATCTGGTACAACTTTAACAATGGAAACAATGAATTCATGGGAAACCTCTTTAGAGTGAAATCATCTGATGTATTTCCTGGAAATATAGGCCATCATTGCTAATTAAAATACCTAGCCAAATGTAGTTGAATGAAATTCAGACAGCTCTAAGTCTGATGTCATAACGATTGAAAGCGTGAAAAAAGTGCCTGAAATGAGCATAATAAAGTAAGGCCAGAAAATCCAATTTGGATATGTGCTGATTATAAGCACTTGGAGGGATGGAGAGATGAAGGTGACAATAGAACTTTACTGAATGTAATCACAGGTACCTAAGTGTGGGTGAACCCAAATAACACTCTTCTATAGGAAAGGAGCTTTTTAAGGACTATATTGTACAGTGTTGTAGTATGTGACGTGTTAGAACATCTGTTATAAAAATATCCTCCTTTCAGTTACATCTGCAATGTGTCTGCACAGTCTCATGAACTAATTTTGTTATGAGAATTATTGCTTTCAATTTTACAGTAGCCTTTAAGGTATTCTGTACAATATTTACACATAACTACATTATGAAAAAAACCGAGGTGGGATTTTTATTTCACTCCTTTTTGCATCTTTTTAAAACAACATGTGCTAGATTTTTTTTCTTAAAAAAGACCCTTTCAACAGCTTTAATTATGTTAATTATCACCTATTTTGTTAATAACACTTTCTTTTGAAGACATCCATTAGAGATTTAAAGTGTTAATTTACCAGGAAATCTAATGGAGCACTGTTGGAAATATCTCTTTAAATCAACTTTACTTACTTGTAATGAATATCCTAATTAGACATAGATACAGTATTATAGGAAATACTGCATGTGTGGAAAAAAGGGCTTAGATATTTGATAAAAAAGACATCAATCTTCCCCCTGAGGGGAAGTAGTATCAACATAGCTCTTTCCTTCCCTGGGGGAATGTAACACCACCAGCAACCAACCAATCAACCAGCCATTTCCTGTCCTTTCGTAACTCGTAAAACCAGCTTCTCCCTTCCTAATGGTAGGACCAGCCCTGGGGTAAGAGAGGTCCATAGTAATGGCCTAGATTACATCAAATGTATAAACTCTTCCTCCAAGGTGACTAATTTGTGTGTGTGTGTGTGCACGTGCACACATGCACGCATGTGTGTGTATCTTTTCAGATTAGAATCCAAGCCAATTTTCCATAGCACCTTAAAATACGTCTGTGATATTCAGGATAGTTTTATCTTTGAAAACATAAAATCAGAGACACTCATGAAGAAGCTTTTCTTCACTCAAAAACACTTTGGGAAGTATGGACCTTAGAGGTGTTTTCCTTAGGCAACTATAAGCTATGTTTTAGTCATTAGGAATGCATGTTGTAAACTACCAAGATCCACAATGTATCTATAAAGTCTGGGTGTTTTTCAGGGACTGAAGGGATGTTTTTAAAGGATCGGATGCACTCATTCATTATAGGTGATTGATCTCCCAGCATCATACCCAGTTGTGTAGGGATGGGGGGGCGGGGAGGGTGGTTTGCACTGGGTGGTGAGGGCAGTTTGCCCCAGGTGGCAATGCTCTTGGGGAGTCGCAGCCCATAGCCATGCCCTCACGCACCTTGGCCACACCCCCACGCACTGCAGCCATGCCCCCATGCACAGTGGCCACACCCCTTGACCATAGCCCCACGCCTCCTGCCCCCCCACACTCCAGGCTCCGCCACTGATCATTCCTCACTATTAATACTCACCTGTCTGTATTTATAAGGTTTGCAACTGTAGAATCTGCTGCCTGATTAGAGCTAAGATTTTCCAGCCATCGCATAGTTCCTGCATCTTCACCTACTTCTTGCAATTCTAGGCTTCTAGAGCCTTGCAACATCAGAGTCCCAGGAAACTCTCTTATGCAAGCATGCCACTATTGTATATCTCTTACAATGGAAGAATAGGCACAGATATCACTGCTATCACACTCAGTTGACACAAGATGTATTATGTGGGACTCATCACAGCAAGAGTATTCAGGGAGAACAAGAGGAACAGCGAATCTGATTGGGTAAGGAGATGATTGCATGAGTACAGTTGAGGCTATAGTGCAAACGGTCTGGTAAAAGTTTTACACAAGGAATTACTGGCCTCCCTCTCAGCTGTTCTTACTCACACTTCAGGAGAGTCATGGAATCAGAGCACTGGAAGGGCCATCTGGTCCAACCCCTGCCATGCAGGAAAATACAGCTAAAGTTAAAGCATATAGCAAAAGCATTTCTGAGAGAGTCCCATCCAACTTCTGTACATCTCATTGCTGAGTTTGGCAGTAACAAGTTATTCATAGTTTATCTATTTCTTCAACGTAAAAGTATAACTTACCACTGTAACTTAGGGAAAAACCTAAAAACTCAATGAAACTGTAACATTTTACCTTTATTTTTGTAGGTATGGGGATGTGGTTTTCTTAATAGCAGAGGATGAATATCCCATGGCTCAAACACTCTGTTGTAGATTCTGAAGTGATGGCAAAGTGGTGGGAACAGAATGTAGTTTGTACTACAGGGTAGTGGTTTGTAGCATTCAGATTTTTCTTCTTCGAAAGTAATCAGAAGGAACTATTTTTGGTTACTTATGAGCAGTGGAAAGTAAATGATTACTTTAAAAATCACACGTATAATGGCAACTCACATTTTGTTCATAAATGTACACATTGTGTATGCATTTTTTGAATGCAGAACTGTGTGTTGTACAATTCAGAGGAGAGTGAAAATCAAGAGATGATGGTGTTACAGTTCATGTATAGTTCATGTATGAATTTAAGAAGTGTATCTATGCTTAAATTATTTTGCATTTTGTAAAAATCATCCATATTATAAAGTAAACCTCTTCATTCTCTTGCTAGCATTCATTTACATCAGATAAACTCAAGTGTGCATTATCCACATCACCTATTGACCATTTCCGCACTAGACTGTTATAGTGCTATGATTCTACTTTCAACATCCTATGCAATCCTGGGGTTTGCAGTTTCAAGAGGAACCAGGTGTCCCCTCCTGAAACTGCAAACCCCAGGATTCCGTAGGATGTTGAAAGTGGAATCATAGCGCTATAACAGTCTAGTGCGGAAATGGCCATTGTCTCCATTCCATTTTGCTTTACAGTCTCAGCAACTGTAGTTTGGGAAGATGCTGAGAAGTCTTTGTTAGAAATTATTTTTACTCCTGCCCTCATTGCAACTATAATTCTAAGACTTCTCAGAAAAAAGAACTAACTGTTCAACTAGACTAATACTCTTTTGTAGATGTAAAGTAATGTTATTGCAAACAGAATCAGATGTAATTCCATCATAAACATGAATCAGGTAAGCACTGTGGTGGAAAAATGCATTAAATCTCAAAGAAGGAAAGAAGAAGGTGACTCATTTACTAGGAATAAGTTTGCTGAAAGTGTGAATTACCTCTCAGTAGAGATGATGATGATGATGATGATGATCCTATCTTTTTTCCAGTTCAGGAGGAAAGCAGTTTAGAACAATTAAACACAGCTAAAAATTCACAGCATACAAAAGTTAAAATGTAATTAAATTATCCACAAAAATAAAACCAGTTTTTTAAAAAAGCAAAACTACCCCCCCCCCAAAACGCAAACCGGAAAAGTTAGCGCAGCTGTAGTACTATGATTCCACTTTAATTTCCATGGTTCCATTGTGGGGAATCCTGGGACTGGCAGTTTAGGAAGGGCTATTTAGAATTCTCAGCCACAATAAAACTACAAACCCCAGAATTCCACAGGATGTTGAAAGTGGAACAATAGCATTATAACAGTGTAGGGCGGAAAGGCCCTGAGTCCTAGTCGCTCAGAGACCTTGGGCGAGTCACACTCTCTCAGCCTCAGTAGAAGATAAAGGTAATCCCCCTCCGAACAATCTTGCCAAGAAAAACCTGTGACAGGTTCACCTTGGGGTCACTGTAACTCAGAAACAACTTGAAGGCACCCAACAACAACAACTTCCACTAAGTTTGCAAGTGCTGAACTAAAGGCAAACAGTTTTGCATTTACAGTGCTGGTTTGCAGGCATAACTAAAAGACAAGGTCTTCCCATACTTCACTCTCCTTTCCTAATTTTGCCTGATGGAAACTTGTACAAAAATATTATTTGTTGGCCTAATAAAGGTATTTCTAAAATCTGGATCCTGGAATTTTACAGAGGATAGCTAGTATAGAAGCAATCAGACTAACCATACCTACATTCTGAAGTAAAGTTCTTTGAGTATTTAGTTTTAATTCTATTCTCTCCATTTTTTAAATTCACAAGTGTCATCTTTAGTGGGATCAATAACATGCTAGCTGAAATAAACAATTTTAGATCAAATTGATTATTCAGGAAGTAAATATATTTGTTTGTATCCCACCAGAAACAGATACTTCTTAAAAAGTATTGATGGGAGGAGACAGATGAAAATACATGATGAATAGCATTGAACACCATAAAATGATTGTAAATCAAATCTATAGGATACAGTAATATGATGATAAGAGAAAGTTAGAAGTTAGAAGCAGCTGATGTGGAAAGGAAAGTGTGATGCTTAACTACATGTGTGTGCTATATCTATATCTATATCTATATCTATCTGTCTATATTACCTATATCTATATCTATCTGTACCTATATATCTTTGAAAACTAATTTAAGTCATCAAGAATAGTTAGTTTTTATGGTCATTTGGATACTGACACATTATAAGTAATAAACCATCAATCTGATCGAAACAGTATGAGATCACTTTTTGAAGCCTATTATGGACACCATTTTTAAGGTTAAGAAGAGAAATGGAATTATAATCCATGCCATTTTGGGGTAATTGTTATTAATAAATTAGCAAAGAATGAGCAGCAGATGGATGAATTGTTGAAGTTCATTAATTTTATGGTGACTTTCTTTGCATGAGCCAATTATGTCTGTCATTGTGTTGCTAAGTGGCAATGATGCCCCAAGGAAAGGGCATGCAGGCAGTACAAATGGTCTCCGGAGTTTTCTGCTTCAAGATTTTGCCAAAGGTTTCCTGGTGATCTTGGTAAACAGCAGAATTTTAACCAGGTAAAATCAGCACAACCATGATTCTTCTATAATACAATACCGAAAACTAAAAAGGGATGTCGTAATTTAAAAATATCTATAAAAAGGGTAAGCTTGTAGAAAAAGAATACACATATACTAAGAAGTTTGCTAACTTAGAGTTACTGGATACTGCTAAAGCATACTACTCATAACTCAGTCGTTGCACTGATTTCATGACTAACCCATGTCCCATTGATTTCTGTAAGACAAAAACAGAATTAGACCCCTCCCTAAACTGCAAACTCCAGGATTCCATAGGATGTTGAAAGCGGAATAATTGTGCTATAAGAGTGTAGTGTGGAAATGGCCTTTGTCTGGATGCAAACTATTTATTCCTTTAAATTAGATATGTTTAGATGCAAATATTTAACAGGATATTTATTTATTTAACACCCGGCTTTTATCCTGACAAGAGACTCAAAGTGGCTTTATTTTTTTTTCTAAAGTCAAGCTAAAATTTTAGTTTTTCAAAAGTTAAAAAACGAACAGGCAATTCTGTTCAAAACAGCACATTGCAAACCAGTTTAAGACATATTTAAAAACATAGTTAAAAGATTTTAAAAAAGCACAGCAAGGCACATTCAAAACACTCTTCTGCCACATAATTTAAGCACCAAATACATACCTAAGTAAAAAGGTCTTAGCCTGCTGGCTGAAAGAGAGGGGAGATTCTAGGAATATGCCCAAGCTGCAAACCTGAGATTTTAGAGGGAGTATAACCCCATCCAGCATAAACCGAATCCCTTGATCTGTTTTACAACTTCTCTTTATTGAGTAGGAATAGGTAATCTGGAATCTGCTTCCTCAAGGTTTTTTTTTTTTTTGGTAAACCTCTACCATGCAAGCCAATATACATTTTTTTTAATAATCAAGGCTAATGATGCTATTTTAATTATGTTATTATTGGGGCCAGTCTTTTAACATCAACAATAGTGTCGCAAGCTTTGGAATAATGAGTAATATTTGTTACTTCAAAATGATGCCCTTGGAATGATCATTTTCAGGAATTGGGGCAGATTTTAAATTGATCTTCTATGTGACATTTTATATGATATTATGTAATGGGGCAACCATTAACTAAGAAGGGTGGAAAGATGGAAGTAACTTGGTTTGTTCTCTAAGGTCTAAACCCTATTGGTAGAGTATACAAGTGAATGATAAGTGAATACTTATGTAAATCCTGTTGGTTTAACAGGTCTATTCTATTTGGGATTACCAGTAGGATTCAGGCCAAGGTATCAAGTAACCAATAACCAATACACTGCCCAAATGTAATAGATTGGCTTTGTGGTTTTCCAGACACAGTATTGTTCTTTTGGAAACAGAGACAGTTATGTCAAACTTCCCAAACATTAGCAATCATGACCAGTGTCAAGCCATATTCATTGTATTTATTACCCTGGTATTGGACAATCAAGCAGGAATTCATATCACCCCTATGTATAGGTGCAGTTCATTTGGGGTTCTGACTCAATGAGGTAAGACGGGCCTGTCACAACAAAAGTAATAAAATAACACTCACTTAATTTCTGATCAGTGATGCTGCCTATATGTGGTTTTATGACACATTTAATGACCCAGCCCATGAGCCACTGTTTGGTGGCAAGGTGATAAATGTACACACTGAATCCAGATGGATTTGCTTTCCTTGCAAACTCTGCATTCCCTACTTGGAGATGGTATCAGACATATGCTTTACTTAATGATTGTAGTTTATTACTCCGTAGGTCATATCCCTTATATATTAGAAACAAACACCTTGGAGACTATGGGTTGGTGGAAGGAGATGACATGTGTCATTGCTGTTGTTTTCACTAGAGCCCTGTGGAAAAACTAATTACCTTTTCATCTTGGTAAATCCAGAGGTCAGTTTGCCACTACTATATCACTACATGACAGGGTACATGGGTAATTAGGTAGGCTGTGTAACCTGGATATTCCATGGATCTCATTACATCTTATTTAGAAAGGCTGTAATTTGATTGGTGGAAAATTAAGGCATCTTCTCATGGGTCATTTTATCTCTCTGCAATAATAATTCTTGGCTTGATTAAAAATTGATCCAGTGTCTTAAAGTGAATTTATTATTGCTGCAATCTATCAACCACAGACAGATAATCTGGTTCCCATCTTTATCTGATTTGAAAAAGCTGTCACTTATTATGTGTTGTTTTCTTCCTCCTTCCCCAGAATCATTTAAATTGATGGTTTGCTAAGGTAGGCCTGCTACCAATGGCCTCTTGAAAGAAAACCTGAGATGATATTGTCTTGTAGAAAGCTTTTTTTACTATAAGAGTCAGATAATATGTCAATTTTAATCTATTGATTTGAATTGTTTTCTGGCAACATTTTCTCTATGGGAGAAAAAAATCAAATAACATGTATATCAAGCAATAAAGAGATGTGTAGGTCTGTGCAGTTTGTTACTATATTTGCATGTCACCGTATTGCCATTTAGCACTTGATTTTTCCAGTGGCTGGGATCCAATGAGTTATTTCATTTGGGATTACCCAAAGCCAAGGGGTGGACAGTGGAATTTTTGGGCTTTCCTGCTACTGAACAACAGACCTCCAGTGCCATGTATCAAGCTGCCCAAGATATTCCCCTCATTTCCGAAAGAGATTTTCCACACGGTACAAGAGGTGAGTGGGGGTACTGTTTATGAAACATAAGTGCTTTTCAAACTGCATATTCATCTGCCAGCATTTTCTGAACCAGTCATATGATGAACTTCCTGCAATATGCCTTTAGGCATCCTGAACACCAGCAGTTACTGCAGGTTGTTAGGTTTCCATGGCAAAGCTAGAGAACAGCAAGATCTTGTGTAGGCAAGTAGAAGGCAAGAAGTTAGAATACAATTTGCCTTTAGCTATTTTCCTGTGTGGTACTAAGTATAGATGAGAAGAATGGTGGGAAGATATGTGTGTGTGTCGACATGTATGTGAACATGCACACATATATCCACAGATTTCTGGGAGAGGCCTTCTTTGCACAAGTCATTTATTTTATAACAGTCCTTTTAAAGTTAATGGGACTGTTCTAGAACTGGTTGTGGACAGTAGCCAAAGAAAGTGATAGAATCAATGATAGGTTTTCACTGAGGTAATTGTCTTCCCTTCATGTGTCTTTTTGTGTTAACTGCTTTGCAACTTCATCACAAGCCCTGTGTATGAGAAAGCACTACTTCAGAGAACAGACAACAGAACGGGTAACATAAAAACGTTATTAACTACCCACAAGAGAGACCAGAAAGTTTCTCTAGCACAGTTTCAAAATACATTGATTATAAAGAGAAATGGGAAATGTTCAAAAGAAAAAAGCTATAGCAAAAGAGTAGGGGAAAGGTAAAACCAGGCTATTTTGGTTCTTGAAAATGAAAAGCTTAATGGTACTCTCTGCAAAGGAAGAAATTATAATAAAATAAATAATTGAAAAGTTGCAACTACACATTGGTATAAAACCAGATGAGGCAACTGCTTTACTATGGCTAAATACAGAACTACCTCTCACAGTAGAATGATATTGGCATTTATTGGTTCCCCATGTTATTCAAAAGTCCCAATGTAGTCTGAATAAGTAAGGGGGCATTTTGAACACCACTGTTCCTCAAAGCATGTCTTGGTGTATTTCAAGTCCAGTGCAAAGAAGACAATGTTCTGCCAGGTGACTTAGCTCTCTGTGTGTCCCAAATCCATTATTCCCTGTCCAGAACAAACTATGCAACATAAGAACACAGAGGGAAAGCAAAGGATGCCTTAGCTCAAAGCATGGGAAGCTTTTGATAGTCTTAACACTTATTCCAAAGGGACCCCAAGCCAATGTCATCATCATTTAACCACTGACAAAGAGAGAAAAGACCAATACTGGCTCACAAAAGCAAAATATTAAATCTTTTGCCCACCAATGCTCTTTCTTGCACTTTTGCTTTTGTTCTGAAGCGTGAAACAAGAAATTGGTGTCACATCTTGGGGAAACCTGTGTTAGGTTCCTTGTAAAATGTCCAGATTTTAATTAGTAGAACATTTGATTATTTAACATCTTTCAAAAATTGCTGTGAAGGTATACTGAAAATTGAAGTATTTCAAAAAATGTTGTAAAGGGATACCCCAGAAATACTACCAAATAACATATCAATAATAAAGCATGTTGACTGAGTCAACCCATTGCATTGATCCATTTTTTGTGGGGAGAGGGAAAGGAAATGTATCAGTCTTCCTGTCTAACTGCACATTTATTTAGGAGAACTATTTTAAGAGTAGCAAAACGCATGGCAATTCTTTAATGTATGTTTCCTTTTGTGAGCTGTTCTGTGCTATTACTTGACAGGACATGTGATGTACCATTGTTGGATAATTAGTTAATCTTAAGCACTACGGTGCAAGGAGTATGGGATCAACAGATGCCTTGATGGTGCCACGCCCACAAAGTAAAGCTGAGTATTTCCAGCTATCTAAAAAGATCTCCTTTTCTTGGCAGAGCAGCACATCTCCAGCTGTGCTTCTCTGTGATCCTTTGGAGCCTTTGTAGGTTTTCTTTTGGGATTTTTTTGGGATGCATATAAACAAATACATGGGTATCTGTTTAAAGGATGCCTAGCACACAGGTAAGTTCTTGCTTAAGGAAATAAAATATGAAAATTTGAAACAATTATTATTTCCATACTTGGGCCATCTTTGACATTTGTGAACTTTATTTATCATGAGAATGGGAAAAGGGGACATGGGGTTGTGTATGAGGGAGAGGCTCACACAAAAAGGTAACACAAACAGGATAGATCTATCCCACATTTTTGAAATGATTATTTTTCTTGATTATTAAGCAATGCTCATTTCAGTTGTTGCTTTCATTTGCTCCAAAAGCTGAACAGGAGTGAATTCATTTCAAATTTAAATTTGGATCAACCAGTGCAAACAGAGTAATATCAATGTTTTCTTCTGTGTGTGTGTGTATGTGTGTGTTTTATCACAGAAAGTAATACAGGAAAAGAAGGTCAAGGAGGGAAAGGAATTCTACTTTAAATTTCATTCTCTTTGGGGATGGAAGGATAGGACTTTTTACTTTGATTGCTAAGATATGTTTAATTTGATGTTTTGATACCCCTTGGGCATATTTCCAGGAAATCACAGATGGAAGCTCATTCATTTGAGGGTGTCTTTCTTAGGTAGATATCAACTAGTTCTTTTATCTCAGTAAGGTGACATGAAATTTAATTATCATATAACCTGAATCATCATTGCCATCATTGTTACTGTCATACTGTTATAGTGCCAACAATTAGGTGCTCTCAGACTGGCCTATATATTAGTTTAATCTCAGTCTTTATTTTCATTCATGCAAATAATGTCAGCTTGTATCAATAACATAGTCTGAGATGTTACAGAAGAGAAATAGAATGGAAACCACCATTTCCATGATCTTGAGACTGCATTTTTCTGTTTTTGAGATGGCAGGATTTCCTATAGCCAATATATACATTTCTTGGGCTATCATTTTATGGGATATACCTTGAAGATCTATGAATTCACCAGCATGAGTAGTTTTGTAACTAGTCTACAGCATCGGTTCACATCTGCTTCAGTAATGTGGTCTCCTGGTGACCCACCATCTGGTGATGAAGCTCTCTGAACTTAGCTAGATTGCTCATCAGACAGAAGACACACAAACTACTGTGAAGCAATGCTGGAATCCTTACTACATTGATAGAACTCACCAGACCTTACTGCACAGCCTTCAAAAGCCGCAGGTCAACTTGTCAAAATGAAGTAGCTGAATAGGCCTTTTCTTAGGGTTATGATTTTAATAAATCAGACAAATAAAGGTATTTTTGTACACTTAAGCAGGATCCTATATTGATGCATACATGCAGTTCCACATCCATCCACTGCCCAGCAGCTATCAAACTAGAGGCCTGATGCTGTCATGTACTGGTCACAAGGGGAGGGGAGGAGGTGGTTCAAACCACAAAGAAGCAGCTGGTATCAAAGGGAGGTGGTGGCAAAAGAGGGTGCACTCTCAAATGGAGTCTATGTACCTTTTCCTCCCTGGGAGCCCAAAACAGACAGATCTTCATGGTCTGAATCAGCCCCCATCTTCACCAGTAAGCAAGAGCAATAGCAGTCCCTCCTGGAAACCCTGCTGGCAGGTGAATAGGTTTCTGAGTGGAGCACAAGGACAAGTGAATGACCTTCTTCACCCAATCCAAAATGGGATTTACCTATGTGTAAGCTGTACTTACGCATGCATGAGTCATTATCAGGATGGTGGCCGCAATGTGTTACAATGTTTTAATGAGCAAAAGACTCTCAAGAAACAAGAAAGTATCTAAAAGTAACCTTTTTACAGTACATATATGATATCCATCCTGTTGCATCATTTGTAAGTGAATTTCTAACACTGGAGAGTCTTAAGGGAAGTCTGCATAGCTGGAATGAAAGACAGATCCAAATGCCTCTGTGGAAAATTGTTGCCATTGCCTTTTCAGACTTGTTAGCTCTCATGTGTGATAGCAACCCCTTCACTTTTGTGCAACCTAAATGTAACCTCCTCCCCCAAATCAAATAAAAATTATACGCTAAATATATTCATTTTATAAATATGCATGTTAATTAAATATACATTTAGTTTAAATGCATGTGTTAATTATACATGTTACATCAGATCACAATTAAGTCAATAGAAATTGACAATTTGCATATAATCACACTTGTATATTAATCAGTTGTCAATCTAGAATGCCATTTTATTTCAGATGGGTCTATTCATTCCAAAATAGGAGGGGAATATAGATGTCAGCAAGAGATTTAAAAAGGAGAGGGAATCTCTGACAGAAGATAAAGTTCAGAGTACTCCTGTTTCAGAACACATTCATTCCCCTGTCATATGCAGCTATGAGACCCAACCTCTCCAGGAGTGCACCGAACATCCAAATATATTTAGGGAAACTGCACAATGAAATGCTGCCTCGTACTGTGAAAAGATTTCAAGCCTTTGGAAGGCTGCAATGTCAGGAAGAAGAGTTCCAGCCTACCTTTCAACTTGACATGATTGCTTTGTGTATGGTGCGCCTTAAAAAAGGAGGGGGGGGGATAGAATCAAGTCAGTGATTCCCTCTGTTTTTTCTGGTGTGATACTTTCCCACATAAGACATATGATGAAGTTGTTTCTTCTTCTTCTTCTTCTTCTTCTTCTTCTTCTTCTTCTTCTTCCTTTTTTTCTTCTTCTTCTTCTTCTAAACCTGTAGACCTTTAGACCACCTAGGACTCCATGGTAATTACTGAGGAAATAGTTTGGTATGTATAATCATCCACAGTTATAGATTTGGTCTTTCAAGTAGTCGAACATTTTCTGTAGCAGCAGCTTAGGCCATTACATGAACTGTAATCAATCCATGTATATGTAACACTGGGTTATACTTAATTTGTATTTAGCGTCCTTTTACTCTCAGTCAGTCTCTTTAAACAATGAATGGAAAAAATATTTGTAAAGTGGCAAAAAATGTGTTTTCTATCTCTCAGAAAACCATGATGAGGAGATCTTGAACTGGTGACAATCTTTGCAAGTCAGAACTTAGCCTGTGTAAAGATACTTTTGTACAGGAAGCAACATTTTCTGCACATAAAATAATATTTCTGCATAGAAACAATAAAATGCTGTTTCATATATATATATATATAGAGAGAGAGAGAGAGAGAGAGAGACCTGCATGTATGAATTTTGCACAGGGTAAGAATTAAATACTGCATTTTCTATTCAGGAAGTAGCGTGTTCTGTGAAGAAATACTGTTTTCTGCACAGAAAATGTGTTTTTCTGTGCAGAAAATGCTGTTTTTTTTCTGCACAAAAACTTTATATACAAATTTTGCACAGAATATGACTATGCAGTCTTTGACAACTGTCTTGAAGACTACCTTGCAGTAGGAAGAAAAATGCTAAACTATTCATTGTTTCCTTTGAGATTGAAATTATCAAAAGAATTATATTCATACTCTAAACCAGATTAATCGGATCCAATCTATTGTTGTCTTTATTTAATTACAAAATTATAAAAAAATAGATCCTTAAAGTCAAAATGCCTAGCCCGTTTTTATCCTACATATGAAGTGGGAGGTTGGGGGTAATAGATAAAATTGTTCCTATACTTTGACTAGAAGAATTTTGCTGAAACAATCCAGAGTCTTCAGACATCATGCACCCAGTATAGCTTACCCAGGATCTGGAATCCCAGGGAGGGAGGAGGCTGAAGATTCACCTCTGGTAGAAGCTTTGTTTTTTCCCTCAGAAAGGTTTCTGAAGAAAATTTGTCAGACCTGTATCCAGGTCCCCAAGAACAGTGACAAACAAGGAGGACAGAATGGCTCTGCCAGGACTGGGTGCAGGAAAGTGTGCACAGAAAGTAAGAATCCCATGCAGAGAATCATAGAGTCACAGAATCATAGAAATGTAGAGTTGGAAGAGACCACACGGGCCATCCAGTCCAACCCCCTGCTATGCAGGAACACTCTCAAAGTATTCCCGACAGATGGCCATCTAGCCTCTGCTTAAAAACCTCCAAGGAAGGAGACTCCACTACACTCCGAGGCAGCAGATTCCACTGCTGGACAGCCCTGACTGTCAGGAAGTTCAGGTGGAATCTCCTTTCCTGCAGCTTGAATCCATTGCTCCTTGTCCTGGTCTCTGGAGCAGCAGAAAACAAGCCCTCTCCTTCCTCTACATGGCATCCCTTCAAATATTTAAACATAGCTATCATGTCCCCTCTTAACCTTCTCTTCTGCAGACTAAACATACCCAGCTCTCTAAGTCTATCCTCATAGGGCATGGCTTCCAGGCCTCTCACCATTTTGGTCGTCCTTCTCTGGACTTGCTCCAGCTTGACCATGTCCTTCTTGAACTGGGGTGCCCAGAACTGGACACAGTATTCAAGATGAGGTCTAACCAAAGCAGAGTAGAGTGGTACCAGTACCTCCCTCGATCTAGACACCATACTCCTATTGATGCAGCCGAGAATTGCATTGGCTTTCTTGGCTGCCGCGTCACACTGCTGATTCATGTTCAGCTTGTGGTCTATAAAGACTCCTAGATCCCTTTCACATATACTGCTATCCAACCACTTGTCCCCCATCCTATATTTCTGTATTCCATTTTTTCTACCTAAGTGTAGGACCTTACACTTCTCTCTGTTGAATTTCATTTTGTTAGCCTTGGCCCAGCTCTCCAATCTATCCAGGTCATTTTGAATTTTGATCCTGCCCTCTGGCGTATTAGCAACCCCTCCCAATTTGATGTCATCTGCGAATTTGATGAGCATGCCCTCTATTCCTTCATCCAAGTCGTTGATAAAAATATTGAACAGCACTGGGCCCAGGACAGAACCCTATGGCACCCCGCTAGTCACTTCTCTCCAGGATGAAAAGCAGCCATTTGTGATCACCGTTTGGGTTCAGTCGGTCAACCAATTACAAATCCAACTAACAGTAGCCCTGTCCAGCCTGCATTTTACTAGTTTCTTTGCAAGAATGTCATGGGGAACTTTGTCAAAGGCCTTACTGAAATCGAGGTATGCTACATCCACAGAGAAACGTTCATTGAAATAAATATAAAGTAGATATAAGCAGATATAAAGTAGCTGTGCTATGGCTGGGAGGTCTATTATGCGTAGAGAAAAGGACTGCCAGTAATAGCAGATGTTGCTGGCAACAAGAAATGCACAAATTTTGCATCTGATTCATGAAATACTTTTTAATCTGCCAGCGTTTTACCTTGGTTTCTTATTAGACTCCATCGCTAGCTTTCCCTCCATGGACCTGATGAATGATTTGAGAGGTCTTTATAGATTGTAACTTGACTTTGCTTTTTAGACCTTGCTAGTGGACATTCCTTATCAGAGTGGCTCTTAACTGTTAGTCCTCTGCTTGTGTTGGATTTCAGCTCCAAGAATCCCTGGACATGTGGAGCACTGAAGTCCAAAATATATGGAAGATGAAAGATTGGGAACCATGGCCATATTAGTTTGATTGCAGACTCGTCTGTGGGACTGACTATGTTTGCATCTTCTGCCTAGTGGGTTGAGAGCTTTCTTAGACCTAATGATTGCACTCTGAGACCTTCAAAAATACATGTATTCCTGAATCTAACTGATAATGTGCTTGCAGTTCACCTGAAAGCAAAACTCTTGTCTTTTCAGAAAATGAGAAGAAGCTCTGTCCATAATTTTTTGCCTTTATAAGATGAGCAGTGGTCCTGAAATATGAGCATTCCATAAAAATTATGAATGGCGGTGACTCATTGATGCAGCAGGGACATTAGAATATATGTTTCTCTCTCTCTCTCTCTCTCTGTTTTAAGAAAAGTGCATCTGCTACAGCATTGAAATGAATGTACAGAAGACAAAATAACAATACACACAATTGTTAGGCATAACTGTACATGTATACAGACTGTATGCTCCAATCCCATACACTAATGTAGGGTAAGTGTTATGTGTTCAGTGGCTGTATAGCCTTCTGTGGCTTTAAATGATTTAGTAGCCTCACTGAATTCAGTGAGATTCTTATGCTGTTATTAAAGTTAAGCATGCATGGTGCATCAAAGCATATTGTTGCAAAATTTAATAAAGAGTCTTTTCATTATCTTCTGCCCAGTCACTATTTGCATAGAAGCATTAATTTAGCTTAACAAAGGGGATTGCACTTCCTTTGAAATGGGAGCCCTGGCGCTCTGTGTGGTTGTATGAAACCTTTGTTCATTAGTTTGTATCACCTGATTAGCTCAAGTTAGTAAAGTTCTGTTTTCCTATTATTATTCCTTCTTGATTTCCCCTCTGTAGTGTTGAATTTACTTTCCTCAAAAACATTATTCATTGCAGAGAATTCATTTAGCTGAATAGTTCACAAGCTAAAAAAAGAAAGTCACCAAGGTATTAAAATGAGTCTGTGAAAAGTACATATTTCATCACTGATTTTAATCTTTAAAATATTTGCTTCAGGTATCTGGGACACCATTGATTCCCTGCTACATTATGTAAAGTCTACAAAAGAAATTAGGTCACCATTCAGATCATCTCTCTCATAAGGATTCAATTGAGATGCAATGAGAGAATTAATTGTGTTTTAGATAATCACTTACTCAAAGAACTCCGTAAGATGTGATCACAGAATTGTAAAACTAGATGTTGCAGATATAATAGATATGACATATAAATACAATTTAAAGCAGCTTTGCCATTGCTGTCAAACAGTCACCATTAAGATGCACTGATTTAAACCTCCAGATATTAGAATTGGGTTTGAAGAACTGCTGTTCAGATTTTTTAAGCCTTAGTGCAGTAAAGATATTGTTTAAAATCTCATTCCCAATTCAGTCATATGATACCTCAGAAGTCAATTGGGGTAATTATGTCAAATTATGTAAAAGATTATAGGCAGCAGTATTAACTCCAAGGCATGACCTATATACCATGTCCCATCCCATACCCTTTCCGCACCTTACATTTTTCCAGCGCTGGGGTACGGGGATTGTGCGAGCAGCCTCCAGCGAGAGGCTCTTGTGTCCCTGCTGCTTTAGCTCTGCATGAGCTGCCTGCTCACGCGAGAACCCAGCTTCTTCCTTCTGCAGTGCAGCCTGGGAGTTTCCCAGGCTGTGCTGGAGCAGGAAGTGTGACCAGTGCAGCTCTGGAGGCTCTGCACGCCAAGTAAGTGCACGTGGGGCCCAGGAGCAATGTGCGATTGTGCACCATTTTTGGCTTCTAGCCGAAAATGAAAAGGTGCACAAAAGGCGCCTGCCGGCCCCTGGAGCGTCACGCGATTGTGAGTGCGTTGTGCAGATCGCTCCACACAATCACGCGATGCTCCAGGTGCCCTTTCACATGGAAAATGCCATGCGGAAAGGGTGATAGAATCACAGGACTGTAGAGTTGGTAAGGGTGTTAAGGACCATCCACTCAAGTTCCCTAACAAGTATCCTTCTCAGATAAGGAACTTCCTTCCAAGATAATGAAATTATCTTAGGGAAATAATGTTAGGAAACCTCCTTCCAAGACAATGAAATTATTGTCAAGTAGTTCTTCTTGTCAGAATGTTCTCCCTAATGTTTAATTGGAACCTCCTTTCTTCAAACTTGAATTCACTGTTTTGGCTCCTGTTGTCTAAAATGGTAGAGAGCAACCTTGCTCTGTCTTCACCTGTTGACCCATCAGATATCTGAAGACAAGTTCGCATCACCTCTCAGTCTCCTCCAGGTTAAACACACCCTGGTCCCTCCATCATTGGGTTTGATTTCCATCAAGAGCTTTTACTATCTTGGTCACTTTCTTCTGGATGTATTCCAGTTTGTCAATATGCTCCTTCAATTGTGATGCACAGTACTCCAAGTAGAGCCTGACTAAAGAAGAATACAGAATACAGAAATACACTATGATATTTCTTGGGGCTACTATTGATTTCTATTGATGCAGCATATTGGTGTAATATACCATTAGATTTTTTTAGTACTATGCCTCCTCCTATAAACTCACCTAGATGCCTGCATATAAAACATCCCTGTTTAACTGTCCCTGTTCACAAACTCCTGCTCATGAATTTACAGAGACTATGTGGGCAACTATATAGAGGGAGTGGCTCCCAGCTCCCCCCCAGCTAAGTTCATGATTTAGCAGTGGCCCTTTTCCTATATACCCTGTGCAAGCAGCCAGCCTTAAACCAAAAGACACAAATTCACCTTCTTTATTTTTTTCCCACCAGTCCCAGTCCCATGCAAACTCCCTTGCAGATCTTCTGCTTGTGACTTTTGTAGAGACTGTATAGAGCTAGTCACACATCACTCAATCAATCAGCCAATCAATCCATCAAGCAATACCGTCATTTTATTTATATCCTGCTTTTCTTCCCAAGAGAGGGAATTATGCCCACATCAAACATTAATTTAAAAGCACAGATTAAAAACAGTATAGCACTAAAATAGGAAATTCATTATATAAAACAAGCAGTTTCCAAATGTCTGCTGAAATAGAAAAGTAAGCAAGGAAAAAGCCAGCCTAGTCTCCACAGGAGGAGAAATCAGCCCCTTATGTATTTCTGGAGGTAAATGTGAAGCTACAATTCTGAATAAATGTGATACTAATGACTTCAAAGCATACTGGAATAACTGCAAAGAAAGAACACTTAAGGGACACACACTGACCTAAAATCTTGGTCTAAAGAACAATTTTGAGTTTCACTTCATGCTGACAGGGCCTGATACAGCAAAGTACAAAGAGAAATGACCAAAGGTGTTGTATTTGGTAGGAAAAGAGGAGACTGCATTACAAGTGGATGGGCACAACAAGGGAGCCATGGCCTCAGGTCTGAAAGACCTCAGCAGGCTTTGTTGATGATAGGGTGACTTGGAGCTCTCTCATTACCATAAGTTGAAGTCAGCTTGATGGCAGTTAACAAATTCAGGCTATCTCTATAACACTGATGGGCCAGTTCCGCACTAGACTGTGATAGTGGTATTATTCCACTTTCAACATCCTATGGAATCCTGAGGTTTGCAGTTTGAGGCCCCTCCCTAAATTGCAAACTCCAGGATTCCAGAGGATGTTGAAAGTGGAATAATACCACTATCAGAGTCTAGTGCGGAAATGGCTATAGAATCCTAGAGTGAAAAATGGTCAACTAGACTGTACAAACTCTGGCCCATGCAGGACTGGGCAAATGTGTTCCCCAGACCCTCAGCACAGCCCCTCTCCCAATTTTTTAATTTTTTGATTTTTAACAATTCTCTACATCCTATAAGGCAGGCACAGAAATCCTTAACAGGGTCACCATTAAGTTGAAACCAACTTTGATCTTTTATATCTCATTTGCTTTCCAATGCACTCTAGAATGAATAGTACAGAGGTGTATCTTGAGGGGTTGGCTATACTCATCACAGCACAAAAGGAAGAGAGTGCAAAGGACAACAGTTCATTCTGGACCAAGTAAGAGCAAACAATGAAATGAGACAGAGGGATGAAAAGTCTCTGCCATAGTCTATAATAGGCACACTATGTTTGCTTCTGCCTAATGTATGAAATCACCTCTGTCCTTAGAGGTACTTTTTCATCATCATGTAGGTGAATTTCCTGAAAAAACAGAGAAAATCAGTACTTTGTTCTTTTCAATATTTGATGCATAGTAATTTAAATATAGTTATTGCCATTCTGATAAACTAGTGTTAACACCTTTACAAGGTCTATTTTCCATTTATATAAATATTTGCTAATATGTAAGTAATCTAAAACAAGACTTTGTAGATTAAAACACCTCATGCATCCAGAGGTCCTGAACATAGCAAAAGCTCTGTGGAATTTTATGTAAGTTGTTTAAAGTTGGGCCCTTTTGTACTTATAGAATGGTAATCTATTGTGATAGTTTCCCTAAGAAAAACACAGTGTGCGTGCTGTTAACTTAAACAGGTGCTTGAGTAGACAGCTTGAGGTTTAAGGGCAGAGGTCAAGCAATCAAAAGTGGCCGTCTATTGCATAGACCATCAAACAGCAAGCCCATCAATGGGTTCAGTGGAGAATGCTGGAAATTAATCAGTTCAGCTCTTGGTGTTTAGCCATGCTGATTACATAGTGGCAAAGCAACCGTGAGATGACAAGCCAGAGAAGCTAACGTAATAGGAGTTCATTCCCAACAAAGGGCAAGAAGGCAGATCAATTTGCAATATTCTTTTCTGCACCCATGCACCAAAGCAGAAACATGAAAGCAGAACATTAAGGGATGCTCCCTATGAACTAGACAAATCAATAAACATCACTGGTGAAGGAGGAAAGAAAAAGGTTCTCATTCTCCTGAACATCCTGAGCCCTTTTTTCCCATCTCAATGAAATGATGGGGAGCAGCGGCCTCTGCCATATTCCTTTTCACCTGCATAGTCTTGTCTTATAACTGTCAAGGTGAATGCAACTTTCCAAATTAGTCTTTAAGGACATTATCAGATCTTGTTAGAGAGGAAGTTCTGGTGCAGAGAAGGATAGATCTGATGAAGTAGATGTAAGGAAATGAAGCATTTCAGCTTCGGAAGAGGTAGCAGAAGTGGGGAGTTTGCATTTAATTTGGCATTTGTAGACAGAGAAAGGGCCTTTCTCTAGAGGCACCAGATCGTGTCTGATCTTGGAAGCTGAGCAGAGGAAATTCTGGTTAGTAGTTGGATGGGAGACTGCCAACAGGTACCAGGTGCTGTAAGCTATATTTCAGAGGAAGGAACTGCCAAACCATCTCTGAGTATTTCTTGTCTAAGAAAACCCTGTGAAATTCATAAGGCTGTTACAGGTCAACAGGCAACTTGAAAGTGCACACACACACATGCGCGCACACACACACACACACACAGAGGTAGTTATTATTAGATCAACTCCTAATTTACCTTCTTTAAAGAAAAGCAGAATACTGTGTAACATCAAAATGAAGAAAATGTTGATATTACACTTAAGACTTAAGGCAGGGCTTTCCAAATGGTGTGTTGAGAGACATTAGTGTGTGGCCTGAAGAGTGTAGGTGTGTCACATACAATCTTGGAAATGTATGTTATTATTTATAAATCATATATTTTTAAAAAATATATGAAAGGTTGTCATGAGATATGTTGTGTCCCCATACATTTTGTTATTACAATTTCTGTATGTGTCTGTATCTCTTATAAGGGGTTAGTTTAACCTCCAGTTTGCTAGTAAAACTGAATTATTGTGTTGCGAAATGCAGGATGTTTGAAAAAGTATGTCACCAACATGAAAAGTTTGGAAAGCTCTGACTTAGGGTGTCAAAAAGTTGGTTTAGTCATAGGAAGAAAATAAATCCTGGAGTAATTTTTGGGGTGTTGGGAGGCCCCCCACGCACTTAGATCGCCTAACATTGCCTTTATTCACTTTCTTTGATGAAACAATGGTTTAGTGTTACATCTGAACTTAGCAAAGTATGACTTGTTCAAACCAGTTGGTTCCAAACAAATTAAAACCTGCTTTAAACCACAGTTTTATTCCGTGAAGCAGAGGTAAATTGTGACCAGAGGTAAATTGTAACTAGAGGTAAATTGTTTCAATATGCTAGAATACTCAACGAATGGGATCAAAGTATGAAAGGAGAGGAAGGAAAAGGGAGGATTTAAGGGAGTCTGAATTCATATGATGAATCTCACTATCACCGTATATCAAAGTGTTCAAACCATGAATCACTTTATGTTGGCTGCTACTAATCTCTCCATAGGCAGAGTTTTCTTTTTTAAATGCAGCTGAACTGTGTGTGTGTGTGTGTGAGAGAGAGAGACAGAGAGAATGAACATCCTAAGACTGACCTATCATGCAGAGTCTGTGTGATAAGCAGCAGCAACATAGCACATACAACATTAATTATGAGTAGCAAGGAAATCAAGTTGGAAAATGGAAGAATGATAACTCCACGTGTTGTTCTGTAAAGAAATTTATTTTGTGAAAAAGAGCTTGTCTTTGGTGAGTCTGTTTTTCTTGTTGTGTGCCTTCAAGTTGTTTCCAACCCTAATCTGGATCTATCATGTTTTTTTTTTTGTGAGATTTGTTTAGAGGGGGGGTTACCTTTGCTTTTCTCTGAGACTGAGAGAGTATGACTTGCCAAAGGTAATCCAGTGGGTTTCCATGGCTGACTGGCAAGTTGAATCCAGGTCTCTAAAACTGTAGTCTGGGGCTAAAACCACTATATCACAATGGCTCCCAAATCTATGTTTAGCCAGTTATATAGCAATTGGAATTCTCTGAGTTCTAGAAGTACTAATTTTGGATTCACAGATCAGAAAAAAAAGAAACATCACTATAAATCTCTATTGATGTACATTAACATTATGAAAATACAATGTCAAGGAAAAAACGATGGTTGTCTGCTTAGTCCCTGTTCAGATTTTGTATAAGCATCTTTATTTCATTTCAGAAAACAAATATGGTGTGAGATAACGTTAAGCATTTTATTTTTGTGTAACATGAAAAGCACACAAACAGCACACAAATTTCTTACACAAACAGGAGTCATTTATTTAAAAGATGTCCTAGGAAGTTTTATGGCTAATAGTTAAGCCTTCAATTTTAATCAGAAGATACACAATTGTACTTCTAGTGCCTGTTCTTCACAGTTAGATTCAATCCATTGTGTCTGATCAGCCACATAATGCTTCACAACTCTTCTGGCTCAAAATATTTTCTTTAATGTTTATTTTATTATTTTATTTTATTTTTTTTGAAGAAGAAGCATAGATGGATATATTGCCAGTTTTACTTCCAATCCAAGGACATGTTCACCTGCTTAATTTCTGTCTGCAAGACTTCTAAGCACTGGAAAAATACAGCAGGCCCACATTGAACACAAGTTTGTTTTATGCAGTTTCAATTACATGCTGGCTCTCAGTGCTGCTTGACTGCTTGGTATCTGGCTGCTACTACCTGGTGCTGCAAGCTCTTCTTGTGGTATATTGTACTCCTGGCTGCTGCTACCTCATGATGCTTGTGCTGTGCTGCTAGAGGTATCGGGTATACCTGATTGTCCTGCTTGATGCTGGTGAAGTGGTCTTGCTCCGAAGCACAAAGTGGAAATGCTGGCAATAGAGATAAGCTAAAGAAAAGCTGAAAAGTGCTTTCTTTAAGTGAGAAGTGAACGTTCTAGGAAGGAAACCAGAGGTTACTAAAAGCCACAGGAAGAACTAATCTTCCATCTGTGAAATTGTGAGAGAAAAAAACAAATTCATGGTAGTTTGCTGTGGCACTTGAAACTGCAGAAGTGACTTCCAGAGTGTGTAATAAGTGTGTAGCCAAAAATGGAAAGGTCCTAAAATTTTTTAAAAATAGATGGAAGACATGAACAGGAAATGTGTTTCCACTGATGGCAAGACGTTGCACAGAAAGCACTGAGGCTGTACAAAGACTTTAGCAGGGCATCTCCTGGCACAAGTGCCACAAACACATTTATTGCAAGCAAGGGATGGCTGCACAGATTTAGGAACAGGCATGAACTGGAAAATGTCCAACTGAGTGGGGAGGCTGTGTCTGCTATATGTCTAGAAGAGTTTCAGAGAAAGGATACCATCCAAAACAGTTGTTCAGTTGTGATGAAATCAGGCTCTTCAGGGTGGTGGTCATGGAAATTCTCAGTAGAATCTACATTCATAAAACTGCAAAAGTGGCACCAGGGCATAAAGCATGGAAAGACACATTAACTCTGGTTCTATGTGGCAACAATGGAGAACATATGATAAAGTCAGGCGCAGTTGTACATATCAAAAAACCCAAACGCTCTTAAAAATAAAAACAAACCTTATCTTCTTGTTTTCTGGCAGCATAATACAAAGGTGTGAGTGGCAGCCATTTTGTTTACTGAATAATTTCACTAATGCTTCTCATCCCAGAAGTGAAAAAAAAATTTGCAGCAGGAAGGTTTGGCATTTAAAGTCCTGTTGATTGTGGATAATGCACTGGGACATCCTGAATCTGTTTGCTAAGAGAATGAACATATTGATGTTATCTTCTTACCTTCCAAAACAACCTCATTGATTCAGGCCCTTGACTAGGGCATAATTCATTTTGTCGAGGCCACATCCACCTGCCTTGTATTTGACTGCATTGTTACAGCAATTCATGCAGACCCTAATGTAGACATAATGCAATGCTGGACATCCTTCACAGTTGTTGATGCAATAATATTCATTTGAGCTGCAATTGATGAAATAAAACCGGAAACCACAATTGTCTGCTGGAAGAACTTATGGAATGATGTGGTGGACTTTCATGAGCCCCTCAAGATTGATAGAGAAGTTAGAAGAATCATTAACACAGTGAAACAATTTGTTGGAGAAGGCTTTTCTGACCTGTTGTACGAAGAATTGGAGGAATTTCCTGATGGGCATGAGGAAGTGTTAACTGATGAGGAGCTGGCAGAATTTGTTAAGAGCTCCTCAGAGGAAGAAGAAAAAGAAGAAATGGAAGCAAACCAACCATGTAGACATTAGAAAAGTCTGCCAAAGTGTTTCACATTGTACAAATTTAGATTTGGTGAGTAATAATTATATCTCAATATGGAAGAATAAAGAAAATAAATTAATCATATGGTCAAAATTGAAACTTTCTTTGTTAGGACGCATTGCAGTAATTAAGATGAGTGTTCTCCCTAAGTTATTGTATATATTTAAGACTATTCCAGTATTGAAAGATGAGAAAATTATTGAAGGGTGGTCTAAGAAAATTAAAAGTTTCTTATGGTTAGGGAAGAAGCTGTGAATTAACGAAAAAATTCTAATGGATAGCAAGGATAGAGGAGGTTTGGCGTTACCCAATCTTAAATTATATTATAGATCTTGTACTTTGAAGTGGATCCTGGATTGGATCAGTACAGAGAATGTAAGATTATTAACATTGGAAGGTGCATCTAATAAGTTTGGTTGGCATGGGTACTTATGGTACCACAAGGCATTAGAAGATAAAGAATTTAATAAAAATATAATCGGAAAGAGTTTATTGAAGGTGTGGAATATTTACAAAAAAATTTTTTATTTAAAGAAGCCAAGATGGATTTCGGTGCAAGAAGCCTTCTTTAAAGAACTATATACTACAAATAGGAAATGTTTGACGTATGAAGAAATATTGTGTAAACGAGGGGGTAAAGATGAATTGTTAACATTGGATGAATTGAAGGAATTGGGATTTAAAGGGAATTGGTTACATTATAGAATAATTTATGAAATGTTTAAGAAAGATATTGCGGAAGATGGAATCCAGAAGAAGGGTACAGACTTTAAAGAATTAGATATTAAATACCTAATTGGCGGCGACCACATCATTGGGAAAATATATCACATATTATTAAAACTAGAAACTGAACAGATAATAATTAAGGATTTTATGATTAAATGGTCAAGGGATTTAGGATATTCTATTGAGTTAGCTGAATGGAGAAAGGCCTGGAATATAAATGTAAAATTCACAAGCAGTGTAAATTTGAGAGAAAATTTCTATAAAATGTTATATCGATGGTATATTACACCACAAACTATTGCCAGAATGTTTAGTAGTTATTGTAATAGATGTTGGAAATGTGGTAAGAAATTAGGAACAATGTATCATATGTGGTGGGAGTGTAAGAGGGTAAAGGAATATTGGGGGAAGATCCATAATTTAGTTAAAAATATATTGGAAATCGATTTGAAACTTAGTCCAGAGTTATATTTGTTGAATATGTTTGTGGGAGCTAACCAAAAGTACCAGAAGCAATATGGTTGAATTCTTCTATATATGGGACGGCCGCAAGAATTGTCTACGCTTCCAACTGGAGAAGTCAAGAGATACATTCACAGGATCAATGGATATTGAAATTATATGAAATATTTCAAATGGATTTGTTGACTGCATTAATGGATGATAAGATTGATAAGGTTAAAGTCGAAAAGGAATGGTCCTTAGTGGCCAAAATCTGGAAAAGGGACTGGAAAGAAGTTTATATAGAATGAGGGGTTTATATTAATATTACTATTTGTTATTCCTGTATGTGATACTTGTTTGTTTGTTTGTTTGTTTATTTATTTATTTATTTATTTATTTACCTATGTCTGTATGTTTTTTATTGTCAATAAAAATATTTTTAAAAAATAAAGTGGATAGTGCCGTTGTACACATTCATGTTCACATGAGCGCAGTGCTCTGATATGCATACTGAAAATGGTTGGTTAGATCCATGTTTTGCAGGCGACCTTGTTTTTTCAGCCAGCCTCACTGGGTGAGATGAGAACAGTGGCTTAAATCAGGGGTGGAAATCATGGGGTCCTCCGGAAGTTGCATTGCAACTCTGAGCATCCCTCACTAGTGGCTATGCTGGCTAGGGCTGCTTCAACTTGCAGTCAAACCTTTGGAAGGCCACATGATTTCCAACCCTGGCTTAAATCCTGTTGTTAGTACCAACTAGAGGAAGCCTACTGGATCAGTGGTAAGTTGGTAAGTCAAAACATAGCATAAATTCCACAAATAGGGCTGTGACAGTGAGGAGGAGATGTACATGGAAGATTACCTGACAACACCTGACGCTGTTTTCCACTACACAATTATAGCACTATGATTCCACTTTAACTTTCATGATTCTATCCTGTTGGAATTCTGGGAGTTGAAGTGAAAGGAGGAAGCATTTAGAACTCTCAGTTAGAGAGCTCCTCCTCTGTCTCTGACGAAACTTGAAACCTCTGGATTGCACAGGGATTCAGGCCCTTTCCGCACCTTACTGTCTTCCAGCGCTGGGGTGAAGGGATCGCGCGAGCAGCTTCCAGCAAGAGGCTCTCATGTCTGGGGTCCTTCAGCAACGCACGAACTGCCTGCTCGCGCGAGAGCCCCGCCTCTTCTGTTCGCAGTGCAGTCTGAGAGTTTCCCAGGCTGTGCTGGGGCAGGAAGCGCGACCGCTGCAGCTCCAGAGGCTCCACACGCATGGCAAGTGCGCGTGGGGCCCTGGAGAAATATGCGATCATGCAGCATTTTCGACTGAAAGCCAAAAATGAAAAAGTGTGCGAGCAGCACCTGCCAGGCCCTGGAGCATCATGCAATTGTGAGTGCGTCATGCAGGTAGCTCCTCACAATCGCATGATGCTCCAGCCACCCTTTCGTATGGCAAATGCCGTGTGAAAAGGGCCTAAGACTGAGAGAATACATTGTCCCTTGACCCAGCTGCACCCTCCCAGTTTCAAGCTAAGATACTCCAGGAGGTCTAAACCTGGAAAATTGTTCATAACCACATGCAGTCTAAAACTACAAGTTTTATCAAGTCCTTGCATTGCTGGCTGTGAACTACATTCATTCTGGGGTCTGTTGGGTTGTGTGATAGCAGCACAATATTTTAAAGTGATGAGAGCAAAATTAAACATGATTGTTGGGGACAGTTTGAAGACTGTGCAAGTTAAAAGGAGTCTTGTCTATTGTTAGTCATTGTAACAGCATTCAGGTGTGTGTATGTGTCATCAGTCCTGTTTCAGTGGCACAACCAATATCTGTGAGCTCTCTGAGGAGAACCCTGGCAGCTGCAGGACATAATTACCACATTCTCCTCTATCTTTTAGGCATTTGGATCTATGACTGGTTTCTGCATTGCTCCCCTGCTAACTAATATGTTATTGGCTTGACACAATTGACAGCTGACTGTGCTGGTGGCTAAAGAACTGCCTCTGGGGCTGTCTCAAAATGAAGTTAATGATGGGCTAAGATGAGCTCCCTCCGTTTCCTATACATCATTTACCTGGAATTGCACTGCGTGTGCAGGTCTCTTTTGTGATGGTAGGAAATGCTACCAAATGGCCAGATGTACTAAATGATGCAATAATTCCACTGGGCTAAATTTGGACTTATTTGCAGTCTTGCAGTGAGAGTAAAAACAAAGAGATCTGCTTAGAAAATTCCTGGCACAGAGAGTGGTTAATGCTGCATAACACAAACTAATAACATTATCAATTATGGGTCAGGTCAATAAATGTATGCCCCTCAAAAATGATAGTGATCTATGAGTCTACGAAGTGGCTCTTCCAGCCCTATTGACTTTTCTCACAAAAGACTTTTGCACAAAAGGCTCTTCTAACATAAAAGCTGATCAAACAGCAGACCAATCAAGCAGACCAATCCAAAGACAAACAGGAGGCCTCTGTCAATAAAACTTCTGCAAAACATGGGAGTTTGGCAAATGCAACCTCTTATGTAAAGGTGGCTTCCTGAAGGCAGCAGTGGGGGCAGGGGGCAACCTTCCTACAAAACTCTTGATGGTACAAGAGCCCTCTCCCCTTGTTTCATGTGGTCACCCTAGCCACAGCAGCTTGTATAAGTCATTCATTCAATGTATTTATATCACTCTTTCTTATCTTAATGGATATTCAAGGAGGTTAACAAGTTGCTCAATACAGCAATTTTTTAAAAAAATCTAGGAAAATAAACAACATAGCTGTGTTCTGAGCTGCAGGATTTGATTGTAGAAGTAGGGCACCACTAAATGGATGTGTACAGGTAGGTGTACTTTGAAGAACGCATTTCTTCCAGGTATACCCGTCTTGAGATAATCAACACTTAGAACTGGTGACAGACTTGGGCCCTTTCCGCGCAAAGCTGATACAACGCAGTAGTGTCATATTGTTACTTTTACATCTGCATGCTAAACTGGTTTGATGTTGTGCAGTCCTCCGGGGTTCTGCACGAGTTGAAGTCTTAGTGCAGTTAACATGGACATTAAACCAATGTATTGTAAAAATGGAAAAACTCCGATGTAAACAACCCAAATGAAGCAGGCTGGACAACAACTAGAGCGCAACTGGCGGAAATCTCAACTCTTATCTGACAGGACACACTATAGAGAATTCCTTTATTCCTATGGAGTGGCAAAGATGCAGCGAAAAAGACCTTCTTCTCTGCACGTATTGTGTCTGCGATTTCTCATCCAGCAGAGCTGTTCAGGGTGGTTAGGGATTTGACTCAGTTACCCACTCCCCTGAACTCGTTGTTAGAACCTAACGTAGCTTGCTGTGATGCTTTGAATAATCATTTCGCAGATAAAATCTCTCAGATAAGAGCCGACTTGGAAGCCGGTGTTATAGCAGAGGTTACAAATGGAGTGTCCGGCAACCCCGTGAATAGGATTATACTGGATCAGTTTCAGTCAGTGAGTACCAAGGACGTAGACAAGCTCCTTGGAAAGGTAAGAAGGACAACTTGCCCTCTTGATCCCTGTCCTTCATGGCTGGTCGTCCAGGGAGGAGTTGCGATTAAGACCCACTTAAGACATACTATTAATGCATCCTTCAGGGAGGGCAATTTTCCATCTTGTTTAAAAGAAGCAATTATACTTCTGCTTCTAAAAAAGCCCTCCCTAGATCCTCTGTACATGAATAATTATAGACCAGTTTCCCATCTTCCATTTTTAAGCAAGGTGATCGAGAGGGCTGTTGCCCTTCAACTCCAAGCTGTCTTGGATGAAACAGACTATCTAGATCCATTTCAAACTGGCTTCAGGGCAGGATATGGAGTCGAGACTGCCATGGTCGCCTTAGTGGATGATCTTCGTCTAGGTATCGACAGGGGAAGTGTGACTCTGCTGGTACTCTTGGACCTCTCAGTGGCTTTCGATACATAGACCATGGTATCCTTCTGGAATGCCTGAGAGAGTTGGGGATGGGGGCACCGCACTTAAGTGGTTCCGGTCCTATCTCTCAGGTAGATGCCAGATGGTGATGCTCGGGGATAGCTGCTCCACGAAAAAGGAACTTAAATCTGGCATCCCCCAGGGTGCTGTCCTGTCCCCAATGCTATTTAACATCTACATGAAACTGCTGGGAGAGATCATCAGGAGGCATGGAGCAAGGTGCTATCAGTATGCTGATGACACCCAGATATATCTCTCCATGCCTTAGATAATAGCATCAACTAAGGATGGCATATCGCCTCTAAATGTATGCCTTGAAGCAGTAATGGACTGGATGAGGAAAAACAGACTGAAGCTGAATCCAGATAAGACGGAGGTACTTGCTGTCAAGGGCCCTAGCCCAGGTATGGAGGTTTGTCAACCAGTTCTAGATGGGGTCACCACTTCCCTTGACAGACTGTGTCCGCAGCTTGGGGGTGCTCTTGGATTCACCGCTTCAGATGACAGCTCAAATTGATGTGACAGCCAGGAGTGCCTGCTATCAGCTTCGGCTGATACGCCAGCTGCGCCCCTTCCTGGACTTGGAACACCTAAAAACAGTGGTACATGCGCTGGTAACTTCATGGCTTGACTTCTGCAATGCACTCTACATAGGGCTACCCACCTGCTTAGTCCGGAAACTTCAATTAATTCAAAATATGGCAGCCAGATTGGTCACCGGAAGATCTAAAACTGACCACATAACACCTATTCTGAAGTCTTTACACTGGCTGCCTATTAGTTTCCGGGCACAGTACAAGGTGTTGGTTTTTACCTTTAAAGCCCTTCATGGCTTGGGGCCAGCCTACCTGCGGGATCGCCTTCTCCCATATAATCCGCCCCACACACTAAGGTCCTCTGGGAGGAATTTACTGCAGCCAATCAAAACTAGGTTGGCTGCGGTTACCCAGAGGACCTTCTCTTCGGTCGCTCCCAGGTTACGGAATGGCCTGCCGGAGGAGACCCGGCACATTACTAGTCTTGACTGCTTTAAAAAAGCAGTCAAGACTGTTCTCTTCCAACAGGCCTTCCCAAACTAGTGTTCCACCGCCTCTCATCAATTGTCCCTTTGTTTTTAATTTTGTTTTTAATTTGTTTTTAATAGTTAATGTGTTTTAGGGGGATAGAAGGGTTGGTGGGTGGGGAGGATGGGCTACATTTTAATGTTTTAATGTATTTATATGTTCTTGTAATGCCGCCTCGATCCACTGGGAGAGGCGGGATAGAAATACTTTTTATTATTATTATTATTATTGCATTTTTTCCTATGTGCAGAAGCGTTGCATCGATTCATACACTTGTGCTAAAACGTAGCAACAGTTTCCACATTTTTTTAAAAAATTGACCAATCAGTGGTGGCAGGGTGGAGTGAGTGAGGGGAATAGGAGTTCCACAAGAATTGATGATGCTGAAGCTACAAACGATTTTCTCTGCTTTACTTCAATAGACACTGAAGGGTGTGTAGATAGGAATCAGGGTAAGTCGGAGTAAAAAGCACCACTCATGAAACGCGGTGAAATGCTCCTCCACTCTAGTGTGGAAATGGCCTTGGACTGATAAGCAATATACATAAAATAAGCATGGAGTTCCAGACTTCTTCCATTTGATTCCTGTGAATGTCCTGGGAGCTACATTTTGAACTGACTGATGTTTCTACAGATTCTTTGAAGGTAGCCCCTCCATATAGAAGCAGTATACCTCTCAATATCATTAAAGCATGTTTAATGGTAGCTCAGATGATCAGGTTCTGTCTAGAGCAGTGGTTCTCAACCTGTGGGTCCCCAGATGTTTGTGAACTTCAGCTCCCAGAAGCCCTGAGCATTGACCATAGTGGCTGGGGCTTCTGGGAGCTGAAGTTCACAAACATCTGGGGACCCACAGGTTGAGAACCACTGGTCTAGAGGACAACTGGTACAAGAGCATGAACTGGTGAAAGGCACTGTGATACACCCAAGGGGATATCAAAGGCACTGTGATACACCCAAGAGCATATCAAGAACAACCTCAGTCTGTGCATCTGATTTCTAAAGGGCTGTGCAACCTCATCAAAAGTAGACTGAAGATCTGAAGATGGATCAGACGTCTTCTATCATTTTCTGTTTGGTATACATAGGCAGATTTATGCTTTGTGGGTATTTGTTGCTTCATTCTTTTTTCTTCCCGCATAGGAAAAGAATAGAATGCTACATTCCCATCAATATGTTACAGAATACACTCAGCTGAGTATCTACATTGTATTTTGTGCTAATGAGGAAATTAATGAGAGGCTGCAGGAAGTGGAGGACACTACAACGAGAAAGGAGCCTTTCTATTTGTGATGGCGTTGGAACCATTTAAACATTTTTTATAAGGTGTGAAGGATAGGTTAAGTAATTGTTTTACATGTTTGTTGAATGCTAGATTGATCTCCCAGACTAGATTAGTACAGATAAACTCCACAGTTGGAAGGAAAGTTTGCACAAGTGACCAGTGGAGGTTTATATGATGAAGTCTAAGAAATGACATTCACCCATCCGTGCTCTGTGATCTGACAGAGGGAATGACAAGCATGTAGCCAATAGGAGCTTTAAAGCCTAGTTGCTAGTGGTATAAGCTTTAATAAATTTAAATGGATTGATTGATCAACTAGCATTTGTTGATTTAATTGGCCAAAATCAGTCTGGACACACAGGGGCAAATATCTAACAGATGTGTGTATATGCTTTCAAGTTGCCAGTTGACTTAAGACAACCACATGAATTTCATGGGGTTTTTAAAGGCGCAAAGAATACTCAGAGGTGGTTTTGACAGTTCCTTCTTATGAAATATGACATACAGCACCTGGTATTAGATGATGGTCTCCTATCCAAGTATGAACCAGGGGTGACCCTGTTTAGCTTCCAAGATCAGACTGGATCTGGAGCCTTTAGAGTATTTAGGCACATGTTTCAGGCTATTTTGTCTCTGGTGTATTATAGTGCCAGGGAGCAGGTGGGTGAAGGATAATCATTTCTTCCAAGAATAATATGTAGCTTTCTTTTATTTAAATTACATTACTTCACACTTCTTTTGGTAGATCAAAAAAGTGCCTAAATCACAACTTTGCTAATAGCTACATCTATCTAAATGAAATGTATTAATTAATCAAGGATGGTTTGGACTTCTGTTCTGCATATCGTATCTCTAATCACTGTTGAAACTGAAAGGGCTTTCAGGAAGAGTTTATAAAAAGACACTGATAGCAGCTGTTCCAAGAAGAAGAAGTCAGAAGTCCCATTGGTCAGTCATGCCCAAGCTCTTGGATGTACCTGAAGGCATCGGGGGCCGCTGGCATCATTGGGCCAGGGAAGCTGCTCCTATTTAAATGGCCAATGGATGTTCAAGATGTTTCAGGGATACAGTTCGCAATCATGGATAGCTTATTTAAATTTTGGATTAAAACCCAGAGCCAATTCACCACCCTATTGACATGGAAGCGACCAGCTGCCATGCACTAAAGTAGCTCATTGGATTCAAACCATTCTCTACTTTGTCTTGAAAGGGAGAAACTGGATGAAATTAAATTATATTTGTAGATCTAGCACAAACTTTACAGTGAGATCTGTATTAATTTAGGATTTAACTCTCCCTTACCCACACAGCAAAGAAAGTAACATTTTCCAAAGCAAACCTAGAATAAGCATTTCTGTAGCATGGGGAAGAGACCATCACATTTTATGTAGAAGGCAAAATGTCAGCTTAATAATAATTTGGCAACATTTCAAGATATCTGGAGAGATTTCCTGGAAATTAAAAACAATTCAGACACAGTATAAATTTATGCTTGTGACTTTGAACTCAAGGGGGAAATATTTCTCCCACCTTTAAAAATAATTCTTTTTCTTTCTACTCTTGGCCATGACAGAAGATAGTGTGAAACAGATATTCTAGCATTCATCACCAGCAGCTGCCAAATATACCTTCTAAAAAGATTTTGTATTAGTGTCTTTCAATGCCTGCCTATCTATATATTGTGGGACTTGGGTCAAAAGGTAGAAGTGATGGTGAGCAGAACTCTCCTTCTTAAGCTATATCTACACTTTAAGAAAAGTTCATGTTGTGGAACTGGGCTGATGGCAAAACCTCCCTTTCCTAAAAAGTTCTCACTTTATAGGAAATGATTTAATATGTTTGTTTACTAAGTTGGCAAAGCCTAGCAGTCAGCTGACTAAGAATAGTGTGATGTGAGGATCTTTTCTCAGAGCTCTTTACATACCATCCATTCTCATGTTGCCTCTAAACTGGGAGACCTGTTATAACACACCTTTGTTCAGAGCTTGGCAAAGTTGCTTTTTTAAGACTACAGTTCCCAGTGACCACTAGCCCACACAACTATTATCAAGGTAATTTTTGATGTTCTGAGCCATGTGGTGACAGCAAGCACTACTGCACACCCATCCCAATTTATCATCACCAATCTTTGTTTTGGTCCACATCTGCATCCTAGTGTTCATAATACTCCAGTCATACAATTTATGAATCATTTTATTCAATTAGAATTAAAAGGAGTAATGCCATTTCTGGATTGGATTTTCCCATGATTTCCTGCACACTGTCAACAGGCATATTTGGAAGATGGAGCCCAGCTTTCTCTCTGATGTATTTGTTTTCTTTGTGAAGAGAGTTCTTTTTCATTGAGGAGCTCTGGGTCAAACAACTTCATAACTGTGTCCTGAAGTGACACAATCAAGGGCAGGGGTTTCCAACCTCTTTGGGCCAGGGAGAACATTTAAATCTTAAGAAAATGTTCTCAACCATATTTCCAAATGCCTTCCATGATACTCTTCAATTTCAAAATAACATCGGAGTTGTGGCCTTCACAAAGCATTCTTTTTACAGAAATATGAACTGGCATCAAAGTATCCAGAGTCACTAGTCTGGACCCATCCACTATCTTTACTTCTTAAGAATGTCTCTGGCTCTGCAGGGGGCAGAGAGGCATTTTAAGCAATATAGAAGATGCGCAATGGAAAGCCAGTGCTTCATCTTGAAGTGCTGCCAATCACAATATCATTCTTAGAAAGAAACATAGTTATTAGCAGTGCTTTATTTTAAAGAGAAGGATGTGTATGTGGGTACAGTCATACTCATGGTCCCCATGTAGCCAACCCCTTTCTAGTTGGTAAATCATGACCAAATGCCATAACATATTTCAGACACAGGAGACATTATATCAAAATGTAACTCTAAGCACATTTCTGAAGAAATACATTTGCTAAAATCATTGTGGCTTACTGCCCAGCAATTCTCTTGAACTATGATGCTGGCAAACCAATTTGTGGGAATAAATATTTAAACATACATTGTTGAGATATTTTACTTCTCTCTCTCTCTCTCTCTGTGCATTTGTACTCTGTGTTTGTGTTTGTGTGTGTGTGAGTGAGAGTGAGAGTGAGAGAGAGAGCACACTTCAAAGGAAATGTCTGCTTTCAAATAATACAAAATGTGTAATCGCTGATATTCTGATCATCTCCAGTCTCCTGTGGCTTGTCATTCTTGACCTTGTTTGTTGATAAGGGTCAGTGAGTTCCAACGTTCAGATTTAATCTATATTTTGGTAGCTTCTTCCCTTGTTAAAGTCTTCACAAGGAGATTCTAAATTTTTACAGTCTAACCTTTTTTGTACTCTTGAATAATAATGGCTTTGAGATGCCTGCAGTTGCAATCCTGTTGATACTTAACTAGGAGCAAACGCCACTAAACAGCGAGGAATAAACATGCAGAAAGCTATGTATTAATTACTCAGATGTTGACTGCCTACTGCTTGAGATAGAGTACTGTAAATCCCCATGTATACTGATGGCAGTACAGAATTGGTGATGATGATGTTAATTGGGATGATGAGTGGTGGTGGTGGTGATGGTAGTGGTGATGATGCTGATCAGCCACAGCTGTAACTGATGTCAGTTTTTCATTCAATAGTTTGAATTCAGGCAGAAGTACTTGATCATCAGTAAGCTACTGACTTTGCCAACAACATTTAAGATGCATAGATGTTGTTTTGTGGCTTAATTTTTACAGGCTTTGAAGCTCTGATCAAGTGTTGAAGAATCTTTGACTTCAGGTGAAGTCATAGAATCCAGTTTTTCTTCAAATAACTAGGATGGCTCTCGACAGCATTTTTTATTGAAATGGGAGAATGTATGTATAAATGCAACTTTGTATGAATCTAAGATAATATAAATATTTCATTACAAAGCAAGGAAAAGAAAAGAAACCAGAGGAGAAAAAACCCAGCCTACTTTGTCCTTCTCCCTCCAATATTTCAGTAAAATATAGTCTTGGGGGGAATTTGTATAAAGAAAGCTAGATTATTGTTTTCATCTCCCTCCCTCAAAAGCAGCAATTGGGATTTAAAGTTCTAGTATTTTGGGACTTTTATCTGTTGTAAATGTAATAGTATCCTCAAGTAAATAAGAGCCTGCAATATAAGTCCTTTAACCTATCCCTATTTGTTATGGATGTAGAATTACTTTGAATAATACTGCCTTATATTATTCTGGCAGTTTTTGTATTTTTTATTTTTACCACTGTAGTGGGGATTATTTCAGCTGCCAGCTTCTGTCACAATATATTTCTAACATGTTTATGACCTAGAGTCTAGACCTTAAAACTGCACAATGTAAAGGCAGTGTAAAGTCTGAGTCTAGGATGAGAGCAGTTAATGGCAAAAAGTAAATTGGTAGCATTCATTTTCATGCATTAATCTGGGGATTTATTGATCCAAATGGCGGAGACTGTGACTTGTTGGATCATTGTTGAAGGCATTTTCAGATTTGCCTTATTATATCTATTAGAGAGAAATCAGATAGAGATTAGGCACATGTATAGAGCCTTGCAAAAAGTCACTGGAGTCAAATCTTGACCTTTAGTCTATTGATGACAAATTTGTATGAATGAAACAACAGGCCGAAGTCTGTTTTTATGGGTTGTATTTAATTGGAAGATTATATTCTTTTTCTTTCTTTCTTTCTTTCTTTCTTTCTTTCTTTCTTTCTTTCTTTCTTTCTTTCTCTTCTTTTCCTTTTTCTCCTCTCACATGTGATTAGGAATATCAAAATGGACACCCATCAGTCTTAGAAGTTTTAGTCCCAAACAGATTTTTCAGCCATTTCCTCACTAGCCTGTTATAGTGCTATTATTCCACTTCAACATCCTATGGAATCCTGGGGTTTACAGTTTAGGGAGGGGCCACAAAGGCCCCAGGATTCCATAGGATGTTGAAAGTGGAATAATAGTATTATAATAGTCTAGTGCAGAAATGGCCCAAAAGTTACTTTTTTTGACTATACTCTCAGAATGTCAGTGGGCATACTAGTAGGGAGATTCTGGGAACTGCAGTCTGAAAAGTAACATTTCCAAGCTTTCATCTGATAAATGCATTTGTGGCTTAATTACAAGAACTTTCCCCGTGAACACATATTCAGCACAAATCACTGAAAATTATAAATATTATCCATCTGGCTCCACATGGACTTGATCTTACTGCAAATTCAAGCTGGTATGGTTCTGTGAGCATGAGTATTGTGATAATGTTCAGTTGAGTCTCTTCACAGGTTTTTAAAAACATGCACAGCTACGTGAAGCATGTTTGTTTTATGTTCCTATGTTTGGGTATCAAGGGAAGGAAGCCACACCAGCTGAGTGAACATATCACCAAACTAATTAATATTAGAGGGTTTGTTTGCATAAAGATTTGTTAGGAAGAAATAATGCAATATAGAAAGTTAAAATTCCATGTGTGTGGTAACAGTCCAGCACTGGCTCATATCTAAAGTATCTAATCAGTGCTTCTCCAATTTCCTCAATGAACTAACATGGAAAGAAGTTCTACAATATCTCCAAGAATCTTGTGTCAGTGCTGAATCACTCTTACAGACAGAAATATTTCACCAGTTAGAGAAACACTATTTTTTTCTTCCCATAGGCTGATTCTTTCACTTTGTGTCCTGACCTTAGGGCTAATGTGAATGCTACTGTGGCTAGGTCGTCTAGACAAATAATGGGAATTGTATGCAACTCAGTTGAGCAGTTTTAATATTAGAAGAGCAGACATGCCCAAATACTTTGAGTATTCTGAGTATGTCAACAGAAAGGAAAGAGTTGTGGCACCAAATTTTGAATACCCACCTCATGTAAATGTGACTAGAATGGTTCAGCACCATTTCACACACACACCTTTTTTGATACGATATTTTAATTGGTTGAGGCTTTCTATATTACAGAATTTTTTCTTGTTTTATTATGATGAGATATTTTGGACTTTTTAATTGCTTGAATTGTTTTTAACAGATTCTAGTTATATTTATACATTGCCCTGGTATCTTTATGGATTACAGGCAAGCATCACAACTCTGATTTCCATTGAAATGAATGGAATGCTTCCTGTAATGTATGCAAATGAAGGGTCTATGGATTTCTAATGTATACTTGGAGCTTAAGGAGCACAGGTTTCTCTCATTCTTGTTTTCACAAAGGCATACTCCTTTTGCCCAATGGGGAATCCTCATCATGAGTATTAAGCATGTTGTACAAGCAAGGCCCTTTCCTGCACAGAGTTCCATTTGCACACTGGAGCTCCACGAGTACATGGGGGCAGGTAGGTGGTACCAAATGTGCTTATAACTGGGATGACTTTTGTAAAAATAAGAGTGGGCAACCTGTCTTCCAGATATTGTTGGATTGCCATTCCCATGATCCCTCATTGTAAGCTATGCTAGCTAAGGCTGATCAGACTACAGTCAAACAGTGGCTGGTGGCAAGGATCACAAATTGCCCTTCAATGAGTTAAAAGTAATACTATTTCTTAAAGTGAAAGTTGATATAAACCTCTGCCTGGTGAGGTATAATTTCTTTTGGGTTTTGGTATACAGTTGGCCAGACATTTTGATTCAGTGAGACAGTTTTGTTTTGAGTTTATGGGATGCAATGAAATGAGATTATCTTTATTAGCTGCTAGGACTTTAGTCCACAGAACATTTTCAGTAGTTTTTATGTAATACAGAAGGTACTAGGCAATGCTGAAATGTATACCTCTTTCCTTCTGCCTCTTTAAAGAAAAGAGGCAATTTCTCATTCTTCCTCTACTTTTCTGCTTGGTCTTTCATTGTGTTGCTTTAACTCTTTCAACCAAGGCATGGAACATGGCCAAATATTAAGCAAAAAAGCAGGTGGAAGCCCTTTGCAATGTCTTTCTTCTGGGAAGCTGACTACCACATTAAGGAAAAAAAAAAGCAAATATAAATCAAAATGTATAATTTTGTCTTTTCATGGTAGACACTTCTCCTGGATTGGTTTTAGCTTTTCAGAAGACATTTCTAATTTTTGACATGTGCTCACTGCCACATGTTGGCATTCAAATTATTCTTTTTTCAGTGCTAACTAAGGCCCTTTTCACACGGGGGACGGGGAAACGGGGCGGTGCATGCAAGGGCGGAGCTTACCTGGAAGTGGGTTGCTCCGTCCCCGCGGGGAGCGCGCGTTCACCGCTCCACACACTGGTGAATTTCGGCAGCGTTTGGCAGCGCCCAAAATGGCGGCTGGTGACTTCCGTCGGTGCTCCACCAATCAGGGCAGCGCGCCAGCCGAAAGCCCGCCCCTGGGCAGCTCTGCAGGGATGTGCTAGCGCGTCCCTGCAGTTTCAAACGGGGCACTGTAACGGGTTAGCGTGCTCGCATTTTTTAAAAACCACATGAAATGTGGTTTTTAAAAAACATGCCGCGCCACCCCTTGCGGCCATGCGAGGGCAGTTTGAGGTGTGGAACCTCCACTTTTCAAACCGCCCTAGCGCACCCCACGGTGTGGATGACCTCCGGGTGAGGTCGCCCTAAGCCATTTTTTTTACCCCGTGTGGAAAGGGCCTAAGCTATCATGTTCATGACATCAATTTACACCTCAAAAGGAGGAAGGAAGAGATCTCAGTTTGGCGGATCAGATTTTACAGCAAATTGTAAAGACACATACTAGTATTTAATAAAAATGTATGTATGTATATATGTACAGTATTTCTGTCCTACCTCATATCATAAGATCTCTGGGTGGCTTCCATTTGATTAAAATCAATTGAAACAATTTCAAATCTACAACAATAAATTTACAATATTTTTTTAAAAAATGCTAACATTGAAATAATACAAAATGTTGACATTGAAATAATATGAAATCATATATCTTTACTCATAGGGTGAAATCAGTAGGACCCAATGCTTTTTGTAAAAAGTCAGGTTTCAACTTGGTGCCAAAGTGAGACTACCAACAGCACCAACTGAGCTTCCAAGGGGAGAACATTCCAGCCCCATGTCCTCACACAATGTACTGCTCCCACTGGTGGAACGCAGAGGAGCCCCTCCTGCAGCAGATCTATATTCAGACCTATGTGAGAAGTATATATTTAGACCTTAATACCCTAAAGGCACCAGATCCAGTCTGATCTGGGAAGCTTAGCAGGGTCAGCCCTGGTTTCTACTTGGATCAGAGACTGCCAACAAATACCAGGTGCTGTAGGCAATATTTCAGGGAAAGGAACTGGCAAAACCATCTCTGAGTATTCCTTGCCCAAGAAAGCCCTATGAAATTCATGGGGTCATCATAAATTGAAAGGAGTCTTGAAGGCACATGCACACATATTTTAGACCTATTTTATTTAGACCTATTTCATTGTTTAGACTAGGGATGGGAATTGTATGACCTCCAAAAGTTATTGAATTATAGCTCCCAGATTTCCTTATCATTGGCTATGCTGTCTACAGAGCTGCTGGGAACTGTATGCGCATTAGAAAAGTAGACCCAACCTCAAAATGAGAAGCGAGGAAGTGGCTATTTTTTTGTTCAAGTGTCTGTCCCGTGACCAAAAGCAGGGGCAGAGGATAGTTTTTATATCAAAATGAATTTTGGGCAACGGGAGCTGAACCTCCCTCTTCATCTGGCCCTACTAATTCCTGCATTCCCTCACATTAAGCAACTACCTCCCCAATCTTATTCTGGCTATTTTTGCACTAGACTGTTATAGCAGTATTATCCCACTTTCAACATCCTATGGAATCCTGGGGTTTGCAGTTTAGAAAGGGCCTAAGAGGCCACCTCAAAGGCCCCTCCCTAATCTGCAAATCCCACAATTCTATAGAATGTTGGAAGTGGAATAATACTGCTATAACAGTCTAGTCCGAGGTGAGCCAAACTGTACAGACAAAAAAATAAAAAAATAAAAAATTGCATCATGGGGTATTAGAAGATGAGGTAAAGAAAAATCCATTCTCTTCATCCACCTTTTGGTGTATAATGTTAAGTCTTGTTTTATATGTAAATAGGGCAGACACATATAGAAAAAAAAGGCCCCTGGGTATCCCCATAGTATGTAGATTAATCTTCAATGTTGGTTGGTTCTAACCAGTTGGTTAGAAATATAGGTTCTCCTGGAGACTCAAGACAACTAGGCTGACATGCTTGTTTGTGCGTGGCAGGAGCAGAGCATGCTGTCTCAGAATGGAAATGCTGATTTGAATTATCATACCCAGTCAGAGTTTACATTCCCAGAAGTTCAATTTCCAGTCGGTCTTGACTACTTAACAACTCTTACCAATTCCTCATGACTTCTATATGAAATCACTTTTAAATTATATAGTGGCCTGACAGTAGGAATTATTTATTTAGAAGTACCACGCAAGCGAGTCAGCTGAATCCTCATTCCCAAAACAAAGAGTGATCATTTGGACACTTTCAGATCAGGTCAAAATCAGGCTATATTTTTTTGTGTTTATTATCAGTTTTGTGCTTACAATAGCTGCCAATATGCCCCCTGAATGGGGTGAGGATGGGGGAATTAAGTCAGTCTTGGAATGGATGTAGTTTATTTCTATTAAAATGAGAGCAAATGGAAAGGAAAATTGCATCCTTCTCCCCTTCCATTCTGGCATGGTATATTGGCAATTCCTCTACCACTTTCCCCTTCCTCTTTCTGCCTTTGAATTGTTCTGTACAGCTACTATATCTCTCAGCTACCACTCTAACAATGAAGTTGTACATATATACCTAGTCAGAAATGACTCTCACTGAAATTAATTGGCTTAGTTCCCAGGTATTGCTGCTTAATTTAGCTGCCTTTCTCTTTCTGGGAGGCAATAGTACCATCTTTCTCCTGTTTTCTTTTCTTGTGTGGAATAGGAGATATTTTAACTGCCATGAGTACTTTTTCCTTTTAAAACCTCAAATTAATTTGATTTTTATATTTTCCTTTTCATATTTTCACACAATTTGTAAAGTTGGGTTTAAATGTAAAGCAGATTTCTGACATCCTTAAGCTTATTCCTGATTGTTTGGACGTGGCCACAAACTTCCTGTTTAAATATATTTTTTAAGGCCTGAAAACTTGTATCCCTTTAGAAATCACAAGCAGTAATATTTATCTGAATAAAACATGGTGTCATACTGAACATGGTACCTGGTTGAATGCTCCATGTGGTGGCCTGTTGTGCGAACTCAAAAAAAGAAGACCAGGTTCAGTTATCACATTGTGAGGGAAGAAAAAAGCTTGCAGTTTGCGCCAGATTCATTTGAGACCCCTTTCCAATTATGGGAATTTTTATTCTTTCCCTGGTAATTTTGCAGCCAGCATTTTGCAGCCGTGTTTCATGTTGGCCTCCAATGGTATCTGCTAGAAGTGCTTTTATTCCCTGAAGATACAGTACAAAATACAAATCATTGCCATTGGTTTTAGCTCAGCTGGAGCTGCCTATTTTCTAAATGAGTTTACTCTCTGCAACTGCCCATCAGGCAGATTTTTCATCCTTCATCCGCACTCTTTCTACTATGGCTGGGTTTAAGCCCTTTCTTCTGTCCTTTGTTCCTTCAACTCAGCGAAGTAAACAACAAGATTGATCTTACACTGCATTTTGGTATTGTTCCAACTGTTCGTCAATAGACATGGGCTGGGAATGCACTGACTGGAAAAGAAGGGCAAGGCTGAAATTCACTTTTTTCTTCTTTGTGCCTTTTAGTGTGCAGCGGAATGTTCCTAATCTGAAAGCTGCTACACTGACTGCCGACCAACATGCAAATTAATCATGAAGTGTTGAGTCCCATATTAGCTCAATGTAACCATCTTTAGAGGTATGAGAGCACATCACACCCCACAAAAAAGAGGGGGTGAGGGGTAGGCAAAGGGGAGGGCAAGCCATTAAATCTTTTTTTTTTTTAATGAAGATTTTATTATGGTGAGGGAACAAGGACTTTGTTTTTTTTTTAAGGACAAAGTCCTTAAATGTGACTAGTGATCATGCTTGTTATTTCCATTTTGCTGCCATTTGTGAAGTGTTCGGCATTAAAAAATCAACAGCTTGGGGAAAGGCATACCTATTCAGATAAGACAATGGAAAAATCTCTGCAGTTGTCAATAAGCTGTTAAAACAGCAATAATGATTACAGTGCATTTTTACCAGCTTTCTCCCAGCTGCTCTTAGAAAATAAATTAAGCATTGTACAAAATATATTTAAGGCGCTGCAGTCCCATATATGCTTAGTTGGGTACAGACTCCATTGAACAAAATGGGACTTATGTCTAGGGCCAATAAGGCAAGTTTTTGATTACTATCAGGTGGAAATAGAGTGATACTTTGGAATATTTCAAAAAATATACATTTGGTACTCTGCTAAATTATGCATTGACTTTTTTTTTGAAATAGTTTCCTAAAACAGATGGAGGGGAGGGGGCATAGTAAACATCTTTTTCCTTTCTGGGATAACATATTTCTAAAGGTACAACTGAAATGCTAGAAATTTGGGGACTGTATGGGTATTGGTGTGTAATATTGATGACCTTTGTGGTGGCCTAATTAAGGAATGTTATAGAGGCCTTCTCATGTAGCTGGCCTGTGTATGTGGCTATCTTTTTCAAATGTAACAGTGGTAAAACACAGGGATGTAGCAAGAAGGGGGCAAATGAGGGCATTGCCCCCCCCATAAGAATTCTGTCTCTTATGAAGCTTTCCTTCAGTCCCCAAATTTCTAGCATTTCAGTTGTACATTTAGAAATAAAGTTTAATTATCCTCCCCACAAGCTATGCAAAACTCTGCAAAATCCCAACAGTAGGGCTTCAAGAACTTACCAAAACATCATACACATACGAGGAAGTCTTTCCAGACATGTACACTTTTTATACTGCAGTGCATCTATAACATCTGTATGAACATTCATTCTCAACTTTTAAATGTCCACTGATACTCCACAGGCATTTAGTTCTTTGTCACTGAAAAGCAAAGTTAGTATTCTTTGCTTTTGAAAATAACATATTGGAAGGAATTTCAAGTGGACAATTTCTTCTTAGTTTTGCCAAGAAATCATGACATGTTAGACTATACTAATAGTTCAGATTATTATAGTAAAATGTCTTGCAGAATATGCGTTTACTGTGCAGGCACTTGTTATTTTGCTTGCACAACTATTTTGCTTATGGAAAATATTATATTTTAAATTGACTTGACTTTTTTTAAACTTCAGAACATACTTTCTAAGTAAAATGCATTCATTGGATGGGGTTTTTTTGGTCACCAGTTATGAAAACCTTTTCCCAGTGAACCCTCTTTCATAATGACCATGAAAATTGTCTTGCTATACCTCTGCTAAAGCATAAGCACTGAAGTTCCCCGTTTTTAATTGTGGAATCCACCTCCCTTTTTTAACTTAGTAAACTATCATCCCTCCACAAAGCCAATGAATTCTGAAGTTGTGAAATCTTACCCTATTCAGACAGGACCATGAAAATTTAAATGTATTTCTACACTCTGATCAGTTTTATACACATTTTGCATTTTAGCCTGAGCTCAGAGATCCTGACTATATACAAAATTTGTAATAATTTAAGCCTATTCTCTCTCCTTCTCCCACAGTTTTCTAGTTTTTTTCCCCAGGGAAAATATTTTGTACTATGTAGATTGGTTTGTAATTTTCATTCTTTCTTGGAGGCAAGATACTTCTCATTTTAAAAAAAGTTCTCTGGAGGAATCTGGAAAAACAGGAAGAGGGGAAAATAAAGAAAAGAAAAACAGGTTGTGTTGCATTATGGTTTCAGCTAGATACTTTCCTCAAGTTCACGGACAGATTAGATTTGCGTTTCAGGGTTTGGTTCAAATGAAAGAAAGCATGGCAGAGATTAAAGAACTTAATCCTTTTCCATGGGTCTCTCTTGTGTGACTCTGTAACCCATTACCATTGTATACTTATAACACCTCTCCTGGTTGTCAAGAGAATAATATGTGAGCCTATTACAGCATAAAGTCTGAGCCTGGTCCGAGAGGAGAGGCCCTATTTCAATCATTTGTGAGGGTCTGTCTAATTCTTTATTTACCAATGGAGGCACAGTGCTTTTATAAACTTGCTGCTGAAATGGTAAAAATATTAGAGATACCACGCTAGCCCATATCAAACACTTTTGAAGCTAACTGATTTCATGCTTACTTCTTTCCCACTGAAATTAGTAGGGGTTTAGGAGTACTTAGCACTGGTTGGATCATGCTGTGGTACAATAAGGTAATTGTAGACTCTTGATTTAATTGTCATATGCCTCTCTTCCCTCCATTTAGATAGCAAAGTATAAACTCCTAACCAGATCATTCTCTTCCCATCAATGCGTATGTATGGCCAGTAGGAAGACAATTGAATTATCTTTGGGCAGGTGGGTTTTTGCCAACTCCCTCTTTGCAAAATCCTTTCTTCTAAAGGTTTTTGTCTGTCTAGGATCTGTGAATGGATGGAAAGGAGAAAGAGAGAGAGCTGTGTCAATGTGTTTCTCAGTAGGGAAAGCACGCATTGTTGCAAAGACTCGTGGTGGGATGGGTGCACCTGGAGAAGCTGGTTACGCTCTTTCAAAATATCAGCACAAGTGCCCCTGGGACTGATGGCACATTCTGTTGCTCTAAGTTCCAGGGGTGCTTGTGGTGACATTTTCAAGGCATGTGGGTAGTTAAGCTGCATTCTGAGCATGCTACAGCTTGCTTTTAAAGTGTACGAGTGAAATAAAATGTAAAAGCCCTTACAGTACCTAATTTATGACAGTGGGAGGCAGCAGTGGAAAAATGTTCCCAATGGGGCCACAGATATTGTTGCCAAAGCCTGTGGCTAGCAGGACTACCTGAATCATGTCCTAACTCTAATTTTATTTCTGATTTGTCATCCCTCTTGTACTTTTTCAGGAGTATCAGGGACTGATACAGATAAAGACGGGCCAGAATAAATTTGTGCTCAAAATTATTTTCCATTCTTGGGGAAGATTTGGTGGATGGTAGATCTTGTTGTGAGAGCCAGCATGATATAGTGGTTTGAGCATTGGACTATGACCCTGGAGACCACGATGCGATTCCTTGATCAGCCCTGGAAACCCACTGGGTGACCTTGGGCACATCACACACCCTTAGTCCCAGAAAACCCATTATATCTTAGGCTCACCGTAAGATGGAAATGACATGAAGGTGCACAAAAACAAGATTTTGTTGTTCTTTGGCTTTCATGGATTACCACATTTAAGGTAAAAAAAAAAAAGCTTTGTTTTAACTCTGGTTAGATTTGTCAGTGATTCCAGAGGCATTCTCAGCTCTCTGGCTGAGAATTCTAAATGCCCTGCCTAAACTGCAAACCCTAGGATTCCAGAGGACATTGAAAGTGGAATAATAGCACTAGAACAGCGTAGTGCAAGGAGAGCCGGGAGGCATATGCTCTTTTTCAAGGTATTTGCATTTTCAGGGCCTTGTCAACAGTGGGTGGGAAGCTGTCTCATGGACATGTCACTTAAAACAAGCTTAGCTAATGCACTTGGCAAAAATTAGATCTGTAATGGCAATAACAAAAATACATTTCATTGTCCTTTTGCTTATATAGTATTTCAGTTTATTCTTTAAATCTGAGTTCTGTACTGGATACCACCACAGATTTCGTTGAACTGAAATCATAATTCTTGTGTACTAATATTATACTGAATACATTTGTATTAAAACTGCACTTACTTGTTGCAACATTTTGGATTATAGCATCAACTGCTTTTATGCCAAATATATAATGGACTATTATGAATTTATTGCAGATAATCTGCAGTTAAAGCATAGCAGCATTAGCAAGCACCAAGAAACAGAACAAAATCTGATCTACCTCCATCATAACTAAAAGATAGCACTTAACCTTTTTTTTCCTCCAAAGATTTAATTCAAGGGACTAACAATTTAATTCAGACTACTGATTTGCCTTATAGGTTTTTATAAGGATTATAATGAGATAACGCCTGAAAGTGCTTTGGAACGTTTGAAGCACTATAGAAATATTGTTACTTTGGTTATTTCTGTTGATCATAGCTTGGGGAAAAATGCTTTTGGGGGCTGTAGCTCCCTGAAAAGTGAAAGCCAGCATGGTATAGTGGTTTGAGCTTGGATCAGGACACTTGGAGCCCAGGGTTCGAATCACCACTTAGCCATGGAAACCCACTGGGTGAACTTGGGCAAGTCACACTCTCTCAGCCTCAGAAGAAAAGGCAAGGGCAACCGTCCTCTGAACAAATTCTGCCAAGAAAACTCCATGATAGGGTCACCTTAGAGTCACCATAAGTGAAAAATGGCCTGGAGGTATATCACAACTCCTCCCCCAGTTCATTTCAGAAAGCACCTTACCTATAAAGCCCTTCATGGCTTGGGGCCAGCCTACCTGCGGGATCGCCTTCTCCCATATAATCCGCCCCTCACATTAAGGTCCTCTGGGAGGAATTTACTGCAGCCGGTCAGAACTAGGTTGGCTGCAGTTACCCAGAAGACCTTCTCTTCATCGCCCCCAAGTTATGGAATGGCCTGCTGGAAGAGACCTGGCATATTACCAATCTTGACTGCTTTAAAAAAGCGGTCAAGACTGTTCTCTTCCGACAGGCCTTCTCAGACTAGTGCTCCACTGCCTCCCACCGTCTTCTTGTTTTTAATAGTTAATGTATCTTAGAGGGTTTAGATGGGTTGGTGGGTGGGGAGGATGGGTTATGTTTTAACTGCTTTTAATGTATTTATGTACTGCTGTACTACCGCCTCGATCCGTTGGGAGAGGCGGGATATAAATAAATATTGTTGTTGTTGTTGTTGTTGTTGTTATTATTGCAACAGTGTTCCCTCGTGATGCACCTATGTTTAAAATTTATGCATTAGTCTGCATTCACAGGTTCAACTGCATTCATAATGAATTTGAAATTCTCAGAAGCATAGGCCATGTGGTAAGTGGGAATGTGGTTTCTGACTGCAGAATGTCAGGCTGTGTGCTGCTTTGATACATTTCTCTTTTCACCTGGTTTGACTTCCTAGGTCAGTAGCTGGAGCCGTGCAAATTATAGTCACCTGTGATGTCACACAGTTTCCCTTTGGCTCCTGGAAAATTTAATTTGACAGCTGAAGCATTTCATGGATAATAATACATTCTTTTCTCCAGTCAAACTGGCTGCTCTATCAAGAAAAAAAGATTTTTAAAGTAATGTGGCAGTTTCCTTCCTCCTCTCCTGCTCCACATTTCAAAAAAGGCACGCTGCTCAGTTCTGTCAACTATCCTCCCCAGAACGTGACCCAAATGCCACCCTACTTTGTTATTTACCTGGCCAGGGCCATGGAGATTATTAGTGTGTGGAGACTGAGGGCCTTTCACACTGCACGGCCCACAGCATTATGATTCCACTTTAACTGTCATGGCTGCCTCTTCTGGAGTTCTAGGGTTTGCAGTTTGAAGATGCACCAGAGGAACTCTTTGGCTTCCTTTCCTAAATTGCCAGTCTCAGGATTTTATAGAATGAAACCATACCAGTAACATAGAATTGTGGCACTCTAACTGCATAGTGTGAAGGGTTCCTGGAGGAGAGGGAGATCAGCTCCTTTTCCTTCTTTTCCCCATCTGCCTGGCTTTGCTAGCAGAGAGGTGTAGTGGAACTAAGGTCTGTTATCCTCCCAAAGGCGATGGCCATTAAACTTACCACTGAAATTATACTTCTCATAGGGATGCAGCCTCCACTCCTGAAGTGAAGTCATCCAGTTTGCTAGCCTTATGGAAGGGAAGAGGGGAAGGAACAGACTTCTCTCTCTCTCATGGCTCCCACTTTTTGTCTCACAGGCTGTCTAGGGCCATTTCTGCACTAGCCTGTTATAGCGCGATGATTCCACTTTCAACATCCTCTGGAATCCTGGGGTTTGCAGTTTAGGGAGGGGCTGGAATCATCGCGCTATAACAGGCTAGTGTGGAAATGGCCTAGGTAAGGAAGCAAAAGGAGGAGAAAAGTGTTTAAGGGGCAGGGTGTTTTGAGGACTAAGATAGGTGGTGGGGAACAGGAGAAGGACTTCAAGCTAGAGAAGAATTTTTAGACTACAACCCTGGAGAGCAGGGTTCGATTCCCTGATCAGCCATGGAAACCCACTGAGTGACCTTGGGCCCATCACACACTCACAGTCCCAGGAAACCTCATGACAAGTTTGCCTTAGAGTTGCCATAAGTCAGAAATGACTTGAAGGCATACATCAACAACAGAGCTCACCTTCCTTTCAGACTGAGGCCCTTTCCACACGACGTTGCTGTCTCGTTTCTGCCACAGGATGGCAGCGGTCAACAGGTTGCACTTCTGCATGATGTCATCGTCGTCCTGCTGCCATCCTGTCACGGAGCATCATGCTCACGCAGTTTGTGCAAAACGGAAAAAATCAATTTTGTGTCTGCGATCATGTGGTGCTCCTGTCACTTCTGGCAGGAGCTGCAGAAGCACATTGGCAACACTTCCTTCCATAGTGCAGCAATGGAAAAAGCCCAGCTGCGCTGCAGAAGGAAGACATGGCACCATTGCATTCTCTTCTGCATGGACCGAGCGGGTGCAGAGGGGAGCGTTGCTGATGCACTCCCTCCTGGACCCAGGACTGCAGTGACACAACACAGAAGAGCGTCATTGTGTGGAAGTGGTCTGACATTTGAAAATCCCCCCAAATCCACAGATACCCAGGATGGATAGTTGTCCTGATTTTGAAAGAAAATTCAGTGCATGGAAGAGGACTTTTGGAAACCTTGCAGTCTTGAGACCAAAGTACAAGGAGGAAACCAGCCCTGGGTGATGTAGGACTGTATATCTTCCTCCAAATTATCCCTTTACCAAGCACTGGTAATGCTACTTCTCACTGTCTGAGAAAGCAAGGGGGAGGCAGACAGTCATCTTTAACTGACTTTCTTGCAACTACGGCTGTTAACTCTGGAACTCTGCCTGGAGGTGGCTCAAGGATTTAGAACTATAAACCACACTGTTCAGTCCAGCAGCATTTTGCTTGTTTGAGCTCAAATACATAGCTTTGCTTTGTCACAAAGTTACTTGTAAACAAAGTTGACAGTAACTGACATCCCAAGATGATGACCCAAGATGCTCCACCTATTTTGAAAACAGGGTTTAGTAGCTCAGATAGCTCCTTTAAAAGTTTAGACTAAAACATGGAGTGGAGTCACCACTGCCATAGATATTGAAATCATCAGCAGCCACTGAATATAAGACAATTCATTTCTTAAATTAAGTGATATTTAAATGTTAACATCTGTTTAAAAATTCATTTTTATGTGTTCCTTTAGCTACATGCTTCTAAACATATTAAAAAATGGCATTAGAATCCTAGATCAACTACTTGACTAAGGAGTCATAACTAAGTAATGACGCCCACTTTAAGAGCCAACGGTCAGGTCAGGTGAGAGAAATCTTTTCAGCTGGCAATCAGTTTTCAAGGAGGAACATATTATCACCCCTTCCTGCCAGGAAGGTGGCTGCAACAAGGCATTGTGGCAGAGGTCCTGATTCTGATGGTTACAACCTCACTCACTAATGAGAGGGCTGTGAATATGTCATCCTCCTTGTGCCTTGATGGCCAGCTAACAGACTTTCTTTTCTTGATCTGGCCGCTGGATCTTAGGGTGGTCTGGGGGTTGCTGGCTGTGAAGCTGCACTGTGACTATGGCTATTTCCACACAAGACGCTTATAGCGCTATGATTCCACTTTCAACATCCTATGGAATCCTGGGGTTTGCAGTTTCGGGAGAGGCTGGCCGGCCCCTCCCGAAACTGCAAACCCCAGGATTCCATAGGATGTTGAAAGTGGAATCATAACGCTATAACTGTCTCGTGCGGAAATGGCCTATGTAGGAGAAGTGAATACACAGCAGTTGGTTCTGATCCAGGAACCATGATCCACAGTCCAGGATTATGAAATCCAGGAACTTTTTATTGAATCTTATACAAAGCTATTTCCTGGGCAGTCAGAGGCTTTTTATACTTTTTTTATTGTTATCAAGACAAGATACAGGCATATCAACAGAAACTTTGGTACAGGTATGTTGTTTGAGATAGCAAAATTCTGTGCTGCTGTAGTCAAAATCTGCAAAGAAAAGGTTAAATTAAATGTTTAATTTAAATAAATTTAAATAAATTTAAAAAATATAAAAATAAATTTAAATAATTTAAACAAACATAATGTTTATGACTTTGCTATTTTCTCTAACAATATATTTTTATTGTCCCCATTTTATATTTTATATTTTATAATTTATAATTGATATATAATATATATATATAGTTCACATTTATATTCATACTTACATGTTTACACTTAAGCTTTGTATTTTATTTCTTATGTAATATCATTGGATAATGTATAAACCACCTGTGTATATTTTTTTCTTTATTTTTTTGGATATGGCTATTGACCACAATAAACTATATTGAATGATCTAGATCTCCAATAGTAAACTACATGTGGGAATTCAGATCACCAGTCTCCTCACTGACTTTGATTAGAAGGCCATCAAAATTTTACATATCAACATAAAATTTTGAGACCTGGTAGACCTGGGAAAATGTTAACCTAGCCTAATTCCAGACAGGTAATTGCAGGGCATTTTGTGTTAGGCACCTATAAAAATTTGGTTTTCAACCTAAAAACAAAATATTTAAAAACTGTTCAGTTTTGGCAATTAATTTCACACTGGCTTTGTCTGGGCATGGTCTCCCCAGAGCATCAGTCAACTTGTTCTGTTAAAAGTTAAGAAAGAGACATGTAATGAGAATTATAATGAAAATTATAGTTTATTTGAAGAAGATACACTTTTTTGCATCATTCCACTAGCAAGGCAATTGGTGAGATTCAGTGACATAGAATAAGAAAGTGGGTGTTGGTGATGAGACCACACTTTATTACCAGCAGCCCAAGGGTGAAATCTCCATGATCATCATGCTGCTACCCATATTTGGAGGATCATGGTTGGCACTGGTAACTTTCCTCTCATGACCGCATACTCACCCATCCCATGTCTTCCTAAGTTGCCTGTCTATGGCCATTTCTGCCCTATACTGCCCTATACTGTTATAGTACTGCCCTGTACTATTATTCCCCTTTCAATATCCTGTGGAATTCTGGGGTTTGTAGTTTACTGATGCCAAGGAGCTCTCTGGCTGAGAATTCTATATGCTTCTCTATAAACTGCAAACTCAGGATTCCGTAGGAGGTTGAAAGCGGAATAACAGCACCATCACAGTCTACTGCGGAAATGGCCTCAGTCTCATCGAGGTGGTGAGGAGGGGCAAAGAGACAGGGAGCTGTTGCTGCCATCATCCTTTGTTCTTGCCCTATGGGTCTTGTTCCTGCTGCCTGACTGTTCAAACTGTTCTTCTGTTTCTGCCTGATCAAGATTACTTGCTGATGTTGTAATTTGATTTGTTTTAACCCCATTCATCTTCTGCTTACAATGAAAGAGAGCAAACCTGAGATCTGCTTCTACTAAATGTGCAAAGTTGAAACACGCAAGTGTTATGAAAATGGTTATTAAAATCACAAGGGGACTCTTCTGAGCCCTTTTTGAGGATCATTCTGAAACTGCTGGGGGAGGAAACTAAAGGGGAAGGTAATTTCTATTTGTTTAAATAAAATTATAAATTAGGTTGTACCCTTTTTGTGGATAAAAAGAGAATTGAAATTAATTGTTTTCTTAAATAATGCTAGCTGTAACCTTTACAGGATGGGAAGTATTTTTGTTTTGTTTTGGTTTGTGTGTTTTTGTTTTGTGCATATTGTTTTTTATAGTGTTGTCTGTATTTTGTATTTATGTATGTATTTTTGGTAGTATTAATTTGTTGTACCGTTGTGGTTTAGTATTGTGATATTGTTTTCATTCTGTTTGGAGACATTGTTTGGTTCTTGCTCGGTAATATCTTGACTATGGCCCTTTCCGCATGTGGGAAAGGAACCGCATAAAAGTGGGACTCACCGGGCTTCTTCAGCGTCCGGGCAAGTCCGTTGGGATGAGGAGCAGCGCGAGCTCGTTGCTCCACACTGCTCTGGCATCCAAAATGGCGGCTTCCAGTTGGTGGAGGCTCTCTACCAACCGGAGAAGCTCGTCAGCCTAAAGCCCGCCCCGGCAGATCTGAAGGCACACACTTGTGCACGCCTGCAAATCTGCATCGGAGCGCAGGGACAGAGCGACACGGAGTTGCGCGCTTTGTGCTTTTTAAAAACCTCTAAAAAGAGGTTTTTAAAAAGCACACTGCACAAGCAGTTCCGGTTGCTCCGGAGCAGACTGAGGTGCGGAACTACAAAAAGTAGTCCGCCCCAGTTACTCTACAGTGCAGAAGACCTCCGTCGAAGGTCGCTCTGCACCGTTTTAATAGCCCGGTGAGGAAAGGGCCTATGTGTTGGTATGTATTTCTCACATATTTATATGTGAATATGAACTGTATGTAACAAATTGTAAAAAAATTAATAAATATATTTTTCAAAAAAGAAGGAAACGTTTTGATTTTTCAATGATGAGTTCTGTTCAGCCAGGATTAAGTACAATCAGTGAAGGCTGATTGACTTCACCATTTTGTGATATAATCACACTCTATTTGTGATGACTGGCTAGCAATATCCAAGGAAGAATGAGACAGAGAAAACAACCACCACTAATGAAACAGCAGCAGATGGGGGAAACTGTGGACAAAAGAGAATCTGAAAATAACCATGAAATGGCTCAACCTCACTAACTAAGTGAAGAGGAGCACCATGATTTTGGAATTTGGCAGTAACTGAGCCTCAGAGATAATGAGATATAGGCCTTACAGTTTTTTTGAAGCAGCTAAGTTTTATTTCTCTTGTGAACCACAATAATTGTTTTTCATGCCTCTATCTCAGATTTATACTACCAGTGCTATAATTTAGACGCTGGGATCTAGAATATGGATGCTAGGAAAATCTCCTTTAATGAAAGCCTGTTTCTTGAAGAAGCGGCCATAAAACCTAAAAATAACACCTCATTTTTGTAAGAGAATATACACTGCAGTGAACATATTGACTTATAGTTTTACTCACTATCAAGATTTATGGTCCCTGAGGTTAAATGAATCACAATATTGACCTCATTGTGTGCCAATAGTTGGTTAATGTATTTTTAAAAGTATTTTGTATTCATTTTTGGTAATAGGGCCTGTATTGTCAGTCTGCATTCATTTATATTCTCTTTTGCCATGTTTATTTTGTCCTCTGTCCTTGGTGATAGATACTGTGATCTTGGGCATTGAATTCATTTAATGAATGACAAATAAAGACACCTAGTTGCAAGCATCGCTCCATTATAGAGACCAAATGAGTAATTTCCACAATCAACTTGCTGGCTCTGAGTTACTGGGCAGGTGGGGAGACTCACCTTCCTTAAACTGGTAAAGGACTCATAGATTTTGCCCTTCATTCCTTTTCTATCTCTGTACTTACTACTTCAAGAGAAAGAGAACATATTGAGGTTTTTTGTTGTTGTTATAAATTGACTGGAATTATTTGACCCAATTACTTGGTTGTTTTAAAATGGGTTTATTACTTTTCTTTAAAGATAATTTAACATTATTTCCTCTCCGTGTGGAAAAGTTATCAGGAAATGCTGATTTTACAAACGGCTCAGTGAGGACTGAATATTTTGCAAGATATTTGTGTCAGTGCTGAAACAAATAAATGAAAATTTAGATCATCAAAATTATTTCAGATTTGTGGTTCAGTGAAGAGTTCTGCTCCTAAATAAATATGTAGCTTGTGAGGGCACTGGACCTTTAAGTAATAATGATAATAATTCTATGGCACTGCTGTTTACAATGCTGGAGTAGACTTTAGAATGTTTTACTGAAATTTACCTTCGGTCTGCAGGAGTTGTACCTTGTAAAATCAGGGATTCTTACATTATGGATTATCACAACAACACATATCTTAGAAATTTTTAAAAATTATCCTTCATGTACTTGAAGCACTGTGACGTTTTACAGTCACTATTAGGCAACAAGCATTTTGTTCCACCTTGAAAACTGGAGGTTAGATATTCAACACACAAGAATTATTAGACAATATGTTATCTCAATAGATTCAAACCAAGTATTACCTCATCAACATTCATTGCCACTACTGTAGCATGAAAGGGGGAATACCACACAAGCAGAAGATGTAGAGGAGAAAGAGGAAAAGGGATGGGGAAGCAGTGAGGTGAATAACACATTGTTTAAGTTGACCTGGGGAGGAGGTGGAAGTGTAGGAGGGGTTGAGATAGCCTGCAGGCTCTTTATTTATGAAAATAATGTCCCTTGTGATCTCTTGCACTGCATTGTCTTCAATGTGTGAGAAATAAAATCTACTTGTGTTTTCAAGGGCAAAGACAAAACTATTCAAGGTGTATGGCTCTGTTGAAGAGTGTGGATGAACAAAAATATTTTCTGCCTCCTTCTCTTAAACAAAGGCCATACCCTGCCCCTCCAGTCATCTACTATTTATTTGTTTATTCTTCAGCTCAGCTTCAACTCATACTCTCACTCACCATATCTCAATTATGTCTCTATTCTCCTCCAGCAGTCTCTCTACCTTCCTACCTTCAAGCACTTCTTTAAAAGTCTCTAATTCCTTCTAAAACACCAGCAGTTCAGGAGGGAGTCCCATAATTTCACTGCCTATTGGTATCATAGGCCGTTTCCGCACTGCACTGTTATAGCGCTATTACTCCACCTTCAACTTCCTATGGAATCCTGGGGTTTGCAGTTTAGGGAGGGGCCTTTAGAATTCTCAGCCAGTATCCAGAACTTTGAAAGGGAATGGAAAAAAGTTTTGGATTGGATAAAGACATAATATAAGAAAAGAAATAAGAATAAAGCAAGATTGTAAGTAATGCAATGTAATAATGTAGCAAGGTAAAATAATAATGTAACAAGGTAGTAAGTAAAGCAATTGTCTAGCAATGTAAGATGTAACAAATCCCTTGAGTAAGCAACAATTATGTATGAATGGAATGGATACATGCAGATTTGGCTGGAAAACAAGCTTGGAAGAGGGGATGGGTTTTTTTTTTATTTTTAATTAAAATCTTTAATAAAAATATTTTTTTAAAAAAATTCTCAGCCAGAAAGCTCTTTGGCCTCAGTAAACTACAAACCCCAGGATTCCACATGAAGTTGAAAGTAGACTAATGCACCATAACAGTGCAGTGCGGAAATGGCCATAGTCTCATATAGAAACTGACATAGCGATGAAGGTAATCTAGATCTGCAGTGCTGAAGATGAAGAAGCCACATACCTTGATCGCTGTGATTTGTGCCTCTTGCACACATTTTGCTTCATGTGTATGCTTGCATTAACATGAATTAAAAACATAGTCCTACCACTTCACATAACTGTCCATCTCACCCTGTATTATCTAATCTGAAGGGGAACAGTTCTCCATGGAACTCCTGCATAACACTAGCTGCTTGATCCTTTTAACTGAAGACTTCAGGGACTGAATTTGATTTATAGGGAAAAACCATGTGCTTTACCAATGATGTAATGGTTTCTTCCTCTTGTTGGAGCTAAATGACCACTTCAGGTGATTTGAGCGCATAGGAATTAACACATACTTGGTCTGTCCCCATAGAGGGACCACACCAAGAGTATTCATTTAAATCATGTGATTTAAAGTGTTTCCATGCATGCAAAACTTTTGAGGAAGCACCCTTGGTCTTCAGTCTGGATAACAATTCATTTATCTTATCATGTCTCCATAAGTTTGGGGTAGGATGTTGTGATAGGGGTGTGTAAGGCCACTTCCCTAATTTGATTTGGCCCTGCTTCAGCTGAACCATTCCTGATGTGGCTCAGCTCCAAAGTGGAATTCAAAGATATGAATTTTTTGGGCCACTCTGTATTGGGAAACCACCACCACCACATAAATGGATGAAATTTGGAGACATAGGAGCTCCTTGGAGTTGATGAGTGACAGGCATGAGAAGTTTTGGTAGCTATCTGTAATGTTGCTTTTGTAAGTCCATAGTTAGCTAATATTTGTGAGGGGGTTTGGGTTTGTTTGTTTGTTTTTGTTTTTTGGCACTACAGTGTCTTGTGGTATATTTTAGTGCTGCTTGTGGACCAAGACTTACTTTGTCTGTGTAACTTGGGCCCTTTGTGCAGCACCCTTCCATCCTGCCGTGCCCACTGTGCATGGTAGATGTGCATGTGCACTTGGCATAGCAATTCATTAATAAGGTGGGATTGTATAACTGTGAGCATAAAGATAAGCTCCTTCTCCTTAATGTAGGGCCTCACCCTTTCCCCACCGCCCCGAGTTGTAACTAATCTTACTGGCACATTATACATAGAGAAAGGCATTCAATAAGCAAAAAAAGTAATGAGTTAATGGTGCAGTTTTAGCTTTAAACCCTGCTTACTTGGATATACGAGCAATCAAACTTAACATTGCTGTAATGTTTCTTTCTGTATATAACTCTATCTCCATAACCACTGATTACATATACTATCCCTTTTTATTGGATTAAAAGCCAGTTGTTACATCTATAAAAATCTGAATAAAGTCAAGAATCTAAATAGTCCTTACGTGTCAAATTTGTCAAAAGGAAAGGAACAATTTTTGACATGACTTAAATAGTAATCTCTGAGGAGTACTAGTTCTAAATCTATTTTTAAATGAATTATTTAAAAACCAGGTATTTTATATTTTCTTTGTCACTTTTTTTCTGAGTACAAAAGTTGATTGCATTTAATTTTATTGGAATTATCATAGGAAAGACTATGTGTATGTGTGTGCCAAGCTTAAGAGATTTTTAAAAACAGGTTATAAAAAAAGAATCTGGCAGAAATTGGTCTGTTACTGATATGTATATACCATCTATGCCATACATATAATACACTTTGGTATCCTTTGCTCATTGATGTGGCATCCACATCAACATATTTTTGCAACAGCCAGAGAGAAGACATTTGATATACACAGTCACAGATGTTGCAATAATAAAGTCTGAAAATATGACAATACTTTTATGTGAATAGTAAGGGAATGGATTGTACTTCATACTCTCAAATTACATTCTAACAGGCAGACAGCCAAGCCACATACATGACAAAACACAGGAGAATGGGAATTACCACAGAACACATATGGTCCAACTTTGTAAATGAGGAGGAAGGAAATGCCTGAGTGAGAACTTCTACTGTACTTCTCTGTCTACAACAAAAAAAGAATACCTTTCCAGTAACAACGACAAGCTCTTCTGCTGCCCACTTTACACACTTTTTGGTGACAGCTAAAAGATAGCTTTGTTTACTCAGGCATTTTGGCCAGATGCAAGATATGTTTATAAATGTAATTTTTTTTGTTATTGTATTTATTTGCTATATTGTGATTGTTTCTTGTACATTACTCTGGAATTAAAAAAGGGGAAAGTGATGGTATAAAAATATTTTAAAGAAATAAACATGCAGTGGCAGCCAATACAGATGTAACAAAAATAGGACAGGTAAAGGATTGGGGAGAGAGTCTGTCCAACAGCAGCTGGCAAAGCTGCTGTACCTGTCATGACAAAACACAATTTCTTTGTTTATATAGAGCACAAAAATGCATTCTTATTGTCTTTATATGTATTGAATGCATTTGAATATATCCAAGTAGTATGACAGTCTTTCTACTGCATGAAGCAACATGCTAAAATAAAGTTTAAAGACATTGTCTCCTATCAGCTTAGCTGGATGCAAGGAAATCCCTCAGTAAGGATGGGCTCCCCATGGCAAGAGAAAATCAATTCCCCAGGAAGCAGCCATGAGTAGACAGATGCATAAGGTATGCTGTCTTTATGTGCTGTCCTAGATCCAAACTAGCTTGATCAATGCCTTATCATACAAGGGAAAGAATATCTTCTTTGCTCATGACGGATAATGACGGGATGTTATTTCCCCTTTTGAGAGGAAATTTTTAGGGCTGGGGATCTCCTTCTCTTGCTCCTGCTTGTGCTTCCTAGAAAAGTTTCATGAAGATCATTCGTCCCGAGGCTTCCCTGGTCCTGAGTCACCATCACTGCCTTGAAGAGAGAGCACCCACCAAAGATTGAGAAGCCCAGGGAGTCTCAGATGCTTGGGCAGTGGGCTTCAGCCAGGGAGGGGGACAGTTGCAGGGGGAACTGGTCACTGACTGATCGCTATTCTGTCATCACCACCACCACCACCTTATTTATCTCTCTCATTTTCTCTCAGAACAGGGACTCAGGGCAGCTTACAACATTAAAACACATATGATATTAGCTAAAACCATTTAAAAGATTATCACTGAATGTGATTAAGCAATGACTACTATTAAAATCAATTTAAACATCAATTTAGAAAAGACAAAAGCAGTTAAGAGCAGTATTGCACACTTTTAAAAGCCATTTCTTTTAAAAACAGTTTCCAAATGCCTGTTGAAACAAAAATGTCTTCACTTACTAATGGAAGGAAGGCAAGGAGGGGGCTCATTCTAGCCCTGTGATGTATTTAAGTCTTTTACTCCAAGTCTCAAGTCAATTCTCAAGTCTTTACTGTCAAGTCTCAAGTCAAGTCTCAAGTCTTTACCTTCAAGTCTCAAGTCTGGGAGCCAACTTTATGCCCCAACCTATATTCCAGAATTTCTACTCCAGAGTTGGATAAAGGCAGTTTTAACAGTTTAAGCAGAGTTGGCCCTCCACGTTTGTGATTGTGCCATTTGCAGCTTTAGAAGTGGGTAATAGGATCCCTCCCCATCCCTGAAGCTGGAGAGTTTGATACCAATGGGCATAAAAGAGTCTGCAGCTTCAGGAGTGGGGAATAGGTCAGTAAAAGTCCCCATTACTGATGCTTCAAAAACTTTAGAAGGAAGAATCCTTCCTCTTCATGCCCATTGCCTAACAAATGTGCTGTTCCCTTCTGAGAAACATGGCCTATGCTTTTGGGGTGAATTTTGCCTTCTGCTCTTAGGAAAAGTTTTAGAAGGTTTCTCTGACATGCAGCAGGGTTTGGCTGCCGAGCAGACCTCAAGCCCGCCTCAAGCACATTGCCTAACCTGTTTGCTGTTCCCCTCTGAGAAATGCACCCACACTTTGGGCTTGAGATAGACTGCCATGTGACCAGTACGCAAAAAGAGATAGAAGTGTTATTCAAAGTTGTAAAGTTTCTGGATGAATGTGTTATGTTACTGAACTAAGGGCAGCAAGTCAGTCACTAAAAATATGCAAGTCTCAAGTTGAGTCATGTCAGTGCATCACTTTTTGCCAAGCCGAGTCCAAGTCACTGAAGTGACTTAAATCTGACTTGAGTCCCAGTCAATTGACTTGAGTTTACGTCACTGCTTTAGCCTCTGTGAGAACGGAGTTCCAGAGCCTATCACATTGAGAAGACTGTTTTTCCTGTCCCTGTCAGATGTGCCAGTCAGGATGCTGGGAAGGCCCTCTTCCAAAAATCTTAAGCCCTGGGCTGGTTTGTACGGGCAAATACATCTTTCAGATAGTCTGAACTCAAGCTGTGTAGGGCTTTGTAGATGATGTTGGGTCCTGACCTTACCTCATTTCTCCTCTCTTTTCCAATCTTTGGGGTCAGCATCTGGGCCCTAGGCCTGGAGGCACCTAAACCTTTTCTCCTTGTTCCCTGGACCCATCTGGACTGCGTTGCTATAGGCTTAATACTAAATTTTGTGCACATCTTGCTAATTCAAAGCTTTGAAATGAATAAATAACTGGATATTCTGATACAAAATTCAAAAGTAACTGATGTCTTCATAGAGTAAAAATACAAACATCTGTTCATCAGAAAGTAAGAAAGTAGTGGCTTGTTATCATTTAACTAAATTCAAAGATAAAGCAGGAAAAATCCTGTGGGGAGAAAAATAGTAAATAGGTGATGTAGTTAGCCTTGACAGGACCCCAGTACAAGAGTGTAGAAAAAAAAGAGATGTACTTAATAGTTACAGTAGTCCTTAATCAAACTGAGTTGTACATGATGCAATCATCTAATGCGAGGTAGTCAGAAAAATGGTGGCCACTTACACTCTTGTGTGATTGGATATTTAGTAGCCATGTACAAAAGGCCAGCAAAAAATTTATTGCTGATTGGCTCATAACAAAAAGCCAGTTAACAATCACTCCAGACAGATGGAGATAAGAACAAGGAGTAGCTAGAAATACCATAAAAGCTACTCCTGGAGACTGTCAAGGAATACCAGGTGCTGTATGCTACATTTCAGAGAACGGAACTGGCAAAACCAGCTCTGAGTTTTTCTTGCCTAAGGAAACCCCATGAAATTCATGGGGATCACCATAAGTAGACAAGCGAATTGAAGGCACGTGCACACAGAGAGAGACACACAAAAGGTAGGCTGTTTATGACAGCCTCTAAGAGGTTACACTGTTTCTGATATCTTTTTTTAGCTGCTGATGCTATTTTTAGCTGGTGAAGGCTGGTAAGTTTCCTTAAAATGCTGGTAAATGAGAGGGAGAGAGAACTTTCTTTTTAAATCTTTTATAGATATTGGAAAGTAGTGCACTGCCTTTACCAAGCTATAACAGATGCTTCTGTTTGGCGATATCAGTGCAAGAGAACGCTTCCCCCACCCCACCTCATGGATCATTATGGTATGTGACATGTTTAATTCTTTACCAGTCCTGGTCTAAATGGTTTCCTCTTAGTGATGAATACGATGTGAGATGTTTGATTCCTTACAGGCAAGCCAATATATGATCAGGATGTGCCTAGACAATGAGAAGTCCATGTTCTTCCTCAATGGGGGTTTGTATGTATATATATATATATATGCACACACATGCACTATTTTGTTTATATTGATAAAATACCCTAAAAGATTGCCAAGCCACCTCCTCATTCTCCTTTGTTAAATATCCTGAAATTCCAATGCTTAGGAGTATTTTGGAGTGTTCATGCTAAATATGTTTATTTGGACTACATTGTCATTCATAAGTTGGGAGCTTAGGTAACTAGAAGATGAAAAGAGTGACTTCCAAACAGTTATAGGTTAGCTGCCAAACAGTAAAAAACCTCAGTGCCTTATATCAGCGCTTCCCAACCTTTTTTCATCAAGGTTTCAAACATGACTTTAAAGAATTAATTGATTATAGTTTGAAAAGTAGTTAGTTGTCATTGTTCTATATTTTACAAAGTAAAGTTTACTTCTCTATTTTTCCAAAGTAACTATGTAGTTTAGTTACTTTTTAGTTTTAAATCTGAGTTCTGTACGTCACTGACTGTACAGTGGCTCCTCCACAAAAGTGGAAAAACTACGAATAACTCCCCTGGTGATCACTCTCCCATTCCCTTCTGGGCTCCCCCCTTCCATTCCCTTCCCTTTTGCCCCAGTGCACAAGTCTTCCTTCTCAGCACTGAGGCCAGAGGCAAGGCAAGGGAATGGGAGAAAAAAAGGCATGGGTGTGCCTTTCCTGCTCCCCCATTTCCTTGCTTTTTGCCTCGTCACAAATTCTCAGTGCTGGAACCAGAGGCAAGGGAATGCAAGGGGGAGCTCTGGAGGGGAGAAGGGCTGCATGTGCATGCTTCCCCCGCTTCCCTTGCCTTTTGCACTTGCCTTCCTTCTCAGCACCCAGAAAAATGCATGGGAATGAGAGGAGAAGAATAAGGGAGGAGGCACATGTACGTCTCACAAATAATCAAATTTATGAAGGTGAAACCCACAAATGTGGGGAGACGACTCTTGTTTGAAATACAATCTCTTCTCATTCTTGTTTCAAACTACAGGGCATGAGGCACAGCATGAACCAACACTTAAATCATGTAATACTTCTCCTGCACCCTGTTAAGTATAAAAATAATTTTAAAAGTTATGGTTACACTACAGAAGGGATGACGTTATCTGCCATGAATTTATAATTGCAATGTAATATAGTTTGAAACAGGGAAAATGACATTAATTGCATGTAACTTATTATTTGTAACTACTTGCTTCCAAGCTGTTTTTCATAAACGTTGTATTTATATTTTATTTAGAGTTCTCTGTGTGTGTGTTTTAAATCTAATTTGTCAAGATGTTCAGACTGCCTCCTTTCAAAGTCCGTATCCTGCGACTCAGGCCAAGAGAATGCTAGCTAGCTTCTGGAAAACAGGCACAGGCAAGTTGAGTGCATTAACTGAACTAAACTGCGGAGATCCTCTTCAAGTTCTCACACCCTCCAGGTCAGAACAAAATCCCCTATTAATTAAACAGAAATTATAGACTAAATAAATCACTTGCTGAACAAACCCACTATGGGTATTTTTTTTCTTTCCTGAAAGATAATTGCAATAATTAAACATTTGGTGACTAGTGACATTTTAAGATAACTCTTAAAATGCCAGCCAGCATTGTTGATAATTGAAAGAGATTCAACAGTGGAAATCATGACAGATCCTGCAGACTACATAAAGCAAATGATGGTGTCTTTAAAATATTTTTGTCTATCTGTTGCTCTAGCTTGGCTAAGAGTTCCTTGGGGGAAAGCAGAGATTTGTGAGAGCTGGTTCCTTTTAATAGTTCAGCAGGAGCATTTATTGTATTGCTGCTCCTGGAAGCTCTCAACCTGGGAATAACAGAAATGCCAGAATGATTAGTAGCTGCTGTATTTCTCCCCTTTGCTTCTACTTCTTTGCTTTACTTTCTTCATTCTACCTTTATCCCCCTTTGCTTCATTTCTTTCTCAGCATTATGTGTATGTGCATTTCTACCTCAGTAGAGAGAAAAGGCAACGTGTGGCAGTGGGATGGAGTAGTATAAACTCAAAAGCCTTCAGACGGGACAGATCAGAGGAGCAGCCACCTCTGCCATGGAAGGGCCCAGGGGATGGCCAGAGGGCATGGGGGATGGCGGCTTTTGGCCAAGAATGGCACCCAGGCCATGCGCCCCAGTTGCCCCACTCTACATCCACCTCTGCTGCCACTCCTCTCATGCTGGGCCACACTCTGCTTTGCTGCACTTGGCATCTTCCACACTTGTTGGTACCAGTTGTTTAAAAGAATGTGAAATCTTGCCTTGTCACCTACAGGCCTCCCCCATCTCTCCCACGGTGCTACTTAAAGCAAGTTGTTGCACATTGCTACATGGCATGATTGGTCCCATGCTGCTCCTCTTGTAGAGCAGGCCTATATCAGCAATCTATATCTTTCGTTATTCTTACATGGATGATTGAAACATTTCAAAAGTTTTCCTACGCAAGGTTGCAAAAGTTTTCCATCTTTTGTTTTGTTTTGCATTTTAGGACTTCTTTTGCAAAATTTTCATTTGCAGAAAATCATTGTTTTTTTAAGTTACCTTAAAAATGTAACTGCCACTGTGCCCCACTTTAGACTGAAGACTTGACTTCATAGCCTGTGTAGAGTGTTCATCTTTAAAAAGGGAGGACTGGATTAATCTGCTGCAATATTTAAATCTTATTCTCACTGATGTAGTTAACCAGGGTTTGAGCTGTGCTGTGTTGTCGAGAGATGGGAGAAATAGAATTCTCTTCCTCCTCCATTATCACCACCACCAGCAGCACTATTCCCTCCTCACATGAAAAAATAGCATGGCAGAGAAAAGGTGATGCTGAAACTCTTTCTCTTTGCTTCTTGTCTTCCCAATTTGTATTCTGAAGCAGCCCAGCCAAGACGCAGATTCTTCATTTCAATGGGAAGTAGGCTTCCTTTGAGACCAGGTTTTTTTTCCAGTGAAAAGCAAAATAAAAGTCAAAGAAATAATCAAAACAATAGCCAATATGTAGTAGTTAATGAAGCCACAGCTATGTAAAGAATGGAGCTTAGTTTTTCTTGCATCTCTATAAAGTTGTGGTTGTTGGTGTCTATGTGTCCAAGCGCGATGTGTTCTAAGCCACTTGGGCATTAGTTTACTTACTCTGTAGCTCCCAGTTTTGCAGCTGAAGTATTTCTTCGCAGATCTCTGTTAGCGACTGAACTGGTCTGACTATTCCTGTGTTTTTACCGATCACTCCTGGGAAGAAGTTTTAGTCTGAGGATCAAACTAGACATTAAGTGGAATGTATTCCATTTTCACTTCTACCACAAGACTTCCTGAGAGAGATATGTGCCTTAGCAATCAGACTTGCAAATTAAGTCTGTGTTAACCTTCCAGTGACCAATCACAGAACAAAGCATGCTGAATACAAGATAAGTAGGCAAGGAAAATAATGTGCTATTCTAAACAGACATTCTTCACCACTTGAGGGATAATTTCTGTAAAAAAGTATGCTAAGTGTACCTATCTAGTTTGTCCCTGAGAAATGGCATGCCTATTCAGCTATGCAAGTGACTGTGATAAAAATTTCAAAGATATCTGTGGTTGCGAATTCAGCTTTTACTACACACGAATATAATTTTGTAGGACTGCGGCCAAAGCTAAAAGCAACAGGTCATATATTTGCAACAACTTTCCATTTTGCATTTCTTAAAGGCCTACATTTAATCCAGATGATTTTAACAGCATTGGGGGAGGGTCTTCCTGTCCTTGCACAGACTCAGCACCAGTAACAAACTGCAAGGAGTGACTTTTGCCAGCATACTAAGAGCAAGTTCCAGGGAAGGTTAAGCACTTTTAAGTCTCATTGATGTCAATGAAGCAAACACCTGTTAAGCTTCTTATATTCATACATACAATATAAATTGTACAAAGGGTTGGCTGGTTCACATGCTCTTGCATTATATCTCATGTTTCCCAGAGCTTTGTTTTGTCTTGTCTGTGTGCAAGGCCCATAATGATCTATGCCTGTGTCAGCCCTTTTGTAACAGCTTGTTTGCTTTAAAAGCAGTATATTCTTTCCTATTGCTATATGTTTTCTTAATCACGATTTTCTTTGCTGTCTGAATCAGTATCCACCAACTTACTGGTGATACTCCAAGTCTGAAACGCCTATTTGTTGAACTTAGCTTCTGCATTCCAGTTGCCTTTTTATAGCATGCACACCTAGTCAATTAGAAGATTTAGCATGTCACTGCTTAGCAAACCTGATCTCACATAGATTTCTATAGTTGGTGCTCTCAGTCTTTGTCTTTGTCAGGTTTCTTGGATCTCCTTGTCTTTGGAGTTTTATAAATGTTTCTGTGACTCCCAATGCTTCTGAATGTAACACAGGAACTGAATAATGCAAACCATTTTGGGCTGTTGATTAAAAGCAGATAGGAGGCAACAGAACCAGTTACTTTCCAGTGCATAGTACAAGTTGGCTTTGTGATCGTATGGCTTTTAAAATGCCAGATGCAAAGGGTACATACTGACAAATCTTCATAAACTATCTTAGTATATGGGAAGTTTTAATCAGTGGTGTAGTCATTCCATTTTGGTGAGCAAAGTAGTGTTGAGCCAACATGGGGAGGGGTTGTTCAGTAAACATTTGCCCTGTACAGAATGAGGCCTGTTTCAGTCAACATTATACCATCATGGCCAAGCCAAGTAGGACACCAACTCATACTGAGATTAACTCCTTCCACTGTAAGTAACGCTGTGCAAAGGAATTACATCTCTATTCAAATATGTAGATATAGGTGCTGTCCTTTTGCACTGTGTTTTCTTTAGCATTTGGATACATATGCTGACATGAGAGAGCACTGACTTGGTTGTTTTTGTGTTTTCTCTTCCTAGCTAAGCCAACAGCAGTCCTCGGGGAACAGTAAGCCTGAGAACAGGTGCAGCAGAAATGCACAAAAGAGTGGGAGGTAGGATTCTGCCTTTCCCATTGACATATTAACACCTCTCTGAAATAGTGACTTTTAGAGCAAAATCAAACCTCATGAAAATTTTGTACAGTGGGCTGCACAAAATACTTGACACTTAGTTTATTCAAAGCTAGGTCGTTGTTACTTTTGTGAATGCTAGAAAATCTGAGACACAGTAGTTGCCTAACTGAACTGAGGTTTGAAATGCAAATAATATTGTAACGAGGGGATCTAAAAAGTCTCCACAAGCCAAGTAAAGTTAGCAAGGGCCTTTCTTCTCTCACAGCATTTAGCCTGTGAAGATAGCCTTTGAGTCTCTCTCACAATATTTCTGTGATTGCTGTGAGTGTTAGCACTGCAGAAGGCACAGGGGAAGAGAAGATTTTAATACAATCCAGTAAGCATTTTTGAAAGAACCCGGTTTATATTCATGCTGCATGATGACCAAAGCCCTTGCTCTTTTAAGCAAGTGAGCAAGGTTGTTTTGTGTCTTCTTCTTGTGTGGATTTTGGATAGCATGTCAGATATCTGCACACATCTTCAAGCGTTGATGAATTTATATGCAGCCATGCTAGATCATATTTTCAAGAATCTAATTGAAGAGCTATTGTGTTGAAAAGCCCAAAGAAATGCCACAGATTCTATTTTCCATGCAGTGTTACTGCTGCCACTGGCCTTTTGTAGAGTAGAATGTCATTCATCGAGTTTATTATTGTGCTCCTTAGCTGAAGGTGTGATGGAGCTTTTTCTTCTAACTGTGCAATATTAACAAAGAGCCAGAGAGCTAGCGATGAAGCATCTGCTGAAACCACAATGGCTTTATTTAGACAATACATCTGAATGAGAGCTGAGGTTATTGTTGGATTTTGCTGAAACCTGTGCTGTTTAGTTCCCTGTTATCAAGAGAACTATAAATGTAATAAGTCTCAGTGGACAAGGCAGAAGGAATAACAATATCCAATTGTTTCATTGTACTTATTCATTGTACATTGTTCCTGAACAAGCAGGGGGAGAGTTTCTATAATAGAAAGGTTCCTTTTTGCATGTAACTGGACTCTGAATCTTTCAGCTGTTGAACACATTTATTTTTCATTTTTTGAGAAAAGCGTACTGAGAGGATTCCAGCAGGCTGATGCCTATTCTTGCAATGGCCACTAGAGGGTATCATGATCTCAAGCACTGTGGGAAAACTCTGCCTTACTAGTGTCATGGTTTTCTCAACTCATGAGGTGGGCCTCTTGTACAGAGGCTCTACTGGTTTTGGTGGAAGGAACAAGTAAGAGCTGAAAAGGCAGAAAAGGGAGGAGATATAAGTAGATAGAAAAATAAGAAGAAAGGACCAAAGATGTATTTTCTGAAGGCACTTGAAAAGAGTAAACCTGTGTTTACTGTGCGTGTTTGTACGTGCACACACACGCGTATGAAGATTGAACATTTTGAAATATTTGTCTCATGATCTTATACTGCACTAAAAATACTGTTTCATGTTTTATCTTTGTCCAAATTTCTCACATTTTCTCCTCTGCTTTTAGATGGAGGTTCAGGGTTTTTTCACCTTATGTGACAGTTCTGTGGGAACGTTTGATGTGCTTTTCCATTTCTCTCCTGCCTTTTAATGAAAATTTGGCTTAGATTCAGGCAAGGGGATAACTCCACATGAAAGTTTTAGCCCATCACACATAGAGACTTTTGTTTTATTTAAATGAATGATGTCTCTGATGATGATGACAGACAAGCTGGCACATGAAAAAATTATCATTTACTATCTATTACCACAAGACCTATATTCTAATATTTATCCTTTGTTACCTTCTTTAAGTATAAAAGAAGGCACAGCTATTGTTATGACATCTTTTTGGGAATGCTGGAAAACATTTGGAAAGTGATTTTTCTCTTAATGGTTCCCCAAAGGTCCCATGGGTAGAATTTGACTGTCCCAAAAGAGAAACATAGAGGTTAGGCCACACTCTTGCAATAGTCCAGCCCCTGTGAATCTGTCTGTGGTAACCTGAGTGTCCATTAGGTTTTCCAAGAAAACAAAAAGAGCTGTTAAAAAATACTATGTGCATTTGTGTGTAAGTAGAATGGAGTTGTGCATCAGCAAAGAGCCCCCAAATTATAAGTGTGTGCTTGTAGGATGAGGGGGTTACCCATGGTTCATTGACAGAAATGGGAAGCATGGACAGACCCCCTCACCGGCCGCACTTAGACAATGTCAGCAAGAAGCAATTGTCTTGTCTGTGGCTTTTGTGAGCCACATACAAGACTGCTGGTCAGGTAAGCGGTTGGGGGGACACTGTCTGTTCTCAAAGAAGTATATTTCCCTGTAAAATCCTACTTCTCTGCCACTGAACACTTTAAGCAGAGAGACCAGGAGTCATGAGAGAGAGGAAGGGTCAGAGAAAGACCAGTTGCTTCATAGTGGTAGAGAAAATGTTGGCTGGTGTTTCTTTCCCTAGCAGGCTTGGCTCCCTGTCTGTTTTCTCCATGTGTGTCATAGGAGCTGTGAGGTTCAGTAGCATGGGTTCTGTACCACCTGTATCTCTATGGGTATTTGTGCCTTCAAGTCATCTGTCGACTTATGGTGACCCCATGAATTTTTCATTTTTTTACTTATTTTTATTAAAAATTCCATATAAATTAAAATTAACAAGTATCACACATAAGAGAGTATTTATGGAATTTTTCATAGGGTTTTCTTAAGCAAGGAACCTTCAGAGGAGGTTTGCCATTGTTTTCCTCTGAAATATAGCCTACAACACCTGGTATTTGTTCCCATCCAAATAATAATAAGGATGACCCTGCTTAGCTTCCAAAATCAGACAGGATCTCGTGCCTTTAGGGCATTTAGTTGTATCCATTCAAACTTTTATTAACCACAGAGCCAGAATGACCCACTGAATTTTTAGCTTCACTTTACATTTCATGGGATAATTTATGTATGTTAGATTTCATGGGACAATTTTTATTCTAATAATACTTTTGTTATAAAAGAGAAAAAACACTGTACAAGGCAAGTGGCTAAAGGTCTAGGATATAGTTGACAACGCTTCAAGAAATAATGTCTATCTAGTCTACTAGATTATAGGCCTAGTTCTATGTAATATATGCAACAAAACATGACGAGGGGTGGCCAACATGTCCCATCTGTCTGTCAGGGCCTCGGGCATCGCCGCGCCAGCGGGCGCTGCGGAGGCTGACGCCGTCATTACCTCCGAGGAGGAGGAGGCGGGCTCGGGCCCGTCGGAGGTTGCAGCCAACGGCGGGGGCCGCGCGGTCGCTGCGGATGGCTCCGCCGCTGGGGGGGGATTGCCGGGACGCCGCGGCTGACGCCGATCCCGGCGAGGGTCTCCCTGGGGCAGCGGAGGCCGCCGCAGATCGGCCTGGCACTGCGGAGGCCGCTGGCCCGGCTCCCGGGCCATGGGGTGTGGCGGACGAGGACCCACGGGAGGAGGCGGGCCCTGGGCCCAATACCGGGGCACCGCCTACTCGCGAGGCTGCCACGGAAGAGGCTGAGGCCGCCGCACTGCCGCCGACGTTCCAGCAGCGTCGGCTGCTCAAGGAGGCCAGCCGCCGCTCCCGGCAGCTGCAGGAGAAACACCTGGGGGCAGGGAGCTCCCAGCTGTAACACAGCTGCGAGCCTGGCCACGTACTCGGCGCGGATTGGCCGCAGCCCGGCCCGTAGGCCTTTTTAGGCAGGCGCGGGGCTGGGGAAGGCACGGAGCAACAACCGTCGGCTTCCTGTGCGTCTGTCGCCCGTGCCTTGTTCCAGTCCAGCCCGGGTCTGTGTACCGTTGCCCGGCTCCACCAGGATCCTACCCTGCGTTAAAGGTGCAGTAACCATTTTGTATTCGGGGTGAGGCAACCCCTTGTTATTTTCGTTGACGCCTGCTGTTAAGGCAAACCTCAGTTCGAGGCCCTTGCTGGCTGCAGCGCCCCTGTGGGACTGTTTGGGACGCTGCTGGTGGCTGCCTCCGGCCCGGCCCCTGCTTGACCTCAGCCTGCGCTGACACTGTCTGAGTGAAGGTTAAAAATGATTCATTTATTCACAGGTTGGAAACAGCACCATATGGCACTGTCCCTTAGTAAGTTCTGCTGAAGGACAAGTAGGAGCTCCTACTGGATGCTGTAGAAGCCAGCTTGAGACAGAGAAACTGGCTGAAATTGTCTCCTGCATATGGCAGACTTGAAGGATGACTCTGTGATCCAGATTCCCCTAGAAGACATAGATTGCAGAGAATCAGAAGGGACTAGGTCACCATCGTGCCATTTAAGGAAGCTCACCAGCAATTAAGGAAGCTCACCAGCTGAAGCGAACAAATTAAGTCATTACCCACACCTCTGCATTACAGTCATGAGTGAGACGTACCTTTTCTCCACTCTTAAAAGGAAAATCCAAATGGAGCCCAGTGTGAAATAACTGATTTACACAGACAAGTCTTAATAGTAAAGCTCACTGGGAAGACTAGAGATTTAATTGCTTTCTGAGTTCCTTAACTTAATAAGCCACCAAGAATTTTAATGCTGCTATAAATCAGAGCATGAGAAAATGCTCGTTTACCTGTTGAAGAGATCAGTCCAAGGTTGCCACCCATAACTCTAATAGAAGGAGAACTAGACGCAAACTCAGAATGACCTGAGTTATGTTTTCCAGACAATTGTGTGAGAAGATCTCATTAGTGAGAATTGGAAGGTGAACTGCACTGACATCTAGTGGTGGAGTGGAACAACTACAATTAGAATTTACTATTGGAAGTTAACAGCTATCAAAATTAGTACAACTAGAAAACAGGTACAGACAGCAAATTTACAAAGAAGAACCTTGGCTGAACAATGTAGAGAAGGAAATTCAAATCAAATGGTTCTGGATTAAGAGATTGAGAGAGGATATGAATTAAATGAGGGTAGAACTCAAGCAGGATCTGAAAATGGAACTTGGAGATAGAAGAAAGAAAGAAAAAAAGAAAGAAAGTGTGATCAAAGAAAACTCCCAAATCTTCTTTTAATTTGATAGACAACTTGAGGCTACTTGATACTTGGAGGCTGAAGTATGGAGAAGCAGGAAAGTACACACTCTTCTCAGAAAGTCATAGATCATTTTCTAGAACTGACATGTTTTCAGCATCTAAATCACTGATTAATATTATTAAAGGTATGGAGATATAACTGAAGATCTTTTCAGATAACAACCTAATATTGCTGACTCTTAAAAAAAGAAACAGTCAGTATGACTATCACTGTGGCAGAAGGAATTGAGGCCTTTAAGAATATGAAGACTGGGAAGGGTTCAGGACCAGTTTTTCTTTCAGCAATTTACTATAAAAGTTTGGAATTACAATTGTATCTTCCATTTCAACAACTGATTAAATCAATTCTACTTACAGGTAAAATACCAGACAGTTGGTGTCAAGCAAATTACACTGATTTCAAAGGAAGAACATGATATGACAGATCTAAGATTTACAGCTCTATTTCTCTTTTGAATAAAGATTATAAGAATTTTACACTAAATGTGGTGGAAAGAATGAAGAAAATTCTTGAGAAGATAATACGTGAAGATCAATGTGGATTTGCACCAAAGAAGCTGATGTGGAACACTACAAGATGCAGGGCAGATTATAAGAGAACACCTTGAGACTCGTAATGATAAACAAGGCAGAGAAGGCCATTGATGATGTGAAATTTATGACTGAGATTTTTTAAAAGATGAATTTTGGATAAAGATTTTGATTAATGGTGAGACAACAAAAAAAGTTGTGATATACAAAGAGCGACTAGACAAAGTTATTCCCTCTCACTGTTACTTTTTTTATTTACTTTTAAGTCTTGAAAAGAACTATTAGACAATAAGAGAAAATAAAAGGTATGGTGATAAAGAAGCAAATGTTTAAATTAAGGGCATTTGCTGATGATATAGGCCGTTGCCGCACTACACTATTATAGTGCTATTATTCCACTTTCAAAATCTTATGGAATCCCGGGGTTTGCAGTTTAGGGAGGGGCCTTTAGAATTCTCAGCCAGAGAGCTCTTTGGTCTCAGTAAACTACAAACCCCAGAATTCCAAGGATGTTGACAGTGGAATAGTAGCACTATAACAGTGTAATGCAGAAACTGCCATAGTGATTCTGTAAATATATTGCTCAAGATTTTAAATGGTTTTGGGAACTTGGCTGGATTTAAAATAAACAAGGACAAAACAGTTATGTCGATTCAAAATATGACAAAGGAAGATCAAAAATCTTGGATGGAAGAAACAAATTGTTAAGAAAGTGAAATACTTAGCTGTTATTTTTGGAAAACAAAATTCAAAGTTGATTCAGAGTAACTATGTTAAAGTGTGGACTGAGATCAAGCAAAATTTATGAAGATGGTCCAAGTTGAACTTTCCCTGTTAGGTAGGATTTCAACTATAAAAATTAATGTTTTACCAAAGATGATGCTTTTATTTCAAATAATTCCGGTTGTGAATAATATGTCATTAAAACAATGGCCCTTTCTGCATGTGGGAAAGGAACCACGCGAAAACGGGACTCACCGGATTTCTTTGGCGTCCGGTTGAGTCCGTTGGGACGAGGAGCAGTGCGAGCTCATCGCTCCGCACTGCTCTGGCGTCCAAAATGGCGGCTTCCGGTTGGTGGAGGCTCTCCACCAACCAGAGAAGCTTGCCAGTCTAAAGCCTGCCCCTGGCAGATCTGCAAGGACGCACTAGTGTGTGCCTGCAAATCTGCACTGGAGTGTGGCGATGGAGCGACATGGAGTCGCGCGCTCCGTGCTTTTTAAAAACCTCTAAAAAGAGGTTTTTAAAAAACACACCATGCGACCAGTTCCGGTCGCTCCGGAGCGGATTGAGATGCGGAACTGCAAAGTAGTCCGCCCCAGTCCACTCTACGGTGCAGAAGACCTCCGTCGGAGCTCGCTCTGCACCATTTTAAAAGCCTGGTGCGGAAAGAGCCAATGACAACAAAGGTATTTCTGATTTCATCTGGCAAGGGAAGGAACTGAGAATAAGATTTAAGATTTTACAAGATGGGAAACAAAGAGAGGACTTGGTCTTCCAGGTCTGAAATTATATTTTCTTGGTTTATTCTATTGGTTTTTTTATTTATTTTTTTATATTTCCTGGTTTACACTTTAAATACTATATTTTAAATTGGTGAATAATTACTGGTTTATTCCAGTTCCCGAAAACCCCATTGGAATAAAAAAGGTCTCTGCCCACAGTAGAAGGACAGCAAGAACGGGGCCAGTAGGCTTGGTAAGAAGGGCATTCCAATGTGTAGATGCAGCTACCAAGTTGGCATAGGTATCCCCCTGTGCAGATGAGCTGCTTTATGCTCATTTCCCCCAACTGTGTATGAATATACATATTTCCAATTTAGTGAATGTACGGAGAAATCCATTTTGAAAAGGGCAATCATCACCTCCTTGATGTATCTCTCTCTTTCTCACAATATACCAGTCTTTCAGCTGGTGAATTAACCTCTGCAAAATAAGCTAGCTGCCAATGCTGATTCATGACAGAGTCCACAAATGCTATTTAATGTGGTTCCTCAGGAGTGCTTTGTATCTAAGTCACCCAACATGCGTTTCCTATGAAGCAAAGTCAGCTCAGTATGAGGCCAACACCTTGCCAATACTTTATGCCAATGGTTATATAGGTATAATCTGTTGGGCAGGGACCCAAAATTTTTCAGCCCAGCTGAAAAGTAGGTAGGCTCTATTTGCTTTACTGCAAGGGTATGTGGTTTTTGGCCCATTGCTGCCTTTCCATAAATTTATATTATTTTGCAACTTCAGAAAACACCATCTGAATGATGGCTTTTCCCTCCAGGCTGTTTCATCGTGTATAATGCCAAGAAGTTTAGCTTAGGAATGCAGTAGCAGCCCAGGACTCGCTACAGCAGCCGTCCATCTCCTTGACTGATGCCAGATGAAAATTCCAAGCACTATGGTTAAAAATCCAGCTAAAGATGAAATGCAGGTAGGTGAAGACAATACATTGGATGAATATTGTTTTCTTAAGGAATAAAGAAAGTGTTTTGAAATTCTTTGGTGAACTTAGAATTGTTGCCTACTGTCCTTTTTAAACACTTAGGTGGGCTCTACTGTCTTCCTTTCTGATTGTATAGCTTTGATATCTTGGTTATTACCGCCAAACAATTGCAAGATAAAAGCTTTTAATTGTGGTTTACAGTTCTTCACAATCAGCTCTGTTGGGAAGAATGCCTGCCTTCTAATGGTGTTCCTGCTGCTGAAGTTGCCTGTTCTTCCTTGTTCTTGATTTTATAGCTTCTAGGTTAATTTCAATGAAGTAGGGGAACAGAACTGCCCTTAATGACTGTACAGGAGCATCAGACTGGAGCTGAACACTGTTGTCTAATGAAGAAAAGGTTGTTAAGAGTGCGAGGCACCAGCCCTGGAGTCCATGTATTCACAACAGATGTATGTCTCCAAAGGGGAACCTACATGTGAATAACTGAATGCGCACAGCTCTTATAAATGATTGGCATCCCAGCAGTTCTGTTTTAGTGCACATTTGCAGATGTGCTTGCCGAATGGGTGGCTGCCAAGGCCAGAGGACTGCATGATGTCAAGGTGATGAGAGTAGCACAGCCTGAGTATTATTATTCTCATTAATCTTGTATGTGTGAATAATATGATTAATAAGATCATTCTGTTGCACTTTCTTTCTTACTGTCATGATGCCTATACATAGGTTTTCTAGCCTGGATTTATTTGTGCTTTCCTCATTCACAACCCATGCAAGCTTTTCTAAAGATATTAGCAGGAGCATTAGTAGGAACATTAATTGTGACAAATCAAGACTGTGGTACATTACATTTATTCCAAAGTTTCTCAGATGTGGTGGATATCCAGAGATCCATTAGAAGACACATTCAAATAAACTGTACATATCTATTAACTGTATTAATAGATTTGCCTCCTAAAAGACATCTTTGGGCAACACACAGAACCTGCATGTCTAAAAGTACAATAGTAAAATGTTCAAAAAGTGATCAAAGATAATTAAACACACTTTACTGAGGGGCCTATGCGATAAAATTTTCTCAAGACCTGGATGAAATGAAAAGGCATTTGAAATGGCACCTGGTGGCTTCCATGTCAGTGGAGAAGTGAATCCACACTGGCTTCTAGTCCAAACTTTCAAGGAGCTTTCTATGATGCTGAGCCTATTTGGAGAATAGGGTTCAGCATCTTGGATGGATCCTTTAAAGATCAGACTGAAACTCTTAGTGGATTCAACATCCTACTGGCATGGAAGCCACCAGGCATCTCAACATTTGCCTGGGCCCTGGTGTCAGATGAACCTTACTGGGAATGCTATTTTGTAACTGGTGACATTAAAAGACCCCCCTCTCCAGTGGTCACCTACTTCATTTCATTTCTAACTCATGGCAGGGCCTCTGAAAAGGACCTTAAGGTTTGATTGTAACCAACAATGGTAACAATTCTAATGTAGAAGGGAATCTTCCAGATAATCTGGTCCCAAACCATTAATACTTTTAAAGATTAAAACTGGCACTTCAATTAGACCTGAAAAGCACAGGAGTAATATGGTTAAGTTTATCATCCTATTCTAGACCAACTGTAGCTGTAAATCATTTTAAAAGATGGACTCATATAGAATACCTTGCCATAGTTAATAGGATGTTCATAGAGGAATCTAAACGGAAGATTAATTTAATTAAATTCTTTTACACTCATCTATTCCATCTTTGTATCTTACTATTTCTGTACCCTTCTTCCTATAAGGCAAATTCTTCTGTGTTTACAAAATTAAATAAAGTTAATCATTTCTTTCACACCTCCTCACTGGTGACATTTAAAATTTCCTTTACTTATGGCCTTTCCCATTTTAAGTCATTCATTTCTTTGCATTCTGATAGGCTCCCCTTCCTTCATTAGAGTTAAGATTCTATTGACACACGTACTTCCAAGATGCCTTAAGGACTTTTGTTTTAAATTGCTGTCCCTCCACCATTTATCCCAAAACGTACTTCTAAAAACCACACTACTGTCTGTGTCCTGCTACTATACCCGCAGCAATCAGAGAAGAGGGTGCGTGGGGCCTTGAGGAGGAATGTTGGCAGCACAAGAACCAACCACAATGGGAGGAGTAGCACTGTAAAGTTGCTAGTACTGACACAGTTTACTTGGTGATGGTAGTGCTAATGTTTTTTTGGGATGGTGACTATGGGTTTACTGTGGTAAAGCACGATTGAAAACTTTTTAACATTTGTTAAATGAAAACGCCCAGATAGAGTAGTAGAAAGTAACACCAATAATGATTTATTACATAACAAATAAACACCTAGCCTGAAGCCTCTTCCATGCACAGTACATAGTAACATGTACATTTCAAACAAAATAATACTTTTTTCTGAACTCTGCTCACATTCTTAGCTCCCCCCATACCGTATTAAAATCTTATCAACTCCTCTCTTCCTAACTGGGTCTAACTCTATTTATGACTATTCCTATTTCATTTCCTCCATGGCCTTCATTCTATTTCTGACTGCCCTAATTCTTTTACAGACAATTCTCTAGGTAACATCCTTTTGCTTCCAACTCCACTCCAGGTTTGCCCAGCTTTCACAGTGACTATGGCAGCATGTTTTTGTTGATGGCTTCTTCAGGAGGAGGCTGTCTGTGGCTCATGTGAGGCACACTCCTGCTCTAACGAATGCCAACTTCAGGTGCTAAAATTCTATCTTGTTTCTCCAGGTGGAACCATGCCATGTTTTGCATCTCTTCTGAAGGTGCTGGTGCTCACCTTTAAGCTCTAAACAGATTGAGCCACAAACAGCCAAAGGAGTCTCTCCCCTCATATTGACCTAACCATGGTTTTAGATCACCAGCGGAACCCCATCTTTATGCATGTTTTAAAAAGAAACGACATTTATTATAGATACAACAGATGACTTTCGCTGTTCTGGCACGCTGACTTCAAAATGTGCTCCCACAAGAACCAATATTGTATTTCTTTTTTTTAAATTATTTTTTGCTTCAGGTCAAAATCTTATTTTTGTTCTCTGTGTTAGCATTTTGAAGAATATATATATATTATATTTTTACCTTTTTAAAAAAACCAATTAACAATTTGGAGCCTCTCATTATACTGCTTATGTTTACATTTAAAGCTGTTTTATTGAACTGAAAATTTAATTTTTATACAAATGTATTTCTGTGTAAAAAGAGAAGATCTGTCGTGCTAGACACCTTAAATCTGACACAGTGGTTTTTGGTTGTCATCCAAGTTGCTGAGTTTCAAGTTGAAATTTTGGGGGGGGGGGTGGCATATCAGTAGAATAAAAAGTGAGCCAGCCACAACAAAGAGGGAAATAATTTTTAAGAGGGTTGAAGCAGGCTCTCTCAGGCATTGCTGCTAAAATTCCCAAAGCAGGAAAGATAAGCAAGAAAACAGGAGATATTTAAGGCACTGTTCTAAGATAGCTGAGGTTTAAAAGAGGGTGGGGAAATGGAAGAGGTCTTTCTGAGATTCTGTTTGCAAGACTCCTGAGGGACAAAGGAGTACAGAATAGGAAAATATAACAGCAGTTGTGTGAATTGAGAATACTGAACTTAGCTGCTTGGCAGTAGGATCCTACACTGGTGAAAGAGGATTTTTGTATGTATGTATGTATGTATATATGTATGTATCAATAGCAGTGGCGGAGCTTGGAGCTCTTGGAGGGAGGTGAGTGGAGGGGCAGGGGTGGGGCTATGGCATATGGGGTGGGGCTACAGGGACAGGGTGGGGTTACGGCACACAGGACGGGGCTACAGTGCATGAGGGCAAGGCTACGGTGTGTGGGGATGGGGCTATGGTGGTCAGGGCAGGGCTACAGTGCATAGCGGCTGGGCTATGGCATGTGGAGGAGGGCAAGCAAGGAGCTGTGGCTCCCCCAAAAAAATTGCCACCAGGGGCACATTGCCCCCATCGCCCCCATCCCTATGCCACTGATTTATAATATTTCTGTATGACCTCCCAGCCCACAAGGCAATGAACAAATGAAAGCCAATCAAAACAGTACAAAGATAAAAACATTTTCAAAACACATTAAAATACTTTTTTAAAAATTCCTAAAAGCATTCAAAAAACAATCCCGGAATCCAGTCTTGAAAGAGTTAAAATAGGAACATCAAGCATTTAACGCCATGTGGAACAGCACTGTTTTGGTTCTTCACCAAAAGCTTAGAAGAGATGGGCCAGTGGCACAGAGATGGGGGGCGAGGGGGCATTGTGCCCTGAGTGGCACTTTTTTGGAAGCACCGCTGCTCCTTGCCTGCCCCCCATTTTGTCGCCCCTCCCCTGCACCATTGCCCCTCCCCTGCGTGCCATTGCCCCTATTCTGCATGCCATCACTCCTCTCCTGCATGCCATCTCCCCTCTCTGGTGTGCCGTCATCCTTCCCCTGCCCCTCCACCCCCACCTGCCCCTGCCCCTCCCCTGTTTACACCAAGCTATGCCCCTAGATGGGGCCAGCCTAATTTCCTGGGTTAGGGAGCTTCACATTGAGACACTGCTGCAGAGAAAGCCTAACTTCACAAAGTATTGAGGCATGCATCAGAGCCTTCTCTGAAATCTCAAATTTCTGGCAGGCTCATATGGAAGGAGGTGGTTTTTCAAGTATTGTGGCCCAAGTTGTTTAGGGCTTTGTAGGTCTACATCAGGACCCTAAACTGAGTTCAGAAACAAACTGGAGGTCAGTGTATCATCCTAAACTGGGCTTATTTATTTATTATTTTCTGAGAGTTAATTCTCTCCATTCAAAGTTAAAGAAATCCTGTTTGGCTCTAGTTGACATGCTTTGCCAGATCCAATGCCTAAAGTTTTGCCTGATCCTGATAGTGTAAAAGAACTAATTGCATTCTTCATACAAATGGACCCTGGAGCTTTACACTGAAAAGGTTCCCTTGCTTAAAAGGAAGGGGTTTTCATCAGGAGATGTCACTACAGAGACATAGGCACAGCTGTTTCACCCAGTTGAGGATCTTGGCAAAATATGTGATGGACTTCCTGGATTTATGCTCTCCACAACTTTTACAATAAGTATTATTGGGGTATGTACTAATTAACAAATTCAGTACAGACCCAATTCTGTGATTTGGAAAAGAGGCCAAATTGAGTTTGACTGCTTTGTAGGCTGCCCAACTCAGGAATGAATCAGAAATCTGAAGCTTCATGTTCCTACATTTAGTAGAACTGAAGATCAATGAAGGGATGTATCTACTTGCTGACAGAATCAGATGGAATTAGGAGGCATAATTAGGAGGAATAATTCTGAAGGGAATTTGAAACCATGCTTCAGTGCTTGATGCATTTAAATTTGGATTGTTGCTAAAAACTGAGTAACTGCTGATAGTATTTTTAACTTCTTGTCACAATGGAATAAAATTTGCAGGCATTGTTACACCTTTAGAGGACAGAATTGAAGTTACATTTTAAACAGATTGTGTAGTTTTTGTGTGTGTGCAAACTCTTTTCAATTTTTTTCCCCAAAAAGAAATTTGTAGCCTGACCCTTCTTACCAAATAGGCAAGTTCAGCAAAATCTGTATGGAAATGACATGTGCCATGGAGGTGCATCTAGGAATGAAACCTGGAAAAATGTTGAAAATATAGGTTTGGAGTTTTGAAGATTAAAAGTTGATGTAAGGGGAATTAAAAGAATGTATTTCATCCTCCCCTGTTTTAATTGGCAGGCATATGGCACAATAGTGCTTCTAAATATGAAACTCGCAACATTTAAGGACAGGTGCATGTGCTAATGAGTTATGGTGAAAGAAAGGAGTTTTAGGAATCATGGTATTTTTTATCATTGGACAGTACAAACCTGAAACTGTGAGCACTGCAATGTCTGATACAACAGATAGAGAGTCACAAAATGCACAGAAAACATAGGTGTTGCCTTTCACAGTTTCTTCTACCTCCATCACAAAAGCAATATGATTAGAAATAAAAGAGGACTGTTTCTTGTTTCTATTATTCCAAGCTATGGAAGCTAAAGGTTTCAGTCATAGATCAGCACCACCTTCTCTCTCTCCTTGTTCCTCTCTTACCACTTCGTTTACTATACAGAGAATGTGGGAGAAATCCGTTAGTTCTCTCTGCACAGTGTTTATGTCCCTGTGTACCCTCAGATCACTCCAGGATGGGCCTAAAGCAATATGAAAGGCCTTTGGCTTCAGATTAATGGAGAATTAGTCTAAATCTGCCCTATTTGGCCCAAGATTTGGGATGTATCAGAATCTCTATTTATAATCTCCTGGTGCTGGTGTTAAAGGAGCCTGCTCCTGCCCTTTGCACTTTCCCTTAAAGGAGGAGTGAGACCCTTACTGCTTTGCTTCCAAGCAGCCACAGTAAAGGGACTCCCTTCTATTATGGTGGCTGCTTGGAAGTGAAGCTCAGCCATGCTGGCTGGCCCTGGGATCAAGAAGTGTTGGCACAATCACCACACATGGCCTTGGAAGGGCATCTTCCCTCATCTTCTGGGCTGTCCTCTCACCTTCCCACCTTCTGGGCTTTCAGGAGCACCTGCACAGTAGTGCCTGGAGCTTCCAGCACATGAGATGCCCACCAGTGAAATATTGCTGCCCCCGCAGCGGCCATCACCACCAGCTTTGAGGAAATTGGGACATGCTGCATCAAGTGGAGACAACTAGTTGGGACATTTTTTTAAATCTCTTCAATCTGGGATTTCTCCATTTTCTAGAATGAATGGCAACCCTATGCAGACCCCCTGTGAGGACTCTGTGGATCCCCAAGGGTTGCAGACCTGTGGTTAAGCATCACTGCTCTAGCCAATCCAACTGTACTCGTGTGTACCTCCTTACAATAGGCAAGGTAAACAGCAGCTGCCTTTGGAACTCCTTACTGAGCATGCACAAACGACAAAACAGAGAGACATGAGTGGAGAGCAGACAAGCCTCATCAGGTCCTCCCACCATGCTAAAAAAGCATAAATCCATAAGTTTGGCCACAAAAATGGAAAGGAAGGTAAAAGGAAAAAAAGCATTTCAGAGGAAGTGTTGAAGTTGTCTCTAGAATATTCCAAACATTTTTGTTTATTTTTGCTTACCTAACTCAGTTGTTTCATTTCACATGTGCCTATCTTTAGTTCTGAATAAAAAGTCTGCCAAAATGTTCAAGCTTCTCTTGTTTTTTGTTATTTCTCCCTCGGTACCAAAATTTCTGTTAAAGAAGTAATTCCCAGGAACACATCTACTACATTAACTGAAGTATACCTTTACTACTTGGGTTGGATAAAAAATGTCATCCAATCTGGTCTGGTTGGTTTTCTCTACTGTAAATTAAATAGTCGAGTTTTGCATTGTTGAAGCCCTCTGTTTAGATAGTTCTCCCTATAATTCTCCAAAGTTCTAAAATCTAACTAATTTACTCTCCTATTATTTATTTATTTATCATACACCGTGATCCTTCTTTATTTACTGTTGTATTTTATTGAATTATTTACAGCTTTATGCTCCAGATTATGAAGGTCATTTTGAATTTTAATCCTGCTTTCTGTGACTGTTGTTTGCAAGCTCCATACATCCTTAAGTGCTTCGTCTTCATCTCCAATAGAAAAAAAAACTGAACAACACTCGTTGCAGTGGAATGGCACGTCTAAACTCTCTTGAGTTGATACTGATGGATAAATTTTCCACATGGACTCAGATCTCCAGTAATATCTCTTGAGTACTTGAAACTTTAACTGCCAAACTATCCAAGGAACAATGAAACAAAACAATAATGAGTAATGAAGTTGTTACTCCCTGCCACCCTTGTAAAAACAAACAAAAAATGGATCTAAAATATGCTCCCTAGCCTGCAATACTCGATATAAAGCTTAAATCCCTGAGGGAATAAAATGGCTGAGCCCCTGCCTCTGTTAACAGAAGAGGAAGGAAGCATTTGTGTGTCTGCTGATTTTAGTCTTTCTCTGTTACCTTCCACCCAGAGTAGATTTTCTACGGTGCAATGGGCTCCAGGGGGATGAAGAAAGTGTGAGATATCTCCTCCTCTGCCTTCCACAGAGACATGCATTTCATCAAGCATCCGTCCATGAACAGAAGGGCACAACTGGATTCGCTGAAAAGTCTTTACCTTTGCATGAAAGCCATCTCGTGTGATCTAATAGTGCTTCCTATGGAGAAGCTTTCATAAATATACTACTTCAACACAAGGCCTTGACAAGATAGCCAACAGAACTGTACAAAATGCAACATGTTAGTTGTCAAAACATGACATATTTTTATCTTTACTTCACTATAAAGCTGGTCAGAAGACTTACTGAAAGCTAGATATAACAATTCAGCTGTCTGTGAGAGCTGCTGCTCTGAAGGAGAAGAGGGAGAAAAAGAAAGAAAAGAAAAGAAAAGAAAAGAAAAGAAAAGAAAAGAAAAGAAAAGAAAAGAAAAGAAGAAGGGTTCAAATGCAGAGGCTCCACCTACCAGCTTTACTTGGGTTGCTCCAGCTGTCATCTCTGTCAAGCCATGACTGGTATTCCCAGTCTCAATGCCATCTGATACAGAACTCTTCCTACATCATTTTGTAGGATAGATCTTACTAGCACTTTATTGAAGTGAATGCTGATGCAACATCCCTCAGGAGAACTTTTATCCCGCATGATCTTTTGCACCATGACATTCTGTTATTGGAATAGCGAGTGTGTAGTAGTTAAGGATTTCCTGTCCCCACCTCTGCATGTCTCCATTGCTGCCCCCATTTCTACTTGCAGGTGATAAAAGTGACTGAGCCATTTTTGAGCTGAGTGCTGAAGAAATGTTCAGCAATAACTGAAGTTCAACATTTGTAGAAAGCCTGATTCCAATGTTAAGTTCTGTGTTGTTGTTTTTTAAACAAGATATACTTAGGGACTTTTTTTTTTTTTAAACAAGGTACACTTAGGGACTTTTCTCAAGAATAGGAAGAGAATTCATTTTAATGGACTGAAAACAAGATGAAGCTATTTAGGGGAATTAACAAATATGTGGTCAATGTAGTCTAACAACAAAAGCATAAATGAGGCAAGTCATTCAAACAGAATATTTACTCCGTATTTTCAACACATTTCTCCTTTCCTGGGGGCAGAGCTGGGCTAAGACACTTGGCTGCTTAAAATGAAGGACAAGATTGTGTCCCATTCTAATTCTAAATATAGAAGCAGACTCACCTGGCAGTTGAATCTTATTGCAGTAAAAGATAGTGTCTTCGATCATTGTGTGGAGAAGGCAGGTTAGGGGATCCAGGACAAATTGTGTGGCACATATGGCTCTGCTCTCCAACAGAGGAGGAAAGTCAAGAGAGTTCACAAAGAACAGCTTGGAGGCTGCCGTTGTTGTTGTCGAGCATCTGCTGCCTGAAGGAATTATCCTGTCTTAGGGCAGGACTGGCCCTATTTTGTGGGTGTGGAAAGGTTTCATATTTTGTTTGAGATTTTCTACCTCTGAGGAGCAGCACTCAGGGCATTCCTGCCTGCGGTATCTCCAGTCTCCTACTAACTGCTGTAATTTTACTCCCATGCTGTACAACACATGTCTGCCCTCTAATGTAGACCTTCTTCGTTGAAAATGAAAATGGACATTTTCATCTTACACCATACCCTACAATTGTTTTGGTTTGATAGAGAGAGTGCTGGTTAATCTTCTGCCAGCCCTTTCTCAACTGCTTTTAAAATATCCCAGTTTTTCTCCTCTTCACCTTTGGCTTACTTCCATTGCTGAAAACTGAGTTCAAAATGCAAAAGTAACTCAATAAGAGGGAGAGTGGGTTGGGTAGAGTGTTGCCTTTCCTAGTAGGCTCAGGCAAAACCAAACTGCTGCAAGCTTTCCTACATCTGGAGCAGAACACTGTGTGGATTTTTTTGTTTTTCAGCTAACCTTGGCCATTTCCTCATGAGAGGAAAGGAGTGGTTCACTGTGTGTCAAGAGCGGTGTTTTTATACTCCAATTCAGAAACTGTGTTGTCTGCACCCCCACCCCCATTTAAATCATGCTACTGCAGAGAACAGTGGTTGCCGCATCCACAACAGCAAGTCCCTGGCCAATCCCATTCCCCTCCCTCACCCTGCCCCTCCATCTCTGATTGGTCTGTTTTTAAAAAACACACACACATTTTAAATACATTTCTGCATTGCTACATTTGTGTGTAGGTATGTATGTTTGTTGATATGTGGAAAAAACAGTCTTAACAGTCCATTACCAGATCCACTCTCTTCCCACCGTTCATTTAACGCACGAAGGCAATAATGACAGCAGCCTGTCCTTTGATGAGTGGAGAGAGAGAGGGACAGAAATGATGGAAGGGACAGCCTGGAAACGCCCACAGCTGGCCACTTCTGCAATGTAAATCAATGCTAAGCTTCTGCATGTGGGCAAAAACCTAGGCAGAACCGGTTTGGGAGACTTACACTGGAGTTTTCCTGTTTTTCACATACAGTGGTTTCACATTGCAGTGAACTGTTCTGGGACCTGAAAATGTGCAGAACCATGAGGAAAACTGCGATGCTAAAACAGTGCAATGTGCAGATGGGAGGGTGAGGATTCAGTGCTACTACGATGTATCAACCTCGTGCGGAAATGGCCCTTATAAAAAGCAGAAGGGGAGAATGCTGTCAGTTAGGAAGGGTTTTCCTTCAGGAGGTCCCCTTTGAATTATTTCACTCCTAGAACGGTGCACCAAATGCCCTCTCAATCTTTGTTTCTCACAGGCATATAGATATCCCCTCACCTCTAATTTTAGTAAAATATGATCAATATTGCAGAGAAGCATTCCTGATTTTAACTTTTTCCCCTGCCAAGCTTTCCTAACTCAGTACATAGATGCCAAAGTTCCTCTGCTTTAAACAGTCATTTCAGATGTTTTTCCTGATTAATTGTTTTTGCCCACTTGCTACCTGGCCACATCCTTTTGACCACGCTCTGACGTTGCTTGGCCCCTCATGTCCTACTTTTCAGTTGTGAAATGGTGCAGGGTAAGCATTCACTGTAATACCAAATGCCACTTCAGTATTCCATACAAAGCTCTGTGTGTGTGTATGTGTGTGTATGTGTTTACATATGTGTATACACAGGCATAGACTCACATACATATATGTCATCCTCAGTTGTAAATGGACAAAAATATTCTTCATAGATATAAAATCTGTAATTAAAATGATGAATTATTATAAGATAGAATATTAGCTTTTTTGACATCTTAATCTGAGCCAGAGAGAGTGAAGGAGTACAATCTGAGCTGCTCAATTAAATTTAGAAAATCTCCCCCCCTTCCATTGTTATTAATAAATAGGAGGATTCTGTAGCAGTCTGTGGAATTATTAATTGCAACGAATGTGGAAAGTGCATGCACCGTATCGTGAAATGGAGTATCATTGTTAGTGACTATATTTCTTGGTAATTAAGGCCCAGACTAATGATGCAAGTTTTTTCCAGCATGATTTTCATCTGATTATGAGGCTGCTTCATTAAGAGCACTCAGACTAACGAGCTGTAGCTGTAATAAAGTAATTTTCTGTCTTGTGCTCTGATTGATAAAGAGTTTCTATAGCTAAAAGGAATTGAAAATATAATTATAATTAGAAATGGTTGAATAAAGTTATTACAGGATTGCTGAAGGGTAGTGCAATTGACACTGTAATTTTGGGGGTGGGGGGCTGTGGGGGTGGGAAGTACGCATCTTAAAATTAGACTGTATAAAGTGGGGAGGGGGGACCAAGCAAGCTGCTTTTCCTTATAAACGGGCAGGAGAATGTTGCTGCTTGTATTAAATGAATATGTAGATAAAAGAAAAGCCAGCCCTAGCCCACATTGTTCTGAACATGAAAAACACATGCAAGTTGAATGCTGCTGCTTTTCTTTCCAGCATTCCTGTCAAGTGAAGTAAAGCTCATGAAAATACTTTTTGCTACATCTATAACAATTTTCATGCTGCCATATGTGGTAAAAAGAAAGAAACTAGAGAAAGAGAAAAGAAATCTTCATCCCCTTTTCTTTATGAAAAACACTGTCTGTCTCTTTAAGTACACAATACAATTTGAACTCTTTCCCTTGTGTAAGAGCAAGGAGTCAGCAAAGCCTGAATATATCCGTGTGTGTGTGTGTGTGTGTGTGTGTGTAGAGAGAGAGAGAGAGAGAGAGAGAGAGAGAGAGAGAGAGATTAAGTTTAGTTTTGGATTTTCCTTTTCATGGTTAGCCGGATATCAAAATACAACTCAGATGCCTAAAAGACCTCCCTTTCTCTCAGAGGGGATGCTAATCAACTTTTTATGCTTGAAACCTTATTGCTTTTTATGATGCTCACATTTAGAAACAGTCCAAACCATATTAGATCAATCCTTTGTGCATAAGTCACAAGAAAGGGATTCAAGAACGGTATAAATGTGTATAATAGAGGTTTTACTTAGAATTAAGCAGAGACATTTGGATACCCAGGAGTTGTTTCCTTTATTTAATCCTGGTTCTTTTGTATCAATATAATTCCCTCTGTGAGGAACACAGTTATGCTTTAAAATTTACCGTTGTGGACGTTTGGTTATGTAAAATCTGCCCCACACATACTCCAAGGAATTAGACTGCATTGGCTGGAATCTAATGGCAGATCATTGAGATGTATATTTATGCTAATTTCCAGGAAGATAGCATTTTGCATCAATTGTTCAGCCTCGTAATGCATTTTTGGAAGGCTTTTTTAAAAAATAATTTAAAAAAAATCATTCTTACACATTATACGGTGATAAAAATGTGTTATTGGAATACCATTAGAGGAGGAAAAAGAGCAGAATTTTATTGGTTGTTCATTGAAAATGTTAGCCGTGATTAGTTACATAATCCTACATTAACCTGTAAATTAAAATTCCTTGGTGCAATTTGATGGCTGATTTAATTTTGTCTTTCTTTGTTTGCCGCAGGCTAATTCCATTATGAATTCTTTATACAGCCTTTTTCCCTCAATGATTAGCAGCTTCTACTCAAGTCCTGATTGCTATTGTACACTTAGCACTACATAAAGCTGGGGATTAATATTCCCCTGAAGAATTGTTGCTATGGATCTGCTCTATTCCTTATAAGAGATGTTTCTGCAGCTTCAATTGTCCATAAATTATGATCTCTAGTGAATTATCAGTGGGAGTGAACTAAGCTTAACAAGCAGAAGAGAGCACTCTAGTTCTCAGAGAGAGAGAGAGAGAGAGAGAGGGATTCTCAATTATTAATTGCCAGGTTTTTATAATACAGAAGGAATGATATTTCCCTACCTTCATCCTTCACGCAGGAATCAGGACAAGTCAGAGGCCTAAAACATGGATGCTTTAACCCTTTTTATTATTAAGAGGTGTAATGATTTTCTGTAAGACGGGAAAAGACATAGGTATGCTGCTTGGGAAAGGTCTTTGCTTTGCTGTCTTAACCATCATTCTTGTTGTAAAGGTTTTTTTTTTAAAAAAGTCTGGGATTTTAAAAGTTCATCACATTTTGAGGGCTTAAAAATAAGTAAACTACGAAGTAATTATTTTTTCCAGTTTTCATTGATTGGGACTAGTTTTGCTTCCTCCTCAGCTTTTCATCAAAGGAATTCCAGCTTTTTTACAGGCCTTTTGCCTGTGCTTTTAAGTAGTACTTTGAAAAAAGTAGCAGGTGAAGGTCTTCTTGGCTTGGAGACAAAATTATGAAGGACGTTTCAATCATTCTTCTTTCCTCCTCTTTCTCCTCCCCCTTGTGTGTGTGTTGATCAACTCTGAATATTGTTTCTCTCAATACACACAAGAGCCAGAGTGGTGTAGTGGTCTGAGTGTGCGGCTACAACTCTGGAGACCACAGTCTGAATCCTTGCTTGGCCATGGAAACCCAACTTGGGCAAGTTACATACTCTCAGCCTCAAAGGAAGGCAAAAGCTTTGAAAAAAATCTTGCCAAGAAAACACTGTGATAGGCTTGCCTTAGGGTTTCCATAGGTCAGAAACAACTTGGTGGCACATAGCAAAAACAACAACACTACACACAGTATGCATTTTCCATTGATTAATCTCTCATTGATAGATCTCTCAAGGCTAGAATGCCCCAACAAGCGTAAATCAATGGGGTCAGTTGAATTTACCAATGTGTAGCATTATATGTCAAAGACAAATTCAGTTGTACAGAAACCCACATGAATGATCAAAGTGAACTAGTGTGGAGCAATTGGGTGAAAATAAATGGAGAAAGAAATAAAAACAACAATGTGCTAGGAGTTTACTACAGGCCACCAAACCAACATGAGCTGGTGGATTATGCTTTTCTGAAAAAAAAAATCACAGAAATTTCCAAGAAGCGAGAACTGATAGTTAGTGTTATTTTTAACTGCTATCAAGCTGGCTTGACTTACGGTGACCCTATGAATGACAGACGTCCAGGTCACCCTATCATCAACCACCCTGCTCTTGCAGATTCAGGAATGTGGCCTCCTTGAGTCTATCCATCTGTAATGCAGTCTTCTTTTCCTACTTCCTTCTACTTTATCAAGCATTTATTGCCTTTTCTTGTGAGTCATGTCTTCTCATGATATGGCCAAAGGATGACAGCCTCAGTTTAGTCATCTTCTACAGAGAGTTTAGGCTTGATTTATTCTAGGACACATTCAATTGTCTGTTTAGCAGTCAGAGTAGCCATAGAATTCTCTCCCAGTACCACATTTCAAATGAGTTGATTCTCTTCCTTTCAGCTTTCTTCACTGTCCAGCTTTTACAACCATACACAGAAATTGGAAATACAATGGCATGGACAGTCCTAACTTCAGTGTTCAATGATATATCTTTACTCTTCAGGATCTTGTCCAGTTCCTTGATAGCTGCCTTTCCATGTTCTAGTCTTCTGATTTCTTCACTGGCGTTATTCTGACTGAGCCAAGGGATGGAAAATCTGGATGTTTCAATGTCTTCATCATCTATTTTAAGGTTATATAAAATTATCTGTGGTGGTTATTTTTGTCTTTTTAGTGTTCAACTCTAGCTTCCCTTTGTAACTTTCTGCCTTGACTTTCTTCAATAATGATTCCAAGACTTTGCTATTTTCTGCTAGCAGTATCATCTGCATATCTTAAGCTGTTGATGTTCCTTCTTCCAATTTTCATGCCTCTTTCCTCCAAGTCTAATCCTGCTTTATGTATGACATGTTCAGCGCACAAGTTAAAGAAATAGAGTGATAACATTCAGCTTTGCCTGTCCCCTTGCTAGTTGGAAAACATTCCATTTCTCTGTATTCTGTCTTAATAGTAGCCTCTTATCCTGCATACATGTTACACAACAGGATAATCAAATGTTGTGGCACACTAATTTCTTTCAGAGTGATCTGTAGTTTCTCATGACTTACACAATCAAAGGCTTTGCTACAATTTGTTAAGCACAGACTAATTTTCTTTTGAAATTCTTTGGTGTGCTTCATTATTAAACATAAGTTTGCAATATGATCCCTGCTGCCTCTTCTGTTCTTGAACCCCACTTGGACATCTGGCATTTCTCACTGCATGTATGGTAAAAGTCTTTGTTGTAAAATTTTGATTTTGCTTGCATGGGAAATCAATGCAATGGTTATTGAAATCCCCAGTGTTCCCTTTCTTGGGGATTGGAATGTATATCAAGCATTTCCAATCTGTGGGCCATTCTTTTGTTTCCCATGTTTGTTGAGAAATTTTAGTTAGAACTAGAGTAGATTCTGTCTCTATAGCTTGAAGCAGTTGTATTGGTATGCCTTGTGTTCCTGGTGATTTATTTTTCTCAAGTGCTCTGAGTGCACCTTTCACTTCACTTTCTAAATTTGCTGGTTCATCTTCATGTTGTTCTTCCTTGAATAAATCTGTCAACCTTTCATTTCTTTTATATCATTCTTCTGTATATTGTTTCCATCAGTTTTTTTACTTGGTAAAATAATTTGCTCCCCTGTTGGTTGTACAGCATCGCCACTCGTGGTTTAAAAATCCCTTTGATTTCTTGGATCCTGTGGAAGAGGTCTCTTGCTCTTCCTTTTTTTGTTTTCACTTTTTTTTTTCACATCGACTGTTATAGTAGCTCTTCTTGTCCCTGTTCACATGGAACAGTTGCTTTCAGGGTTCTCATTCCATTTATATCACCTTTTACTTTGGCTTCTTGTCTGTCCTTAACTGCTTGAAGAGTTTAATTTCTCATCCATTGAAGCTTCTCTTTCTTTTGGCTACAGATAGTATCTTTTTGCATTCTCTCTTGACAATGTCCCTGGCTTCAGTCCAGAGTTCTTCTGGCTCCCAGTCAGTTAGACTTAATAGTGCAAATCTATTATTTACATTCTCTTTAAATTCTAAAAAGTATCCTACAATCCTTACTTCTGCTCTGTTTCCTACTTTTGCATTCCAGTTACCTATGATTAATAAGAAAGTTTTGCATTCTGGCAAGTGAGGCAGATCTATGATTTTTTGCCCAGAAAATAGGCAGCACTTTGCGCTATGGCAGCTAAACCAGGTTTATTGTATCGGTCTGGCATTTCCCTTGTAACAGGCCACTGAACTAACTTCCTTTTAGATCTCCATCTCTCTATTCATGAGCACAGTTTACTTTGGAAGGTACTTGATATTCTGACCTAGTTATAACACACCAGAAAGGTTATTGTTTTATTCATATGAATTTAAATTTAGTAAGGTACTTAAGCATGTCCCTGCATTTATGATTATGATTCTTTCTAAGCACTACATTGAATTGATTGTGATGGTGTTTGCGTGGTCCTCAGAACTGTGGCTAGATACTGACCACATTACTTCTTAATCAGTTGGCAGCCTTTTTCTTCTGGCTCCAACTCACTTTCCCTGAAGACCTGGAATGGGGTGACGATTTATTATTGTTCCCCATTCTTCAACATTATGCTGCAGCTACTGAAGACACATTATTAGTATGCTTTCCCCAGTGCTCTGTTACTGCTGTATCAAATTCAGGTTTGCACTAGATTTTCTTTAGCAGTTATTGTAAATTCTGGTTAGCAAGGAAGAAATTCAGCTGCAAATCTCTCTGAACTGAGCCCAATTTAAGATAATGCCCGTTGTGTTGGAAGTGAAAAGAAGAGGAAGACTGGCACTGAATTTATTATTTATTGATTAAAATTATTTATTAAGCACTTTCTTGCTCACTAGACTCCCAACGTGATGTACAATAACATTTACTTAAACCACTCTTTAAAAAGATCAAAAATCATTTTAAAAGGCGATTTTAAAAATCCAAGGACAGCTAGAATAATATAGTTCTGACCAACTGCCAGAAAGCTTAATAAGGATGGTGTTAGCCTGACCTCTCTTGGGATGAAGTTCCACAACAGAGGTGCTGCTACTGAGAAAGCCCTATAATGTTACTCTTCAAACAGACCTCTTATGTGTGGTGGGAAGTACAATAGGGTTTTCTCCTCCACCGAAAATTTCAGATTTCAGATGAGCTCATACTTGATGTGTCACTTGGGATGCATTTTCCTTTGCCAGTTTTGGGATGGGAAAACCACACAAGCACAAGAAATTATCAGCATTAAAAACGACATTCATGAGAACAAGCAATACTGGAATGTTTCTTGCCCACACTTCATACATTTTTCTATTCTAATTTCTTGTAAGGCACTCTTTGCAGAGTAGGGTAGGACCTAACTTTTGTGGTCTTCCATATGTTTGGAGGTCCACTCATAAAGTTTGTGGGGCAGATTTGATTGGGGAGGCAGGCTGGTGGAGAGCTTGTCACTGGCCTGAGATGGACCAATGTCTGTTGTCAGTAACTGACTAGATGAGGGTGTTAATGCTTAATACAGACAAGACAGAGGTGTTCCTGGTCAGTCAAAGGGAAGATCATGGAATAGGGACTCTACTTGTGCTGGATGGGGTTACACTCCCCCTGAAATCTCAGGCTTGCAGCTTGGGTTTTTTCCTGGACTCAACTGTAAGACTGGATGCCCAGGGCCTTTTCCGCATTTTGTATTTAAAACGGGGCAGCATGTCCTCCAGCGAGGACGTTTACACTTGGGGGCGAACTGGGTCGGACTACTTAATGTTTGTCCGGACTTCAGCCTGCTCTGGAATGCCCAGAACTGGTGGTTCCCCGTGCTATTGAAAGACCAATTAAAAGAGGACTTTCAATAGCCCGGTGCGCTCCAGTCCATCGCTGCCCTAAAGTGTAGATTTGCAGGCTTCTGCCAGCGCGAGGCTGCAGATCTTCTGGGGGCGGGCTTCCGGCTGGCGAGCTTCTCCGGTTGGTGGAGAGCCTCCACCAACTGGAAGCCTCCATTTTCGTCTCTGGAGAGTGTGTAGCACGGGCATGTGCTGCTCTGGATCATCGCGGATCGTCGCGGGGGGGGAGCGTGCCAGTCCGGTAAGTAATGGACTGCCCTGTTTCCCCCGCAAAGTGTGAAAAAGCCCCAGGTTTCAGCAGCAGCCAAGAGTGCATTTGCACAGTTAAAATTTGTGCCGCAGCTGTGCCTGTTCTTGAGACATCAGTGACAGATACCTTGATTAGATCTCAAGTGGACTGCTGCAAGCACTCTACATGGGGCTGCCTTTGGAAACTGTTTGGAAACTTCAGTGGGTTAAAAATAGGGCAGCCAGAATGCTGACTAGGGCCAGTTACAGGGAGCACTTAACTCTTTTGTTAAAATAGCTTCACTGGCTACTTGTTTGTTTCTGGGCACAATTCAAAGTGCTGGTCATGACCTATAAAGCCCTATATCTTATCTTCTTCTTATCTTCCTATATGAACCTGCCAGAGCTCTAAGATCCACAGGAGAAAGCTTTTTCTCGGTCTAGCTACCGTCTCAGGTTCACCTGATGAGGACATGGGAGACAACCTTCTCAGTGGCTGCTCCCACCCTCTGGAACTCCCTCCCTCAGAAAGCGAAGCTGGCTCCCTCCTTGCTCTCCTTTTGCCAGCAGGTAAAAATATTCTTATTTTAGCAGGCTTTAAATATTTAAGCAGGTGGGCTTTTAATTTATCAAAATATTATTAAACTTTTCATAGATTTTTTAATAATTGTATACATTTTCTAATGTTTCTAATTGTTTTAAATGTTTGATTAATGGTTTAACTTTTTTGGAAGCTGCCTGGAGTACCGCTCCAGGAGAAGGGTGGCATATAAATATAATGAACAAACAAAAAAACCATGCAGATGTGGTGAGCAATATGGCAAAAATGGAGAAGGAGGAGTCAGACCAAATTGCCTTCCCTCATTGCTCTTACCCCTTTAGCAGCCATCTGTGTCTGAGTACATGTGAACAAAGAAGTTCATCCGGCAAAGTTTTGGAAACAGATTAAAAATTGCAGGAGGGGGTAGAAGATTTCACCCCAAAGACTTTTGTTGTTGCTTATTAAACATAGCTTTAAAGAAAACTGCAAGGCTGCCATCATAAGCACACTAATTGGAGCATCTCTTTAGATATGTGTTGATTAATCTTCTTTCATCAAGCTTTTATTTTAGGAAGTGATCATGTGTTCAATAATTAAGTTATAAAACCTGTTACCACAAATTGTGGTAATTGCACCTGGATTAAAACTGCTGTTTGAAAGGATTCGGCAAATTCATGGAGTCTGCATCTCTGGTGGCAAATTATTAGCCATGATAGCAAAATGGAGCCTCCATGTACAGTGGCAGTATAGCTTCAAATACCAGGTGTTGGTCAGTGCCAGATAAAAAAAAAAAAGACAGGGCTTCTGCATCTTTAACAGCTGTCCAGAAGAGGAAAGTTCATAACAAGCTTTAACAGCTGAAATTCTGTCTGCCGCATAACTGTTAAAGACACAGGAAACTTTGCCCTCTTTTTCATATCACCAGCCTATGTTAAGGGCAAACACTTTGTGTTATAAAGTCCATAAAATAAATAAATAAATAGATTGTAGGCTGATGGTCGTCTTTCCGATATACCTTTGAAGTGGACTTGTAAGATTAAATAGAAGCAAAGGAGAGTGGAATTCTGCAGCTGACGTTATGTTCTGCTTGCAAGCTTCCTGTTGGTAACAAAATGTCAGGTAAGAGGTCTCTTTGTCTGACTTTATGCAGAGACGTTCTAGTCTCTTCCCTCCCACCCTGCTTTAATCCTTTGACTTCTCCATTGTTCTGCTTATCACTAGTTGAGAGGCAAGTTAGTTAGGTTCCATTAGTATCAGTGGCTGTTTTTTCAGTAAGTCCAACTCTGGAGCCTTCTTAATATATTGAACAGTCAGTACAAAATAAAGTAACAGTATGAAATCAATAACAACAAATAGCTTTTCTTGGTCCACAGATTTCCATAGACTGCAGCTCTGTTCATTAGCACCACAAAATCTTTTGTTGATTGGGGGGTATTTATTTGTTTTGTGCAACAAACCAACGCAGTGATGCTCTGGAAAATTTCAGCAGTCTGAAGTCAGTGAAATAGAGGTTTCTGTAGTGGCATAGTTTCATGGTTTTCTCAATTAGTGTATGAATTTCTGGTCAAAGTATATATGAATTTAGCTCAACAGAAGTAGCTTACTTTCTCTAGGTTTCCTGCCCTATTTTCTGCCACTCAGAATATATTACAAGGTAGTGGGCTCACACAGTATATATCTCACTACTTAACATTGCTTCTTGTGACTTGATTCCTTGTATTCAGACTAGGTATAGGGCCAAATTATTATCTTGTACCACCACCATAAACCCATCTAAATTCTCCTGACTTTAAAGAAAACTTCAATAGCAAAGTGGGACCTTTTACTTCCTTTATAACCATGCTTGTGACACGGCTTGGACATTACATGAAGCTTTCTCAGGCAAGGAATACTCTGGCACTTTGCCTCTGCATGACCCTGCTAAGCTCCTAAGATCAGATGAGTTTTGCTCCCTTGCTTTTCTCCAGAACTGGAAATAGCAAAGAATAACTCTTTTTTTTTTTTTTGTGGTTTAACTGTAAATTAATAGTTTTATATTTGAGGGGTATGGCTTCACCAAATGCCAGAGACAGTACATCACCTAGTTCAAGTACTAGTTTGTGCTATGCTTTGTGCTCTTTTGTGGGTGTTGAGGTGACAACAGGGTTGATAGGAAGAAAATGGCTGGCATCCTATTAGTGACATAAATCAGTGTAACACGGGTAACACTGATGTATGTATTTTTGGTCATTGTAGCGAGGAAGAATTCAATACCTCACTCACACAACTCATTTCTGCTTATGCAATTTGCTAAAGCTCACCTTTGTCTTGCAGTCCCCCCACCTCAACAGGGCCAGTTAGTGCCTGGTGGAGCGCAGGGGGTGGGAGGGGAGCATCTAGTTATGTCCTTTATTGCTGGATACCTAACAATGACATCATCCTTCAGGAATTTCAGAGGACCCCCAGAACAGATGTCTTTGTTATTGTGTGTCTGGCTATAGAGACATAGGCCCTTTCCGCACCAGGCAATTAGAACGGGGCAGTGCGTCCTCTCATGGAGGTTGTCTGCACCTTGGAGCAGATTAGGAGCGGGCTACTTACCGGAGATCCACACCTCAGTCCGCTCCAAAACGACCCCAAGTGGTCCTCCAGTGTGTTTTCTAAAGACCACAAAAAACAGGCATTTATTTTCCTGGAACACACCATTGCATTCCTGCTCTTGTGCAGATTTGCAGGCTCGCACCAATGCGAGCCTGCGATCTGCAGAGGGTGGGCTTTAGGCGCGGTGAGCTTCAGCGGTTGGTCAGGACCCACGACCAACCAGAAGCTGCCATTTTGGAAGCCGGAAACCGCCATTTTGGAGGCCGAAGCAGTGCCTACAAGAGACAAGTGAGTGCTGTGGAAGGGGAGCGGAGATAGGGCATAGCTCTGCCTAGGCAGAACATTTATGCTTCATATCCCAATGCAGGATCTCAGCCAATGTGTTTTGTACTACAAGCCAGCACTTTGTAGCGTTCAAATGGCTTAAAGACAACCCAGTTACTTTTTAAAACTGGGAAAGGAAAGAGGAATATAAAAATGGGGGCTGGAATTATAACCGTAACTAATTACTGTTGAAAATAACTTTCTAACCTGGGTGTGATATTTTGCTGCAGCATCAGGATATAATCTCTGTGAACAGCCCTAGTCAAAGCTTTTCAGGAAGTAAGCCAGACTATGCATGGTGAGACCTGCTTCTGAGTTAGCATGGATAGGTTGGGAAAGGAGATGTGCTTAATTCTCCCACTGTGCTTGGTAAGGCTTATTGTATCAAAACTCATTTCTAACCAAATTGTTTCTAGACGACCCAGTAACAGAAAAGCATTGCAGAAAACCCTGTATTCTTGAAATGACAGTTTTGCGTTTAGTAATGAACCAAACCAGTTTCTCAGAAAAACTTGACTTCATCAGGATTGACTTTTTTTGAAGTTTATTGTAATCACCTTGAGGGCTCACAACCAATGCACTGAGACTTTCATGAGTCTAAGAGGCTCATGGGTCCAGGGCCAGATTAAAACATGCTAAACAAGTCCTAAATTATGTCAAGGTTAAAAAGGTCCATAGCATTACCAAAGCATTACCAAAAAAGTTCTTTTCGCTGATTATTTTCTGTTGGAGCCTCTTATAATCTGGGACTTGAAACAGTGCCTTTTTCATAGTTGCAGCACTACGTGGGTGCACCCAACCACAGTCCGAATATGTTCAGAGTTCACTTTGTCACTGGTTAAAATGCTGGTTATTTCCAGAGAGGAAAGAAGGAAACAAGATGATAGGCAGCAATGCCTGTAACCTCTGGTTGTTACGCTTTAACCTAGAGATATGTGCTATTACCTTTAACTCACTAGCAGAGCAAGAGGTGAAATGGCTGTGGTTTTTCTCCATTCCTTTCCTTCCTGATGCTCTCCCTACAATAGTTCCCAGTTCCCCGCAATAAGCAGGTTTCCAACAGCCCTGGCTTAATTGCCATGGCAACATCCTATGAAATCCTGAGATATGCAGTCTAGGGAGGGGCAACTAGAATTCTCAGTTGGAGAACTCAAGTGCCTCATCAAACTACATATCGGAGGATTTCATAGGATGCAGCCACTGCAGTTAAAGTGGAATGATAGTGCAATAATTGTATAGTGTGAAGGAGCCCCAGGTGTGCTGCACTGCAGGTAGAGAATGGTGACAAACAGTGGGATAAAGAGGAGGAGGAGAAACAGAGAGTATCTTTTGTTTTTTACTTTGTTAGCAATTTTTAAAAATGTTGGGAGACTTTCCAGATTGCAAGGCACTTAACCTTGTTGAATTGGAAACGATGAGAGTAGGCTCTTTGGATGGTTTATTGTCCTCTTCTCTTTTATAAACCCTATGATTAAAACAGCTGCATTGAACCTATAGGTCCCCATCATCCTTAGTGTGCACTATTGAACTCTTAGCCTCAGCTGGAGCTCAGATGAACAAGATAAAGTTAATTGGGCTCTGATAAGTAATAAGGAGGTCTTGTTTGTTTCCATCAGAGAATCATTGGCCCACCATGAGCGGAAGATAATGAAGTCTGCTCCAAAAGATATTGTCATTTTTCACTCCAATCTTGAACAATGTAAAAAGGAATATTTCAGGCAAGCAAAACAATATTTCTCTAAGCCAGGCTCACTGTGGCTTCAGCCACTCTCACTTCAGCCACAGCACTGTGCATTCTTTATGGTTCCTTATTTTGTTGCATCACTTCATGCTTTCTCATTTCAGTAATGCTGCTGAAATTATTACATTATTGTAATAATAAAAATATTCTTCATGTGTTAAACATGACTCCTTTCCTCAGCTCACCAGGGTTAAAAATCTCAGTGCATGCAAGAGACAACAGGCAATATTTCTTGCCGGTAGTGTTTTTGCTACCAATTCCAACATTTTCAAGGCTACCTCAGAGTCATTCATATTGCTTTGGATGAAGATATCACAAGATGTTTGCAGATGATTTTTTGAAATGGGCTGATGAGAAAGGGAAGTAATAACATTGTTAAAAAATACTTAGCCTTTGGATGCTGCATTTGACAACAATAGAATATGCTTTTCTTTAAAAATAGGCTCTACTCAAGACTGTGAGAATTACTTCTGAGTATGTATGTATGTATGTATTTAAGAAAGAACTTTTTATATTGCCTCCCAGCCCAAAAGGGCTCTGTTGCAACAGAAGAAATAAAACAGTTAAAAAATAGAGAGGTAAATCATTTTAAAAGAAAATACTACTTAAAAATTTGTAAAAGCAGTCTAAAAACAGGCCTAAAATAGGTTCTTTTAAAAGAGCAATTTCAAGACCATGTGGAACAGCACTGTTCTGTACTGTTATCCCTATGCTAGGATAGCATCTCAGCTAAGACTTAGGAGATAGCAAGTTATCTGAGGCAGATGTATTCTACAATTTCTATTGTCCCCATTCAATGTGGCACAGGTTGTGGCATCTGTAGAGCACCATGTTGAGGAAGGTACATCTAAAGACTACAGTCCAAGGGGTTTCCCATGCCTTAATAACTGTGTGAAACCAAATGTTTCAGCAGATACAGCTACCAGCATTACAAGCTATACTTGCTGAACGTTCTGCTCCTACATGACTAGTGAAGGCACTGTTGCCCTCTTTTGAATTTAGTTGCCTTGCTGAGGTCGATAGTCCCCCCTCCCATGCCCTCATTTCATCCACACACTCAGTTTACTTGGGGTCGTGTCAGTGGAGGGGTCCACATAATCCACCAGTCGCACATACACGCAGTCTGTACTCTGCAATAATAGAGGATGTTGCTCATGTTCCTGCTGAGGTGACTTCAACTGCGTGGGGGATCAGGAACACTGGGGGGCAGGGTAGATATGGGTGAGAATTTAATTTCAATTCATTAAAAAATAACTTACCAGTACTTGCAGTTTTTTCATATTTGGGTTGGAAAGAACCTGGGATATTTTTTAAAGGATAGAATTGTGAGAAATTGAAATCAAGGGTTTGATCCCCCCAGGCCCAAGTCTTATAGTACTTTTTAAAAATCTGGTTTTGGGTCCCTAATGCAGGCCATTTCCACACCAGACTGTTATAGTGCTATTGTTCCACTTGCAACACCCCATGGATGCCCCTCCTGAAATTGTAAACCCCAGGATTCCATAGGATGTTGCAAGTGGAACAATAGCGCTATAACAGTCCAGTGAGGAAATGGCCCCAGTTAAGCTATTTAGTGTTGAAATAGAATAGTCATCTCTTTCCCCTGAGAAGCTCCTTATCCTTACCATCGATATGGCACAAAGATATAACAACTTGGCTAATAGTTATATCTGTAGAGTTTATCTGCTGCAAATGGATGGCCAGAGTGATCTAGTGATTTGAGCATTGGACCATGACTCTGGAGAGCAGGTTTCATACCCCGCTCAGCCACGAAAACCCACTAGGTGACCTTGGGTAAGTCACACTTTCTCAGTCTCAGAGGAAGACAATGACACTCCTCCAACAAATCTTGCCAAGAAAACTCTGTGATAGGGTCACCTTAGGGTTGGCATAAGCTGGAAACAATGTGAAGGTACACAAAAGCAAAGAGAATTTTTTTAGAGTTTATTTTGAAGGATTTATTAAAAAGTAAACAACTTTTTCAAGGTGGAAAGAACACACAGTTTAAAAATTTGAATATGGGACAAAGCAAAACTGGCACCGTGGGGCAGATCGATCAGCTCTGCCTCCCCACACAGATAGGCCCTGTTTGTGGTAGTCACTTGCACAGGGCTCATTTCACTGAATTTTAACAATTTTTATGAGCTTGACAGTTAAGGGTCCAATTTAGCTCTGGCTCACTTTTTTCAAAAGTTAAAAGGGATAGTGTTAAGAAACCATCTAACAATGTTTTTGTGCTGGGAATGTGGGAGCATCCTGAATGACTGTTTAAACATCTATTAAATACTGAACAAATAATAAAATGTCATTCCTATATTCTACTTTCACTTTTATACAGAAGCTCCTTCCCAGTTATTTTCATGTACTCCACCTTTGGGCAGAATCTAACTTTCTGCAAAGTTCTTCTTCTTTCTGCTTGTCAGGATATATTAAAACTTAGTCCTGAGAAACAGAAAAATTCTGTGCCATGGGATATGCAGTAGTTCCAGCTTTAAGAACATGTTATTTTGTATGCACATTATAAACAAAAGGCATGGAGAAAAAGTTTGCAGGTGACTATTTCTGTAGCAAGTAAGATAAAAATGTGATTACTTTGTAGATTTTCATCTGAGTTAAATTATGGTGATGACATTTCAGTCCATTAGGCACTTTGTGGGAGATGTTTGTGCACTTGTTTATCTTATTGGAAATGACTTCAGCACAGACCTCTGCATCTCCCGTACTCATCTCCTCATGACTGGGACATCAGTACATTGTGCTGCCACAACAGAAAACCATAATCAAACTTAGTTGATTGGCATGGATTTAGGCATTTGTACTCTCACTTTGCCTTTATTCCTCTTCCATCTCTATCATTCCTCTTGTTCTTAACTAAACCAGCTGAAACCTCTTTAATGTAGATACCACATGTCCAGAGCATCTACTTGCAGAAACCTGACCAAAAAACAAACAAGCAAACAAACAAAAAACAGGAGGCTTTGCTGATTTCCTTGGTCCGCTCCAAACATTTCAAACAATTCCACAGATTATTCCCATGCATGAAATGCTAAATCTAATCTGGTCACACTGATGTGTGCCACTTTTAGGTGACAATTTTTGTCCAAGTATAATGGGTTAAAAAAAAGTAGGCTGTTGAAATCAGGCAAATTACCTTCACTAAGCTGCACTCCTCAGCTTTTATAGTCATTAAACAGCTGTGTCTATAGGCATGTTCCACTTGTGGCAACTTTTGAAATTTAACCATAATAATCTGGAAGACAGGATAAAGATGAAATACATAGGGGAAAAGAAACTAGTTTATAAATGATTTGATGAGACAGTTGGTCAGTGGTCTATTGCACACTGTTTTACTGGAGCCATGGAAGCATGGAGGTTTATTCCCAACATTTGATGTAAGGTGAAAGGTCCTTTGGTATTTTAAAAATATACCACTTTAACTGACATGGCAATGTCCTATGGAATCCTGGGAGTTGTAGTTTAGTTAGGCACTAGATGTACTTTCTGCCTGAGGATTCTAAAGACCTCTTCCTAAACCTCAAATTCCATGGGATGTTGCCATGGCAGTTAAAATGGAATATAGGGCTATAATTTTGTAGTGTGCAAGGGTCTCTGGAATTGGAACTTTTTATACTTAAATATATTTGTTGGATTTGTAACTACAGCCGGCGGCCGAGTTATTTCTAAGTTTTTATTTCTGTACCATACATTGCTGTTAAGTTTGTAAGCTCTGAAAAATCACAAGTGTTGGTCAAGCCATTTGGTGACTTTAACAATATTTTAATTTTTATTTACAGCTTTTTTTTCATACTTAGGGCTCACCCTGAATACACAGAAAACACTGTTTTTAAGTGGCAACATTTTGCCTTCAGACTCAGAGGTACATAACCATCCAAGACAGACAATTAGAGACAACAACAGTAACAATAATAATTAGAGGGAATTTGTACACACACACACACACCCCCCCCCAAAAGTAGAGAGATTTGAGTCTTAATGTCATAATTTTTAACCATATCTTGTAAATAGAGTTATCAGTAACAATCAGAAGCCTGGCTGCTCCAAGTCAATGGAAAACTCTCTAAGGGCATCAGCTATTTTATTATATTGTCTTCTTTCCTTACATGAATATCTAAAGATTTATCAGACAGCAGTCACTTTTAATATTTGTGAATAAAGCCGTAGAATTTAAACCCACTTTAAAGGCTTACATAGCGGTTAGCCTTTCTTTTTATAGCTTTGTTGCAGTTGGTGTTTTTTAGATGTGATTTTCTATTCTTGAAAGGGCTTTTGATTATTACTTCTCTAAAGGTGTTGGAAAGGTGAAAATGATAATTAAATCTTATCTCAAGTGTAATTTTGTGATTATATAGTAGTATATCCTAGAAGGATGGATTTGAAATTATTGTGGGCTATGAGTAACTCCCCTGGGTAAAGCTGTAGGGAAAGTGCTAAAACATGACATTGTAGTCCAATTATTTTTATATCACCATTTGAATGAATTTCCCACTCTCTGTATACCCTCTCTTCTTCTTATCTCTTTCACTGGTGTCATTAAGTAATTAAAAGACAAACACACATTGCAAGGTTTGCCTGAAATTGCTCAAAGCTGGGGAAATGTAACATCCAGTCAAACACTCACTTTTTTATTTGCACTGAAGGAAAACAAATAGGCACTATCTTTCCTTGGCATGGATTGCAGACTGGAGCATCTGCTTCAGTTTGGCATTTACTCTACTGTTCTCAGAGGCTTAGATTAGGGGTTATTGAGCTACAGCTCTCAGGACTGAGTTTTCAAAGCTAGTGCCTTCTCTCCATGCCTTGGAATGGATCCATGCAGGAAACAGTAGTGGTGAACTCCATTTAAGGCAGAGTGAAAGGAGACACAGAAAGAGAACCCACCAGATACACCACTGATCTCTTGTCGTCTGGAACTGAAGAGTAGTTTAAAAAAAAGTGGTAAGCCACAGACATTTTGTAAGCATATTTCTCTTTTATTGCACAGCCACCTCTGTCCACAGAGATGGCTATAATATGAAAAGCACTGCAGCAGAAGGAACTTAGATGTGATAGCAGAATGAAGGAGCAACAATGCTTTCTGTGTACCACCTTCCAGGTTTAGGGATCTTCCTTGTTATGTCTTACCAGGATAAGAAGTAGATGGCACTACTGCAAAATGTAGCTTATATTATGAGATGGGGACAGATGGCAGTTTCTTTTTTTAATCAATAAAGCTGTAATTTTTGGAGGGCTTTGCACTGTTTCAGAAATCTGAAAAAAATCACAAATCTGGAAAAGCAAAGAAAAGACAATATTGGGATTAACAAACAATTGCAGAATATGTCATTTTTAAATTCCCTTCTTCTTACCTTGCACAAGAACCCCCATGCCTTCCAGACTCGCCTTTCTCCTGCAGAACCCTCTCTGTGGTAATCCAGTGCAAGTACAGAGGGAGAGGGTGTTGACTAAGCCTATGGCTATGTCCCAGTAGCCAGATGCTGAATGACAAAGGCCTCCTTGTAGTTGTCTGGAGCTCAAGACTGAGGTCATTGTTGTAGATCCAGCCAGATGCTTCATTGATGCTCCTTGCTCTCCATTAGCCAGAAAATGGCTGTGGGGGTAGGAAGGAGGAAACAGGCTTGTAGTTCACTCTGAGAGAAACTTTACACTGTCTTCCCAGCCATTATCTCTAGCCATATATCCACATGGTGATATTCATTGCAGAGATGAGAGCACGGAATCTTTGTCAGTACTGGAGCATTTTGGAAAACAGTCAGAAGCACAGTGGTTTCTTAGAAGTGTTTTTTCCCTTTTTTTAAAAGCAATCCATTCCATCCTTCTAGCTTTTAGGTTGTGTGCAGAGAATAGCATGACAGCAGAGCAGTAATATCTCAATGTGAGATATGATAAAGATCCCTACAAATCAAATTTACCATTTTAAGCTAGAGGATAGTTTACATAGAAAACAAAGTAAAGCAGGAGTTCATTGCACCATGAAACAGATAATACGAGGATCACTGAACACTCTTTAGACTTTGAATAGCCTTTTGATTTTTTTATCAGTGAGCAAATTAGCCATTGGCTGACCATCAAGCCTGTGAAAAATAACCCCTTTTCAAAGTGTAGTGGAAGCCGTAAAGATATTTCAATCTTTAATCCAGATTACTGAGGTCTGTGAAAAGTGGAATATGATGCTGAATGTTTCTTTGCCCACATTCCTCCTCCCAACAGTAAACAACTGAGAATCAAGACGCCATATAAAGCTGGATCAGACAGAAGCCTGAGCATTCAATTTCCCCAGCTTCAAATGATCTTCATAAATAAGGTTGATGGAGCACAAAATGGAATGTTATTAGTCAATGTACTCATTCCATTCCATGACACCAGATGAAGAGATAGAGAAACATTTTTCAAATGAACCAGCCTGAAAGATGGTCCTGAGATGATGGGCTGCCTGGAGAAGAAGAGTTGATCTGTGACAATGGCTTTGGCCAGTACGGTAAGTGACAAATTGCTGACTATCTTCTTTCTTCCACCCTCACTTCATGCAAGCATTACTCATCTCAGCAAAAGGTACAGCCTAAAGCTGTGTATGATGAGTGTAATACAGCCAATAGTAGGCACCTTTGAATTCCATAAATTTCAAAAGGAAATATTCTCCCCTAATCAAGGGGTCCTAAAAATGCTTAATTTTAGTTGATTCATGTCCTAGAGATCAGTCCTATATAGTGTATATAGTTCACATGAATGTTCCAAAATAGCGACACTGGTCAATGGTGAAAGGCTGAGTTCAGGTCTAGTTTGCCTCTTTTCTGCCACATGGTGCAAAACTAAAACTCATAATACCAAGATATCTCTGCACAAAATTTATCAAACCATCATCCCAAAGAAGGCAAAGATATATGCACTCTTCATACATAGAATAGAGTTGCGTTGCTGGCCCTGGATATCCATGCATTGGTATCGATGCCCTAGCTAATCTACCCTCTGAAATAGTTACTGTGTATACATAGGCTTCATGCAATCCAGACTCCTAATTGCTTGTGGGCTCTGGGAGCCTACATGTGATCTGCTACTCACACATAGACTACTGCGGTTCAGTCTCCATGCCAACACACTGATATCTTGCAGGCAATGTCAGCAGTGTGGCTCCACTCCTGAATAATCACACGACACACTCTTTTATTGCAGAGATGGGGGAATACTGTGAGATGGCAACTCTCATTATCCTTGATTAAGGCTGCCTGAGTGAATCAAAGTTTTAGACTAGCAACATCTGGTGGTCCATAGCCATGGTCTGTGGGCCACATAAGGCCCGCCAGGCCCTTTTATGCAGCTCCTTCAACTCCATTCCCACTCTGACAAAACATAAACACATAAAGCCCAAGCAGTACCCATAATGGTAGAAGCAGCTTGTCCCTAAAGTGAATCATGACATAACAAACACTCCCTCTTTCTATTCCACCCTTCCTGTTCCCTGCTCCCCATTTCCCAGGGTACCTTCATTTGTTTAGACTCTAAGGTGTAGTGAGGTGGTTGGAATGCAGTTCAGTGCATTATAAACTATATCCTTAAAGCATTTCTAGCATAATTAAAACGTCTGGGTTTCATGATTGGTGTGGCAGGACTCATTTAAACACACATTCTCTGCTGTGAAAGCAAATGTCTTGGAATGCAGCAGGTGTCTGTTCAAACCACTTTCAACAAAATTTGTAATGTTATATTTATTTTCACTCTTTTATTTATATACACTATTTCTGCTAAGCAGCATACAATCTAGAATGTATTGAATCTAGATCAAGGTGGGGTTTTTTAAAAAAATCATAGGACAACTTATAAATGTGGAAAGTTTATTCATAAAGCAGCAGCCCATTAAAAAGATCAACAAATAAAGACAGAAGCTCAAGCATTCCCAAAATACTGGCAAGATAAATCATTCATTTGTTCATTTATTTTTCTGTATCTGCCTTACCTCTTGACCCACAAAGATCCCTTAAAGCGGTTGATTGCTTGCAGTAATAAAATACAGAAAGACAATTAAAATGAAGTCATAAGAATACAATAAGAAAAATGTGATACTGCCACAAATATCATTTTTAAGAATTTCCAAAGGGATAACTGTAATAGGCTGTTGCAGTAAAAACAAAAGAATTAAGATCATAATAAATAAATGACCATGTTCTATAATGGTTTTGTTAGTCTTTAAGGGACCACAGCATTCCGGTACTTTTTTACTACCTTTCGCCATTTCAGGAAGAAAAGCACTCTTTAGAGAGACTGTTTCTTAGTTATATACATGCTTTTGGAATACATAACAATATATTCTACCAGGTACACCTGACTATTTTTCTAAGGCCACCTTATCCATGCCATCATCATGGCAACCAAAAAACTTATAGCTGTGTTCTGCAATGTCTGTAGCATACAGGAATAGGAAACAAAACTGTGATCCTCCTGAGAGATGTAATTGTTGAAGTGTGTGTGTTGAGTTCTTCATACGAGAGAAGAGGTTCCATTATGTATTCTGGACACAAGCATTTTAAGGCTTGAAAAGTCAAAACTGGAACCTTGGTTTGGGCCCAGGAGCAAACTGGTAACCACTAATGCTATGCATTCCTTATTTCCAGTGCAGTGAAGATATTTTGAACTACTTGCTGATTCCAAATAAGGCCAGTCATATGACTATTCAGACACTTATATGCTGCCCTGCAATCTTCAGCTACAGGGTAGGAGATAAATATTTTAATAAACACATAAAAATCAATCAATCACACGCAGAAATGATGGGGTGACAAGGTCTCTGTCCTCTAAGGATATAGTCCCAGTAGCTCTTTTCAGTTGTTAAAAATGTGTTTAGTCTTACACGTGTGTATGTAGACTCACTGAAACAACAGCTGAATGGGAAGTTAATACTTAGGTAGGTTCCATTGATTCAGTGGTCTCTTCTAGTTGAGAAAAGCAATTGAATTTAAGCTGTCGTCTCAAAGACACATCTATCATCTCAAATTATTAAAATTCTGTTCCATAAGAGCAAGAACGGTTTGAGTTTTACCAAATTTGAGGTAAATGTTCTCAGAGATGTGTTTTTGTGAATCTATTAAAGCTTAATTTTAGTTATATACCAAACTACAGTGAAATGGGCAAAACATCACAAATATAATTTATTAAATTATGAAACAGGTGGTTAAGAACTTGACTTTGAAATATATTTATCTGATGCAAAATAAACATGTGATTAGAGTGTTGGACTGGGACTTATGAAATCCAGGATCAAGTCTCTGCAGAAGAAAAGCAAGAGGAGAGCTTGGGCAAGGTGGAGGAGAGATTGGCTTTTCAAAAATTCATGCAAGGATGGGGTGAGGGAGAGAATAAAATCATCAGTGGCATCAGTGACATTTTCAGACTGAAGTTTTAATGCAGACATTGAACTAAATGGCAGTTTAACACAAACTTAATAGCTAAAAATATCCCTTTCCAAGCCTTAAAATATTTACTCAACATAATAACCTCTTTCTACTGATTTTTCTGTCTCTGGTGCAGGGCAAGCATCCATAGTGGATGCCTCTCTGTTCACTGGAGGGACACTTCTTGAGATTTTATAACTGTGATATTATTAAGACTCCAGTTAGAGTTGCCACACCTCAAGGCCTGGCCCTGAGTCTCAAGGTTTTGTGGGTTGTCTCCAAGTGGGAGACAAGAGTACCAGTTCTTCCATTTTAGTGTGCTCAGTTATGGACAAGAGAAAAGGGCTGTATGCAAATCTCCAGTTCAGCCAGTAGTGAAGTAGCTCGCCAAGAATTGAGACCACCAGATTAGAAAGCAAAAATAAAAGTTTATTTTTCTGCAGGGATCTCAGTGGAATGATTTCCAAAGCCTGAGAGCCCCGATCCAGGTATTAGCTCTCTTTTTATACCCTCTTGTAAACAGGTTACAGGAAATGATTACATATGACCATATATGAAGTGTTTACAGGTCAGGCAGACCTGGGTTACATCTTTCAAAAATGATGTATTTTGGTACCAAGGGAGTATTTCTCCAACATCAAAACTCCCTAGGTTCCCGGCACTGCTAAGCACATACCTAAGCCTCTTGATAAGATAAAGGGCGCATTGCTCACCTTATTTTTCTATATTTTTCTACCTTAGCATTAGCTTCTTCAACTTAACCCTTTCATTCCCCCCTTTATGCCAAATTCTACGCAATTTGACATACTTAAGCTTGCTTTTGGGCCATAACAGCAAAATGAGCTGCCTTCCCCTCCATAGCTTGGGAGAGAGAGGCATGTACACATTTCATAGCACAAGAAATACATATCATTACTAAAAACCCTACTACAATTAAAAGTACAATACCTAGAAACAAGGTTTTTAACCAGCTAAGATCTGGAAGCCAAGAAGTTAACCAATCCCAGGGGTTACTAACGCCACTGTCATTATTTTGTATCAACCCTTGCAACTGCTGTATCTCATCCTCTATAGTCTTGTTCAAATCATGAAACGCAACCTTGCATCCTCCTTTGACTATGGTACAAAACCCCCCTTTTCTGGCTAACAAGTAATCCAAGGCCATTCGATGTTGTAACAATAGCTGATTTAGCTCTTCAATTTCTTGTTGGAGGGCTTGTACCAATTTCCCAGTCGCATTTATAGTTTTCTCCAATCTGCAAGTCAATCCTATTATGCTCCTACGATTTTCTTGAGCCATAATTCCTGGGTAGGATCCCAAAGTGAGGACCCCTGTGATCAGTCCTCCTCCTACTCTACTACCCTCACTCTCAGACAATTGTGGCCTCACGATGACCAGATCCTCACATTGACTTCCCAGTGGTCCCACTAAATGCCGTTTCTTCCTACCAACTCGTTTGATCTGTCTTGGTAGGAAAACTTGGACAGGTATAGTCATATATCCTATTCCTATACACTGGTAAGTCCCTGGGTGGTATTTGGTGGCCCACCCATTAAAGTAGAACCATAAATCGGGTCTCTAGCCATAATCCAGAGCATATACTACCTGACCCTGTATAATTAGGAGTGAACATGGGATATTCTGGGTATAAATCTCCAAAATTAGTTTCATTTAAGTCCCCTTGGGTTGATAGGAGTTATTATATGTGCCATACAAATAGAATCTATCACTACATGCTGAATAATTTCCCAGTTTACCATAAAATGAGGAATATTTTATATATCCTTTCCACTTAGAATTCCAAGATCCACTATGGTGACAGCAAAAACACATTCCGGGGGAATAAGTATAAAACTCAACCGCCTAAATCGAGTCTTGTTTATATTACTATCAACTTTGGCAAACATATTGGGATTCCCTCTCAATGCTGACTGTAGGGCTCCTACAACCACTCCCGGTTCACTAATAAGGGAGGGCAGTAAAACCGAAATCTGCTACAGTCTGTGGATGTTCATAGATCAGGGTGACATTGGGTCCGTGTTGTTGGAACATGTGTGCAGCATGTCGTTTGAACCAGTTAGCCTCGACTACTCCACCCATCACGCTCCACATCCCGATCAACATTACCCACTTCATTTTTGGAGCCACTCAGGGACCCAAATCTACTTACTCCACACAAATTCCTTCTGTACATATACAAAAATACTAAAATACCAAGAAATATACACACTACTATTATTATTAGATCACTAATACTAATATTCATTGTTTCTCTCCCATATCCACTGTAGGGGATCTGGCCGTGCGTATAGTAGTCAGCCTCCGGAGTGACTCAGGCAGGGCTCAGTCCAATCTTCCTCCTCTGCAGTTGCTAGGTCTGACCGTACGTAGAGCTCCACGTCCAGCGGGTGGCAGCAGTAGGGTCTAGCCTAGAGTCTTCATTCACCTGTTGCGGATCTGACTGTGCGTAGAGTGGTCAATTCCCTGGTATGACCACGGCAGAGTCTAGTCCGAATCTTCTCTCCCCCTTTTCTTCTGGACAATTTCAGTTTCAAAGGGTTTTCTTGTGATGAAATTACAGCCCAATCAGTAAACGCCCTTTTTATCCTGGTGTAGTGTATCCAAGGTTTCAGCCCTGCTACTTTTACTGCAGTGGGGGTGACTAACAGCACGTGATACGGCCCCCTCCAGCCTGGTGATAGAGGCTCCCCTTTCCAATCTTTAACCCACACCTCATCCCCAGGCTGGAAGGAATGGGCCTTTGTGAGGAAAGGAACTCGTCTAACCTCTAAAGCATGGGCGTTTACCTTCTCTAGAGCTTTCCCTAATGCCTGCACTTCTTCTTGGAGGGTTAAGTTCCCAGCTCTCGAATGTCCCCTCTCAATCCCTTCAGGATGGCCGGGGGTCTTCCATACAGCAGCTCAAATGGAGTCACCCAGTCGTCCGATGAGGGGTGCATCTTATTCTCAAAAGAGCTATTGGGAGTACATCCAACCATTTGAGCTTAGTTTCTTGACACAATTTTGCAAGCTGAGTCTTCAATGTTCTGTTCATCCTTTCCACCTTCCCAGAACTTTGGGGCCTATACGCACAATGTAATTTCCAAGTAATTCCTAAGACTTCTGCCAAACTCTTAACTACTCCGTGCACGAAGGCCGGGCCATTATCAGATCCGATGTGAAGGGGTAACCCGTATCTAGGTACGATGTCTCGGAGTAGAGCTCGTACTACTTCCTTCGCCTTCTCGGTTCTAGTAGGATATGCTTCAACCCACCCAGTGTGAGTGCACACCATTACCAACATATATCGGTATTGTCCCATCCGTGGCATCTCGGTGAAGTCCACCACTAGGGGTTGAAGGGAGTAGATCCTTGATGTTGGGTTCCCTCTTCCAATCTGGGTCCTTGACGCGGGTTGTTCCGAGCGCAGAGTTGACACCGTGATGACGCCAGCATGGTGTACTGTCTCATTCCATCTATAAACACATCCTTTGCTAACAACTGGGCCAAAGCTGTCTTTCCCAGATGCGTGGCTTCATGTGCCTTCTGAACGATTGGCCATCCCATAGATTGGGGTATGTACCGTCTTCCATCTGGTAGGACCCACCAACCATCTTTGTCGCTTATAGCTTTCAGGTCCTTTTCAGCCCTCTCATTCTCCTGCTGGGTGTATCTTAGGGGTCTGGTTATTCAAGGAGACTTGGAAAAGTGGTACTACCAATTCTCTGGGCAGGTTCTCCTTCCCACTCACTAGTTCACTCTCAGCAGCCTTCCCTTTTCAGCAGCATCTGCCTTCCGGTTTCCCCGGACCACTGGATCTTGCCCTCTCTGATGTCCTTTACAGTGCATCACAGCAACTTTACTAGGGGCCCACACCGCTTCTAATAGGTGCTCTATTTCTTTTCCATATTTGATCTCTTGTCCTGAAGAATTGATCAATCCTTTTTCTTTGTACAGTGCTCCATGTGCGTGCAGGGTAGTGAAGGCATACTTTGAAT